>CM077464.1:140069502-140669502 GCA_039654755.1 Calcarius lapponicus
TCTGTACATGACTAGGGTAAGCATTGAGGGGGAGGGGAGATCAAATAATGCAACACAGAAGTACTTACTTTCATAGTGAATTTTGAATCCATTGTTAGAACGACTGTTATCAGTTGTAAAGAGGAGATACATGAAATTGCTACTGCTAAACAGAAACTGTGGGACCTGTGTACCATTGTAAGAACCCAGAAGTGGAGATAATAGGTTTGGTCCATCATGAACTTCCAAAACATCGTAATTCAGTTCAGTCTGAAATCTGAAATTGTGGAAATACACAGAGGCGCAAATTTAAAAGACAGTTAAAACAAATTAAATAAACCCATATTTTTTAAACTATGCAGCTTTCCTGAAAATATTTTTTCTCCACATATCTATTTTTCAATACCATTGCAATAACATTAATTATCATATATAATTTATGCAATAATAAAATTTGAAGTTAGTTCCTTCAAAAGATGAGAAATAAATTTAAACTTCTTGAGCTGGTTTGTATGGCAGGAAACAAAAGCTAGAAACAGTTTGTTAATATTTAATAATATTACTTGCATATGCTATTTTATAATAATATTATTTTTCCTTTTGAATAATTAATTAAATTACACGGAGGTCATGTTGATGCATTTGGCAAAAATATCAAGGTACTTTGTATCATCAATGGCTCATACTCTTGAGTTCCTACCTTACAATCATCTATAAGCAGGGGTAGAATTATTTGGCTCTTGACTCCCCTGGCTTTCTGCCAGGTGACATTCAGTCCAAAGTAGTGACAGAAGTTATTTGAAGAAAAACCCACAACTAAAAACCCTTTTTAGAAAGCAATAAATACAGTATGTGTGCTCTCCCTTTCAAGGAAAGCTGTGTGATAGTGCTGGTAGATACCTCCTTGTTTGTCTTGTTTTAGACGGTATCAGCAATTCCGAACACCTGTTTGGTGTTTTGACAGTGGTTTATCTCTTTCTTGCTATGACAGACTTTAAATCTATCATAATGCTTTATAATGGACTCTGATGGATTACTGAAAAGCCTTTCCAGAATTAAAAAGCAACAATTAACAGCAGGATCTTACAATGACCCTTAAATAGTCTTAATTCTTGCTTTGATTTACTTAGATGCCTAATTCAGCTTGGTGAAATCCATTCAAAGAACTGTGTGAGTCAAGCCAATGTACTGAGGAACTCGATATTTCAGTGTTTATGTCCCATGAGTCTGAGCCTAAAGATCTAAAGGAGTTTGGCAAAAGACAAGAAGACAAATTAAACCTACAAAACATGTATTTTCTTTTATTGATATTCTGCTCCCACTAAATAATGTAAAAAGAGCACAGAACTAAAGTGATGGAGAGTTACAGAAATGAAGTGGGATATTCCTAGAAGCAGGAAAACTGAAAATTTTGGGTTTTGTTAGCTCTCCCAGTGACTCACAATGACATCCTGCTGAAAAGCTACTAGGCAATAACTTGCTCTTTCTAATTTTTTTTTTGTCTTTTTTTCCAGCAATCCATACAACACAGGAGAAATTTTGGAAACAGATCATTTAGTCTTGCTCAACTTTCTTAGCACCTATATCAAAAGCATACTTGAGACAGAAGGTGTTAAAAACTGTGGAACTGATAGATGTAATGCAGCTAAAGTCAAGTTGAAATTAAGTTGAATCTCCAAAGACATAAAGGAAATTCTCTCAAAACTACTTAGACTATAGCACCACAAATATCACAAAAAATATGAAGATGAAAAAATTAAAAATCACCCATGAAAGAAAATATAAGAACTATTTTTAAGTGAGATGAACTGGAATGAATTTGAAGAGGGCATTATGTTCAATGCTTTTGCTTGGTCATTTAGCTCAAAAACTGGTCAATTTAAATTTCATTTATAAATCTCATGCTTATATCAGTTTTTCCTTCAATATTTTTTCCCTTGATGCTCAACATATCTGCTATATTTACATACTTTTTTTCCCCTCAATGTAACAAAACAGTAGGGGCTTTTAGGAAACTGAATAAGAAATACCCTATGCTCATGCAAGACCCTTCCAATGTTCTTTTCTACTTAATTGATCATTACTGTTAAATTAACCTGGATGCCTTAATTGCTATGTCACGTCTAATCTTATGAAGGGCTCACAAGAAGACAAGAGTGAAAAAAGTTTTAATGCAGGAGATCTCATATACACTTTTAGGAGGCCTTATTTGAATAGATAAAGGTGCCTGAATATTTATAACACACATCCTTGTTTCTAAGAGACATCCTTATCAACTCATTGCAGTGTCAGGATTTCCTGCTGCACAGTAAATACTCAATAGACAAACGTGACTGGTACTCCAATCAGTAGTTTGCTATCAGCATCTCTCACATTTAAATACTCATAATTAGGCTTCATGATAAACACTTCATTACAATCAAGAATGGCATTGCCATTTCTCACTTTTGTCATTTCAATTGAGCCTAAAAAGATACTGATTTATAACAAAATATCAACAGATTATCTATCTTAGATAATTCATTGTAGAATAGGAATAAATATTTTAAAGAACACATGCACAATCATATAACAATATATGAAAAAGTTTTATTTTTTGCATGCCGAAAGCACAAAAGTTGACAGTCATTTTTATTTGATTAGTCTGTAGATCTTCTTTTCTCATGTCTCTGTCTCCTTGGCAAAGGAATGGTTTAACATACAGTCATGGAATGCAGTGCCTCACTCCTATCCAATGTGGTAAGAGAGAAGATGTAGGAAGGTAGGAAGATTAAAAGGAAGCTACTTTGTGAGTGGGAAACTTAGAAAATCCAAAAATGATTTAAAAGGTATAGATATGTACAATAAATATTTATCCCTGACCAAGAAACTAAAAGTCTTTCAAAAATCCACACATATTGTAGAAATTTTGGTATTTGCACCAATAAAGGCTATAAAGAGTATGTGTGTTTCTCAGGACAAAGTTAAAAGGCAACGAAATAGGAAAAATACAAAGGTTTTTTTAAATCATATAAGAAAGTCATTTGGCTATAGTTTTAAAACTGCGTATTTCAACAACATTATCATTTTCTCTTAAGAAAGTGCAGCAGAAGCAGCAGAACAAGGGTAGTCAAGACTAGAAAGAGCCTTTAAAAAGCCAATGCATAAATTACTCAGAAGGCAAATTTAAGCTATGTGGAAAATAATAATGTCTAAGTAAATGACGTAACAGTAGTTTACAAAATGTTTCTTTCATTACACTGTAAAGTTTTATTCCATCATTTAATTTACAGAAAACCTTTTTCTTTTCATCCAGACACATAACTATATATATCTAAGTGCATCTGTGTGAACACACATAGATGTATTTTTAAGTGTACTTCTGCACAGAGATACATAAGAGTACACGTTTGTCTGCAAGTGGGGCCTCTCTGGATTGCTGCATCTGAGCAATATGCGTACCAGACCAATTCTGACAAGTGACAAGAGTGTCAAAAATGAGCAGCAATGGCAAAAAAAGTGTCATAAAGAGGATAAAAGCTTTCTCTGTGATCCAAAGAGAACACATCTTGTTCTTTTTTGATCTTTCTTACAAGAGTAATAGAGGTTCTGCAATTTTATGACAAGGCATTAATGTATTACAAACAAAAACTGTATGCAAGAGAGTGTCAGATTTAGTGAAACTCAAGTGGAAAGAAAGAAAATGCAGCTGGCATTGTATTTTGGAAATATAAAGGCAAATGCTTTTTACTTTGAAATGACAGTCCACATCAAATATGTAGTTTAAAAGAACTGCTGAATTAAAAATCAACTATTAGAAATTATAATTTTCTTTTCAAAAACTTAATAGAAGTTTCAGCAGGAGGGAATTATTCAGTTTTTTCTTGTATTCTACTTGGTAAAAATTTGGTAAATCATTATTTTAAATGATATACTAGTGATTTTGGAAGACTGGCTTTCATGTTATGGTGAGGATAGAAAATAACTAAAGTGTGTGTATTACCTGTCCTTTGATTGCTTATATTGTTCCATGTATACTTTATTATAGAGTAAGATATAGTAATAAAAAAAGGTTTCAAAAATCTTATCACAATGACAAATTTTACTAAAAGAATGTGAAATTCATCCCTTGCTAAAAAAGCCTTTCCTTTTGAATTATAATAATATGAAGAAATACCTTCTTTTAAGCCAAGTGTGAGCAGGCCTAGTCAAAACATGCTGTATAAATATAAATGGAAAAGTACTTGCATGATATTTGTACACTGTATTTTTGATCATAAATGGCACTTTTTTACTGGGTTTTCATCTAAATTTTTTCATATCTATGATTAAAAAACATCCAAAACATAAGAAGAATATAATTCTTTATTGCATTTTTTGTCTTGTTTTCTGATAGAGTTCAAATTAAATGCCAGCATCTTTCTACCATGAGAAATGTAAGGTGCTTCAGCACATTTCAATCCTTTGAAAAAGGAAGGGACCTTAGTAACAGACATCAGACTAGGAAAAGTGGAATGCTACCGTAATTTGAGGACACTGGAATTCCATCCTGAGAGCACAAAATCCTTTCACAACAGTAGTTCAGCTGATATGATAATTAAATATTCAGAGTGGGGAAAATTATGTCTGCATTTAATTTAGTTTTCACAGGTGATTCAGATTTTCAGAGTTGATGATTATGTGATTTTGAAAGAAAAAAAAAAGAACTTAGCAGTTATAATTCATCATAGCAATATAGTCAAAAGCAAATGAAACATGCTAATATTTAAAAACAGACAACATTTTTTACTGGGCTAGACAGGTTTAAATACAGGTAAGAGGGTAGAAATTTCAAAAGTTTTTCAGCACATCAAAGTAGAAATTACACTGAAGATAACATCTGTGCTCTGAAGAAGTTTCCAAAAGTCCTACGTGATAATAAAATTGCTTGGTTTTAGAGATAATGCAAATTAATGTTATGATAAAGCTAATAACTCCTGTTCCCTGGTAAAAACTGGAAAACATGAAGTAAGAAAAACATTAGCCAAGACCTTTCGAATGTAATTTTGATAGAGTGTCCAGGTTCAGCTTCTATCACCCACTCACAATTCAAGGAATCTTTATAATACCCTGGCCAGCCTGGAGAGAGGATTACTCCACTTGGAGATGAAAAATGCCCACCACATGGAGCTAAAAATGAAACAAAGAGAAAGGTAAATAGTACAGATTTATTAGGTGCAATATTTACCTATTTCAATATAGGACAATTAGAATGAACAAATATTTAAAATCTAGTTGCAGGAAGATGCAGTTGCTTCAAAGCAGAAAGGCTCTGTGGTGTTCAGAATTAGATGGAGATAACTGAATTAAGACCTTAAAAAGATGAAATAAACTGCTCAATAATTCTGAAAAAGTTTTTTTTTCCTACTGTGTTCTTATGTGTATAATACATTTTCTGCATTAAAAAACATGTATAATACATTTTCTGCATAAAAAAACACAGTCTCTACAAAATATCATTATTTTTGCTTTTAATTGTGGGCAGAGAGTCTTGAAAAACTTGCTGAAGTTTCATCTGAGTTTAAAGCTAGAAATCAATGAACTATTATTTTAAATTTGACACCATGGAATCTACTGTCATACCACATATATTCTGCTTGGCATGTTAGCAGCTCAAATTCCTCATTCATGAAAAAGACATACTTACCATTCTTACAAGATTAGTTGATATTTTTTAATTGGAAAATATATATAAATATTGCAATATATACTTCTGCAAGCAATACTCATGTAGAGAGGAAAGATCACCTGTTTCAACCCAGCTTGCCTTTATCCATCTCAGGATATCACTGACCTTCTTTCCATCAGGGACATGTTTAACTTGGTGTCCATGAGGACACCCAGGGCCTTTGTCATTCAGACTGAGAGCAGAAGCATGTTACTTTGCAGGAAGAGAAGGCTCCACCATAGAGTTTCATAACACCATGGTTCCAGTGGCCTTTATGCATACAAGGCTACTCAAAAAAAAAAAACAATCCAAAAAACCCCAAAAATCTATGTCACAGTTAGTGTCACAGTTAATGATGCATATCACTGTATATCACAAAGAAGCTGGAAAGATCTTACTGTACCATTGACAAGCTAGTGTCTCTACTAAAAATAGTGTAAAATATACAGCATTTTCTGACAAAAACATGGCTATTTATTAAATTTCTGTTTGTGGTTATTTCACCTAGCAGAGCCTGTAAAACGTTTTGGTTGCTCATTTTGACAAAGTAGAACAGTACATATCATTGTCTATATTATTCTGAACTTCTCCATTACAAAAAAAATAGATTAATTTTGCTCTTTGACACAACTTCAAGTTCAAGACCATGAATTATTACACATTTGTCTGATCTTCATTTTTCTCAGGAGAATATCCAGGCCCTATATTAAAATGACAAATTGCTTTAAACAGTTTTGTTTTGGTTTCTTTTATTTATTTCTTTTTTGAAGGACATAATGCTCCATCTTTCCATCCTGTGTAGGGAAAAGAAAGGGTTTCTAGAAGTTACAGAGTTCAGAATTCAGTATGTTGCAAGCAATTCTAAATGTGCAGATGCATGCCTCTGTTTTTACTCACTGATGGATTTAACGTGGGCGTTTCTCACCTTTTATCTTAGAGCCGCTTTTTCATCCTACCTTCCGTAAACAATATCAGTCAAACAATAAGTTATTTAAACTCATATTTACCTCAACAACCAGAAGGTTAACTCTAGAACATTCATGATCTCTCTATTTTATTGTATATAAGCACTTTGAAATATTCATAATACATATAGAGCCTACAAACTACAAAATATATTGACAAGAATAGGAACCAGATGGCCTTATTCTGAGCCAGTACACTCCATAGTTACAATATAGTGTTACTGAATTTGCACAAAATTCCATATTCTCACCAAATTTTCATGACACAAATTGCATTTAGAGTACAAAAAGCTCCAAACCTCTATTACAAAAATATTCCTATAAATAGTGCATTAAAGGTAATGCACACTGTAAAATTGCCTAAATTTGGAATGATTTCTTGATTTTATTTAGGAGAGTTTTGCTGCTGGTTTTCCTTAAAGAAAATGTTTCTTATCTGTCCTATGATTGTGGCTCTTGCAATTAAATATCAAATGGATATTTTTTGCTTGACTTTCACCATTACATGCTGATTTCCTAAACCCAGGAGTACTTCCCTTCAGAATAGCTGAGCTACTGAGCTTATCTTAAAAAAGCCTTGTTTTTTAGAAAATAAAACTCTCCAGTCATCGTGCCAAAGGATTGTTTTCCTAACCTTTTTTACACTGATTTTAATCCTTTCTTCATTCTTACAGTCCTGTTTGATGGTTGTCTGACAGATTCATACCCAGTGTTCATGTGTTCAAAATGAAAGTCTAGAAATATAACTCAAGTAGAAGTTGTCATCAAGCCTAATCTCTTTATCAAACACAGGCCTATGTCAAATAGTAAAGGACAATTTCAGTCTGATCTAAGAATTCTCACAAAGTCATTTGTATTTATTTCTTTGTATAGCAAGGTGCACGGGTTGAAATAGGAAATTTTCCTACATGAGCAGGAAAAAAGCCTTTAGGATAACAAAAAAGCCTTTAGGATAACAGGCTATTCACAGAAACACTAAACATCTTGTAGATTCATAGTTTTAGAAATGCTTTTTTGAAGAGCTTATCACTAATGCTACAGAATGGCAGGATATTAAGCCCTACAAGAGTTATGCAGGAAGACCAAGGTTAGAGCTTCAGCATGGGTACAATAGCACAATATTAGAACAGATTATGGGAAAATCCTCCACGTAACCCTCACACAGGAAAGATGAAAGGCATGAGGACAGGAATCCCAAACTCAAAATCATCAGGGAGCAGCAAAAGCAGGACCTCTTCACTGAAAAAATGAGCCAGGAACCAGGGATGCTCACTTGTGCGCATGCACATACACACAAACACACAGAGTTAGTGCCTTCATAGACGTATCCAATTCTACCTGAGAAGCTGAACAGGACTGGATTGGTTACAGGAAAGGGGTTTGGTGACAACAAAGTGACTGTCTGAGCTGAAACAGAGGCCTGGTCTGTGGGCAAGGCTGGGAGGAAATCCTACCAGAGGCTAGCCAGGATTGCCTTGAAAAACTAGTATGTTGACCCTATTAATCTGCACCAGATTATTAAATAGCTCTCTCCTGTATACAGTAATTTCTGACAATGCTGAACTGTAAGTAAAACTGCACAGAAGTCACATTCCTAGTCAGTATGTGGAGCTTATGCCTTTGACTTGATATATATGACAATGAAATTATCAGTATATGTGCAATTTATATCAAACAGCTTATATCAAACATTTTTTTCTGTTTTACACACAAATGTGTACACAGTCAATACAACTTCTGAACACCCTAACAGACCAAATTAAATTGTCAATTTAAAAATATTTTAATTTGCCTTCCAATTTTATTATAAATTTTAAAAATATATCTAATTCTACAGCTGATAAAAACCATCTAATTCAAATATACCTGTGTCTCAACCTTCAGGATTCCAATATATTTTCCACTCAGAGTCTCAGACCACCGGTGAATCATATTATCATTGTGCATGGACTGAGACTTAAAAATATTCCCAGCAATTTAAGATTTTAATGTAACATTGAAAATGCAACCTTATATTTTATTAGCAATGTTGTACATGAACCTTATAATAAAGAAAAGGTATTATGGGTTATCCTGTCTAGTGAAACTGACACATCTTATATCTATGAAACAATAATCATTCATCAGAGAAAGTAAACATGGATGCAAAGCATATTACAAGCAGTTGCACTAATGTATTAAAACTGTTCAAATTTTGTCAGGAAGGCTGTTACATAGTGAAAATAAGAACTAAACTGTTGTTTAAAGTAAAAGCTAACAAACCAGAGATTATATTATAACTGTCTTTTGTGGTTTTTTAAATCATTACAAACAGCTGAATTAATTTTTCCCCTTTAGGTACAAAGATCCTAGAATATAGACAAGTAATGAAGCAAAGATTTTATTTTAGTGTCAGTTAGTATAAACAAGTCAAAGGAAATATGTATAACAGTGTGATTTTTGGTTGTTATGTATGGAAGTACTTAATTTCTATAAAAAAGAAAAATCGATTGCTAAGAGAGTCTTCCCCAGCCTAGAGTCACTGTGGATAAAAGAAACACAAGTGCTGCAACAGAGAGCTAAAATATCTTAAAGAGTTTCAAATACCATAGTCAAAGACCCAGAAATCAACATCTTCATTCTAATCTAATACTGTATCAGCAATAGAGAAGCTTTGTGCTATTCACTTGCAAAAATCTCATCTTCATTTGGTGGCAATTTGAAATGCATTACATCAAGTTTTCCTGATTTAGAAAGAAATATTATACATACCTCCACACTTAGGAATCGGTCCACTCCACATTACTTTTCCATCCACTAGCATACAAGTAATTGTTTCAGTTCCTTGTGTTTTAATAAATCCTTCTTCACATATAACTGAAATTGAGCTCCCCAGCTGAAAGTTATCACCAAAACGCCGAGCATTGATTGGCACTCCAGGATCTGGGCACTCATTATGTCCAAATGCTTTTTAAGAGGAAAAAAGGAAAGTGGTAGAGGACACAGAACTCTTGCAAGGAAGATGACATTTTTTAGATTTTGTTCGCTAGTAAGAACAAGCAATTTATACTAGGAAATTGAAAGGAAAAATAAGAAACAAGAACTTGCTCAACAGCAGAAAATGCAAAACAGTATAAACAATCGTTTAAAATATGAAGTTATACCAGCATGGATCTCAGCTTGGACATCTTCTTGCTAGCAGATTTCAATGATGGCTAAATTCTCCTGTTCCAACAACACTCCTATTTAATTTTACAATGGGACAGAGTGTTCCTTCAGAAGGGCACGGCAAGTATTTATGTATTATACAAAAACTTTACTCATCTTTTGTACATGTAATTCACTACCATACCACTTGAGCCATACCGACCTTCAAGGACTTGATCCTACCATAGTTAATTTTGCTTCCTGTATTTAGAGGTGGTGAACAGTGAGAAAAAGTGTTATGTCGGCCAAAGAAAGAAAACTTGAAACTTTGAACAATTCAAGTTTTGGTCTGGATAAATTGAAAAAAAATAATTTCCCTGTATACATGTAGATACTATGACAAAGACTATTCATGTCTTTTACTGCAGAATATACCTTACTTTTGGAAAAGAAAGAACACGTTCCTAAAAGAAATTAGCAAAGTCATATTTATAGCATTATCATTAAATGATATGCAGTAGTTAGTTATTGCATTTTGTTGTTTTACTGATGAAGAATACTGCACATAAATCTTATATTTTTTAAAATATTGATTTTCAAGTGAGAACAAATATCTGCCTTTCTTATACATGATGACTGCAAAATGTATCTTCCTAAACATGTTTACATGTGGAGACATCAGAATTGACTGAGTTCTTAAAAAGATGATTTTCACTTTTTTCCCTTGCAGTTTTACTAATGTGTCTGCTAGAAAAAATATATACAAATCCCCTAATAGTTTTTTTTTAAAGAAATATCTCAAAAAGTTACTAGAAAGATTTCTCAGATGTTCCATTACAGAGGTATTTTAAATCATAATAATGGACAAGAGAAAGCATTTATTTATCGACATTTTGACTTAGACAATGCCATATATACTGGGAATGAAAAGAGTGTTTTCATTGAATAGTTGTCTACCATTTAAAGATTGCATTAAAAGTGATGCAATCTCATACTTTTGCAGAGGAGTTACAAAAACTTTTCCAATTCTTTGTTCACAGTCATCACTTTTAGGGAAGGCATTGATTGTCTGTTTTTCTTACTACTTTCAGACAACCCAGAGATAGATTTTCAATATTGTTATCTATAAATGTAGATAAATGTTGACTCCAGGTTTAGTTTGCTTGTGTGTGACACCAGCTTATTAAGGTTGACAAATCAATTCATTGCTCTATATTTCAGCTCAGGAAATGCTGCCACTGCTGCTCCTATGTGATCAATTTTACTGCATAGAATGACTTTGGGAGGCAAGATAGTGAAAGACGATCTTTCCCACCAACAGCAGTCACTCGTAGCTTAGCCTGCCTACAATTATATTATTCAATGAACCAAATTCATTGGCTGATACTTCTAAAAAGCTTCATGGTGGAGCTGTAATATTAAATACTAGCCTTAGGCTGAAAAGAAAAGGAACACATGGGTATATGATTAATTAATATTTTACTTATTGTCAACAAATCAAGAAATGACAGAGAAGATCCTTATGAACTATTAGATGTAAAGAGGAGATACAGTTTTCCTGGCATTTATCTTCATCAACTATCATGACTGCACAGGTGTATAAGGCAATATCTGGAAAAAATGTC
Source organism: Calcarius lapponicus (assembly GCA_039654755.1). NCBI lineage: Eukaryota > Metazoa > Chordata > Aves > Passeriformes > Fringillidae > Calcarius > Calcarius lapponicus. Next base: position 140,080,884 of record CM077464.1, read on the forward strand.
AGGAAATATAGTTACTGATCAGGGCAATGGTGATGTTCTGCTTTTAACTCAGAAGTATATTAAGACACGCATTTTGCATTAAAAAACAAACTAAAAACCAAATCCAAACAGAAAACACGGAGGGAAGGAACTGCAGCGATCTCATGAGATAGGTAGGCAGGTATCTAGCTAATCTCAGCTCATCTCATCTAAAGCCAGCTTTGAACGGTCCTTTCAAATAGGACTAGAAATGAGCGCTCCACTGGCACAGTTAATTGTTTTGGTGGATTGCCCTACCAAGACTTTTAGCTGGTAAGTATAGCAATAAATTTGAAGTAAAGAGAGTACTTTCAGAAGATAATATCAGAGAAAAAACAAAAGTTAAGAGAATATAAAATAATAACAATATATTTCATACTAAAAACTATTGTGAAAGACTATTTAAAGCTATGTAAACAAGCGGCAGTTTATTCAGTACCATCACAAGTAAACTCATACTTCTTTCTAGTACACTACCCTCTGAAGAGTTCTAGCTTGAGAAGTACTGAGTCTTAACAGGAGCAACTGGCAGGAAAAATGTGTTGTGATGAACATACTCTAACACAGCAATAAACCACACTAAATCAGTTTTTGTATATAAACACATCATCTGGCATTGTCCATGTTTTGGTCCACTGAGCTGAAATGACTGGAGTAATGAGGCTGATGTCAGAGGCCCATAGTTTGACCTTTGTCAGGCTGCTATGTAATTCATAAGGCTTTTTGCTAGCACAATTAAACAGCTGCAATAAAAAAAAGTAACAAAAATATCTACATAATAAGAAGCAGCAGGTCATTCAGGATTATTCAAAGATAATTGCCCAGCACTATACCCCAATCAGTGAGGAACAGCTCAAAGAAGTCCACAGCAAGCATAAATCAAGCAATCTGGAAGATGCTTCCCACCTCAAAATACTTGTCCACCTCAGCCCAAAGGAAGGTTAGCATGAATCTGGTTTGTGGAATTCCTGCCCATGGAGGACCTAGAAACTTTTGAGTTTCCTCTGCATTAACTCCTTTATCATGGGAAGTAAAATACGCATTCTCTGTCACATGGCTTCAGTTGTCACACTGCATTTTAAGTGTGCATTTCATCTGTTCTAACCTAAGCTAGGAAATCTACACTGAAGCAAAGAGGTTATATAAATTTATTTCTTGTAATTTATGTGACTATATTCAATACTGTGTCTAGCTGTGTTCTCCATAATTAAACTAAGATATATATATAAAGTGGGAAGCACTCATAAAGGAGTCACAAGTACTATAAAAGGCTCATATTTTCCTTGAACTGAGTAGTTCAATGCATATAGATTACTACAGGCAGGATTAGGGGATGACTGGCTTTATAAATATCTTCAGAGGAACCAGAAATATCATTAACAGCTCTTGGGTTTGGGATATAAAGGGGAAACAAGGAATCAGGTGTGAGTATGTATTTCCATAGCAACTTAAACCAATGCAGTTTTAGGTTGTCCCTGTATTCTGCTGCACCTAGTGAAACATTCTTCTGCCTCCTTTTCCAAGCAGAAAAGCACAGCCTTTCAGTTCCTATACATTTGCTTGTTGGAACATTCTCTGTATCATCCATTTGCATTTCACATATTTATATAGTCCCAAAATTTGACTAAATAGGAAATCCTTGTTAGACTTAGTGTAAGAACTCAAAGGTGACACATTTGAAATCTAATATTTTCCTTAATTCCAACAAAAGTTAGATTTATGTTCAATTTTACTGGAAGGAGAGTAATTATCTGAGCTGACAAATGTTTCTGTAATAAAAATAAATATGGCATTGAAATATTTTCTGAGAAATACCATTAAATAATCAGATTATGTAACAGTAACTCAGTTTTATTCTTCTCCATTCTACACCTCAAAAACATCAATGAAGTTATTTACATTACTAGCCTACATTCTTATTAGAAAAGATTGATCAAGACATACTGTTTCTGTGATATACTGTTTCTACTCTTGAAAGGGGCAAAAAGAAATGGATAGCTTTGGAATATATCAACTGGATTGTTAGCAGAAAACAAATAATTTTAATTAACTTTGGGTTTACAAATGCTAAGACTCAGTGAAATTCTATTCACACCTTTTCTATTATCTCTTTTGGCCTTTTTTTAATATGGAAAGATTACTTCTGTAATTTATCAGATTGAAGCTGTCTTTACTGAAGAAATAGTAGACATTATTTGGAGATATTGTTGCTTTTATAAGTAGATTTTAGCTACAGAGTTTAACAAACACATGCACAAACACACCCATGAAAAGAAATAAAATTATAAATGTGTTAAACTGTTCAAATGTGTAAAACATTTTAAATTAGTTTCAGAGGTAATTGTTTTCATTATACAATACGTAAAAGTTGATATTGGACTGTTGCTTCTTTTTAAAATTAAAATTGTATCATTTGATAGTATTGGCGCATAATTTAAATGATGTGATAAAACTACTGGATGCCCAAAGAAGTCTGCAAATTTTTTAAAGAAGCCGAATTTATCTGATAAGTATATTTTTATGTAGTTCAATATATGAACTAAATATAAGGAGCATTCTATGCTAATCATCTCCATCTTTCATTTTCACTATAAATTCTACATTAACTGACCTACATTTAGTTCTAGTTGTGCAAAATTAGTTAACTTTAGAAAATCACACAGCCCTAATTTTTATCCTAGAAGACTACTTTAAATCCTACAATACCTGATTTTGGTTTTCTCATTCAGATTTAGGCTTGACAGCATTGAGCACACCACAATAAACTTTAAAGTAAAGAGAACTGTTATAAATGTTAAAAGGATATGAGACAAAAGAAAATGAAGAGCAAATGTTAAAACTTCTGTAAAGAAACATGGATTCAATATCTCATTTTCCTTATACGTGATTTCATATTTTGGTAGCTCAGAATAACCTCTGACTTTCCAATATTTAGTTACAGTACTGAGATATGTAGCTACCAGTCTGAGGTTAGTTTGGAATGATGACTGGTACCTATAAAACCAGTAAGAAGATACCACATGTTCTTCATGCTTACGTTCAAATTTGTGACAAATGATCTGACGATGAATCAGAGGGCTGAGAGCAGAAATATAAGACAATATAAGACAATATCAGAAAAATAATGTCTACAGAATAATATAGTGTCAGTTTATCTCTTTCCTATTCAGACAGAAACATTTAATGTAGATCTTAATAAATCATTCTCTGAAAGACTGACAACCTAAAACAAAACAAAAATAAAAAGAGAAAAAATTAACATGGAGAGGTGAAAGATGATGTAAGAAAGGTAAGTAGCCACATGGGAATTCAGTTCTTGAAATTTTATAAAAATAACATTAACTGTTAACATTCATTTTAGAAAAATGTGAAGTCTAGGTCTCTCACCAGATTCTCTTAATCTCCCATTTCCTTTTTGATTTAAGGGTTAGTTTAGGTTTTTTAAGGGTAAAGAAACCTAAACAACAAAGTTGTTTTTTTTTCATACAGTCCAGCAGGGAGGGAGAGATGTGCTCTCCTTCAAATCATGCTGTTGTAGATACTCTTAAATCTCAAGCAAACCTCTGGAATTAGATATACTCTCAGATGTTAGGGAGAAAGACTAATGGGAATAGGACTAATTACACATTACATCACATTTTAAATATATCAAAATATTTATTATATTTTTCTTATTTTTTTCTGTCTGTTGGCATTGAAAACTCTGCCATCCCTACCATCAGAAAGAAAGAAAAAGAAAGAAATCCAAATTTCCAGATGTGGAGGGATTCATGAAGTGGGGAAGCTCTGATTGAAGGGTACTGCTGAACCCCCCACTAGATATTCTCTTATTCCTTTCACACTCTACCCATAGCAGCAAATCTAATACTTCAGGATACTGCTGGAGTTGCAAAATTTAATTTTGCATACGCTTCTAGGAATGTTTCACAGTGCATCTTGCAATTATTCATGCTACGGCCTTGCATCACCATGTCTTCACTAGCTGGGAAAGTATCCTGTCTGGATTTTAGTGTGGAATAAATACCAAATTACTTGGTACCAATGCAAGGTAGGCAGCTCTTCGTATGCGTTTCAGAGGAAATGTAACAGTTTTGGCAGCAAAAAGGTGAATAAATGCTTAAGGTATTTAATACTGGAGAGGATATTTGGTATCACTTTCAATTATTATTATATGGTTAGTAAGTAAGGAAGGTAAAACAGAAAAAAAAAAAAAAAAGACACGTCTATTTTGGTTTGACTGATCAAAGAGCTCCTGTGGCTGCTCACTGAACTGCCATGACTAGGAGCTAGAAAAGATTGCAGCCATCGGCTCCAGGACATTCCGTAAGTTCACAGCTGAACATATGAGTTTTCAAGAACAGGTTTTTTGATCATTTTTTGTACAGGCAGTGGTGGTTATTAATATTATGTGGCATTGCATTGTCAGCAAATTTAGTAAAGTCTTATTGTATAATTTGGAACTGGCCTGATTTGTCAGTCTGCCAAACACTCCTATCACAATGATCTCTAAAGCCATAAATGAGAGCAATACATGTATTTTCAGCCCTAGACAGTATTTGAGCAATAATCCAAACACATATATTAGGAAGTTTTACTTGAAGCTGCATCACCATAGCATCATTTTTAAGTAGTTAAGCCTATCTCCTAGAGTGTATGTTGAAAACAAAACCACAGACACAAAAAAAATATGATTACTCACTGTTATATGTGATGTTAAAGCCACGTCCTGACATTGAATGGTCAGCTTGAAATTCCAGACGCAAAATATGACCATTACTGGTAAGATGGGAAGGAACTTCAGCACCAGTAAATGTTCCAATTATGGGAGAATCTACAGAATCGCCATCTTTAACTGCAAGGAAGTCAAACTGAGATTCCAAGTCAAAGTCATTAAAGGAGAGATGAATTCGACTCCCAGGGTCTGAAATTATTGTCCAGATACAGTTTAAATTATTCCCATATCCCTCTGGATAATCTGGTGAAAGAACTGTTCCCATTGGTGCAGTGAAATTGGAAAGACAAGGAACTGCCAAAAAAAGGAGAGATAAATTAGATAACAGACTAAAACACTTCAATAAGGACTTTTTTAGTGCTAAGCTTTTGCAAAAAATCCTAAAACTCGCTGAGTATCTCAACTGAATAATCCATTATTTGTGGTGATATGTGAATCTGGAAAGAAGGTTTTTTCAATATTCATATTTCCTTCTTCTCAGTAAAACTACCTCTCAAGCAGACCCCACAAAAAGACAGAACATATTTGTTGCACTGGAAATCCATGGCAGTCCTTACAATTTACCCTTGATAACAATCACTTGGCACCACTTATTTTCTCTTGTAGGGAACTGCTTAGATGAGCAGACCACCCACTGAGCACATTAAAGGGGCAGAAAGTCAATAGTGCCCTTATTATTTGTTGTTCACACAGAGGCACAAGAAATTAAGAAGCCTCAAAGAGATGAGATGTTTTGTTGTTATCAGGATAACATATTATATTCAATAAATTCAGCTGAGCCATATTAAATTGAGTTGCAGAGATGAAAGCAACTGATTGCACTCTGAATATATTTGATCCATACTATTTAGTGGAAAAGTTAAGAAAGGTGCTGCCACAAATAAGTATCACAACACTGTATATACCTGTGCTATATAATACAACTTATTCTATATAGTGCAAATGTTTTACTTATGCTGTATAATGCAAATGTTTTAGTAATGCTATAGAATGCTGCTAGAAGAGAGCTATAAATATTTTTGATAATTAAAGTGCTAATAGGTATTTATAGAATACATGGGGGAAATGTAAATAATTTAAACTCTTGATTTCAATTCTGCGACTTCTAATCTGAGGAAATATATTAAAATTTAAGACTGGCTATCAAAATTGTATTATACATAATTTACATCATTAAATCAACAGAATACTACCAAAAAAAAAAAGCCAGTAATAAACCACTATATCAAAGCACATAAAGAGAATTGCTTTAAGACTTGGTGTAAGAGAAAAAAATGTTTTAGCAGTTTTAGAACCTGCCCCTTGAGCATGTACATTAGGCAAACCTGCTAAGAAAAAGTAAATTCATCCTGTCAGGAGAGTGAATAGCATTTTACTAACTCTGAAATCAATCACACAAATAATTACCCATAATTATTACCCATAAGTAAAGCTTATCACAATGCCTTAAAAATAATAAGAAGAAAATATGTGGTACATACAAATACAGATTGGTATGTTTGCAGACCACTGGTTGTTTTCTTGGCAAATGATAGATTTCTCTCCAATTAATTCAAATCCAAACTGACACTCAAACCTTAAAACATCACGATTAGAAAATCCGTCCCCTTCTCTAATACCATACAATGGTGTTCCAGGATCCCCACAGCTTTCTTTTTCAATTTCTGTTGAAATAAATAAGGAATTTATTCATAGAAGAATAAAACAAACTTGCTGCATGTATATGCTGACATGTAGAAAATTCTTAGCAAATTAAAATCATCTACCTAAGAGCAGCTGTCAAAATGCACCACTGAGTCTGATTTTATACCCCATCTTCTTAGGGAGGAAATTCTGCAGAGAGGGAATGAGTGAGTGGTTGTGTTGGGCTTAGCTGTTGGCTACAGCTCAACCACTACAAGGGATTAGGAAAAATCAAAACTCTTTGTGTTTATAAAATACTTGAAAATTAAAGGATATGAGGAAAAGTATCTCTGCCCTATTTTATTTCATAAAATTTTAAACCATTAAGTAAAATACCGCTAGTAGAACATGAACTCTTAAAAGTAGAGACAGAGATCAGTTCCCTAATGTGTAAAACTGTCCATGTTGCAATACAGTTCAAATTGAGGTACCAATGATGTGGCATATAAGGGAGTGGTGGCACCAAAAGAATTGCCCACAGCAAAAAAGAAGGCTAGACATAAATAAATGTACAAATTTATATACATATATATTATGTAAACATATGCAAAAATAATTTCTCTGTAGTCAAATAACATTTTACCTCAGTAGTCTTAACAGCAAGTAAACAGAATTATTATTAATTTTAAAAATATTAGAGCTTCTCTCAAGCTACATCCTGTTTTGAACTTTCAGTGGTTACAAGCATGGGAAAATGTTCTAAAAATTTACATGACAGCAACAAACACCCCTGTACCATGGTTTGAGGTTTTCTCTTTAAAGATCTTGAAGCCTTTTCTCTTTTTCTCACATTTCCATATAAGATACAAGGCAAAAACAAAATAGCAAGTGTTTTGATTTTAACTCAAACAACATTTCTAGGGTAATATTTTCAGCAACCTCCACTTGATTTCTCAAAGCTTTCAGATATTAAGGTTCTAAATGCAATTAAAATGTGACATGAAGTAAATAAAGATGATTCAATTTTAACAAGAAACTGAAAAAGTGTTGAGATTACCTAAAAATATATTCCATGGAATTTTGAAAGGCTTTATTAGTCTCTTTGGATAAATAAAACTCAAAAAACAACAACAAAAGAAAACCATCTAATAAAAAGCACAAAAACCCATGAACACTTCTTTTTGATTTATTTGTATTTTTTTCCCAAACAGCTCTAGGAAAGGATTGATATAATTTATTATTATAAAAGCAAAAAAGAAAAAAAACAGGTTCAATTTATCCTGAGATCACAAACCTCAAAAAAAAAGTTACAGCTTTCCTGAAGAAACACCATAAGCTATCCCAAAGAACACACAAACTCACTCTCCTGCCATCAATTTTCATGAGACTGTTAATGTCAGACCTATAGAACTGCTCAGTTTTTAATTGCCAAAGAAATAGGAAGTTTTCCTAAGCTGTCTTGTAGATGAATACCATCCTAAGTGTCGAAGTCATTTCATATTTCATTTGGGAAAACAAATACATTCCAGATACAAATGAATTCTATAAACTAGTTCTCAAGCAAGTGACTACACCATGTAACTTACTGTAGTTTTCTCAAACAATGTATACTAAATGCAGGCAGTAAATGTATTTATATCTACTTCAATTTACTCTCTTTTGGGGCTTCTATTCCTATGTAGCTGGGCAAGAGATTCCATGCTTTTTTCTCAAATTTGAAAAGATACGTAGCTGACCGAACCTATCCCTTTTAGGACTTAAAGGAACTGTTCTGCATTCAAAAAAATTATTAGGCAGAGTAAAATCATTTACAGGAGCTAGTTGGAAAAAAACTTCTATGTGATTGCTGTATTTGAGAGATTACATCTATAGCCTTATGCTGAATTTCCTTTAATAAACAAAATCAAGTTGAACAAAATGTTGTATAAATAATGGATTTAAATTAATTAAACCATCCCTAAACCCCATTTGTATTAATTTAAATTTATAGCAAATATTTCCTTCATTACTTTTAAAACTTTCCTGGATGCATTGTTTGTAACACTTTTATACACTTTCTAAATTTTGTATAGCATCGGTTCATATCTGAATTTGAAACACACTATTTCTGTCATTACTTAATTTTCCACAGGAGCAGAAATACTTTGGTTTGATTTTCTGTTTTGTCAAGAGGTTTTATTCCTGTTTAGGTGTCTGTTTTTGTGTTTGTGTTTTTTTTTTAATTGAAGTGCAAATACTTCTTAGATTTCTTTAGAAAATGTCAATAAACTTTCTTTAAAACAGAGAGGAAAAAACCAAGCTGCTTCCTGGGCTTTTGTCAGATAATCACATTCTAAACAGCATGATTTTAGGAAAGTTTATTAATATTTATTTTAATTCACTAAGGAGTAAATTAAAATTACATTTTTTACTGCTAGTTCTACCACTTGTGTTTCAGCTTCCCTGCACTACATGTTTAGTTTCAAAACTTCCTAAGCAGTTAGATTCAGAGCCTGACAGAGCCTCTCTTCTAGAAAAACTCATATTAGCTCCTCATTGTAAATAAATAAAATATGTAAATAGAAATAATTTACTGTTGTTTTACGATTAGCAGAAAAACAGTAAATTTACAGACAGCTTAATTATTATTGCCATAATTAAAACATAAAAACCCCAGAACTAAAAAATTGGAAATTTCAGTGTGAAGCAGCAAAAAGTGAAGAGAAGGAGAAGCTATATGGGATATTCTTCTGGAATAGAACTTGAATGCCTATCAATAAAACTGCATGTAAGAGTCCACTGCTTAGTGTATTTGTTGGACTAAAATATTAGTAATTGTAATGCTCTCTTTCAGGTAATACAGCTGTAAAGAAAGGTGCAATTCACAGCAGAAATTGTTATAGAGTATATTTTAATTTAGAAATACTATTTCTGTAGCATATTAGTGTAAGTAATTGGAATAAGTTTATTATATGTATCAGCTACCTTGAAAAGTCAAAAGTAAATTTGTTGGTTCAGCACATTTTTGTATTTTATTTTACATTTTGTTTACTTTGTAGTGTTACAAATTGGTTTTTGTTCTTTTTTATGGTTCATTCTGCTTTTTGAGATTTGCACTTCATGCTAGCTACAATGAGATGGCTAGGATGGATATTTGCTTTCCTGTGATCTCTACCACTGTGATACAAAAGATAAGTATCACTATTTGTGCCTAAGGAAAAAAAAACAACCTTATGATAATATTATTTCAGGTAAATAGTCCTTATTTACTTTGTAGCCTTATAAAAAGGGGAAATAACCTTTACCCATAAATGAAATTTGTTAAACCATCTCCTTTAAATTATCCTTACACTACTTTTGTATATCTCATTGAAAGATTTTGCAGGTTTCTAACCAGTGATGTACTAAAGGTAGAGCCCCAGGTTACAATAGCCCCTAGTACAGCAAGACAGGAATGGGTTTTTTTCTTTTACCCTTCTCTTTGTGTGAAGGACAAGCCCATTTTGGAGGTGACTAAATGGGGCCTTAGGGAAAAGAAATGGTCACTTATTACACAAATGCATTTTGACAGAAATGCACTGGAATTAGGATTTGAAGAGGTAACTTTTCTATCTTTCCATTCCTGTAACTCCAGAGTGAATAAAAGATAAGAATGTGATTCCTATAAGGAAAAAAATTTGAAAGAAAATAGATCACTGGCGCACATTCTGGAATAAAGCTAAGGGCAAGAAGAAGGGAGAAGTTGGGGGGGGCAGAGGGAAAGTATTTAAACATTTAGTTCTTTATTTCTCATTATCCTGCTCTGATTTTGATTGGCAGCAAATAAAATTAATTTCCCCAAGTCAAGATTGTTTGGCATCTCATGGTGACTGGTAATTCTGGCCTTATCTTAACCCATAAACCTTTTGTTATGTTTAGTCACTCCTGTCCTGATGAGGTGTGGAGTGACAGAGCCACTTTGATGGGCACCTGGCATTCAGCTGGAATCAATCCAACACATCATCTATCTTATCCTGAAAATTCAAACTTAAATGTTAAGGAGAAAAGGCACAGAAAAAGCAGAAATCGGGAAAATAAAAATTAATAACTTTTGAATGAAGAACATATACATTTCTCAGTATAAACCACGATAATAAATACTGTAAATAACACCAGATGTCTTCATAGTATGTATAATCAAAAAACATAATCTTAAAGACACATAGCAGACAAACAATTTTGGACCAATTTCAGCAGTCTTAGATGATTCTTACCAATTTACATGGTAATAGATTGGAGATTGGTTACATTTATTTGTAATAGGGTTTAGGTATCTGTAAATAAACAGAAATGTGAATCATTTAACAGTCCTTCTCCTAAATATTATAATATTTGTATGTATCTTCAAATAAAAGAGATAGCTTTGTGTATTACCTATCACAGTTAAGTGTGAGTACTTTTATAAACAAAGGATGGAAGTTCATTTGTGAAAGAATAAAATGTCTATTTCCATGTGATTTTCAGTTGTATTTTAAAGGCTATCAATACCCTTATTTCCTTCTAATGATCAGATTTTTATCTACAGATTCCAGTCCTGGGAAATACAGATATATATAAAAAAAAATTGTTTCACCTTAACCACTATTTTTACCCAGAACAACTAGTGTAATTTTCTCACCCTCAATTTTGACCAGAATAGGTTTTATATTTATTTTATATTTTTCTTCCTTTTTCCTTCCTTGTTTGCCTAAAAGATAGGAAAGAGAAATCTTGTGTAATATGTAGTGGGGCTATTTTTTTTAGCAATTGGCAAGTGTAAAGATAGGGAATGAATCTTGCATTGTTTTTAAATACAAACAGAATGGAATGATGCCTGTAGCCAAACTATGAGAAAAGTTCATCTGTGCCTGACTGCTCCGGGTGAGACGCCCACTACAGTGTTCCAGCACCTTCTCTGTGTTCCTGGGTCCCTCTAAGAACAAACAGGTATGCAAAGGGAGGAAAGGAGATGATAAGGAGGATTTAAGCACACAGTCTTTTTCCTCTATGAATTCATGAGATGTTTAGTCTATAATGTGCTATACAGAACAGCCATTCAAGGGTATAGGGTTAGTTCTATCCTGCTCAAATTCTATGGGGAGGAAAAGAAATCTACAAAAAAAGAGTTATTCTTTCCCTACTGTGTAGGTGGTCATAACTTTCTATGCCCTTGCAGAATTGCGCCAGTTGTCAGGGTACTTCTCATTTCCTGATCATATAAATTGATGAGCAAGAATGTGAACATTCCGCAAAGAAAAAAATGGGGATAATAAATTAAAGGAGGATAATTTTTCTAACAACGCTCATAGGAAAGTCAAAAGAAAATCCTCTGAGAATGAAGTAAGAAAACAATGGCAGATATTATTAAAAGTAATATTTTAAGTATATCAAAACCACTCAACATTTCTATTATAAAGAAAACAAGTTACAGGCATTCTTCATGACAATAGAATTTTCAGAGGGACAGCAGATATATCAACATGATTTTTATTCCATAATTTATCTGATGTTTTCTACTACTAGCATAATATATTTTATAACTACATTCTGTTATATATTTTAGGTACTTATAGATTTTATCGACATACATATTTCTTCTCTTCCTATTCAGGACTGTGTTCCATATCTAAAGTTGAGTTATTTACCAGTCAGCCAGAAATAAGCTGGCCTGGCTAATGAATGAGCCCTGTGAGGCTTTAAATAATAACCACACCTCCAATAAAATAAGTTACTCGTTTAATTTAGCTTTAGAAAACAAACTGTTATGTAGAACTCTATCCACACAAACAATTTAATCACACCATGAGACTTCTCATTCATATAAAAAATGAAGAAAAACTGGAGTATTTCCTAAATTTTTGCTGAAATACTTCTAAATCACAGTATCTTGTTAATTCTAGATTTGTTTGCAAAAACAGCTGGTATTTTATCTCTTAAAGAATTTCAGTTAAAGTTGTGAGAATTAGCAACAATGTTTGTATTTCATCTATGCTGCCTCAAGAGATTTCTGTTGCCTTCATAACTATACTGTCCCAAACCCTGTTAGTACAGTCCTTCTCCTTCAGTCATATTGAAGCAATACTTGCTTTGTTTCAGTACAATTTTGATGTGAAGATGCATGTCAAGAGACACATTGTGTTCTTCTGAAACTAGAGTGTGTACATGTATCTTTACATTCCTGTCTGCCTGTTCAATCCCCTTTGCTTCCCAAACTATACAGCTTTTAATCAGTCACATCTTTCTTCTTGGGCTACTCTCCCTCTACCAAGAACCAAGACAATGGGATGGAAGGAGGCATATTATATTTGCTTTCATTATGCAGCTAATTCAATCTGAAGCAACTACACTGGGGCATAGTTAACTAATTCAGGATGACTTTTCTTCAATGTACCTGACTTTAACTGGATCAAAGATGGATCACTGAACAATTTGAAGAACATTTCATGTAACTTTTTAAATTTAAAACTTAAAATGCAGTTTGACATTCTGGTGTATGATATCACATAGTTAAACCTCAAAAAATAAAGTAGTTTTGTTAAAGAGAAAAAAATATCTATGAATATTTCAGCAGTTCTCCCTCAGTATAACATTTAGTAGCAGACAACTACCTTATTAGCTTTCCTTATGGAAGTATAGACACTAGACAATCTCAATGAAGAATAAATGGTAAAATAATAGTAAGGAATTTTATCTAAGTCTGCAATCCTTTACATGAACAGTTTCAATGAGAATACGGAGAATATCCCTTAGACCAGTGGTTACTACTTGACCTGTCAAAAGGAAAAAAAATGTGAATGGGTAGTCACCATATGCAGAAATGTCTGAATTAATTTACAAGTTCGAATTAAGACTAAAATACATTTATTAGCAGTTAGATAAGTTCTATAATTTCTGTGCCTGAATCATCTTTATTTAAGTTGTGGGGCCTTTCTCATGTTCAAAGAAGACTGGTTTTCTTCCTTAGACTAAATAAAATGTTAGCATGTCGTTAATCATCCTAAAGAGATTGAGCTGTAGAGAATGTGTTTCTTTGATGTTTACAAAGTATTCTAGGTTATGATAGGAACATGCAATACCCTGCTTAAATAATATGAGTAACAGAAATCTCATATGTGTCATTGATGATTTGACTAAGGCCTTTCACTCCAGTTAAGAAAATCTTTGGGGAAAAAAAATGTTCCACTGGACTAAATAGCTTCCTCTCCAACTGTCAGTATGCTTTCGAAGAACATATCAATAAAAATGAACTAGTTCAAGGAATATTTTTCTGGCAACATGGGAGTCAGCATTGTACAGATAATTTTGATCCTTTTGCTATAAATAGTGCTCTTCTTTTTCATCTTTAATGGTAAATGTGTGCAGATAGAAGTCCAAACCCAAGACTGTTGAAGCTAATATCAAGAATATATCTATGATTCCTACGGAGTTGGTCTGTGACAACAGTGAATCTATTTGAAGCTAGTATATTATCTGTTGACTCTTTAAAATCTATTGATCAAGGCAACCTGCACCAGCTCTGCAACTCTTCTTTAATGGCAATCAATAAATTTGTCCTCTGACACCTTTCATAATGGTTCCATGTTCTGAATATACATGCGACTATAGATCTCTACCAAGGTTTTAATTTGGTAGCAACTTTATTATCACATAAACATTTTCAGTTTTGCTGAGCTAAACATCTATTCAGGATGTAAGACTGCTAGTTCCACCTTGCTTTTGCCTTTTTCAGAAGGTCATGGAACAGAGCAAAAAGGAAAGTCTCTAGACAAAGTTACCAAGACTTATTTATGGGGCTTGCTTTCTTTCCCAAGTTTCTGATTCCATGATCTTTCAACCTACTTCTTTCTAGTTCAATCAGTTATTCCCTTCTGAGACCAGGCCAACTATATCTTTCCAAAAGGAGGCTACATCAGACTAAAACCAAACACACAAAAAAACCCAATCCCAAAACACAGAACAAATACTGTTCTCTGGCAAACACACACACACAAAACAGTTCCCAGATCAATGCTATGAACACAAAGCAGGGTTTGCTCCAAGAGTAATTTAATGCATTTTACTGGGCTTAGACTACAAGGTCTTGGTAGTCAGGGGTTTGCAGGAGTGACCTCTGTGAGAAGAGGCTGCTCCCAGGATGGACAGAGCCAGCTCCAAGAAGGACCTATTTCTGGTCAAAGTTGAATGCACCAGAAACAATGGTGGTGCCCTTGTAATAACATATTTAAGAAAGGGTAAAAAAATGCTGCAAAGCAACTGTGACAGAAGATCAATAAAAATATGTGAGAAACAGCCCTGCAAACATGAAGGTCAGAGAAGGAAGCAGAAGAGGTGTTTCAGGTGTCAGAGCAGACATTCCCCTGCAGCCTGTGGTGAAGGTCACAGGGAAGCAGTCTGTCTGTCTGCAGCACATGGAAGTCTCTGCTGGAGCCTGTGGATGACCCCACATTGCAGCAAGTGGATAAGCCTTGAAAGGATCTGCAACTAGTGGAGCAGTCCATTCCTGAAGGACCATACCCCATGGAAAAGACACATGCTAGAGTAGCTCTAAAGGAACTACAGATGATGCAAGGGACTCCACACTGAATCAGGGGAAGAGCATAAGGAGGAAGGAGTGGCAAAGACCAAGCGTTATGAGCTGGCCACAAATCCCATTCCCCACTCCCGATCCACCCTTACTGCCCAGGTAAAGGAAAAGTTAGAAGAGGTTGGAATAAAGGAGAGGAGTCTGGGAAAAAGAATAGGTAGAGGAAATTTTTTAGTTTTGTTTTCACTTTGCACTATCCTACCTTGTTTTTATTTGGCAATAAATCAAATTAAACTTCTTTTAGCTAAATCTGTTTGTCTATGACAGTAACTGGTAAGTTATCTTGTATTCTCATTTCAACCCATAAGTTTTTTCATCTTATTTTCTTCCCTTGTTCTGCTGAGGAGGGGGAGTGGGGCAGCTTTGTGGACATATTGCAGTCAGCCAAGGTCATCCAGCACAGAGCTGTATATAAATTTCATCTAAACCTGTAGACTTTTTCCAAATTACAAGTGGAATGCTCTCACACTCCCTACTCCTCAAAAAATAAAATAATAATAAGAGACAGAAACCTTGCTAGGAGCTCTGATAAGACTGCAGCTCGGACTAAGCTCTTGGGGATTTCAGTTCCTGTAAGCTAAATCCTCTTAAACAAGTGAGTAAGCCTATGCAAATCATAATTTTACAAACCGAATCTGGTTAGATATCCCCTTGACAAATTTCAGGTCACCGATTCAATGTGCGAGAAACTTAGAACTTATCAAAAGGGTTATGTTTGTTTGTTTGTTTGTTTGTTTGTTTTTACTGGTCACAATGGAATGCATTTTCCTGAAATCGTGGTATTTAAAGCTATTAAGTGTTTTGCTTGAATTTACTCATAAGAACATCAAGTGAGATAGCCATCAAGCACAGATAACTTCAGCCCAAAAAAACAGTTTAAGTTCAGAGTTTCTAAACTTAAAGAATAATTAAACTAGTTCTTACTTAGGAAATTATGATTCAACCTCAAAGCTATCAATTTTTTTTGCCAATAATATGTTTTATTGCTTCACTCTCTGTTATGGTTAAGATATACAAGTTAGAGAAAAGAGCTTATTTGCATATGGAGAGGATTAGAATAAATAAAACTTAGACAGGAACTTCCTCTCTACACTAGAAAGATTATTACTGTGACTGTGTGTCCAATCTGTAATATTAAAATATTGGAAAAATGTCGATGTGATGATAAGAGTAAATTTTTCAGTCCATGTATGGAAATAAATTTATCAATAAGTTGCATGTGATCTGCTTTAAGTGCATATTTGCACACAAAATAAAAGGCTAAGAGATATCTAAAGAGCATGAGAGGGAAGTATAGCATTCCAAATTGCATGTACATCCAATTTAATATCAAAAAATTTTAAATATAAAAATCAATAATGACCAAAACTAAAAGTGTGGCTTCTAAATTACAAAGATACTTAATGGATGGTATAAAGCTTTTCTAAACTGTAAGCTTTAGATCAACTACAGGACACTGAATATAACCATGTAAAAATATTGAAGCACCTCATTTCTTCCTCTTGTTTTTTCTTTCTCATGTCCACCCCCTTACTGTACTGAACCTTACTGACAGCTTATCCAACTTGGAATATAAATAGTGATGTTATTTATTGAACAGAAATATAAGAGAAATTAGGATCACAGAAAACAAAAGGACTGATTCAGACCGATTTGAAACATATTCACTTCTAATAGTTCAATTATAATAGTTCATTAACATTTTAATTTTCCTTGATACACAATAAAATGTCTTTGTTTTAGGTCTAATGACCTCATTTTTCATAGTCTCTATTAACAGAATTTCCATTAAATCTGATAAGAAAGAGAAAATACAGTTCATGTAATTCAGGAAATATCAAGCTAAATCAGTCTATGTTACTAAAAAAAATTGCATTTAAAGGACTTATGTCAGAGAACTTGAAGATGCAATAATTTTTATTCTAATTGTGCATACATCACTTGATAGCTGAGTTGAAAGGATTCAAGCAAATGACAATGGGAGTAGCCTGACGGCCATAAAGTTTATTTAGGCTGCCTATTACCATTTTCATTTACTTACAAAAATAAAATACAGATGATGAAGTGAAAAAAATAAAGCTAAACAGCACTTAGAAATCTGTTATCTTTCTCAGAAGCTTCATTGATTTTGAAGCAGTGATAAATGTTATGAGTCAAGAGAGCAACTATAGCTTCTTGTTTACTGTTTCTGACTCAAAGGGCATGATTTCCTGGCAAGGTATTCTAACAATCTTGGGCCACTCTGCTGTAATACTACGAGTACAGCATAAGTTTTCCCCACAAAGTAGATGGAGATAATTATAGATTTATTATTCCAAGTGATATGCCAGTAAATAAAATACACCTGGGCCTCAGCAAATCATCAAACTCAGAACAAAACAGCAATTATGCAGCAATTACTCTGCAGAGTAATTGTCAGAACTCGATGTTCAACCTGAAGCTGATAAAAATTGCTGTTTGCTTTCCAATCTCATGCAAGAAGTATAGTTTGCACTGCCTTTGCAATCTGCTCCTTTGCGCTATCATATTTAGTGGAAGTTTTTAACTAGCACTACAGGAAAATTATATGATGAAACACTGATTGCCCTGACATAAATGGTTAGAAGTAGTACTTCTGTCACTACATCATCTGCTATGCTATAGTTCCACTCTTCCATGTATTATATTCAAAAGAGCCCATAGTTTTAATGATTCAAAAATCACCTCCGTAGTACTGGACAGTTTCCTGAAAATAAGAGTTGTTCCTGCAAAAATGTCACTATGCTACTTTTAAGCTAACACAGAGACTGAAAACATCACAAGACATTTGAAAGAAAGCTTACAAAACAAAAATTCAGAGAAAATACCTTGAAAGACATTTACTACAAGTTGGTGTTCTATAGTGTAATAGGCTTCTTGCTAAATTGCACATAGGAATTTCGTCCTCCACTAGAAAAAAGCTCGTAAGTCAATAAATATTCTTACATTAGAAATTGCTTTTAAATGTACCTAATAATTAATATAGGTGAATAATATTTATTTCCAACCTTAAAACTTAGGGTACAATGGAGTTAGGCTGCTGAAGGTCAGCACAGTGACATTAGGTAAAGCAGTAAAAGAATGCTAACACTAAACTAAAATTAAACGTGTGCATGTCGTGATAGAATATTTATGGAGATGCCCACAACATATTTCTCTTCCAGGAAGGAATTAAATCCTCTCTTAGCTATCACTTTGGTGCACATATTCCAAAGAGAATTGTCTAAGAATGTAACTTGAGGACAAGCTGTTTTCTGGTGCAGCAAAATAAACTAATCTCAGTTTTGACATGGAAAAATCTCAGGAGAAAAAAGTGCAAGACAGAGTTTCTACACCAACAGTAAGCAGTGTAAAGTGTATTGGGTATGGCTGGAATGGACTTTTCCCCACAGCAGATCTCATAGGGCTGTGCTTTGTATAGGTAGCTAGAACATGTTGGTGACACACCAGTATTTTGGCCACTACTAAGAGGTCCTGATACAGCATCAAGGCTGTCTCTCCAACCAAAGTGAAGCTGGGGAGTTCAACTTGCCAGATGTTAACTGTGCATGCTACACAGCTGATAGAAACAGGTCCAGAGGATTCCTAGAACACCTGGTTAATAATCTCTTAGTACAGCTACTGAAGGAGATGACTAGGAAAAATGTTCTATTTGATTTGTTGCTTGTTAATAGAGAGGGGCTCTGTCAAGATTTGAAGAGCATAATGGACTGTCTCAAGTATCAAAGAAGGACATTTCTATAAGATAGGCCACCATACAGGAATTTAGGCACAGATGGCAAACAGGAAGGCATTAATATCAGACCTAATGGAGGAGAAGGTTTGGAATTAGCATACAGGACAAAATTCTACTGTGCAAACTGTGGGAAAAGCACAGATGGCAACAACAGGAAGATGCGAGGCCTGATGAGGAAGATCTGGGTAACCTGTCTGGACAAAAATTCCCACCATGGCAAACTGTGAGAAAGTAAGCAAATCCTTATACACATCAGCCCAAGCTGTGGGAACAGCATTTACACTCTGTGGATACCTGGGACTCTGTATAAAAGTGCCCCTCTCTCCTTCCTCCCCTCCCCACTGAGAAGACCAGAAGAAGAGCTGATGAGATGCTGCAGGAACCCAGGTGGTGGTATCTTTTGTTTATACATCCCTACCTCTCTTCTCCCCTTCTCTCCTCTTCTCTCTTTCCCCCCCCCCCACTCTGTCCTCCACTCCCCTTCTCTTCCCCCTACTCTTTCCTTTCCCCTCTCCCTCCTTTCTTTCTTCTCTTCCTATCTATCTTGCTACCTCACATTTACTGTTAAGCAAAATCTGTACTATTGGCTTTGGCATGTGGTCTTGTTTGCACCTTAATTCTGACAGAGGCATCTCTTAATAATCTTACCCTAACATTATTTTGGGGTCAGAAGTGGGATCACAACAGGCTCATGGGTCAAGTTGTGATTGATGACCATATTTGCTATAGCAACAATAAAGCAGTTGGGTTTATAATCTCCAGTGACAGGAGGAAAACTGTCAGAAAAACTTCACCTCTGGACATTAGATGAGCAGATGCTTTTGAAGCTGCTAGATTCATCAGTGCCGGTCACTTTTTAAATGCCACCTCCTTAGTGCACAGCAGCAGGCAATTCCAAAATGTCAAGCAGGCAAGGCAGAGGGCTCACTTGGTTGAACAGGGATCTTCTGGGGTTCAGGTGAAAAAAAATTAAGTGTATTGACCGTGAAAGCAAGGTTGAGTGACATAGGAGGAATACAGAAAGGCTACTTTCCACTGCAAGGAGAAAATTCATGTTGCCAGAGCTCAGTTAGAGCTGAATCTGGCCTGAACTATGTGGGACAGTTAAAAGAGCTTTTTAAAATTCATTGATAGCAAAAGGTAGTGAAAAATAACATCAGCCTGTTGTAGCAAGAGGATCACCTGAAAAACAGGGACATACAGAAGACAGGGATGGTCAGTGTTATCTTTGCTTCAGCCTTAAACACTGACTATGGGCTATGGGTTTCCCATTGCCCTGGGCTGGAGGAACTTGACTGCGAGTATAATAAAGTCCTAGCAAACTCCAAACTTGTGTGGGATCTGCTGCTCCATCTAGATCCTAGTCAGATTCATATGAGAACACTCAAAGAACTGACTGATATCATGGGGAAACCTCTCCAAGTGATTTTTTTTAATCTTCTTAGGAATCTGGAGAGGTACCAGTTGACTTGGAGCTGGCTAATGCATCCCATTTTTTAAGAAAGGCAAGAAGGAAGACCCTGGAAGCTACTGTCAGTCTCACTTCAGTGCCTGGTAAAACTATGGAGAAGAGTGTTCTGGGAGTTATTGAAAAACACCTGAAGACAACTACTTTGGGAGGAGCTATCAGGACCTATTAGGACAATGTGTTACTCCTTGACAATGTAACTGTAAGCTTGGTCTAAGAAATAAGCATTCAGGCAAACTAAGAGATACTACAATACAAAGAAAGCAGAATTCCTTTGGCCTAAAGGTTACTGCTTGGCAGGCAGATCAGTATACAGACAGGATGGAATAAATTTATTTATAGCAGTTTCTTAAATACTAGTTTTATGGATGAACAGATTTTTATTTATGTAAGTTACTCTTGTTCAAAAAGTTAGACTATGCATTTAAATCAGCTTGAGATGAAAATTTTTGAGATATTTTCTACAGGGAAGAGAAACTAACCAGTAAAATGTCCTTCCAGACACCTGGAGACAAGAGCATACTGTTGCAGTTAAAAATGTGATGAGGAGAATCTAAGAAGTTGGTGGCTGTGATGCGATATAAAAGTTAACACCATTAAATGGATAATAACAATTAGCATATGAGCCTGGAAAGAATGAAAACCCACAGTTTTAACATGTGGTCATCTCTCATGTGTATTTAATTTTTGGAGTGTCTAGGTTGAGATCCTGTGCCTGAGCAATAAAAAATATCAGAAAAGTACATGAGAGATAAAAGGCATCAACAAATATTCCAGTTTGGTTAGGAGCAATAAAGTCTGAGCTATGCATCATGCCATAAGAAGTTATTATAGTAGTTTTGCCACTAATTATTATTTATTCTTATCCCATTTTCTCCACATATAACACCAGGATTTTTTTTTTTCTCTTAAAGTGGAGAAGAAAGTATTACAATTTTTACAATTAGAATTTTTATATTTGTTGTTATAATTAAAAAATAAGATCATATATATGTTAAAACTGATAGAGAATAACTGTGTACTGATTTCAGGCTTCAAAAGAGTGCACAGTAAATAAGGAGAAGGCCAACACTTGAATGATGAACTTAAAAAAATTAAACAGCTGCCACATACTCAAGATACCATTCATCCAATGCAATGAAGGAGGCAGGGAGCCTAAGGGAAATACTGTGTGACTGTGTAATTAAAGACTATGCTAATGAATTTGTGCACAGAGACGGAATTAAGCTTTCATGAGTAACTTACATACTGACACTTCTTAATTTTTGAAAAATCAACTTTGCAAAAAGACTACCCTCTATAAAACCCACCACTGTTTATTTATTTCAATCCATAGGTAGGTTGAGTAAAGACAGAAATGTCACATATTGTTTAAATAAACTTTTCACCTCTATCACACTATATTTCACTAGTAGTTTTTGAAAGCAAACTACTGCAGCACAGACTGAGTCAGAGGTCTAATGATAAATAGGTTGTGAAGGAATCCTAATTCCAGCACAGTGGAAAAGGATCATTGTGACCTGTGCTGGTGCACCACTCCCCCCATTCAGGTGCCAAAATAACATAGAAGTCTCGAGAGAATAAACAAGTTTTGGATACATGCTTTTCTTTCCAAAGAATCAGTTCTGATTTATAAAATAGTACTGGGTATATGAGTTATCTCTTTACTAAAATGAAGAAGTCACTTTAAATACCTCAAAGCTGTAATTATGGACTGTGTTAGAATTTAAAATATTAATTACATTTGAGCCTAATTTTCTAAACAGAAATAGGATTTTTTAAAATCATGAAAGAGATAATTATATATCAGAAACAAAACTAAAATGTCTGAATTTTAAGAGAAGGAGCACACAGCCAATCTTCCTTAGGTTTAAAAATAGAATTTTTTGTGACAGTTATCTAATGAAGAAATGGTCCTGCTTTCAAAATACTGTTATTCAATTATGTTTGTGTATGCTTATGTTAGGTATTAGTCACTCATCTAGTTAAGGCCTGCAAAGGAACAACATTTAGATGAAATAAATTTTTGGGGTATCCCTATCCTTTTTTATGGTCAAACTCATTCAAATATTTCTATCAAAAAAAAAAAGCCTTAAAGATTATAAAGATCAGAAAAAGAGGAGCAGTTATCCGATAAGGTCTGCTTAGATTTTGTAGTCATGTTTTTTGTTGTTATGTGGCAGGATATTACTAGTTAAGAGATTGCTCTTTTTAATAGTTCTAAGGACTTAAAGAGCACAGTTGCTTCTCTCAAAATACTGTGAAGGCCACAGAAGGAACTTTTTGTAAAATAAGTCACCACAGCAGGAACTTCAATGAGCCCAGAAGGGAGAAATTTGCAACATGAAGATGCTGATTCCAGGACAGACAGAGGTGCAGTCTGGTTAGTACATCCTGGTTAATGTATCCAGGCAAAAGTTCTCACTGTGGCAAACGGTGAAGTAACAGCTTATACAGAGAATCACAGAACATCCTGAGAGGAAAGAGGTCACGAGGATCATTGCATCCAACTCTTCAGTGAACGGTGCATACAGGGATTGAATCCACAACCTTGGCATAATTAGCACCAAGTATACCTCGAACTTGGACTGTATAAAGGTGTTACCCCCAGAAGAACAACTCTGGGAACCCCACCACTGAGAAGTCCAGGGTGAAGAAAGGATGATGCTGGATTCATGGGTGGTAACTACTTTTTGTATTTTTGACTTCGGCATTTGGTCTCATTTGCACCTCAGTTTGGGCAGAGGCATCTCTCACTAATTGGATCATAACAATAGTTTATGGGGAGAAAGCAGATACCAAAACTACTGCCAGAATATTTATTTTAACTTTAACTTGTGCTGTCAGGATCTTTTAAGTGAATGTGATATTTATTGATGTGCATAATGTAGTATAGACAGTCTCTGCAGTCATGTATAAAAGGTTTACTACAATAGGAAAAAACCTCCCTCATGGTCCACCATATGAACACAGACTGACTAAAAATAAAGACAAGTATTGCTGTTGCTTTTCAATGATAGGCAGAATCCAGTTGTTAATTTTTTTTCAGAGAATCCAAATTTTGCAATAAAGGTTGGCAGGCAAGACTGTTACTACAACTAAAACATTTCAGAGAGCCACCACAGTTTTTAACTTTTCCATGTTTCCATGGAAGTTAAGTAGATTAAGCAGATCACTTTATAAGAAGGACATGTGAGATACTTTGGAAATTATGCAGCTTACAAACTTCCTTCATTTTCTAGAACTGCAAAATCACGGATCATGCATTTTTCAAAACAAAAACTAAATGAAAATTGTGTGCCTAATTTTCGAGCTACCACAGAACATAAAATCATTTGGCCCTCCAGTAAGAATTGGGGGGGGGAAAAAAGTGTGACATAATTATCTCCACATCATTCCTGCAATTTCAAGATCATTCATATTTGTGACAGTCATGGAGTCATGACAAGGAAATTAAAAGCTGACAATGACCCCAAAGACAAAGTAGGGAAAAGCAAAGAAAACAATGAATTCCAACAAATAGCATGTGCGCCTCTTCAACTTACAAACAAAACTACTCCCCTCATGACCACTAAGAAAGATATTTAAATTCAGATAATTTAGACTTCCTTGCATCCCTTGGAATTCCTTTAAGTGCCTTTACTGTTTCTAGTGATTTGAAACTCATGCACACAAAATAACAGATTTGAAACCAGCCAGAAGACATCAAGTGCTGAGGATTGCATTAAAGTTACACTTTATGACATTCTGTTAAAATGAGTTTTATTAGTGACAGCTCCCTATAATTTCTAGATATAGACGTTAAATGGGGATTCCCAAGTCTCATTGAATTACATTCACTGGCCCAGGAGGCAGAGTGTAAACTGGGTTTGCCATGGGTTTTTGGGACTAGAATATACCATGTATATGTCCACTGTCATCCAATGGAAGCCTGAAAATGAATTAAAGAAATAGTAAATGAAAGAATGAGAGAAGGAAATACATAATATTATCATAAGTTGGCCTCAATGTCACTTACAAATTCTGCAAGACATAACTCCATTCTCTTTGTGGAGATGAGTGTTTTAATGAAGCTGGCAAAAGAAATAAGAAACGTCTTTTGTTGAAGGGAATCTCCATGGAGAGAAAGGAATCAAATTTGTGACTCTTTGTGTTCTGGAAACTGTTTTGCCTATTTGAAGACTGACAAGTATTAGAGAAAAATCACAAGTCAGATACATTTTATCAGATTTCAGTTTCTCAAAAGCAGGTTCAGAAAGTCTAACTGAAAAAACTCATATTCCTACACATTTATTTGATTTCATAAATGCAAACTCATGATGGCAGTATTGAACAGACTAAAATTTCACTTGAAAGGTCTGAATAATGTAAATGACAATGGAATCTCCAACAAGATTAGGAACCCCTTCGACAGAAAAAAAAATGTTCACTTCATTAATATTCAGCTCACTTCTACTACTGAAAGTAGTGGTGTAAGTGGTGCTTAAACATAGGAAAGTAGTAAAAATGATTACACTAGAAATCATGAAAAATTAGAAGTCTAGAGTGACATTGATTCTTGGATTCTTTCAGAAGAGATCTAATGGGATGTTACCCACACTTAATTATTTCACTAAAACACCCAGTAAATTTCAGTTCTGCAAGATAGCTGGACATGGAACATTTCTCTGGACAAAATGTTTTTCATCTCCCTTTTACTGAGAATTCACTTTGCTCACCTTGTCAACAAATAGCATTGTGGCTATTCCACAGCCACATTATGATTTTGAGAGGTTGTGTTTTACTCTGTGGTGCCACCCCTGCTTCTCAATAGGCAGTTCTATGAAACTGTTCAAGAGCTAAATTTGATTCTTCACACCAACTCCGTTACTTTAGGAGGAGTTAACTTTCCTTCACACTGACCCTCACTTTCTACCAATAGTTTTAATGAAGTTACAGGAATTTGAAATTAGATCTTAAGTCAAATGTTCATTATTTCTCTAAAACTTAAAGTCTGCCACTAAATATTTCCTTTCACCTAAAAATTCTGAAGACAAGTTGACAAAAAAAGTTGAAAAGGAGCTAAGAAAAACTCAACAAAACGGGTCCCTCATTTTATCCTTTGGTCAAGTGACTGAAGCACTTATATGGAAACTGTATGCATACATGCATGTTGCTGAACAAAAGAAACTTGGATACAAAGTAAATTTATATTTGAAATACACTAAAGCGATCTGCTCATTAAAAGAGGTTTCTGTAGCAACAAAACCTAACATTATTGAAGCACATTCATTTCTTAAGCATTTCAAGTATATTACTGGTAGTTCAGTAATGGAGGAAGAGGTACAGGAGTAATGTGAAATCGCAGCTTCACTGGGCCTACATCATGTCATGTTGCGATGACTCATCTTCACTCTCAGCTTGGGTCACAACACACCACCAACAATCTTTCTGATCTTCTTTACCTGCCCCCAATAAATCAATCTAGGGCTCAACCATACCCTAGAATTTTGACAATTTTATAAAAGGAACATTTAAATCTGGCAAGAATGCTACTTGAAATGCTCCAGAAAAATAAAATAATATAACTAATGTGTCAGCAAACAACAAGAAATATTCCCTATTTACAACAAATGTGGCTTTTCAAAAATATCATAACTAGTAGAAAAAGTGGGAAAATTAAAGTTTTTGTAAACAGATGCACATCATAGATGACAATAAGTACCTCCTTTAGCACAGAAATTGTAGATTTAAATACATTATTTTTGACTGTGTTAACAATTGACAGAGAGATAGCAGCGCTGACTTTATGACCATGGGCATAAAGCCAACCAGAATTCAATGGAAACAAAATTATCTTAGGTAGTTATCTTATCTTATTGTTGTGTCTCTCCAAATGTCTTAGGAATAGCCCAGTTTGGGCAAAACCTAAATCTTTAGATTTCTCTTTCTTTTTGAATTACTATCTAAGTCCGGGCTTCCCCCACACAGCCCCCCCCCACTTGATAAATGAAAGGTAGAGCTAAATCTCATATTTTAAAATAAAGATGAGGTGTTAAGGTTTTTCAGTAGTATTGGTCTCACTGGAAACAGAAGGCTTACAGTCACTGAGGAAGACTGAGATGATCCTTTTGGTCAGGTTGGTTCTGGCTTGCTAAACAAAGAGACAAAAGGAACAAGCTAGTTTTGTGCTGGCTGTCCATACATTTCCTGCACAAAGCTTTACACTGACAGAATATAATACTTTTCCACTTTCAAGTCTTATTAGACTAATATTTAAATGAAAGTATTTACTCCAGAATTTAGCTAACAGACAGTTCTGCTTTAGCAGACATACCTATGAAAGAAGAGGGCATCCGCAGGAAGAACAGTACTAAGCATTGATAAGGCCTCACTGCAAGTACTGCAGTCAGTTCTGGACCATTCACTTTAAAAAAGAACAATGAGGTGCTGGATTGTGCCCAGAAAAAGGCTCTTGTAAGGCCTAGGAAATATGTCTTAGCAGGAATGGCTGAAGGAGCTGTTTTTGTTTAATCTCTGAGGAGGCTCAGGGGGGCCTCATCACTTGCTACAAGTACCTGAAAAGAAGGTGCAGTGAGGTGGGGGCCGATCTCTTCTGCTGTGTCTGCAGTGACAGGAGCAGAGGAAATGGTCTTAAGCTGAGATGGGGGATTCAGAGTGGCTATTAGAATAAAAAATTTCACTGTTAGAATTGTCAGGTATTGGAATAGCTTGCCAAGGGAGGTGGTGGAGTCACCATCCCCGGGGATGTTTAAGAGGTGTCTGGATCAGGCACTTGATGATCTGGTTTGGTGGTTTAGTGTTTGCAATGATAGTGCTGAGTGAACAGCTGGATTGGGTGATCTTGAATGTCTCTTCCAACCTTGATGATTCTATTCTAAGAAAATGTTGTCCTGGCATGGAAGGTAATAACTAGTTACTACTTAGAGAACAGAGAGAACAAAACTCTTAACAATTGAGAACACGCCTCAAATGTAATGATTTTAATTATGGTTCACATGTCTAGCCAAGTATCCTAAATACAGCCATTGTAAAATTATGGCAAAAGACACTTTAAAATAAACTATAGAAATAAAATGAAGAAAAGATTTCCAGGACCAGTCAGCTGGGTAGTAAGGCCATGTTAAAGCAAATTAATTTTACAATCCTTAATAAATGGCTGAAGAAATCAAAACCAGAAAACTTCCAATCACTACTGTATATCTTTATATGATTGTTTCTAACCTACAGCTGCATTTTGGATAGATAAACAGAAAAAAAAAACCATGATACTTGTAGAAAAACCCACAAAATAAAACCAGTTTTAAATACTCCTTAAAACAAGGGTGGAAGTGGGGAGGAAAAGCAAAGAGTTTGAAAAAGGCATTAACAATCTTTTTTCAGCTCCCTGCTGGGTAATATGAGCATATCACCAATAGGTGTGGGACCTAAAATTGTTGAAAGTGAATAAAATTTGACCCACCATCTGTTTTTCTTAAAACCAGACAATTAATGATTTAATTGACTTGGCACACCATATATTACAGTACATATGTCATACTAGATGAAGTGATTTGGTTTCTACAAAGTTGCAGAAAAGGTGCCTTGAAGCTTTTAGATCATTCTTATTTCTTGGTTATAATATTTTAGAGACCCTTTTTTATTTTGAGAAAAAACTATGCCCAGGGCTTAAATTCTGTCATGTGCAGCTTTTAGTCTTTTTAAATGCAATGCTAAAGTAGGAAATAATGCACCATACAGCTATGCCAAATGTTATTTATTACACTGTGTCTGTGCTTTCATTTTATGAAGCCTGGGGCTAGACTGTCAGATTACAGGTGTCCTTTAGGTTGAAATAAAAAGTTAACAGTAGTAATTGCCATGTTAACTGAATACATAGTGCATTCACTACTGCCCAAGTAAAAGGCATTTTCCCAGATTATAAGTACTCTAACAAAATGCATATTTTCAAGATTATTTTTGATTTAATTTATCTATTTCTTACTGTACATTTAAGTGGTTATGCTTAGGAAGAAAAAGAACCAAGTTGAGGAGAAAATGATATTAGCACAGTACACTCATATAAACAAATTGCAACACAGTATATTTAGATAGCCATAGTGTTCAATGGTTTCTATCATTAGATATGAAGTTGTTTTCTAACCTAAATATGATCTACAACTGTCATGTAGAAAGCAACCATAACATTTATGCTCTAAGGGGTTTTTTAATACTTACAGTTAGGCTTATGATAAGATTTATTATTGCAGCTTTGTGCATAACCTACAGCTATTACATTCATATCTGTTTTAAGTAATTGCAAGACAGAATTCTAAAAAAAATATGGTGGTATGTAATAAATAATAAATTGGTGACAGCCTCTAGGACTTCCCAACGAGAAAGTGACTGTGTTCAACAGCACACTTCATTTTTGTCACTCACAATTAAGGCCATTTTGTTTTCCCATCAATTTGGTCAAAATTTAAAACGGAAAGGTCTTTTTTTTTCCCCCTTCATTACTACCAACAATGCAAAGTTTAATTTTTTATATAATTCACTACTTTCCAGAAAGTCAAGCACAATTTCTTCCCCCTTTTGAAATTCCTAGCTGTTAAGGCAACTGTTTTCTCTGTGCACCTATATCTATTTACTGTAAATCTGGTCTATAAAAGCAGTAATTTCTTTAATTTTAGTGAACTTTACCACTTGTCTGGCTTTTCCCTTATCCCTAACTCATCATATGCGAGATGTTGATTACTTTTTTTATCATCTCAGACTGAAGAAAGAATGCATTTAACATCATTTTTCTCCATAGAACTAATTCAGACACCTATATGTTTCACAATTTTTAATATATACCTATTATATATATAAATTATATGTGGTCTACTTGTTAGCAATGCATAGACAATGGACTGGAGAATTCTGGAGGCCAAGTCTTAAAAGCATTTAAAGTTTCTTTTTCGGAAGGATATATATAATGTGGTTGCTATCCCATTAACATTAAATGGCCATAAGTGTTGCAATGACCTGCCATGGCAGGGTTCAGTGTTTGGCTGGGTTTGCCTTGGCCAGAGCTGCTTTTAAAGCAGTTTGAGCCAAAACAGAAGTTGTTTGGTAATGGTGTGGCCTATTACTTATCCTGTCTGAGCTTTTGTCATGTGCAGGGAAGCTCTGACTAATGGGGGTAGACACTGTGTAATATTTCACAGTCTGGTGATTGTGGGAATAGGGGTGCAAGGTGGGAGAGTAGTTTCTGCAAATTCAAAACAGTAGCTGGGAATCAAAAAGGAAATAAAAAAGAAACCAGCAACACAAAAAACCTGTTTCAAGTATTACGTAGGATAGCTGCCTAAGGAGACCTAAAGGAGAAGGGAATCCCACTAGGATCATCCTACTCCTCCAAGAACTGAAGGTCAGTGATAAATTCACTGATAAATTGTAGTACATTCCTCCCCACTGCCCTCAGCAAGTGGAAGGCAAATGTTAATGTTAGGGCACAAAATTTTTGTGGAGGTGAACTTCAGGGAAAAGGAGCAGATACTAGCAAAATTATGTGCCATCTTATCTGTATTATTAATAAAGTTCCACTGTGCTAATTAGATAATCTGAATGCTAGACTTAAAACGTGAATTAGACAAAGAAAAAATTCTTAGTTCTTTTTATATTGTGCTCCCTTTTGCTTATGCTTAGACTGAATGTATCACTCCACTAAAGTGCAATTGCTCTTAATCCCTTCCTTTGTCTGGATGACACAGATCTCATCATCTTAGATGAGATGATCTTCAGATCACCTTCCTGAAATGCCTCCTCAAATAGGAAGAATTGCAAGCCCCATGATTTTAGGGACAAGGTGCTCAAAATTTCACCAAGTAATTTTTTTTTTTTAATTCCTTCTTTAAATTTGGAATAATATCAGTTTGTTATTCTATTTCCAGGAATTCAGCTGAGTTTTAAATAACATAATTAACAGACCTTCTAATTTTCATTATATTAAATGCCTACTGAAAGCACCTTCTAAGGCTGACTTGTGACCTCATTTGTTTCATGTCATCTAATTAATTTCATCAGGTTAACTTCTGTATTTGTTCAATAATTTACATAATACCAAGAGAAAGTTGTCATAATATCTCTTTAATTACCATTTAATTAAAATATTGGTCATGACACCTATTTAGTAAAGTGCATTTTCTTCACAAATGGGTCTCTGTAACAATCCAAACAGTTCAACTTAATAGTCTTAAGTGACTAACAAAAGCAGTAATCATGATTTTTTTAGTTTAGAGGCACATCTTCATATCTCCATATTTTCCCAATAAGTTTAAAATGCAGATTTAATTGATATTATACTCTATGGTTTTATATGTTTTTCCATATTAGTTAATCATTAAAAAAACCAACCCAAATCCACTACCATCTTCAGTTCCATTTAAAAAGAAAAAACTAACTATTATCTGCAGAAATTGAAACAAAGACCTTAAATGCCTTTCTGTATCACTAAAGTTTCTTAAAGCTATTTCAAATTTCCCAGACATTGTATTTTCAAGCGCTGCTCTCCTAAGCCCTAGTTACAAGTAGTACAAAACAGCATCCCAACACCCAGTTTAGGTGAGAAGTCAGCTATGGTCTTCTTTCATTACCTGTCTCTTATCACCTGTTAATCACCTGTCAATTATTAAAGTTTTTACCATAAAACTACAACTTTGTTCAGTTTACTTTCACAATACAGTTGTACTTTGACCTAGGTAAAATAATTGAAATTGCCCATACATGTTAGATTATTCAACTGCAAAAACTCTGTGTGTGTTTTTATTTTTTTTTATATTAACATTTGTTCCCACTTGAAGAAGCCTAATTTTTTCTTTTTTCCCATGGTAAAGAACAAATATAGAACTCTGATTGTTACAAGTCATAAAGGAACAGGTATTTTTCTGGTGTTTCTCAACATGACAAGACTAAACCACAGAAAACTGTCTCCAAGAGACACTGAATTGATATAAAATGTCTTTAATGTCAGTATTATGATAAGTAATTTAGAAAAGAAAAAGCTGAAAATAATTTTTAGAGGAATGACATAATAAAGTGCAAGTTTATATTTCAAAATCCTAATTTTTCCCTGCTTGAAGAAAGCAAAAATTGTTTCTCAGATTATTTCCAGAATTACATAGTATATAAATGTTGACAGAACCTGAAGTTTGTGATACCTAAAGTTAAAAATAGAGTAATAAAAAGAAGTTATCTTGGAGACCATAGGAAAAAAGCTTTTACCCTCCCATTACTTTTATTTTCACTTTAACTTAGAGATTCTAGAAAATAAAATTAATTCTGAATATTCACTGTATTTTTAGAGTGAATGGGACCAAAGACTGCATCAGAAGCACTAAACTCCACAGCATGTTGTCTGGAAAACTGTAACATTTGCCTAGGCAAATCACCTTGGATCTTCCTAGGGTTTCTCTGCCACTCACTTTCTCAGGTGTTCAATCAGACTTCATGAGTATTCATGAAGTTACAAGAAATTTCAGATCAGCTACTCTCATCTTATGGTACTTCAGCTTAGCAGATCTCTTTTTACATGATTTGCAAGACTTTCAATAGGCAAAATATTTCAGCCTAGAGGAAGGGAAGAGGAAAAAAGGAAAAGGGGAGAAGAATGAAATGGAAAGAGAGAGTGAGGAGGAGTGGGAGAGAAGGGGAGATTAAAATAAAGAACAGAGTGGCCCTGGCAAATAGATCTTTTTGTGTAAATAGAAGAACTTTTCTTCAGTATCTGGAGAAGCCATTAATTGCAAATGATAAAAGATATGGACAGATACTAAAACACAGAAATGTAATAATGGCAACATTATTATTGTAATAATAATGACAACAACAAAAAATATATGTTGGGCTGTTGATAGAGAAGGTAAAGACTCAGTGTTAAGACACTTTAGCACCATCTTGGAGCAGTGGCCAGTCAGTGCAGTATTTTTTTTCTGATAAAATTGAATCTTTTAGTATTTTGCACATGCTGCTAGTGGTTAAATAAAAAACAACAAAAAAATAAAGTTAAAGGCAAGGAGAGATGCCGCCCTCTTCCTTTTATTAAAGAAAAAAATTTAAAAGCCTAGATTTAGAATTCAAGGATAAAGATGATTGTCTATTTTTTGATGTGACAACACAGAAAAAAATCCTCTTGAGATTAGAGATTGGATTTTTGCCTTAGTTTTAAGGAATGCAAATTCACACTATACATCTCACTTTAATAACAGATTTGCACCATGGGGATCAACAATGTGTTATTCCAGCATTTTTCATATGTCATGAAATACTTTACGCATAGAAATACACTGCACAGGGCTAAAAGAATGGGGAAAGAAAAAAAGCATTATTATGGATTTTTATTTCATTTCCATTTCTTACATTAAATATAATAATGAAAGGAGATGTTCAGCATATATTTTAGATAACCAACATGAATTATCAGAATAAGCCTTCTTTTAAGTTAAAACCCTCTTTGTGCAGTCTTTTGTATAATTCTCAATTTAAAACAACTAAAATGTAAAAAAAAAACCTGTAACACCAAAAGGTAAAATAATAACATCCAGCAGAAATTCATGTAATGTCCCCGGTGGCAAAGGAACTAGATTTTACTAAACTGTTGCTTCAGCACCAAAAAATATGATTAAAACTTAGTAAAGTTTGGCAATAACACCAATTACTGTGAAAGTACAGGCTCATCAGTTGAGAGAAATAATAAATGAATTTAATGCAAGGTAATTTAATCTGTGCACCATCTTTGGAAGTAAGCATCGTCATGTAGTAAGCTGGTGCAATAGTTTTGCCTGGAGTAAGGGGTAGTTTTCTTCCCAGAGGCTCATGGTGCTGTTTCAGATTTTCAATGAAAATAGCATTGATGAGACACTGATGTTTATCCTACTGCTGATCAGTGCTTGCACAGAATCTAGGCGCTGCTCACCACTCTAATAGTGAGGAGGCTGTGGCAGCACAAGCAGGAGGGGTCGCAGCCAGGACAGGTGATCCCAACTGACCCAAGGGATAGCCCAGAGCATTCGATGTCATGCTCAGCAAGAAGAGCTGGGAGAAGGAGGGAGACAGGATGTTCAGAGGTACAGAGCTTGCATTCCCAAGTAACCATTATGAATAACATTGCTAAACATCTGCCTGACAGTGGGAAAAGGAGAATGAGTGCCTTCCTTAGTTTTTCTTGCATGCGCAGCTTTTGATTTACTTATAAAACTCTGTCTCAGTCAATGAGTTTTCTCACTTTTTCCTTTTGGATTCTGTCCCCCATCCTGCTGCAAGGGGTGCAAGCACGTGGCCATGTGGGATTTAGGCGCCTGCTGGGGCGCAATTTATTAACTGCAATAGTCAAATATAAACAGGCAAATCATTATAGCATTAAAACATTATAGCTTTTAGGCATTTTCTCTGGAAATATGTTACAGAAAATGCCAACCAACAGCAAACTGAAATAAATGCCAGCAATAAAGGCAAGATACACTCTAATACAATATAAGTAATTAATAGAAATTTCTCAGATTATGAAAATATATGATGAAAAGGCCTGCTGATGTAGTTGTTTTCTAGCATAATAGCACTCACAGAAATTAATTACTGACTTGGAGGAAAAAGAAGGGAAAAAATAATATTTTCAGGGCATATGCTTGACAATATGGAAAACCCAGAAGTTCAAGTTAGTAAAGTGTAACATCTCAATCAGTTATGCTTATTCATTTGAGTGTTTCATCTGGAAAAATTTTGAAAAAATCTATACATACATACACTTTAAGTTCTGACTGTATTCTAAATATCAGGCTGACCTGCTTGCAGCTACCTGTCACGCTGAAATATACAAAACAAAACAACTACTTCACCCAAACAAGATGCATATTCATCCCTCTGTTCCATGCAATGCCAACAGATGAAGAAATTAAGCAACTACTATGCCATGATGTTACTTCAGTAGATAAAACAGATGGAAATCTTACTTCTGTCACCCTTTCACAGGCTGATGTAGCAGGAAATGCATCTTTAGTGTTTTGAAAGCTGACATCTCCAGAGACTGCCACACACAGACCTTCACCACTGCAAGGAAATTGATGCAGTGCAGCCAGGAGGGGAGCCTCCATCAACTCAATGCAAGTGTAGTAAAAGGCATGGACTAATCAGGCATAGCAAATTCTCAGTGTTGTAAAATGTGT
The DNA here is from genome assembly GCA_039654755.1 of Calcarius lapponicus. NCBI lineage: Eukaryota > Metazoa > Chordata > Aves > Passeriformes > Fringillidae > Calcarius > Calcarius lapponicus. Next base: position 140,115,243 of record CM077464.1, read on the forward strand.
GGAGAAAATAAGGTTTGAAATCAGGAATCCTGGCCAGTTGGTAGAGAACACAAAAACCATGTGGTAGATTCACTCAGAGATAAGAAAGGTATTAAGTATGGACAAAGAACTCTATATTCCTGCCACCTTTTAGAGCTCTTCAGGTCAAGATATCCTAACTGATACTCTATCATGTTGGGCTTTTAAATTCAACCCTTTGCCCAGGAGAATCTTCGAAAAGCATGAATTGCTTTATAATTTCTCTATTTGTTTTTGCTTTCAGTTATAGAGATAAAGCTCATAAATGCTTGTAACAAAATTCTAACTTAAGCTGTTTGAATATATTTTTTACTCCCAAATCAAAGATAAATAGTTACTCTCTTACAACTTATATGCTTAAGGCAGAATACAACAAAACTGATTGCAGTTAAATAAACACTGAAATAATGCAGAAAACAAATAAGAGTAACAGCCACTTAGCCCAGTGTCCTTCTTTAAGCAGTAGCTAATACTTAGGGACATAGCAAAATATGACCTTTCTACATATAATGTATTCATATTGCCCAACAGACTAAGGTCAGAGCAGTGAAAATCCTTCCAATTCTTTATGGATAATACTATCACAAAAGGTTGGATTGCTAAATGCTTTTAATTAAATATTGTAAAGCAGAAAGAATGACCTACAATTTTATTGAACAAAATTAAAAAGTCGTGGGAGTCACTTTCAAATAAAAACTTGTCTGACCAGTTCTCCACTGACAAGAGGGGAATTGTAGAAAAGGATTTTAAGTCATATGCCACATATTCCACCTTTCTTTTAACCAAACAAAACAATTAAGTACGATTATGAATATTAAATTGACTTGTTGAAGTCAAATAACCTCATTTTTAAACCAAATTGGAGAATATAATATTAAACAGCACTAACATGGAGAATCAGAATAGTTAGGGTAGGAAGAGACCTCTGAAGATGGCCTAGACCAAGCAGAGATGATCTAGCCCAATAGCCAAATCAGATTTAAAACTCAACATTCAAAAAGAAGCTTATATGGAAAAAGCACCATTAAATAAATATTTTGGGACATTTGCTAAGAACTTGCTTTTAGACTGAAGACCTATTTTCACCAATCTGGAAAAGTTAACATAAAAATGAAAGTTTCTCAATACCAAAAAGATACACCTTCCAGAAATTATTTTAAAAGACATCTAAAAAACCCTACATGAAAATACATTCTAATGCAACGACTTTTAGAGACACAGCTTATTGTTAGTTTTAAATGACCTGAGACTAATGTATTTGCTTTGAAAGATTACAGAGTTACAAGAAATACTGGCAAAAATCTATTGAGAAGCTAAATTCCAGTGGCTTCATAAAATGTTGTAATTTTTAACCCTTAGTTGTATTTTTAAGACCTTCTTTATAATGTAACCTGCATAGATCTCAGAAATACCATTTAAGGTTTTATGAAAGATTACATCTGATGCAACATTGATTTATATTTATCCCTCTAAACTTCATGAAGTAAGTACAGAATTTTGAATATTTAAACATTACAAATTACATAGTAACATTTGACTATTTGTTGGATTGAAAGTACATTTGTGTATGTGTAAATACACATGTACACAAAAAAATTGCACACAGTCTCTTGATTAAGGGTAGGAAATGGCTAATAGAGCAGCAGTAGTGTTTTTATTCAAACCCAAATGCAAAACATATGTCCTGATAAGGATAGGAAATTCCTTGTTTCAGCTGTACAACAAACATAAACTATTCTAATAATGAAGATGAACTATTGAAGATTGAAATGTTAAAAAACAGTTGGAAGAATTAGTAATGAAAAGCTTATATCTCAGTAACAACACCAAAACAAGCAAAAAGAACAATTAGAGAACAAACAAAACCTCAAAACCCAAACAAACAAAAAACTCCAAACAAAACAAAACAAAGCAACCAAAACCACATCCTAAAACTTCAAGGTATGTATCAAAGTTTTGGAAGGACTTATTTTCTAGGGAACAACACATGATCAGTTGTAAACAGCCCTCTCATAACCCCCAAAAACTACCAGGTAGTAACCAAAGAACATAGGTACTCCATCAGAAGGAAGAACAAAAGCTTCCAATTTGCCTAGCTGCCATAAAGCAATAATATAAAACCCAAGTAATTTTTCTGTACCCATGATTCTATGAGAAGAACTTGGGCTGTGATTCAAAGTGCACTTTGAAAAGCTTAAGAAATGTCCAACTTCTTAAGATGATTTTAGTTGCGTAGGACTGGGGATGCAAATACAATTTCTATTTTCAGAAAGAGTTCTAAAGGACATCTGAAAAGTACAGAGATGTAAACCTGAGATGTAACAAGACTGTAGAAATTGTAATTAAGCTTAAATTCAGCTGACACATGGATAAAAATGACATCCACAAACCACCATGGTTTTTTTTTAAAGCAAAGTCGTGCATTATAAATCTACTAATGCTTTCCAGAAAGATTAGCTGGCATAGAGATGAGAGAAATTCAGTTTAGGTATACTATTTGCAGTTCTAAAAGGGCATTTGAGGAAGCCCAAATGGAAGGTTCTTACAGAGATTAGGAGCTCTTTCATAAAATGACAGGCTTTTTTTTCTGCATTTTAGCTTAAAATATAGTTAGTTGATGGTAGAAGTAAATGGTCAGTTCTGCCAGAGGAGAGAAGTCACTAATGGACTTCTGTATCTAAACTGTTTCACAGAATCACAGAATAGGTAAGGCTGGAAGGGAGCACAGTGAGTCATCTGGTCCGACCTCCCTGCTCAAGCAGGGTCACCCCAGAGCACAATGTCCAGGAGAATGTCCAGATATTTAATATTTCCAGCTCTTGAATACTTCCAATGAGGGAGATTCCAGTGCATGGTCACAGCACATTAAAGAAGTTCTTCCTTGAACACCAGTTCTTGCTCATTGCCTCTGCTAGGCACCATCAAGTAGAGCCTGGATCCATCCTCTGATGCCCTCCCTTCAAATACTTATAGACATTGATGAGATCCCCTCTCCAAGATCTTTTCTCAAGATTGAACAAGCCCAGCTCCCTCAGTCTTTCCTCATAAGAGAGATGCTCCAGGCCCTTAATTATCTATTTTGCTTTCCACTGGATTCGTTCCAGGAGCTCCATGTCTCTTTTTTCACTGAGGATTCCAGAACTGGACAAAGCACTCCAGATGTGCCTCACTAGGGCTGAGTAGAGGGGCCGGATCACCTCTGCTGACCTGGTGGCAATGCTCTTCTTAATGCACTCCAGAACACCATTGGCCTTCTTGGCCACACAGGCACACTGCTGGGCTCGTGGTCAGTTTGTTTTCCAGCAGAACCCTCAGGTCCTTCTCCACAGAGCTGCTTCCCAGCAGGTCAGCACCCAGCCTCTACTGGTCCGGGGGTTATTTTTCCTTGCATTTGCTTTTGTTGAATTTCAAACTCTTCTCTGCCCATCTCTCCAACCTCTTAAGGCCCTTCTGAAGGCTTGGACAGCCCTCTGGGGTGTTGGCCACTCCTCCCAGCTTTGTGTCATGAGTAAACTTGCCAAGGAGGCATCTGCCCCTTCATCCAAGTCATTGATGAATAAGTTAAATGACACTGGGCCCAGTATGGAAGCTTAGAGGACACCATTAGTGAAAAACCTTCAACTACGTTATCATTGATTATGACCCTCTGGGATCTGCCATTCAACCAGTTCTCAATCCACCTCACTGCTCACTCATCCAGTCAACAGTTCCTGATTTTGTCTATCACGATTTTGTGAGAGACAGCATCAAAAGCCTTGCTGAAGCCAAGGTAGACAATATCCACTGCGCTCCCCTCATTGATCCAGGTAGTTGTTTCACTGCAGAAGGCAAACTGTTTAGTCAAGCTTGATTTACCTTTAGTGAATCCATGCTGAATACTTCTAATCTAATACTTCTTGTCATCCATATGGATACAGATGGCCTTCAGAATGAGGTGCTCCATCACCTTTCCAGGGATTGAAGTGAGGCTGACTGGCCAATAGTCCTGTGTCCTTCTTCTTGCCCTTTTTGAAGACCAGGGTGAGATTTGCTTTTTTCCAGTCTCCAGGTACCTCTCCTGATTGCCATGACCTTGCAAAGATGACTGTGAGTGACCTCACTACAGTGCCCAGAAGCTCTCTCATGGACACATCCTACCAGAGCCCACAGGCTTGTGGATGTCAAGTTTGCTTAGTTGTTAACTAACCCAATCCTCCTTCACCAAGGAAAAGTCTTCTTTCCAAGACTCCTTTACCCTGGTCTGTGTCAGAGAGCACTGAGGGCTGATCACATCAGTGAAGATTGATGCAAAGAAGGCATTTGATAACTCTGTCTTCTCTGCATCCCCTGTTACCAGAGTCCCCCTCCATTTACTAATGGGTCCACATTATTCTTTTGTTTTTCTTTTGTTATTGATGTATTTTAAGAAGCCCTTCTTGTTGTCCTGGACATCACTGGCCAGATTTAATTCCAAATGGGCCTTGGCCTTCTTGGTCTCATTTCTATTTATTCTGACAATCTCTCTATATTCATTCCAAGGGGCCATTTCCATCCCTGCTTTCATCTCCTGTGTATTTCCTGTTTATGCTTGAGTAGTGACAGGAATTCTTTATTTATTCACACACATCTCTTGTCCATTCTGTGTGATTTTTTACTTGTTAGGATGCATTGTTCTTGTGCAGGGTTGGAAATGATCCTTGGATATCAACCAACTCTCTCGGACCCCGTTTCCCTGTGGTGCTTTTTTCTATGGGATTTTCCAAGGAACATCCCCAAAATAACTGAAGTCATCTCTCCTGAAATCAATGGCTGCAATTTTACTTGCTGCCCTGCTTCCTCCCCATCATTGTACTTCACAATCTCATGGCCACTACAGCCAAGGCTGCTCCCAAAGTTCACATCACCAAAAAGGCCTTCCCAGTTCATTAGAATGAGGTTGAGGAGTACACCATTCCTTGTGGGGTCCTCCAGTACCTGTGTCAGAAAGCTGCCACCAATGTTTCCAGGATCCTCCTGGATTGTTTCTGCTCTGCCGTGTTGCTTGTCCAGCAGATGTCAGGGTAGTTAAAGTTATTGTCTGACAATATATTAGAAGATCGAAAACAACGCAAGCAGTGAAATGACAAAGCTTGCTGATGATAGCTTACACAAAGCAGCAATGAGGACAGTTACCTGTGAAGAAATAAAGGTCCTACAAAACCAAGCAAGCAGTAAAAAGGAAGATTAAATACATTGTATTTTCTAGGAAAAAAAATGAAAAGGCATCTGACAAAACTAGTAGAACTACAGTGAACAGAAGGAAATATTTCACTGAAATGTCCTTGCCATAAAATATTTAGAATACTAAAATAATATGTGAGCTTAAAATAATATGTGAGGAAAACCAGACAAAATTATGGATGAAAAATCCATCGAGTTTTACTTACTCTAAATACACTGGATTTAGGAAGTGTCTACGCCATAAACTGTTAGGGAGTAAGAAAACATTTTGTAGAAGTATCTATATAATTTCTTGCTCTTTTTTCCTTATATTGTATTCAATTAATTAATCTTTATTATGTCTCTCTACAACTGTTCTCGTATTTTTATAATCTAGGGATTACAAACAGGAAATTTTATGTTGAATGCCTTGTTTGAAAATTAGATAAAAATACTGTTAACATATTTGGATAATGCTGACTGAGTGGGGTCAGAAAAAGTCAGTGGTGAATTGTGGCCAACAAAGTAGAATGAACACAGGAGTAAAATACACAACCAACTACTATCCTGGCATTAAGTTAACAAGGGGAACTGCTACACGTTTCTGAAATGGATGCACTTTTGCTCAATATGTTCAAGAAATACCTGAAATAGAAACAATCTTAAATTATAAAACTTGCAACAACTTTCAGCAGATGTGGAATCAGTACAGAGAAATTTTTCCTGTACTAGTAAATTGTTGGTAAGCAGTGTTGCCCAAAAATAAGTGTTTACATTTTTGAAAAATACAAAGCAGTATTTGCATTTAAGAATTTGAACTAATCATGAAACTTACATGGATTAAAATAATTTGCATGGATTTTCAACATTAGTGCAAATCTCTGCATGCTATTCTGCAAAACAAAGTCAGGATGCACAAGGAATAGAACTGGGACTAGAATCCAACTAAATAAGCAATTTATATGATCCTGTCGAGTTAATGCACCACAAAACACAAAAAACCCAAACACATTATGAGAAACACAGAGAAGAGTGGATAGAAAGACAACAGAAATCATCAGAACAGCAAAAATACTTCAAGAGAATATATACTGAAATTTATAGAATTGAACAGTTCAGAAAGTAGAAATGTGTCATAGATTTAATTCTTGATTTTGATATGCAGAAAGCAGAAAACTTTACTTCCCCCATCCTCACAAAAGGGGGATTACATAGGATTTAACTAAAGAAACACATGAACTGTCTTGTGAAACTCAAAACTACACAATGAAACTGTCCACAGTCTCACTGGGGTTTAGTTGGGTTTTTATTGTATTTTTGGTTTGTTTTGTTTGTTTTTTGTTTTTTTTTTGTAATTAGCCAATAATACGAACAGCAAGAATTAAAGCTATATTTTTCTCTTGGTAGAATGAATGTGAAGGCACATGTTTCATAGATAAGCTACTTTCACAGTTTGTCAAAGTGAGACCTTCCTGAAGTCTGTGTTATGCTAAATGGTTCTTATTTCACACATTTGAAATTCATGTTTCTAGACATGGGGGACTAACAATTGATTCAGATAATTCAGTATTCTGTCACCAATAGAAAAGCAATCACTGTTGGGCAGTTAGTCATGGAAAAATATCTCTGTGCCATCTGTGACAAAAAACCCTCAGATGTATCTGAAACTCAGTGCTTAGTGCTAGGAAAATAGGATAAAATGTGGATCACAAACTCCAGACAGCTGCCCCAGGCTGCACTAGTATCCCAAGAACTCAGGAACCAGCCGTAGTGCTTGAAGCAAAATGAACGTCATGCTTTAAGCAAAAAGAAATCTTCTGAAATGCTGGATGTCAGAGTGTAAATCCCATATCCTGAAGTTCAATCATCATTTGGAAAATGGTTATTTTTTTCCGTTTCAGAAGACTCAAATCTGACCTAAACAGAAGTTCAGCTTTCCCACATGATGTTGATAAAGCCAATTTTTATTATGTTTACATTACTGATTTCATTCCCGACAGCATCTTTTCCTATTTTACACCATTACTGTTTACATTATTTGTTAATCCAAAAATTTTTGTCCTACAGTTTATGTTGAAAGACTGTATAAGGAATATCTTATATTTAATCTTTCACACATGTCCAAAGTTACAAAGGGAGACAAGTGTGTATGAAAGCTATTACACTTTGTATTCTCATATATAATTCTCCAGGAACTATAATATTCTATTGCTAGATCATAAAAGATTTTGTGAAATCAAAATCTGCAAAATCTTATCTCAGAAAAATGGGTTTCTTTGAAGGCTCTACCATAAGTTTTTTTTCTCATATTTTGTGCAGCTGTTTTATACTCAGTTATAGATAAAGACCATTCAGTTCCACTGTTTGAGTAATTTGGAGATTGTTTCTCTACTACTACTGTTTAGCTACATACTTTCCTCTTCACCATGTCTTTGAGAATAGAAGTGCTACTGTGACAATATGGTACCATTTCCTGAAATATTGAATGATCCTAAGCATTCATGAGACACTCCAACATTTTAAACTATTAATTTGTGGTTTCTTTTCATAGTAATGATATGGGAAGTCTGAAAATCCATTATTTATTTGTTTTACTTGTCAACTATACAACCACCAAAGTCTGATCTCATTTCTAAAGAAAGGTTTTAAAATAATCCCTAAAATTATGATGTGAAAATAATTCAATTAAATTTCTAAATATTCCATGTTTTTACTTTATAAAGCTACACATACATTTGAAGCATGAAACAGACCCAAACAGTTTATACTACAGTGGCTAAGAGATAAAACATTATCTATAGCGAGGCAGTGCTTTTATTTCTGTCCTGCCTAATCCCAATATTAATTATTCTACCTTTTTAAGTAGCGTTATTTTATGCAATACTGGAAAAGAGATTTCAAAACAACAATGAATATTTATTTACTTTAAAATAGTCTCACAAATATTTAATTTTAAATACTTAAAATGTTATCCAGCTATTAAAAAACAATAAAATAGCTCCACATGCAACACCTCAATGTGTAAATAAACAAAATTTCACAAAATCTTCCTAGATTTTAGCAAATGGCAGATACATAAAAGAGGATCATCTGTTAGTTCTTGTAATAACATAAACTTATAAGAATTACTCAGCTAAAATCTGATAAATACAGATGTATTTAAAAATTAATTTGTCTATTTCTATCACTAAAAATGATGTGGCATATTCAGTTCTATTCCAGTCAAAAAGGAGGTGTCCTTCTATCTAGCACTGTAAGCAAGTATACCATTTTGGGGGACAGTGGGGAAAGGTCACTGGGTGATGACATGGATGGTGATGACATCCCATAACCTTTTGTTCCTCATATTCCATGTAGGAATTGAAACTATCTTCAAAATGCCCAGAATCAGATGCAAATGTCACTAAAATTTAAGAATGTCTTCATGAACTTTGATAGGATGAGGCATGGATATCTCCACTACATCTAGTTAGCTGAGTCTCAGAAGCACAGAAGCAGATCATCAAAACCTTTTAGTAGTACATTATTTTAGTGTTAGTAAGCACTGTTATCAAACACAATATCAAGTAACTAACTCCAGCATAAGCAGATCAGTAAAGTGAAACAATAAATACCCGTATTATCTCTATGCATTTCATTGTGTTTTATTTGTTTTACTTTGAAAAAAGCTTTACAATTTCCAGAGAAATGCCCACTAGCAGCTGGAGCACCAAAGCAATGCTATTCTTGATGCCATTCAATTGCATCTTATGAATTATCTCAAATGAATGTAATTTGTGCCTTTTAAGATTGCTCCATGATAAAAACTCAAACAAGGGCAGTGGGAATGATCAGGAGAAGATTCGGTTCAAAAACCAAACTGCTGGATCTAAGGTAAAATGCTAATGCTTTGGTACCTGTTACGTAAGCAGAAATTTACAAGACTTAAACACATAATAAATACATGTAAAATAAATACAGTATCAGCCATAGCTGGCAGTCTAAGTGGATAGTGGAATTTGTGAGGTGGAAGAGCTCAAGTTAAAGTAATACATTTGATCTAGTAAAGAGATGAACAAGCAAGTTAAGCATACATTCTAAAGAATTAATGAAATAATTTCAACTGAAATTTCCTTTGACCCTGACTTCTAGAAATCATCATTCTCATAAGGATTTCTAAAAATTCTCTGAAAAGGGAAAATTCTTTGCAATTTTTTATTCTAGTAAATAATTCAGTGTTATGTCACAGCCCTGAATGCACTGTTCTAATGCAAATACTCAGTTTACCTCACTGGACTTCCTCTCAACTTCCAATTCATAACTTTCAAAACTTAAATTGCAGAATTGTTGCTAATCCAAAATACTACCCATTTATGCATCTGTTTTCAGTGCCTACCCTCGTTACTAGGAAGGACTTAACACAGTTTTAAAAACAACAGAAATTGCAACCCCTTAACACATGATTTGCCCTTGATACCCTTCCCATTTTATGGCCATTGCCTAATTTCTGATATGTCTAATAAACACATCCTTTCAGGGATCAAAATGAAGGCAACTTAGATGAAAAAATTAATCCAGACTCTGGATTAGCAGTGAGGGGGAGGTGGGGAATCCCACAAAATAAACCCAAACAGAAATAAAAGGAGAAAAAAAAGGCAATCCCCCCACAAAACTGCCACCAGAGAGCACATATTCATTGTTTGCTTCATTCAAGTGCTATTTAGTGAGCTAACATAAATTACCATTGTAGGGCAAGAGAGAAATAGATTCAATATCTAGGCATACAATCACAAAGTTGATTATACGGAGATGTTGTTGTGAATGTACCCTTTCTGTACCCTTCTACCTATTCATATTCAATTAATTTTATTCTTGCAGAACTATAGCTTCTAAGAATAAATGTAACTCATGAATAAAAGAAGACATAGCATGTAAGAATAGACAATAATCCTCTGCCTCCTGCAAACTAAAACTGCTGCAAGTGAAACTAGTTTTATCAGGAAAGAATCATGTAAATAAAAGAATCGACAACTTGAGCTCTGCAAGTTAGAGTTCAGATCTAAACCCCATCCTTTTCCACTCAAATAGGGTTCTAGTTCTGCTGTATTAGGAAATTATTAAACTTGTTTATACTAATCCTTCTCTTGCCCCTTTCAATAGCCTGAATGTGGAAATCCTAGGTCCTAATTATTACCATGCAGCCAGGTACTAAAATCTTCTTATCTTAGATCACTAGATATGAATCTAGAGTGCACAAATGTACTACCCCACTGTGGAGCTTTACTTTGCACTACAGGAAAGTTATGGCCAAAAAAAAAAAAACCCACCCCAGCAAGTCACACTGTGCAGGTTTATTCACAATATGCTCATTCACTCCATCTGCCGATTCTCAGCAACATCACCTCCATTTCTAATACACACAATCACTGATTTAACTTTTTTCTCCCCTCTCTCATTTTCTGATGAATAATCATACTTTCTATTATCTGGTTTTGGTGCTAGACAGCAACCATGCAATTAATAAAGTTCTTCTAAGAAAGACATACATCTATGTCAAAGGTAATATGAAAATAACCTCAACTAATTCTTTAACAATACAGAAGTGCATGTATATGTATATATATGTTGTACTTTAGCCTTTTTCTTTTTGATTTTGCTGTTCATGCTCCATAAAAACTGTATGCCCTTCCAGAGGTATCAAATAGCAACAAATTGTTTATATAGTGTGTTATGTACTTTAAGACCATAAAGAATAACATTATTAGGTTTTTCTTGGTCCTGGCTCAAAACTTAGCAGTAATTCAAGTTGTTCATTCACAGTGGTTTTTTTATGTTATGATAGACATTAATTTTCAAAAGAATGTAGGAAGCATTCATTTTTTTACTCATTCATCTTTAAATAACCACAGAATTATTTCATTTTAATAGTTGCAAAGTTGCCAATATTAAATAAGAGAAAATAAGAGTAAATTTATATGTCAAAACTCAATTGCTGTAACAACGCATCAAACAAATGCTTGCAGTTTCATGTAACACAGCACCTTTAAGAGAATTTTTTTTTTTTTTTTAATTTGGCTTATATTTTTCTTCTTTTTAAAACTGACAGAACTGGAAATAGAATGCATCCACTCATTAATATGAAAGAAAAACATTCCATAATATTGGCCTAGTTTTTGGTACACCATTACATTTGCTTCCAATGATGTCATTACCTTTGTAGTTAACCTTGAAACCAATTGAGCCCACACTTTCATCCGTTTGAAGGTGCAACCACATCTGATTGCTCATGCTCACAATTAAGTCTGGTACAAAGCTCCCGGTTAACCTATAGATAGAAGAAAATTTCTGTAAAGCCATTAAGCATTAAGTAAGGAGATTTTTTTGTTTTCTTTTTGTAAGAAATCTAAATAACTGCCAAGCATTTTTCTAAAATATTTACTTTTAAATTCATTGCATTCAGCTCACACTAAATTAGTAATTTACTAGCTGGCCCGTCAAGACAGCTCCCACATTTCAAATGACTGGAAATTTAATAGTAGTCTCTAAACACATGCAACTACTACTTATGTTGTATTGAAATATTTCATTTCACTTTCAGTTGTTACTCTAGAAAGAAATACAACCTCCCTAATCCTTAACCTCATCTGGCAATCCAGTGTCTATTACTCAGGTACATGAAGGCATATCAATAGCATTAGAAGCCCATAAGGAGGCATTAGAATGATTCTTTGATTTTTCTAGTATGCAACTCCCCACTTTGAAATACATGCTTTCCATATTTAAAAGAAAGCTGTTATTTTTAAGTACAACATTCTTATGAAAGGTCTTGTGTTCCCTGCACTCTCTCACCTCCTCTCATCACCTCTTCTACAACAAAGGAAGAACAGCCTAAAAAGAATAAGCTGTTGTCTATTCCTTCAGAAAACTAACAAATGTCACAACTTTAAAACTTTCTACTGTTACAGGGTGCTGATTAATAGAAAGAAGTAAACCTGATTTTCTTTCTTTTCTTTTTTTAAAATTTTAATGTTGTTTGAAAAGATTTGCAAATCAGCGCAATTCTAAATGTTGATTCTATTTGCTGAATGAACAGTGTGATAGCAATAAGGAAATGCTGTGAAAGCTGCAGTTTTATGCCTATATTGCATTTTCTTCCCAAAATTTTGTCTCAAATTTGGTTATAGTTTATTATCTGAAATGAAATGCTGAACAGTTTCCAGATATTTTTCATTCTTGTAAAGTGGATCACAAACACAATACTATATAGCAGTGAAAACTGTTCATTTTTTGAAGTTCTAACCATTCCTTAAAGCTAGCTGAAACTTAAAAAGGACTATTTTAAATGCATTTTACAGTTAATTTTAGTTCTTCCCTCTGATCTTTTTTAGCTTCCTTCTGTATTAAATAGTCTGCTGTGGGAAAAAAACCCACGTCTGTTTCCCACATCTGTGTTCACAGATGGAGCTACTAGGAAGACTCTTGCCAGAACTGAACAAGTAAATGCCTGGCCAAAATAACATATTAACTGCTCATTCCTGCACTAAGGGAAAGTGTCTTCAGTGAGTTCAGTCTTTGCCAAATTAGTAGATTAACAGGATGTTTCTGAGAAACCACACTGATGTAATGGCTAACAGAGTATTGTAATTGTCACTGGTGACTGACAGTATGTATTCTGAATATTAAGGGCATTGAGAATATTAATCTCACTGTTGTGTCAGACAGAATAATTTCCATAAAAAATCTCCATCAGAATGTTCAGCATTCTCATTTTCTGAAATTATTATAAGTACTTCTTTTTTTTCATCCATAGTTTTACAAGAAATACTTTCCAATTACAGGAGGAAAAAAAAACATATTTGAAAACACATTTATGAAAAAAAAAACAACCAGAAAAAATCAAGGGAACAGAAAAATCACTCGTTGATCTATCTTTTAAGTCCTTTTTTAAGTCCCTGTAAAACATTTAGGAATGGGCCACAGAGCAATAAGTTCCAGAAAACCATTATTATAGGGAGGAAGGAAGCTATTTCAGAAAATAATGAAAGTCTGCAGTGGAGAATTATTCTTTCTGTCCTTCTGGGGATTTATGTAGGTTCCTCTACCCTGTATTCAGTACCTAGGTTCCTCTCCTGGAAGTACATGTTCTCTTTTAAGAGCTGAATAGTGAACACTGAGAGCAGTAGAAATGGAAGTATGTGATTATGACGTCTCCCTTTTTATTAAACAGCTTAACAGTTACAACACTCAGCAGGGTGTTTTCCACTTCTTCCTCTACAACTCCAGAACTACTCCTCCCACATCCTAGTGACATATATTCTTCCTCTGAGAGAGTACACTGAAGATTGGGTTTGAGGACATTCAGAAGATTGTGACACTCTCCATTTGCTGAAGACAACCTGTAATATGAGATTAGACACATGCACACCCAACACAGCAAGCATGCTAAAAGATTGAATTTCACAAGTTGTATGCTGGATTTTTAAAAGGCATGTTACAGGAATGAGTGTCTAGATGGATATTGCATTAAAAGTCACCTACAGCAATTGTCAGACCAAGCTGCTGAAAGCAAACTTCCAAACATCCTGAAAAAGTACTGTGACTGATGTATGGACTCACTAGTTCTTCCCCTCTATCCCTTGGTAATAACACTTAACACTGCTCCACCTTGCATTTTAGTTTCATAAGAAAGCATCAAGAATGCCTTCATATCAGTCATCTTTTCCAACAGACTAAAAATCTTATAGCAATCAGGTTTAAGTTCATTTGGGTGCCAGGCTCACCAGGCCAGAGCAGACTGTCATGTTGCTGGGTGCATGGATGTACAGGCTCAGAATCACAGGCACCAGGGAAACTTAATGGCAAGTACTGAAAAGGCTTTGGAGTTTAGCTCCTTCTGTGATTTACATCAGCAGAATAGGAATAATCAGGACTGCAATTATCAATTTAGGAACCTAATTCTATTGAAATACCACTTAACTTCTGTTTTTGCTTATCAACCTTCCTATCAAGCAGTGCCCAGTAAAACTAGCAGTTAAACACTTGGATAAGTTTCTTGATTAACCCTGATAAATTGGAAGATAAATGTTTTCACATTATTAACACATAAACGAGACATATTTAAACCAATGTTCTTTAGCAATTTTCCAGGGGAAAGATAATTATTTTAAAACTTAAAACCCAAAAATTAAATGATACAACAGCTGATTTATTTGCTATGCATCATATCTCAGACAAAGTCTACACGACTCACAGGAGAAAAGATTTACATGGTTTTCATAGTACTTAATTATCCTCTATCACCTGTGTAATTTTTTTATGCATTTTAACCCTAATAACTTCACCATTGATACTTCTGATCACAGAATAATAATTTTATGAGTAAACAAAAAATATACTTGTGGCTTATTGTATAGTGTTACTTAATATTAAACCCCCATAAATTAATGGAATAATTTTTTGCTTTTCCAGGATCTTCATAGTAATAATTCTTTAAAATTATTTACCTAGTTAGTTACAGTTATTGTACGTTAAGACTCCACAGTTTTAATTAACTTTTTAAATTAAAAAAATACTCAGGATTCTTTATGTTTATGGCAATTTTAATAGTTTTTAATAATTCCATAATATCTCCCCAACCTAAGGTACATCATCAGAAATACTTACGTGAAATGGTAACATCTTCAATGAAATACAATCTGGGCAGACTGTTCTACCGTGTAACTCAAAATTTAAAATATTTCACTTTGCCTTAATGCATTACTGTAATTTAGTAGCAATGCTTTAGTTAAACTTTAATAGGAACTTATAAATTGGCACTTAATGAAGGTTCCTTCCACAAGAGGGACTATTCCATATAGTTTAGGGATTTAAGAATAGATGAAACTAAATTCTAGCATTGTCAGCAATATTTTTTTAATGATTAGTACTGCTTAAAAAGTAGAGATTACAGTACTTCCACACATCTCAATTTTTAGTGGTAGCAATTAATTCATCTGCAATCCATTAAGAGACTGCATTATCCTAAGGAAATTGCACCATAAATACCTGGCCAAATGCTGGTCTTTTCATGAATAATAATCCTGGAATCAGATACTTAGGTTGGAAAATACCTGTAAGATCACCAAGTACAATGGTTAAACCAACACTGCCAAGTCCACCACTAAATCATGTCCTTAAACATCACATCTACACACGGGAACAACTCCAGGGATGCTGACTCAATACCTCCTTGGGCAGTCTCATCCAGTACTTGACATTGGAACAATGTCCAATCCTTCTGATACTAGTCAGGAAAAAAAAAGCTGAAGAGAGTGTTTCCCCCAATAAGTGAGAGGGGAGAACTGGTGACAACAGATCTGGAGAAGGCTGGGAACTTCAGAATGTTCTTTGCCCCAGTCTTTATTGGCTGTCAGGTATCCCATTTCTCTCAAGTCCTTGGTCCTCTCCATGGGATTTCGGGGAGAGAGGTCACTCGCACTGTAAGCACAGAG
Organism: Calcarius lapponicus; assembly: GCA_039654755.1. NCBI lineage: Eukaryota > Metazoa > Chordata > Aves > Passeriformes > Fringillidae > Calcarius > Calcarius lapponicus. The sequence goes on from CM077464.1 coordinate 140,130,908, forward strand.
CAGGTTCAAGACCACTTGATGAAGCTTAAGAGTCACACGACTATGGGGCCTGATGACAGGCATCCCAGGATCATAAGGAACCTAGCTGATGTTGTTGCCAGGTGACTCTCCATAACTGGAAAAGTCGGGGCAGTCATGTGGTTACAGGAAGGAGGAAAACATCACTCCTGAGAGAAAGATCCAGGGAACTACAGACACGTGAGCTTCAGCTCTGTGTTTACCCTCCAGCAGAGGGACACTCCTGTCCAGCTTGGTGTCACCTGCAAACTGACTGAGAGCACACTCAACCCCTTGTCCAGACCATTAATAAAGATATTAAACAAAACAGAACTGTCATGGTTTGACCCGGAAATGGGATTTCTGGGATGTTTGAAGGTAGGGCCAATGAGTCTTTAGATTTTAATATTGTCACCTGGCTTAGCCAGTGGGCATTCAGTTCACCTCTGAGAACACACAGCTTAAAAGCAGGGCGCTCCCCCTGGCACTTCCTCTTGGGACTCGGCGGGAGAGAGAGAGGATCCCTTCCCCGCCCGGCCCGGTGCTGCTGGGCAGGGGAGGGGCAGCCACGCGGTAGGCCTGGCCCAGACCAAGGTGGGAGTGAAGATGCCCGTGAGCATGGAAGGGTGGAGGAGAACCCCAAGACCCCGAAAGCCATCGGGCAGCCCCCACCCCCCAGTAGAGAGAGAGAGGGAGAGTTGGCGTCGAGATTTTGATAGCGGCCGACTGAGAAGGAGAAGGGGGGGTGCGGACAAAAAGGCCCAGCAGGGCAGCCGTGGGAGTTCGGGAGAGCCGCAGAGCCACAGAGACTGAACCTTTTAACCCTTTTCTTGCATGCCAGAAACCTTAACAAATGCTGATCCTTCTGAAGCCGAATGAGGAGAGAAATAAGGGGTGAGATAAGAAGGGACTGGGCCACAACGCAAGTAGAGAAGACTTTTGAGGGAGGGGGGAATGATGGAGTGGCCTTTTGGCTGGACTTTTCGTGTGTAGCCATGGACAGAACCAGTTTTTTTCTTCCTGTGATACAGAGACTGCATTTAGGGGAAAGCAACGTCCCAGAGCCAATTTTCAGTGTGGGTACCCCCAGGCCCCAGGGGGGTATATAAAATATGGGGGGGACTGGTGTCCCAAAGGTGAGAGACTGTGCTGTTCTGGAATTGGACAAAGCATCCTTAAAAGGAAACCCTAGACACAGTTTTGGTCCATATGCTGTGGTGAGAGCACATGCATATGGAAGGAAGATGTCACAATGGCAGATGATCACCGGGCGGTGTCCAGAGTGACGTAGAAACACAAAGGATTCCAACGGTGTTTCCAGGGGAAGCCTATGGCACCAAGAAAGACTCCTTCTCCTCTTGGTGGACTGAGTGTTCAAAGGGTGGTGCCAGATCAAGAATTGGGGATTTTTTAGAAGATATGCTGTATTGGGAATTTGGTGGGGGGAAGGAGGGCAGAGTTTCTGTAAGGTTTTCATTTTTCCTTTACTTGTAGTTTAGTTAATAAACTTTTCTTCCTTTTCCAAGTAAGAGCCTGCTTTTTCTTATTCCTGGTCAAAAATCTCACAGCAGACACCAGGGACAGGGATTTTCATGGGGGTGTTGGCATGGTGCCAGTGTCAAACCATGACAAGAACAAAAGAGGTAGGATAGAATGATTACAAAACCAATTAAAAATAGAAAGCCAGATAATCTATCACCTGGAGGATAAATCTAAAGGGGAATTCATTAGAAAAATCTGTAAATCTTACTAAAATCATATGTTCTGGTCGAAGTTTTGCAATTACTGATATGAATGAGGTAAAATTAGGACAGAAAAAGAGTCAAAGCTTGGGTTTAGTGTAGTCAAATGAAACTAATTCTTCATATCATTCTTATGGTGAATAATGGAAAACTAAAATACGTAAAATTTTTAAACACATTTCCAATAAATATAGTGCAGGAAATGTAATTCTAAATAATCCTAATTTTTTATTCTTTTGTTTTATGATTAAATATATATTGTATTAAACTTGTATCACATTCTTATCTGTGTTTCAAATATTAACTCATTTGAACTAACTATAACATCAGGTATTTCCTGAAAGGTCCATTTATTTAAAATTAATACCTAAATATTATTATTATAAATATTAGCCTTTAAAAAATATTTTCTAAATAGCAGATAATCCCTTACAGGCAAATTATGTTTTTTAAGCATAAGATTACTTTTTTTAAATAAAATTGACTCAGATTTGAAAAAATAAATGCAGTGTACTTTAAAAGACAATTTCTCCTACATGACTGATTTATTCAGACTAGAGCTAGAGTTATATAAAATGATTCATTATAAGGCCTAATTACAATGTTCTGCATATTTTTAAGTCACTGTGGAACAAACAGAATCACTGACTTATAACACTGTCTTGAAGATTTTACAAACTAATACAATCCTGGATTTGTCTTGAGACAGTTGTTAGTATTATTGCCACAAGCTAAGTATTTGAGAAATATGGATTTTAAGTTGATCAATGGTTGTTTAGAATATTATATATCTATATATATGGGCTCACACATTCTAAAAAAATGTCCATGAATGATAAAATTCTATTCAATACTCAATGCTGGTTTGCAAATGTGGCTTAGGTAACACCCTATTCAGCCTTTCTCTGTAGTAATTTTCTTCACGATGTTAGCTTGCTTTTCTAAGTTATCTGTAATAGTCACTAAGCAAATTAGTGTCAAGACGCTATAGTACATCTTTTGTCATGCTAACCTTGCTAGAGGACTGTAAAATTTGTGTACAAATTATCCATATATCTATTTTCAATTATGTTCTTACACTTTTAATTTGAGAACACAAAAAATGGAGAACAATAATTCCAAAAATTTACATATCTAAATATAAGTGTCCACACCATGCCTTTCAAACTTTTGATTTGAGTTCATCCTTTTCTTTTATGATGTCTAGGTCATCTCTTTCTGACTTCAGAACAACAAACATATAGCAGTATATTTAAACTGTCACCTTTAATAATTTTAGAGGCTTACTTAGTTTTTATTCAGATTTATCTGATTTGAATAATTATTTAGTCTCATCAAAACACATTAATGACATTCTTCAATGTACACAAACTGTAAATGCAAAAGACTTACACTTGAAGTACAGTTTTAGGATCACCCACTTCTCCTCCATCACCAATTGTCAGTGTGTCATAGCCAATCTCCAGATCAAATTCTTCAAAATTTATCTGAATGACCTACAAAATAAAATAAGTAAGTATATTTTAGAAATAAAGGTACTTCAGAGATGAGTCTGCAAATTAATCTTTTCAGCATTGTGAATAAAAGCGATCTTCCAATTAATAACTGTATGTAAGTTTAGCATATTTCACAATAAATTAGTGCAATTAACCCCTAGGTTTTGATTAATGAAATGTGAATTATAATAACCCTTTAGGTATCATCACTCTGCTGACCTCCTCAAAGCACCATGATTTCACTTATTTATGTAGTTGTTACATGTTTATTACAGTTGTGGGTAATCACATTATATTTTGATTAGTATATACTCAAAGGGCAAAAAAACTAATTGCCTTATGTGCAGTACCACTGTCTTCAAATACCAACTAAATAATTGTACATCATTAAGTAAATGCAGTGAAGGTGAAGAATATAATTTACTCCTGACATGTATAATCTGGCTCAAGTAGGATAAAGAGCTATGAAAGGCAAAAGCAATTCTATTAATTAATGAAGTTGAGCAAAATACAACTATCAGAATCATGGCCATTTTTAATACTCTGTAAATTAAATCGCTCTATGCATATTTCTGCTGAAGGATAAAAATTTCAGCACAATTTGAAGAAAAAAGAAAAGAAAAGAAAAGAAAAGAAAAGAAAAGAAAAGAAAAGAAAAGAAAAGAAAAGAAAAGAAAAGAAAAGAAAAGAAAAGAAAAGAAAAGAAAAGAAAAGAAAAGGAGAAAAGAACATTGTTTCCACCCATGTATTAATCATGGTAACTCTGTCTTTAGTTCCTCAAAATTTCATATGGATAAAAATTACAGAATACTTATAAGTAGGAATTTTAATACCGTAATAAATCATCTTTTATTACAGTTATAATTGAGAACTGAGAGCATTTGTGCTTAAAGATGCCATTCTGATGGATTATTATCATGTCCTTGAAAGCTCCTGTTCCTTTGTTACACGGGGGTTCTGGTAATTGAAGGAGGACGTGTTTCTATGAGCAAAAGCTAGTACAGACAAGCTGAAAAACTGAGGTATGTTCCAAGGACTGTAATTTGTTCCAAAAGGAGGAGAAACACTTTACAGGTCTGAGTGGTGACATAAGTACACTGAAGAACAGCCAGTTTGGCACATTCACGTATATAAATGCCTGTGTGTGCATGTCCATGTGTACATATATGGGTGCCATACCCCAGGGACTGCAGTCAAGTACAGAGAGTTAAGAGGGTGCAGATGGAAAGGATGTGGAAAATTGCATAGGCAAGCAGCTGATTTTCTCTAATTGAGTAAAGAGGAGAAAACCACACATAAATCTTAATCTTCTTGGTTGATAAAAATATTCTGGATATTTTGTGCTGCTCTAGCCACAAAATTTGTAATACTAGACATAAGAAATTAAACTGAAATCCATAACTACATTTTAGGCTGACACATATTTCACTCAGTACTTAAAAAATAACCAACCAAAAACAAAAACAAAACCCCCAAACCAACCAAACAAAAAAGTCATTATTTTTGGTCCGCTTTTAAATTCTGTGCAACTAGAAATGCAGTTACGTTCAGAACAGAAGACTTCACAATAAAACATGGGCAAATAATGTTAGTATTCAATTCAACTTGAAACCATATTTCACTTACAAACAGTAAAATACATTTTGAAATAATCTTGCAGCAAAACCATCAAGACTATATGCATAATAAGAAGAAAAGGAAGATAGTATGAAAATTGCATAATTAATTCATATAATTCATGATCAGAAATCTTAATCTTGTTTTCCATTAAACACGTAAATACATATAATTTCATTATCAGATTTTTTTTTTTGTAAATGCAATGGTAATATTTTTTAAAATTAATATCCTTCTAGATATTTTATATTAGTTGAGTACCACCAAATTGATACAAGGCATCTGTTCCTTTGTAATGGAAGTACTTGTCTTCATAAATTATGTCAGAAAGCTAAAACAGATTTTCTTTAGCACAACTAACATTATCCCCTGTGATGCACATTTCATCAGAGGAGAAGATAGAGGTTGAGGAAAATATAAGTTACTGTCATGGTTTGACAATGGCACAGGGCTAAATGCCCCCATGAAAATACACTTTCTCTGGTGTCTGTTGAGAGATTTTTTGACTAGGAATAAGCAAAGCAGGCTCTTACTTGAAAAGAAAGAAAAGTTTATTAATTAGACTACAAAAACAATAACTAAACTACACACAAAAGAAAAAAAAAACACAAGGAAAATTAAAACCTCACAAAAACATTCTCCTCCTCCTCCCCCCTAACTTCCCAATACAATGCATCTTCCAAAATCACCAATTCTGGGTCCAGCACCACCCTTTAGAGTGCTCAGCTTTCAGTTCCTCAAGAGGAGAGGGAGTCCTTCCATGTGTCATGGTGGCCTTTTCCGTCTTGTTACGGTGCTTTCACCACCATAACAAGGATCAGGGCTGCTTTCCAGGGTCGTCTTTTTAAGGATGCTTTGTCCAGTTCCAGAAAAGCACAGTCTCTCACCTTTGGGACATCTGTCCCCCCCATATTTTATATACCCCCTGTGGCCGAGGGGTACCCACACTGAATCTTCTTTGGCTCTGGGACATTTCTCCCCCTGGACTCAGTCTCTGTATCACACGGAAACATGGCTCTGTCCATGGCTACACAAAAGAGTCCAGCATAAAATGCCACTCCATCTTCTCCATTCTTCCAACATCTCACTCCTCTCTCTCTGGTTTAGACTTTCATTACTCGTTTATTTCTTTTTTTACTTTCTACTCTTATCTCTCGTCTAGGAAGGGTTAATGTTCTGTAAAGTTTTCATTGTTTAAGAAGGGTTAAAAGCTCCTCCAGGCGGCCGGACTCCTTCTCGGTGCATCCTCCCCCCCTCCTTCTCCACAGGCCGGGCTATGCGGGCAGCCCATATCAAATTCCAAGGTAACAGTCCAGTCCCAAACACCAGTTCTCTCTCTCTCTCTCTCTCTCTCTCTCTCCCTCCGTCTCCCAACGGGAGGCGGGGAAGCTTCCCCATGGCTCCTGGTGTCTCTCTCGCTTCCACCCTTCCACCCTTGGGGGGCCAGGCCTACCTCTCCCGGGCTGGGCCGCGCGGCTTTTCCCCTGCCCCCGCCCAGCCAGCAGCAGGGCCGGGGGAGGGACCGAACTGCTTCTCGCGGGAAATCCAAAGAGGCTTTTTTGGTGAGCGGCTCTGGTTTTTAATTCCTGCGTGTTCTCAGAGGTGGACCAATTTTTCAGTAACCAAAATTTCAGTGGTCAAACTAGTTGCTAATGTTAAAATCTGAGCACTCAGCACTCATTGGCTTGACCACAGCATCTCAGAAATCCTGTTTCCGGGTCAAACCATGACAGTTACAAGGTATGGGTTTTTAAAATTGGGAATTTTATATATTAAAAATAAATATTTTCTTTATTTCACTGCAGAAAAGTAAGATCTTTGTCATTCTTTTTTAACAATGTCCACAAATAAAAAAGTAATAAAATTCGGAAAAATATCTGTCTCATTGAGGAATATTTTGGAACATGAAAAAATAATCAAAACTGATCTTTTGTTCAAAGCATAGGCTTCAACTTCAGCCTTTGCACTAGACTTCAGCTTCCATCTTTCCACTTTTCTATTGTGAATATCCAAATTATTGATGACTCAGTTTTAATCTGGCTGCTCCCATATAATCTCCCACTTTTCTACAATCTGAAATTATTTTCTATGATAAAGAGAGCTTTTTTTAATTTTTAATCAAAAATGATGTACATTTTAAAATTTATAATTTTTTTTCTCCATTAAAATTTTTCAGACAAGGATGCTTAATTACTAAGCATCCTTTTGAGATTTTTGTCTCACTGTCTTTGTAACTCACCTAAAATGATGATAATGGGATAGGCAGGACATCAAAAACTGTAGTTCTATAAAGCCACATGAGCATAGCTTAGTCTACATTTGTCTTGTATCACATTCTGTGAAACAGTCACATTTTTAAGACTATAAGAAGCCATGATGTCATTAATGACTTCAAAAATGCTAGAATATATAAAAAAATGTGTTGTAGGAACTGACTATAAATAAGTTGAAACATTAACATTTGATAATCTTATTCTTGTGGGTCTGTTGCCCAGATTTCTTCTTAAAAGTTTCCGTTTCAACTGAAAATTAGAAAATGCTTCATCTTTGTGCAAAATTGACACTAGTAAATCGAAATCAGAAACAGAAGTCACCAAATAGAAGCATATTTTATGTACAGTAGAAAGTAAAATATTATTCCTTTAGACAGTAAATCATTTTGTTCACCATGCATACCCCTGCTGGAAGAGGGTTAAAACTGGTTGCTAAGCCTACTCTAAAAATTCTATAGCATTAATGAAGTATTTCATAACTCCAGGTCATTACATGTAAATGAGCTGTAGGTAACAGTTAATATGCAACCGATTTCAAACTTAAGTTTACATAACCTCACATGATCTACAGCACAAACTTTGGAATTAGTAAAGTAAACTTGCCATTTATTTAACAAATGTGCTTGTCAGCTGATATTGAAGATATTTAGTTTTAAGGGAATTTGCATAAATTGAGTAAAAGTAACATATAGAAATAGCAGAGCTGTCAATATCCATCAGGAAACTAATTTACTACACATGTACTGTACAAGCCTTTACATGTTCCTACTGTAAAAATAAACACTGGATACTTATTGGAAATTCATCCTTTGACATGCAAAGTACACACAAAACATACAATACAAAATCCTTTCAAATATGTCAACGAGCAAGAAAATAGGTAGTCTTAAGGCTTTGTTTTCAGAGTCCTTGTTTTACAATGTCAGCTTTAGTTAGATCACACTCAAAGTCAGTCGGACTTGCAGTGCTCATAATGTTGACTTCCCTTTAGAACAGTCAACTGACTACCATAGTCAATTGAACAGGCTTTTTGATGATTATCAGCATTTAAAGTTGATTGTGATGAAATCTTTCAAAATAAAAACTGAAATTTGGGTAAGATGAGTAAATAACTTAAAACATTTTAATAAACTTTCCAAAAATTTGGCTTTTACCAGTTATCTAACAGCATCTTTTTTAATTTTTCTGAAAAATCTATAAATGGCAAACCAAAGTTGGGTAGGACCCTTGAATCACTTTATTGTTAGAGTAAAACCTTAGCATTATTTTACTTTTTAGTCTGTTGTTCATAAAAATAAACACTTCAGGGAAAACTGTGATGATTTATTGCTTTATTCGACATATTTTTAAATCAGACTAGCATTAATAAAGTGTGCTATTGATCTGGTTAGTAGATGCATAGCAATCAGAAGCACAGGGATGGTTATTTTTCTTGATCTTTACATTCAAGTAAAGTCTATTTTTCCAGTTTCCTAGAGCAAGATTAAAGCATTAATATAAATGAAATAACATCCATGAGTTTTATTGATGTATACAAACATTGATCATGTTACAATATATTTATGCATTTATTTCATTTATCCACTGCCCCACAGTCTCTTTCAAAACTGAATAGAAAAAAAAGAGGGACCACAGAATATTTTCAAATAACAAGGTATAATATAAAGGAACAATATTAAGAACAAAAATATTCATTAATGATATATCTGAGCTGTAAGATTCTCAATAGTAGGATTATACTACCAAAAGTTGGTTCTGGAAAGCAGAAGAAGAAAATTTCAAAGAATGTATCTCAGACAGTTTGCCACCAGTCTTGAGGTATCATTTCACACATAATGAGTCAACTAATGATATGAGATATGGATATGTATCTGTATGGCTTCAGAACTGAGAAGAATATCTTAAAATTAAGCAATATATTAATTACTATCTTTTCTTTTTTTGTAGTCCCTAAAAGTTTTGTGCCTTTCTAATAACATTTGTGATAAATTGAGCAGATATCAGACTGCTACAATTGTACTGATATAGATTAATATCTTGAATTTTGTTCCAGAGAATATTATTAAATACATCTCTACATACTACTATGAGAAAAAAGAGGAAATTTTGCATTTCCTCTTCCTCCATATACACACTTTATAAAAAACCTGTACCTGTTCTTGTTTTGCTTTTTTTAGTCAAAATAAAATATGCTGACCTGTGCACTATTACCTAAAAAAAAAAAAATTTAAAAACTAGCTAAACAGAAGGCAAAAGTCTCCCTACATCCTGGGCTGCTCTTGCCATTTATAAAGCCAAAAACAATGAACAAGTTTGAATGCCTGATTTAAATTAAAGTTATAAACCTAGACAGAAATAGTAATAAGAGGAGTAAAACTAGTAAGTATTATCCAGTCTCTACAGGAATAAAGTAAAGTCCTATTTGAAAAATAATTTTCTGAAAATTATAATTATGTACTTTGGTCTCCAATTATTTTGTAAGAAATTTTTTAAAGGAATCATTGAGAGCAGAGATCTAATTTCAAACAAATTTCTGTAGGTGTACCTTCTTTCTGTGCCTTGGAATATATCCTTTAGAACCCACTCCTTGGGCAAAACACCAGCTCAGAAGTAAAATGGGAAAAGGTTTTATTGAATAGTTAATGACTACTTTGAGAACTTCCTACAGTTTCTCAGATAGAGCATGCTCAGAAGGATGTGTCCAGACAACAGATTTTTCAGACAGTTGTTCATTATGTGTATCTAGTTCCTGATAAAATTACATCCCTGAAGATTTTTCAAGGAAGGTAGTGTTCCAGGTGAAGTACTCAACTCTTACAAATTTCAAACCATCCAAAGCAGAATGGTGCGTAACAGAGGCAAGTATATGTTCCTCAGAACTGCTTCTGAAGGGGAAGAGTAAAGACACAAAGTTGCATGTACTTGTGCATCTCTTATCCCAAATGTAACTCTAAAAATATTTTCAGATGCATAGTAACATTTTCCCTCCATAAAATGGGACATTCTACCAGTAAAATAATGATGACATTTCTGTAGATGTAATGAATGTTTTCTCCTTACAAGTGTAGTCAAGTATTAAAACTAAGATACAGCTTATATGAGCTATATATTAGATAATATTGAGGAATAAATATTAATTAAAACATCCTTCCAAGAATGTAACATATCCAAGACTGTTGTGTAACATAACAATAGTTTAATTGGTTCTTTTGCCGTTACATATTATGAGAACAAAACATAAGAAATCCACCTCACTGAAAAATATTCACAAGATACCTATTTTCTCCATTTTTCATTATTACTCTAGCAAGGAAAAAAACTACCTGAAGACTCTTAATGGTGTCTGGTTGCCTTTGTCACTTGTAGAAGTGAAATTAGGCAAGGAGAACAAAACACATCCTGTTTGTGTCTGAGTGTCCTCATATGCCCTCAGGATGGTTAATTGCTTTTGTGCTGAGGATGTCTGAATACTTCCCAGTAAGTAAATAATGGGCATTTATATCTGATGGTACAAGCTAAGGAAATATCACTGTCTGATTGATCAGCTTTATCACCATAATTTTCCATAGAATCACAGGTCCTTCCATCAAAATAATTGTGTTATCATACATTTGATCATAGAAGAATAGAGTCAGAAGGAAAATTTATTGAATCAACCATTTATTATAAGATTTAGCTATAATTTTATCCAAATCGTTTATACCAGGTATAATTTTATTTAATATTACTGCTACCATGGAGTAGCTAATCCTGGAAAATTAAGGGCAAGTATATTTTTTCTTTTTACTTTCACAGCTATGGAAATAAACAGAGATAAAGATGTTCTAGATAGCCTGAAAGGATGTATGACTAGCCTGGACCATTATAAGGAGATAGTAATAGGTATAAGCAGGAAAATCCACTAATTTATAAAACCAAAATGAAAAGCTCACACTCATCTTTCTTTCAAAAAACTAAGCTCAGTTTCAGAGTTTACAAAAAGAAATAGCAAAATAATTGCAGTCATAGGAAGAGCCTGAGGACTTCAAATTTACTTGTCCCTGCTTTGGATCTTCCTCTCTAGTTACTCAGAAGGATATCCTTGCACCCAGCATAGAAATCTGTACTTTGTAATCCCACAGAGGGTAAACCATCTATTCCAAAAGAAAGCAGAGAGGTCACTAACTGATGTCAGCCTAACCTGATGGGCAGCCACACATCCTGAAAAGGATGGAAAAATGGGAATCATTCTGTGACTTAAGCCTCAGAAAAGTCTTCAGGTTCCACTCCAAATGTGTATTGTATTTGCAAGGAAAGATTTTGGGAGCAGAGGTACCGCAGGGTGAGATTAAAGTGCTGATTAAGATTTCTTCTTATTTTAACCATTTTATTCTGATTTAATTGTCAGTTAATTTTATTAATTTCTCCAAGCTGAGTCTGCTTTGCATATGAGAGTAACTACTCAGTGATCTTCCTGTCTTTATCTTTATCTGTGAGCTTTTTCTTCATATTATCTGCCCCTGTCCTGTTGAGGAGGGAGCATTACAGATCAGTCTGGCAAGCATCTGACAGCCAAGATTATCACACCATAGAATGGTAACCACGAGCCTTCGAAGGAGTCCCATCATAGAAAACAGAAAAACAATCAAACAAACTACCATCAGCTATATTTCCCAGTCTAGTATCACAAAAAAAGGTATATATTGAGCAGAACAATTTCATGTAAAGATCACTCACAAGAGCAACCAAGTGAACTCGACCATGGAGAAAAGCGACAAATTCTGTGCCAAAGAATCATTAAACAAAGAAAACCAAAATATCTCAAATGCTCACAGTGCAAGCACTGGAAATTTGCTATCAAAGTCTCTTAGTCATATACATATATAATTTTAAAAGTTCTAGCTTGGGTGCGGATATTCATGATAAGCAAAAGTAAGAAAAATGTTTGCATTTAGAATTGGTGAGAGACATAATTGAGACCAAATTTAGGAACTTATAGAAAGTCAAACAGAACTAAAATTCAAATTTGACATTTAATTTTACATAAAGTTTTATCAAAAGGTGGAGTTAATAGCACCAGGTATAATAAATATAGGCAACAGCTAAAATCTAATATTGCTAATGACTCAGAGAAAAATAATTACTTTTGTTGTAGATATTGCAATAAGCATAATCTCAGTCATTCCCTATGTTCATATTTTTAGAGTGTGAAACATCACTCCAATAGTCACAGACATAGCAGGAAAAAAAGTTTTCAATAATTAAGATAATGAACCTGTCCTCCTTTCATAACGAAGACCTATAGCAAAATTTCAGGATGAAGCAACAAGTCATTTATCCCTCTACGACTGCACAGATTTCCTGACTCCAAATTCTCTTTTTTAACAACTTCGCATGTTCCCTCATAGCCAAACCTCTTAGCTTCCTGGCATAGGAATAGCTGGATTCCCTACTGTGCTCTTATTCTGCTGAGAGAATCTCCCCTCTGTCCACATATATTTCCAAGATTTTTTAACTGTAGTATATATGTGACTCAGATATTTTAACTGAATCAAAATGTACGTGAACAATATAGAAGAATAGTGTAGCCAACACCACAAAGAAATCTATTGTGTTCTGAACAGAACCAAAATATATTTACACTTTCTAGTTTTATATAAGATAAAAATGCATTATCTAATATAGATAAAAACAAGAGCAGCTTTTTTAATCTGAATGGATGAGCAACACAATTATGGGTAAAATATAAGTTTAGAGCGAGTTGAGTATGTTCACACTTTTTTAATCATTTCACTGACTACAACACCCACAGCACAGCTTCACACTAGACTTAGGAAAAGCCAAGTTTGAGGCATTTGCTTGTAAAAAAGAGGTGCAGTGTGCTTTGTTCCAACAGACCTGACCAAAAGAAACTTCATGAAATGGATCTTTGAATTCGTGCTGAAGCACCCTACCTGCTTGAGATTTATGCTGTTAACCAGATTAAATATGGATGGCAACTGGGTTTAGGCTTAACAGCAAGCTTAGGAAATGTTCCACTGACAGTTTTGACATGGTTAACAAAATAACACAGCTGCAGAAAATTAAATGTAAATACTCAGCGCTTTGCTGAATATTTTTTTGCTTATTTTTGGATTGGTCTAAAAGCAAGAAAGCTCAGAAATTGAAAGATTTATTTTTCTTGCAGGAAGAAAACAGCAACTTAAGGACATAAGGAAGGAGGAAGGGAGGAACTGAATGTAAAAATATAAAAAAAGGACTATTTTAATACAAAGTGATTAAATTACAACCATATTTAACATTATTTCAATAATAGTTGCAATATATTCCCTCAGTATAATTCTCCAGACTTGCAGAAAATGTCATGTGAGGAATTTCCCAGATACTTTGAATTATTCAAACAGTTTCTTAGAAAGTGAAGAACTACAGCAATTGGAAACAGATGTTATAAATTTTCAGTAAGCTCTGCCATTTCAACAAAACTCAGATTATAGATTTTCTAACAGACAACTGACATCCACATAAAAGCTCAAACCAAATGAAAAAAACCCAAAAAACCTTCCAAAAACTAAAAAACCTTAGCAAGTATAATAATTAAAAAAACATTAAAGCCAAAAACAAAAGTCAGCTATCTCCCAGCTCTCAAGCATGTCATTCTTAATTTCAAAATTATTTCAAAATTCGATAGATAAAAGTATAACAATGTGAACACTGTCAAACTTTCAAAAACCTATATTCTAAAGAATACATTTTAAAGAATGTATTTATGCAAGCAGTAAGGAGATTTTTATGATTGAAATACATTCAAGATAGAATATGGTGATGACAAAAGATAACATACAGGTAAATTTCTTTTTTTTAAATTCCTGTCATATAAAACTAACAGAACCAGGACCTAGTTTTCTGATCCGTCTAAATTTAGTAGTTAGCTCACCATATTTAATTACTTCTTATAATTCTAAAAAAAAAACTTGATTTTTTTTTAGAAGAACCTTTTTGCTTATTTTTCTCCTTCTTGATGCTTGGTGATGAATGATATGTGGTGTGAATGTGGTTGAGATCTGTCAGAAAGTCTGCCATTCTAGCACTGACATTTTCCACAGTGTTTCTGCCACTCTGGATTAGAAAAAAATCAGCAAATATAATCCATAAAACCTGAACTCGTGTTAACTTTAGCCCTAATTCAGATTTCACTCGTATTTTTCTCTGGTTAACTTTAGCCCTAATTGAGATTTCACTGGTATTTTAGCCTGGCATTAAATTTAAAATTCATAATTTTGTAGTCCTTCCTTCCTTTGTTTTTGTTTTTTTTTTTTTTTTTTGTTTGTTTGTTTTGTTTTGGTTTTTTTTGGTCTGTTTGTTTGGTTTTTTTGGTATAAAACAATGAAAGGAAAATAGGTTTTAATTTTTAGGAGAAAAGAAGCACAAAAAAATGCATTGGGGAGGTGAAGGGAATTAAATCTTGAAAATACAAAGGTTTACTACTCAAAATGTAAACATAAAATTATCCCATTACCTGATGTCAGAATAAATTACTGGCAATAGCTAGCATGATCCAGAACCTAACTGATGAGTTTATACAGTATCCCAAAAGATATTCAGGTGTCATTTCCCTTCCTAGATGTAAGAGATGTAATGAAATGGAGTCCAAACTGAGAAACTCTTGTTCTCATTTCTGTTCAGATATTCACAAGAATTTTTTCAAGGGACCCAAGGATTAATAATATGTGCAGCACAGCTGAAGATGAGTAAAGTTTAAATTTTATTGCTTCTTCAGAGTTCCACAGAAAGATATAATTTTCCTTAATGTTCTTTCAGGTAGATCCCTGTAAATAAAGCTTTGCTATTTTTCATCAGCAAAGCTTTTGTTGATTCCAGAGTAGCCATGGATAAAAGTGGCAACAATCACTTCATTGGTGTATATAAAACAGTATATGGAAAACATATTAGGACAACCCAGAAATGGGAAAACTGTCCATAATTTCCTCTATCATATACTGCTGGAAAAGACTTACATGTGCAGGTACTGATCTTCTCAGAGAATTTCAACCTTCCCTCCTACGAGGGCAACAAAGAAAGGTACAAGGCATCGAGAAGGTTTGAAGAATATATTGGTGTGATACCATACAGGCAGCCATAGACATTTCACTGTTGCAAAGTTATGTATCAATTGCCCATATTTATTTCTCCACTGAAGGATTATTAAGAGCTTTGTATGTCATAGATTATAAATATTCTAATCACAATATTAATTATTGAAAAATTAGTTGTTTTCTCTTAAACAGATCAGCTCCAGAGAACAGGATCCTACTATAAGAATAAGAATGCAGAAAACATGCACAAGAACAATCAAATTATGGGGATCTCACTTAAAGCATCAGATGTGGCAGTGCACCTTCATCAATGAGTTTTAATTTTGACTCCATCCACATGACTTTTACAAATAATTTTTATTCTACTTTTCAATAGTGAACTCACTGTCATCTCTGGCCATGTTTGAGGGTTTTAGTTATGGCCCTACTCCACTGTGAACAAGGCTTGGGCATGAACAGTATATCTAATTAACTGTATGAGGCAAGAGACCAACTATAATGCAGCACAAAGCTAAGGAGGCAGATAATTGACTGGGAAAACATTTCATTCAACTATATGGTGCTGTTATCAGACATATTTCTGAAATCAGTTTGGGATAAAATTATCTAGATTCAGTCTTGCATAGAGCCATTTACACTAGAGTTAAAGAGCCTTTCAGGGTCTTTCCTCTATTGCATTCTCCCTTAAAAGATTCTCAGTTTCTGAGCTATTTTGTTGCAAATTATGTAACAAGTAGCAGCCCTGAAGTACCAGAATGATGAAGTCATCCTGGTTCTCGCAGCTGTGATGTAGAATATTGTAAATGTTGTCATTTTATAATGAATACCATCACATTATTTGTTGCAGTCATTATAAAAACTCTTAATGACAAATCTTCATTTATACATCAGTGAGGTTTTTGACTTCAAGGCACAAAACATCATTAAAATCCACATTCAATATAAAATCTTCACTCAGAACAACCAAAAAATCCCAAATTAAATTAAACAGAAGAAAAAAAGTTTCCTACATCAAATCTAAAAATACATTTTCACAACAGAGAACAAAAGGAAAAATTACAAAAAATTACAAAAAATCCACCCCTGGATCCTTCACTACAATTATGATACAAATTCTCCACTATAATTCTACTTCATAACATGGTTAATACTTGTTTTGCTCATTATTTCTCCCAATTAGTATGCCTTCTAGCAGTCATACAAGGACAGCAAAATTGTGTTCAGAAGAGTAAGGCAATTTTAGCATGAATCAAAACTAAACACGTTAAACCATTGATTATATAAGCAAAGACTTTATACATGCAAGTTCCTCAATATATCATAAAAAGAAATTGACCTAACTTGTGAAAAGATCTCTCTTTCTTTTAATCTCAACAAGTTAATGTTCTTCTAATCAGTGCTAGACACCTTTTCTGAAAACTATAAACGTATCTGAATATTGTTCCAGATAACATTGTAAACCTTTTATCTGTTCCTTAGTTTAAAAACTCCGTAATTCCTGTGTATCTGCATTTCATTGCAATATCAAAGAGCTATTAGTCCAACCAATACCATGCAAAGAACAGTATTTTCTAGGTAATATTGAAGCTATTATATTATAACTCCTAGCAGTGCAATGTGCTAGGATGAATCTAACTCAGAGTGCAGTAATTTCAGTAGTACATTACAGAAGTTCAGAAACAGTGTCCGACTTATACTTTGAAATAAAATTAGTTCCTAAACCTAACATTACTTCTTTGCATTCTTATTACTAGTATAATACTAATGTACCACCAACAAACAGGTATTCCTTGTTATGGCTTTATCTAAATGTTCATATCTCATTTTAAATAAGTGAGCTGTTCTTAATTATTGTTTTCACACTATATCTTCAGAGTATTTAAATATTTGAGAGGACAGATAAATATGCAAGGTGTGCTAATTTAACTTTGGCTGGCTGTCAGATGCTCACCAAGTCACTCCATCACTACCCCTCCCTCAGCAGCACAGAATGAGAAAACTGGAAAAAGCCCATGGGTCAGGGTAAGGACAGGGAGATTGCTCAGTAATAAGTGTCATGGGCAAAACAAACTCAGTCTAGGGAAAACTTGTTTTATTTACTGACAATTAAAATTAGAGTAGGAAAGTGACAAATAAGAACAAAAGTAAACCCACCATCATCCCAACACCTTTCTTCATGGGCTCAAATTCAGTTTTTTGTTCCGGACTCTTTTGCCCCCTCCTCTCTCCCAAAGTGGCAAAGGGGAATGTGAAATGGGGGCTGCAGTCAGTTTGTAACACTTCATCTGTGCTGCTCCTTCTTCCTCATGCTCTTTCCCTGCTCCAGAGTTAGAGGCCTCCCACAGGAAATAGTGTTTCACACCCTTCTCCAACACAGGTCTCTCCCACAAGGCTGCAGTTCTTCCAAATCTGTTTCAGTGTGCTCCTCCCACGGGGTCACAGGTCCTGTCAGAAACCTGCTCCACCTTGGGCTCTCCACGGGGTCACAGCTTCCTTCAGGCACATCCACCTCTTCAGGCACATGTCCTGTGCACACCACAGGTGGATCTCTGCTCACCATGGACCTTTGTGAGCTGTAGGGGACAACCTGCATCAATGGTGCCCTACAGACTCCAGGGGAATCCCTGATCCAGCATATGGAGTGCCTTCTTCCACTCCTGCTCTGCCTGTAGTGTCTGTGGGGTTATTTCTCTTCAGTATTCTCATTCACCTCCTTCAGCTGCTGTTGTACAGCTTTTTTTGCCCTTACTCAAATAAATTATCACAGAGATGCTGCCAGCTTGCCTGAGTGTGTAGTATAGTAGGTCTGTCTTGGAGTCAGCTGGAACTGTCTGAGTCTGATATGGGGGCCACCTCTGATCTCCTCCTAGAGAAGTCACTCCTACAGCCATCCATGCTACTGAAACTCTGCTTTGTAAATAAAATCAAACTGAAGCACAGATATACTGAAGTATTTTACTGAGCCAGCAGAAGTCAAATATAAGAGTTCTGGTTCATCCCCAAACATTAAAACTCTGTGTATTCCTCTATGGTGTTCCATGTAAGAATATGGAGCTATTCAGGTACGAGGACAGTTTTCATATGATCGTATGCTATTTTGCAGTATTTACATTTTCATGAAAAAAAAAAATCAGTGTAGAATAACACTTGAGCACATTTTATTTTTACTTAGCAGGAATGATCTCTGACTAAAGAGAGGGCCAATTTTATTTTCATTAGAATTGGAATTTTTATATGTGGAATAACTTGTTTGTTTTTTTTTTTTTTCAGTTTTTTGAGAGAAAGGAAAACAATTGCACCTGCCTAGTACAAGCAAAACAGGAAGCTACTAGAGTGAGTGCAGTGAAGGGGCACTAAAAAGATTAAGGGATTGGAACTTCTTTCATATAAGGTTGGGACAGCCTGGCCTGCTTACACTAAAGAAAAAGAGGATCACTGACTCTCAATGTCTATAAACTCCTGATGGGAGGATATAAAGAAGATGAAACTGAACTCTTTCCAGTACTGACCAGTGACAGGACTAGAGGCAACTGGCACAGACTAAAACACAGGAGGTTCTTTCTGAACATCAGGAAGCAGTTTTCCCCTGTGGGGTGGGCAAGCACTAGCTCTGGTTGCCAAGAGGTTATGGGGACACCATCTTCTGAGATACTCAAGTATGGGCAGCTGCTTCTAGGCTTCTGAGATATTCAAGTATGGGCAGCTGCTTCTAGGCAGCTCTGCTTGAGCAGTGGAATTCAACTACAGGATTTCCAGAGGTTTGTTCCAACCTCAATCATTCTGTGACTCTGTCAACCACACTGACAACCAGAAACAAAGCATTTATTCAATTAATTTTCTGCAGTTCTATAAATGCAGAAAGTGGAAATTTCAAAGGAAAATTAGACTGAGTAATAATGTTTTTAAATATTCCCATAAAAATAATTTTGGTAAGAACAAAGTTCTGAGGTTTTGAGCTAACACTTTGTCACCATCTTGGCAGGGATGGAGAAGGAAGGCAGCATTAAGACATGAATATCACCAGCAGAGTGCAATCCTTAACAATCTCCAAGTCATTAATATCTTAAGCCTGCAGTCACTTGTGACTTGCCAGTAAATATGTATCAGTTTATGAGCTCAAGGGTTTGCTTCTACCAATGGTGGAATGTCTAAAATCTTATTTGGCTTTTCTTTTTTTTTTATGTAGACATACCCTTGGTGCATTTAAGAAAGGAAACCGTTTTATGTAAAGTATGGCCTTATGGGTCTTAAGTTCATTCAACTGCTCACTGAAGACTTTCAGGCCATTTAGAGAACTTGGACGAAGTGTGGTAGCTGTGTTTCATTTCCTCAAATGGTATGATTCTAAATTCAGCTGGTACATTTGACAAAACTTTCAGAAATTCTAGACATATATACAGATTTCCTCTTGCTCACAAATAGTTTTTAATTAAAGAAATAAAAATCAGAAAATTCTTTGGGATGCGAAATCTTAAATATCTCTTTTGAACTTTTTGCCCATCTTTGGAACTAAGACTGAATCATTTTTCAAGAACTCTTCACACTTTTTTTATGACTATAAATTGGATAAATTTGATTAGTAGTCCCTAGAACAAGGATCAAACAAATTACTTTCTCCCTAAACACATTTATAATTTTGATTATCAAATTATAATCAGTTGTATAAATATCCTTTTTTCTTTTACCAAAGTGGAACATAAAGATGGCTTCCACACAGGACTTTGTAAAATTAGAGTGAAAAATACACCAGTGTAGCTAAATAGTTTTTGAAATTTTGAAAATTGATTTTCACTCAGTCCTCTGATGAATTCAGGTGCACAGGAGTGGGCCTTATAAACCTGTCTGAGTAGTTAATGGAATGTGATGCAGATGGCAATATAAAACAAAATTTAGAGGTAAAATATATCCTTGTACCAGCAAACACAGATGATGATAGTCTTTTGTAAAACATTCCTGAGCTGCACAGCTAATTTA
Organism: Calcarius lapponicus; assembly: GCA_039654755.1. NCBI lineage: Eukaryota > Metazoa > Chordata > Aves > Passeriformes > Fringillidae > Calcarius > Calcarius lapponicus. The sequence continues at coordinate 140,151,079 of CM077464.1, forward strand.
TGTTTTATTACGTCTAAACAAGTCCATTACACTCAGTTCATGCAAAATCATACACCTGGAAATAGAATATAGCCAGGGCTTCCAGGTGTTTAGTTCTTGAAATTAAAGACAACTGGAGTCATAACTTAGCTTAATTGCTCTACTTTGACTCATTTGACATTATCAAAACTCTCAGTACTTTTGCTTTAAAGAGTAGGTATAAAGTACATGGGATTTTAATACAGTGGTTCAGACAATAGAATAAACATCTTCAGAACAGTTTCTCACCAAGGGAAAGAAAATTCAAGAACTTCAGTGATTTCTCACACTATTGAAGGCCAAACATGATATAAACACACACAAAAGTAGCTCTTCTGCTTGTAACACAGTACTAGTGGGCCCATGAAATCGCCTCATACTGTTGGATAGTTGCTTCCAGGAATTAAGTTAGAGAATGACATAAAAAACATGAGAGCATCTACTTGGCATACAAAAGCTAAAACTACCTTGGAGGAAACAAGAAGTTTTAACATCTTTCCATACTCATCTGGTATCAGATATTTCTTAAAAATATCTGAAATGCACCTAGTACAAAACCTGGACTGTAGAGGTAAATCGTATTAGTGAAAAGTGTTATTGTCCATGTGTGCTTTTGGTGGGTTGGGGGGTGCAGGTGGAAAGAAGGATTTGTTTGTTTTGGGGTTTTTTTTCAAGAAAAGCCAGAATATTAAACTTACCTTATTGGTATTGATAGCTGTGATGACCCACACACATTGAGCATTGCTGTCATATTGAAATGGAAAATTGGGTGATGCAAAAGTGCCTCCAGGCCCCTGAAGATTGGATCCACAAGTTTTGACTGCAAGAAGAAAGTTCACCTTTTAATTCACATAGAAAATACATGCAGCAAATTCATAAACTGATCTCTAACTTACTCTAATCAAGGTATGAGGAATTAAAATACCACTGAGCAAAACCAGAACCACCTCTTACAAGAGAATAGAACATTCATGTTTAATTATTCTGACAAAAGAAAATAGATTTTCTCTTATGTCTAAATTTATAATCTTAAAAAATGTTGAAAATATTTTGAGGAAAAACAGTAAATACAGTAACAGAATCTGCCCTATTTATTTTTAAAATTCTCCAAGGACTAATTTATTCCACCTTCACTAATGTCTTGAAAGAAAAATTTAAATAGAAGAAACCTTTATCACTGTGCATAAGTGTTTTTTTTGTGCATATGTGTTGGTGTATGGCATGTCAGCATTTTTTTCTCCTATAACCCCTGTACAACCCACTGAATCAATGGCCAAAGCACTGTAAAGTTTAAATGAATCTTGCAAAAGTTAGACTAACAAAAAACAGAGTTATCTATTTCTAAAGATTACAAAGGGTATTTATTTTCAATTCAAAGTCTGTATGGTTATTTACAATAGCATGTCAGTGAAAAAAAAAATCTTATTTACATGGCTTGCATCCCTGTGATGAATAATACAAAGGATATAAACTGTGTCCTTTGTGCTTTCAAGTGACACTTTCAAGGCACTAAATTCCTAGTCTGTTGAAGTCAATAGCTGTTATTGTTCTTTCCTTCATATTCAGATTTTTGCTGAATGCCCTACTGGTTAACTCTTCCTGTATGAAGATGTAAAACTGACAAGCAACCTCAACTAAACATGAGCCTATCCTATCTCTTCAGTGATTAATATGACACTACATAAACTGCAAAAGCTAAAGAACTATTTCTTCCACTGTATTCTGACAGACTATCTTGCATAATTGAATAAAACAAATTGACACTTAGATAAGTGAAATAATCCTAGAGTTGCATTGCACTTTCACAAAGCATATGTATGTGATCAATACTGAGCACAGGATTCAGATGCTGCTGGATGAAGGCTTGTTCCTTCACTGACATTACTCTCTAGAAAGAATGTCACTTTTGCACCACCCTCAGAGAACCAGTACTCTGGTGATGAGTGTGTTCAAAGTCACACCAGATGCTTGGAAAAAAGTAGAGGGTAGAGAGGTGAGAGGAAGGCTTCTCATTTAGGATCAGTAGCTGAAGACATTAGGGTCACAAGTAACACTAATGCCAAGCATTTTTGTCTATATATTTAATAAGAAATTGTATGACTTCTTGCAGCTTGTATGTGGGAAGCAAGTCAGGAGAGGAAAAACAGAGAGTGTTCTAGAAAATTTGCTGCTCCATCTGAACATGTGAATCCATCCTTTGGGGCAGAGTTGGGATGTAAAACACAACTCCTTTGCCTGTGTGCTGCAGAAGAGTTATGAGCTCTGTTTGCTGCCTTATCTTGGTGTAGCCTCGTAGTGAAGGTCTCAAAGGAACCATGTTGTTCTACAGTGGAATGAAATCTCTGTCTTTGACACACAATGTCCATTATTTATACTGATTTTAAATATTCCTAACAGACACTTTTTTCCAGTACTTTAAGTTTGAATTCCAGAAAAAAAAACCTGTTGTGATTAGGACAATTTCTGTGTATTTGTGCAAATTAATATTTTCATTATATATTAATATCTGATCTGTACCTACACACTAATACTTTCATTCCATGATTGCTAATCCACTACTTACCTATTATAAACTCAAGAATTTCTTATCTGCTTATAAAATGTGTAATGAGAAAGCTTCATGAATTACTGGTTTTATATTAAATCACAGCAATTTTGATATCCATCTTGATAAGTTCTAATAATTAGGGTGCGATAGGTTTGTGTCAGCTCCTTATGAAGCAAAATTTATAATGTAAGTTGCCTAGTGAAGCAAGCATGCTGAAATAAAAAGTTCATGTTAAACAAAACAGCATAGGAGATTTTTTTTTTAATTAAGAAAGTGGGGACAGTAGGATTAAAATTTCAGGTAAATTTTACAAAAAATTTAATGGGATTGGCTATCAAACAATGGATAGGTGCAAAATGGAATAATCACTGTGAGGGTAAGAATTTCTGTTTACCTTTACACACAGGCCTATGATCACTCCATGCAGCAAAAACTTCAGCTATCCTCTGACAGGTGATACTTTTGGAACCTTGTAGCACATAATCTTCATCACAGGAGAACTGTACTGTTGCTCCCAAGCTAAAATCAATGACATAAAAAGAAGCATTTTTTAACAAATAGATAGCAGTCCATTGTTCCCATTTCTTTAGATATGACAGTCTTCACAAACAATACTAATATGTAATCCAGAAATTTCTGCTCACAATAGTAAAATGCTGAAGGCTATATACTAGCCTGATAGTTCACACTGTTCAGCCGTCTCTGGGCCTACTTTGGCTGGAGCTGGTTAATCTCTTTTAACAGTAATTTGGAGGTCAGGTGACTATTTTCTGCCCTAACTTCAGACCTCCATATAGTAAAAATCTGACAAATCTAGACATTGTGCAACTAAAAGTAGTTATTTATGTTAATTAAAGCTAGGAAAGAATGGAAAAGCGATATAAGGGAACCACCTAGAAGAAAAGGCAAAATGTCAACTGCAAGACTGAAAGAGAAATTCCTATTATAAACATTTTATTTCTCCCAGTGAAGACCTCAGAACATAAATAATATGCTGTGAATATCTTCCACCCCTGATTGTTCTAGAGGAAATCTAGTGCTTTTGAGCTGGAGGGCATTGGAAGGGGAAGCATAATACCAGAGAAAAAGGGCTAGATATTAATAATGTTTCTTGTATTTAAATAGTAGTATATTATTAATAAAAGTATACTATATTAATTTGTATTATTTTAAAAATACTAGTTATAGCATTGTTTTATAATTTGTTTAGTAGGTTAAGATTTTAATTAAGCTTGCAGTGAAGTCTTAACTCATAGAAGTGGTCTCTGTACTCTTGCCAGTAACAAGATTTTGAATGCAACATCTACTAGATAAGTTACAAGAAATGAAAGTTACTAGAATGTGAGGATTTGTTCATTTAACCGGCATGCGCTTCTCAAATTAATGGAAGAAAATAAAAGAGTTCTAAAAACATATTTGGAGGTGTTTAGCTTTGATAATTTATGAAGTTATAATGCTGACTTGAAAAGGTTTTATAGCTTCTCATATGAAGCTGACATCTGGTGCTGGAAACAGCTCAGGACAAAACAAAAAGTAAGTCCAGAAGAATGTTGTTATGTTGTTTGTGGGGGTTCTTTTGTTTGTTTGTTTGTTGGCTTGGGGTTTTGTTTGTTTTTGTTTGTTGCTTTTGTTTGTTTTTCATTATTGTTTGTTAAGTTTTTCTGAGAGGAGGATTGGGGCTAGGAGGGAAGAGGGAAAAGGGCTGTTCAGTCTGGAAAAGTTGAATAAATCAATTTATAAATGTATATTCTTGAGATAAGTCTTTTCCTTTAAATATCATTATGGTTTCAAATCCTGATTATAGCTGAAAATAGCCAATACATCAGGCCTTTCTCTGATATCAGCACCTCACACTTCATAATTTCAGCCTGCTCTTTTTAAAGGCTTATCTGTCACAGCTGCAAAGTGTAAAATGTTTTGTACACACATTTGACTTACAAGATCTTGGCTACACTCTGAAGTTCTCTGGGTATTTTAAGATTAAGTGTCAGTAACTCCCCAAGAGTTTGTTATAGCAGCCTTCCTGTATAACACTGTAAGCCATGTAGTTATCTGACCCTCCTTGGAGGGATGGATGGATGGATGGATGGATGGATGGATGGATGGATGGATGGATGGATGGCCATTTTAGTGTTGCAATTCTTCAATTCACAAAGGCAGAGAGAAAAATAAAAAGGCTGAGCACACAATCCAGAGAATAACTTTTTTTCAGGTAATCTATTCAAATGCATCTATGATGAAAAAAGCTACTAAAGAAGACTGATACTTCAGAACAAGAATTAACTTAAGGGATCAAGAAATGTTAGATATTTGAAAAAGAATGGTGTTAGCACAAAATAGTTGATGGAATCTGGGATGTACCTGAGCCTTACAGAGACATGGAAAGAAAATGAGGACATGAAAGATGATACAGTCACCTGAACAGATATCTCAGAAAAGGAGGATTTGACAGTAGGTAACAGCTCTATAAACTGTTCCAAAACAGTTCCTGTTTGAGTAAGAATGTTTGTGAAAGAATGGGATAAAGAATAGCTGCAGAAACCACCAAAAAAGGAGATATAAAAGTGAAAAACTGAAAAAAGAAAGTAAACATAATGTAAAGGCCCTTGCAATATAAGGATAAAAGGCTTTTATGGGCGACTGAGGAAAAAAATCCACCAGGCAGATCATAGAGTTGGAGGATATTTCAAAACTATGAAACATAAAGATTGCTTATAACTAATTAAAAAAATTATGTACAGCTGCTACAGGGACTATATAGTTAGGAAAGTTCAAAAGGTAGCAATTGGAAAGACAAGAATATCTTTCTTAAGATTAGATTCTCATAATCATCTGCTTCAGAAAGTCATGTCGAGAAAATCTGAGGGTCTTTTTTATTAGGAAAAAAGGGGAACACTTGAAGAAAAAGAACATGGTAATAGATTTCCTTTAATTAGCCATGGACTGATTTAAAGAGGAAATGCTGCACAGGAAGTACACCATTTACAAATAAAATTAAACTCTTGTTAAAAAAACACCTGTAACAGGCAAAAATCCTGAATAATTATGAAGACTGAATAATTATGAAGGTCTGAATAATTATGAAGACTGTATGAGCATGATAATTATTTCTATCATCTACAAAAGTATAAATAACATTCACATTATGAAGTCCACTTTACTTGTCCAAATCAGTTTTGATATTAAACTGATATTTAATGGTATATGACTATAAGCATATGGCTGGAGTCAGAGTGGGACTGGATAATTTACAAAATCTGTGACATATATGCTGTATGAGTGAGACCTACTAAGGGCAATTAGATAAGCAGATGATAAAGTAACAGTCTAAGAAAGAAAATGGAAGAACAGAAGATTAGTTCCTATGGAAGATCAACTAAAAAAAGACAATAATAGAGAGCTTGTCAAGAAAATGTTAAGAAAATGTGTCTCTCAGGAACTTAAAAGCATAGTCAAGATTACCATTTTTTAATATTTTACTGCCATTATCTATCTATACACTCTTAAAAATGGAAATTCTTTCAACCCTTTCCAAATTTTCTAGTAGCAGAGAATCACAGAATCATAGAATATTCTGAGTTGGACCCACAAGGATCATGGAGTCCAACTCTTGAGTGAATGATCCACACAGTGATTGAAGGAGAGATTCTTCTTGTTTCTGATGACAATATTCTTTTTCCAATACCTTTAATGTGTGAGCTAGAGTTATTCAGTTAGAAATTCATCCTTCTCTAAAAACAGTTTGATTACTTGAGTACGAAAGGGCAAAGTGTCACTTCCCTCCACTGACAGGTGCATGAGGCCCATGAGGTGAATATGATGAAGATTCAAAAGGACTTGCAAATTACCTGGAAAAAATTATTAGCTCTAAGACAAAATGAAATAAAAGATAGGCCAAGAGTTTGATGAGGGTTTGCGTGGTGTGTGACATAGCAACAATTTCAGTAGGGTTTTAAGTTTTTATTTTCTATTTTCTTTGACAGGATCTCAGATGATGGAAGGATTCTGTTATTGGACAAAGAAAGAACCTTGATAGGATAAAATTGATGACATCTATTACATGTCCAGAGGTACTGTAGGAGGACATGTGAGAGATCTGATCTCAGCCTTCTGGTATGTTAGAGAACTAAAAATTGTGGAGTGAGAAAATCAGATTGTGGAAGCTGGTTTTAGGGGGACCTCTGAACTGTGGGCAGGTATTATTTTAGATAAAACTGGTAGAGTAGTCTGAAAACAGATTGTGGGAACAAATAACCAAAAACAGTGTGAAAAAATAAGGACAGTTTGATGTCCTGACTTACATTTGGTCCAAACCGCTTACTAGATGAAGCCCCCTAAAAGTACTATTTCTGCTTTGAAAATATCAAGAGAACTGAAGCATGATATAATTATGAATCTGTTCATTGTGGTATACAATATAGATATACATCACCAAAACTATAATGAGATGTTCTGACTGATCATAGAAAGGCTAACATTACACCAACTTTTAAAAAGGGCAAGGAGATGCTAGGAATCTTACATTGATCTCTGGAAAGAACATGTGCTCTAGTAAAGCATGAACTGGAAATCAAGAGCACATACACAAATTTACCAAAGTTGGGTCATATTTGATCAACTTGTTGTCTTCTATGACAAAATGACTGGCTACATAGCCCAGTGGTAGATGTAGCAGTGCTCAGTATAACAGTGCTCAACATGAACCACGTTTCTGAGAGCACCTTTTACAGCAGTGTGTTTTGAGAGCAGACAAAATACACACTGAATTGATATATAATAAAAATCTGCCTGTCAGCTGTGCTTAAAGAGTAGGAATTCAATCTCTTAATATTCACCTAGTGGACAGTAATAATCTGAGCATTATGAAATCAACATAAGGTCTGATGCTGTCTGATATTTTCATCCTCATTCTTGATGGGGAGACAGAATTTATGGATCCATGGGAAAAGTAGCTGACGTACTGAAGATCAGACCTTCAATCCAGAAGCCTGGCAAAGTCCTGCACTGAGCAAACAGAAACCTCACGAAACTCAACAAGTAGAGGTGCAATGTTCTGCACTACTGAACATGTTTGAATAAGACAAACTATATACTTATCAATACTAGGAGTGGTGGAAGCAGATCAAGTGAAATTGTTACTCAGCTGGTGAAGCTGTATCTCCAATATTAAGCCCAATGTTTTGTCTCCCACATCAAGAGAGATACTGGTAAAAACTCAAGAATTTGGAGATTAATCAGAGGCTTAAAGCATATGACCTACAACAAAAAGTTAAGGCAGCTAGGTTTAATTAATCTGACAAAGAAAAAGCTAAGTTACTATCTAATAGCAGACCATAACAATTTCAGGAGCCATTACAAAGATAATGAAGCCAAACTTTTCTAAATGTGCCAGATAATATACAAGGGACAATTTGGAAGATTCAGATTTTACTTTACATGAAATTTCCTTCAATAAGGAGAGCAGAGCTGGAACAGCATACACAAACTCTCATGAAATCTTCAATCCTGGGAATTTTCAGGGTTATCTAAACAAAGCCAGAGCTGATCTGACTAGTCCTGCATTGGGCAGGAGGATGGACTGGATGACCTTCCAATCAATATTTGTGTAACTCACATAAACTTCTTCATTTGTCCTGAATTAATGCAAAACTTTTGCATATATAACATAATGTGCTACAGCAGTTCATAACTCAAAAAATGAATGCTTGACTCGAGTGTCTCTCAGTAACTTTATATGCAAATTGCTGTTTCTAATAAGACAAAAAATGATTGCCATTAGTTTTGCATTTTCATAAAAACCCCAAACTTGGGATATAGTTTTATTAGGAAAAATGTTAAACAAATATCAAATAATGGGGTTAGTATACAAATCTGACAAAATTTTAAGTTCATATCTGTTTTTAAAATTTTCATCATTTGCCTCAAATTTGTGATTTCTCTTTAAACAGCAGAAAGTAAAAGCAGTAAGAGTCCAAAATTAACTATAGGACCTCTAAAGGATGAGAAAGAGAAAGTTTAAAATTTTGAACTTCATGTGAAGTTTAGACTGAATAGTATTATTGTAATAGTTGGCATTTCTGTGGCAAACTACCTCATTTTGGGTTCTTCTCCTTCATTATTTGATATGTTTTTAAAATTATAATTGAAAAATAATCAATTATGCAAGGAATCAAAACCATCTTTATGATTTATTAACCTGTTCAGTTCATGCCTGCAACTGAACAAATTTGAGAGAGGACACTATTTTTAGCCATACAAGAAAATGAGCAGCCTGAAATAATAAAGCAATTCTTAAAGTCCATCTCTATCAAATTGTAAATTTAGCAATATCATATATTTTAATCCTAGCATAAAGAAACAATCAACACATATATTATTTCTTCTGTCTGCAGCCAAAGAAAGCAGACATGTAAGTTTTCAAGATTATGAACAGTGATTTTTTTTTAACCTGGCAACTTTCTACACACTGTTGATCCATATTTTTTTTTATCTGCAAGCTACAGATAGGTTCTACTGTTGTCTTTGAGTCACAGTATGAGACCTAAGCTGTCACAGCATCTCTCTCAAGAAAGTCCATAGGAACATTTTTACAGATGAGTTTGTACATGGAAATATTACTGCAAAATGCTAGGGTGCCATGATATAATGTTGGCATATCTAAATCTTCCAAATTTCTGATGAAGAAAAATCCTTACTGTGTGTTGAAAAAAACTAAACTGATGACTAAATTTCAGTTTCAGAGGACTTCCTGACACTATGGAGGTCATTGGTAAGTCATCTTTAAAAAAAAGTGTAATTTTTTTCTTGCAAAGCTTGTACTGTCAGACACTTGTTCTTGACAAAGGATCCACTTTATTGTTAAAAAGTGATAGGTGCACAGATCCCCCATAAACTAGCCTCATATCTCAAGCTGCAAACCAAGTTTGGTTTATTTTTAGAATGTTTGGCTTCAAGTTTCCAAGTCTAGAAGCTCACCTTGCATATCTGCAGAGAAGGATAGGTGATTCAGAGAAGATCTAAGGAAAATCAAGTGTGAAACTTCTAGTCAATCTACTCAATTAATGCTGAATTTCATTCTTCCAAAGAAAATCACTACAAATTAACTTATTATATAAAATGAATGATGATATAATCATTAGTTATACCGTAAGTCAACCTTTTGTTGACTTACATGGACTTGTTATGCCCTTATCATAAACTTCATTTTCTTCCTTCTCTCAGGAATATATATTTTTAAGACTATATCAGCATTTTTGTCCAACAGTATTTGCTGTTTTGTTGTGATACAGGTTTGATCAGGATTCTTTAAATCTTTAAATCCTAGTGGGACCATACTACAGAGGTAGTGGGATAGAGATGGGCTTGTTAATTCATGCCATGGAGATAGAACTTTGAGATGGTGGTGAAAGAATATGTATGCCTCAAACAAAACACCTGTTGAAGGATAATTCAGGATATGAATATGGATATGTTTATTCCACTAGAAACAAAGAAAAATAGAAACAAAACCATGTGAAAACTTCTATCTGTTTGATCTATCACATCTTATATTTTTACATAGTGGCATTCATTCTAAAACTGGACACGTGAGAAGGATTTATTATTAGATTTAAAAATATTTATTTTAGTGGTTGACAAGTAAAGTAAAATTGTAAATTCTAGCTGAATAATCACTAGTGTGTCTGAAATTTTAAGAAACTCCTAAGGATGGATGGGAAGTTTTTTTTCAATACAGGAAAAGCTGGCAGCTCTAAGTAAGTCTTCTTGACTTTATTTCAACATGCAAAACCTTTTATGCTCAAATATGCATCTAGCATCAGAAACAATGCCTTTAATGCCCCAAAATACAGCTATGGGGAATTTTAATGTTAGAAAAAATATCCAAAAGGATAAACATGGAATTACAGGCCCAAAATAATGTCATGGAATGCTCCAGTTTATCTAAGAGTTTGAATTAGAGATTTTGTAAATCTGTATAAGAATCATGTAAGAGGAAATTAATGTGCTGAGAGCAGGTAATGTTTGTAATCAGAACAGAAGTAAAACTGCAATACAATGCTTCCAAACCTACACCTTCACATTTAAAGAAAGCTAAGGAGATGTGACAAGAGCATGCTCTTCTCTAAAATATATTAAATGTACAGAAATCAAATTTTGATTGATCTTAGTAGAGATAGATCTAAACCCTTCTTCAAAATACTGTGTTTTTAAATGACGGCATTGTAATTGGGATTGTACTTTCTTTTCAGAAAGGAAAAAAGAGTCAAGCATAAATTAAAGCTATTTCCTTCACTACAGGGAGAGTGACTTCAGGAAGGAAAAGGTGAAAGTGTGCTATTTTTCTATCTGCCAGGTGTAGGCCAGAATGAAAAATATTTTCCCTGGTACTAGACGTTTTTAACTAAATGTAACACAATAATAATTTGTAACATTCTTACTTTGGAAGCCTATGAAGGAATTGAAAACCATTATCATCATGTCAGGAACTGAAACCAGGTTAATTTAAACAGGCATTTTATTAAATCTGCTGAAAAATTTTAGTCTGCTTTCGTTGCCTGTAAGACCTTTATCAATATATGAAGTTTTCAATCCAAGCTAAATGCACATGTTTTACTAATATGCAGCAGTTCTGTTTTTTACAAGTATAAATTAATAAAGATTATTGTGGGATTTTTTTCTAAGATAAAAAAATGTCACCAAGATTAATGAGAAATTAGGGAAAAGAAACACTGAAAAAGATATTGATGCTGGTACTTGTATATCTTTTATACTATTGTTCAGTAATTTGAATGCCTTTTCCTTTCATTTTCTTATCAATGCATTTGAAATAGGAAAGCCTGATACATCATCCCAGTATACAGTTAAAAATAATGCTAACTGAAATCCTAACATTTTGCTCTAAAAAGAAAGATGAGGGCATGATCATCATCATATCTTTTTCGAGGTACTGCCCTCACATAAGTTTAACTAGAATAATTTTTGTAAGTAGGTCTTTTCATGATCACATGCAGAGATAACACTAGAAAAGAACTGGCAAGTTGTCTGTCAAATGCTGTTGCTCTCAAACCATATTTTTGAAGTTAAAATACAAAATGCCATCCAAAGTAATGATTCTAGAAAGTGCTATAGTTAAATACAGCGTTTTTTAATTATTTCTCTGAAAATATAAACTTTTTTATTTTGAAAGCCAACATTAGAAATTGCATTTTTATAAAATTACTTATAAAGCTTTCTCAGATGCACATTGAGCTTTTGCTTTTCTCAAAACTCTAGAAATAGGGAGACATAAAAGATTAAGAAATTTTTATTACTGTTTGCTAGCTAGCACATTTACTTAGGATGCAATTTGATTGCAAGGAGAAAAGACAAAACACACACACAAAAAGGAAAAAGAAGTTATGTAATAGAATGAAAAATCACAATTTTGTAAAATCTTTGTACATCCAGAATACTCTGAGTTCCCTTCAAATGCTTAGAAGTGTTCTGTGTAATATGTACAATACAAAATATATAAAAAACAAACTTGAATGTATCAAAACCAATTAATTTGAAAGCCTTCTGCTTCTTTTTTTTTTTCTTTCATCATTAAGGTGTTTCATACTTTGTAAACATAATGTGAAATTAGCATATGATGTGAAACAAGAACATAGATTTTTTTTTATACAGTGTGAAGTGTCTTTGTATGTCAAATATAAAATAATATGCATGTTAAACCTTTTAAATAAATGTTCAACAATTGAAAAGGAAAAAATCAGAAATTCAAAAAAGAGATTAGAATGAATCCAAAATATTCTTAAAAATTCATTATGTGTGTCTCTTCTCATCAAACACTGGTGATACTGGAATTAGGAGTCAAGTTAATTGATAAAACAACATAGAATATTTTGGAAGAGTACTGAAAGCCTTTTTTATCTTACAAGATAAGAAATTTCAAAGATAGCTGTGAATAGAAGAAAAAATAATAAAAAAATGGTCTGTATTAAGAGTTCTAGACCAATGTGAGGACTACTAGGGAAATACATCTGCATATATAGAATTTCTGGGTTCCTGAAAAACACACTTTAGGGACTGTAATTTCTCTATTAGACTGAATGAATATTTCTGTAAGATCTGAAATTTCTCTCTGAGATTTTATTGTTTTTCTTGTGTTGTATTCAGTTTTACTTTGTCCTTTGCAAAACCTTCTAGTACAACATGTATGCTCAATATTTATAAATCAAATTTATAAAACAATATTTACATGAGAAAATAACTTAAACTTACCTTCAATCATATTTTTTTCAGATTTTCAGAGGTATATGATCTCTCCTAGGCAGGTATTTTATCTATTTGCATACTAGGTACATGCTATATTTGATTACATAATTTTATACAGAATTATAGTGCACTTTTTACTAAGAAGGTCAGTTTTGAAAAAGTACTCAGCAAGAGAAATACATTTTTAACATATTCATTTTCCAAGTTCAGCATTAGAGAAATGATACAATGGTAGAACTTATATTTTACCTAAAATCTGAGCCTATCCGTTTTCCATTTTCTGGTTCTCCAGGATCCGGACACAAATTGGACGCCTGTTTAATACCTCCCTCATTTACTGGAAAAAAAAAAAAAAAACAAAAAAAACAGCAAAATAAAATAAACAAAAAATAGATAAAGAAACAAAGTTTTTAGAAAATACAGAGGTAAGCAATTAACAAATATGAGAATATATTCTTTTCCTTTTATGTCTTTTAAAACAGATTATCTACCAAATATGATCACTCATATAAACTGTCCTCCCTATAATTAACAAAGCATGTATTTTCTGGGTTATTTTCCCCCCCAAAAAAAAAAAAACCACAAGTTTTTCATCAGATGTATTAATCAGCTATTTTTTTGTTTGCAAAATTATTGAATCCATATGGAAATGTTAGTATTACTTTTTAGAAACATTAACATTTAAAGGAATGTTCATCAGGTTTAAGGCTGTAAGATTTTATTCTGAACACACGCTAATAAATGTCATCTCCACTAAGAGCTGACCTTTTCTCCTTGAATTGTAATAAAACTTGAATGTGTAAACTCCTGCTGAGAGAATTGTCCTTAACCAGTATTGAAAATGGATATGTACCCAAAATATGGTGATCTAAAGGTAAACTCAAAATGCCAGCTTGATTTGCATGCATTTATCTTACTATAAATTAAAATGGATCTTCAGAAAGAAACTTCCTGTGAACCATTCTCTGTATTTTTCCAGAAATTTGTATATTACAATCCAATCATATCTCAGCATATTCAACTACCTATTCGCAAAAGTGAAAAATTAGCAAAGGATGTTATTCTGATATTACTTGATAAATTCATGGCTTGACAGAAAAATATTTTAAAAAAAAGTTGACATGAGGCCAAGTAATTTATATTAAATAGGGAAATACTTTAACCTTTATTAATCTTTATTACTGGTGAACTAGCCCAATGGATTTGCAGTATTAGAATTTTACTTCCCTTTAAGGAAAAGGTTTGTATATAATTAGGGTAACCACACTTTGGATTAAAAAAAAAAGTAGATTCTAACTATACTTCCAAAGGCTGTTCATTAACTTTCAGCTTTTAATGAAGAGAAATATAATTCAGAATCCTTGGGAGTTTCTCTTCCTTGAAATTTGTCTTCTTACACACAGAGAAATGGAAGAATTGGTTTGATACCCCTGAGGAAGACGAAGGCCAAAGGCAAATGTTGTACAGACTTAAGCAGAAAACACCTCAACACAGCACACTGCTCAAAAAACCTGTCAAGCTCAGTGCTTGTCAGCTGGAACCACAGTATTTACTCTCCTCTGTCCCAAGACACCTGTAACATGTCAAAGGTTGCTTTAAAAACACTGTAAGGCAATCTCTGCATTTCTATGTTCAGGGGACTTTTGGGCCAGAAGGAGTCTTCCATCCTGGTTTCAGATTTCAGTCTTTGCCTCCTCCAACAGATGTACATGTGATGAAAGCGTACTAGCTACAGAAACCCATATTCATGCTAGTGTTGAAATATATATCTCTCTCTGACAACTACCATTCCATAGACTGCATGGAAAGCAGTCAAAGCCATCTTGTTGGATAAGCGTTTAGAATTTAATGCTCTCTTTGAAATATTGGGGGCTTCATTATGAGATATGAGAAACTCAGAATCATCAAAAGTAGCCTGCATATAAATAGAAGACATTCAAACTTTTCTGACATTAAATACATATATTAAAAATATAATTTAAAAATTAATTATGATGTCTGATAATAATTATAGAAATTACAACAGTGCCATTTGGCCATGCATTGTAAATCAATGCACACAGAAGAAATTTTTACTGTAAAAAATAGTGTTTGAACAATATTATCTCTACTTATTATAGTTCATGTTTTAATATTTAAAATAATTATTTTATTTTTGTACATAATTTTTCCCCATACACAGGTAATAGAGCAAATATTATTATAAAAAGAATATTCTGCTGGATTGCAAGATACATGAACTATTATGCTCTTTGATTTCTACCAGAAATGGAAACTTGAAAAACCTATTGGTTTTTGACACTTTCTATATAAAGTTTTATTCCTAGAAACATTCTACAGGATATAATTTTAAATGATAATATATGGAATTATCAGTACTCATGAACAAAAATATAAAGGCTTATGTTAAAGAAAATCTATTAAATAATTAAATTTAAAAAATAAGACATATACTGCACTAATAATACAGAAAAAAATTATAGGTAGATATTGATTTCTAATTTGATCCCAATTCCAAATACATTTACACAATATTAAAGCCATTCTGGTTTCTATAAAGTGCCTAATGAAAAGTAATTTCACAGTTTAGGATTTTTGTATTGATGTTACTTTTATAGACATAATGCCTGCCTTTCCAATCTACAGCCCTATGTAATTCCACAGATATCTGTCTATAAATTTTTGTTTTACACCTTACATGCTTATGCACAATAAGCAAATAAAGGGTTTCCTATAGTAAATTAAATGCATCTAGGGAAAGCATTCATTCATGATCTGGTCATGAAACTGGTATCAAGAAATCCACAGTTCGAATCCAGATTGAATTAGATCCACCAATTAATTCATTTGTCAGTGTCAACACTTCTAAACTGAAGCTGATGCCTACTTGTTTCAAAGTGTATCATCATATCAAATATCTTCTGGCTTTATTCTGTGCAAATCACCTGTGCATTAATATTGAACGTTATACAACTGATACATTAAATAAAACCCAAAAAATGTGTAAAATAAGGAAAGGACATACAGATGAGAATGCTAGACAAAAATTTCTAAAGACATTGCTTATAAAAGGCATAATGTAAAATAGATATTCACTTATCCTTATTTTCACTAACAGATGAGTGCTGGATATTGTTTTTCTTTATCTCTCATTTTAATACAATCACACTAGACCCAGCTGAGGGCACACTGAGAAAATTATCTTGTCAACAGCCAAATACATAAGCTTCTTATGAAATACTATTTCTTCAACATTCTCAGCTACCAAAGTGACTAGAGAACCAAATGCTTAACTATGATATAAAACCTTAGTTATCTATTTATGACAAGATTATGGTCACTAAAGGTAAAAATCACCAAGATTTTCACCTTCACTTACTATTGACTCATATATGTAATCTATTCTGCATAATCAATAACAAAAAAGATAAAGAAGTTTCCAGCTTCATATAGAATATGATAACATATTAAATTATCTAAAGACCTTCAAAAATATGTTGATAAATTTCATCACTAATTTCATAGAAATCAACTTTGGATATGATGAGTATCTGGTACTTCATTATAAATGTGGAATTCCTATTAAAGTTTATATAGCAGAAAATGTAATGATTAGTGCAAAATAATATATTTTATCATCCATTGTATTATTATTGTATTGTTATTTATAACTACAGAATCACAGATGGGCCATTAGGCGGAGACCTCAGTGATGTACTTTATAAACACTACTGTAATTATCTTGCTGTTACTTCTTCTGCATAATCAGTCTGTTTTCCATTCACCCAATAGGTATAAAAATATTTGTTTTTAAATATCTTGATGCAAAGTTTTCAAGTAAACCAGAAATGTCTTACAGAACTATTTAGGTGATGCAGTTTACAGAGAAGTTGAATATGGCAATACATGACATTACAAAACTGAACAGAAGTGTGTTTTGCTTTATTTTTCTGATTTGGTGAATGCTAAAGGGTCGTGGTACTTAGAGATATCTTTGTCTAAAAAAATAATACCTTGACAGTTTAAAACCTAACACTGAAAATAAAAACATATGCTAATGCTGCTAAGTTGTGTAAACTGAATTCATCACAGATACTTTAAACAAATAATTAATTCAAACATGTCCAACCTAGGGAGCTTCAAAACCAAATCATTTCAGTCCTGTGAAGAGTAATGAAATGTAGTATAATCCAACATATGCTAAACATTTAGTCCATTTTATTTACTTTTAAATATTTAAAATGTGGTTCTATTCCAGAAAGGCCTCTATAAAAATGGCACATTCTTTTTTTAAAGTATCCTTTCAATACATTTTGAGACACACCTGTTTGATTTGTGCTAGAAAGTTGCCTGACTCCTCCTGATTTAATCAGGACTTGGTCCACTGAGATGTCAAGCACTTTGAGTTTCTAATTTCTGTTACTAAAATTGAAGTCACCAAGCATCTCCGGAATTTTTAAAGCCACACCTAGGTAATCAGTTAAAATGTCAAACTTAATAACCTCATATGTGCAAACTTAGTGACCTTATATGTGGTTGTGCACTTGTAAATGAGGATATGCTATAGTTTGCACAGCATTTGGTGCTACTTCTAATGTTCAATTAAAAAACTGATCTCTTACTCAGAGCGAAATTTACAGATGACACCTAGTAGGCAGAATATTTCTTTCCTTTCAAATACTGTAAATTTACTGCAAAATTATTGACAAAATAACATGTCTTTATACAATGCCAGATTTATAGATAGGCTGTCTTTGGTGTAGAACCAAACTTAAAAATTCACCATGCAGACTGGAGAAACCAGTTCTATTATCAGAATACATAAATAATTACACACAAACAGCACACCACAAACTTCACTCTTACACTAGAAAAAAGTAACAAAAAGGAGTACACTCACAGATAGAAAACTTGTTGCTGTTGTCTTTGCCTGGAAACAATTTAAATCCTCTAGATTTAAAATCTATGGCCTTTTTCACTAGTTAAAAAAAAAAACAAAAACATGTGTCAGGCAATACAATCTAAAATGTTTCATTTGACAAATTTTATCATGGAAGTATATACAAATTAGAGTACTGGCTACCTCACAAGTTCAGATTTTGCACCTTTGGTGTGAAATAATTTACAAAAAAAAAAAATTGAGACCAGTTTGTATACCTAACAAAGGAAAGAAATGGTATTTGTAATATATTTTTTCTCCTGCATAAATAATAAAAAATATGGCTAGAAGTGTTTTTTTTCCATGCACCACATAATTGTGTAAAGCATTGTCACACATTTATGGAACTTGGAAAATGAAAATAATAAAAATATGTTTGCTCTAAAAATAGCTGTTTCTTCTGTGGTGAGAAAAAGAAAAAGAAAGAAAAAAGGTATTTGAATGTAGAAAATAAAATACAATCTAGTATTCTGCTGTTGATTCTGAATCTGGTCTTCTTTCTAGCTTGAAAATTGTTACTTGCAAAATGTGATATGGAAGGTAGCTGTCTTCCAGCTCTCCATCGAGCCCAGAACTCATCTGTTTCTGTCAAAGTCCTTCTTGTGGGCTGGCTTTATGATATAAACAATTAATCCAGGCAAACCTTGTGGCCTCAACATATCTTTGAAAGAAAACAACTAATAAAAAGGGAATAAACCCAAAACTTAACATATGTAAAAAATTTAAGAAAGAATAGACAAATACTCTACAAGAAACTTTCCTTCTCAGTCATTAAACTAAGTGCATCATCTCTAATAGTCTTGGCCTGTAAGCAGTAAAATATAGAGTAAAATGGACCTGCTAAAAATTTTAAATTTTAAGTTGACTTATGTACAATATACTTAAGTGGCTTTATAGCCACTATATATATTTTTTAAAAAGTATATAGAAGATGTTTTATCTTGGCTACAAACCACTTCTGCTGATGAAGACAACATAAATTAAAGGAGCTGAATCTAGGAGAACTTAGAGCCTAAGTAGATACACTGTACCTCATCAAATAACTTTTTATACCCATTACTTCTTAGAGAAAATCAATGGATAGTCAAAGAACCTTTACATTAGGTATAAATATCACAGTAGCAAAATAATGATATCTTTTTATGGGTAAAAGTATCATTACTCAGCACAAGAGAAGAACAAGGTTCAGAAGAAAGAGCTTTCTACTAGGAAAGACAATTTATAGGATAGATCCAGGATGCATTAATAAATATTTTTATACCTTTGATTGAAGAGACCAAATTTTCTAATAAATACAGAAACAATAATATCTCATAAGGCAAAATGTAAATTTACTTGTGTGTTATTATAATGTAACATATAAATGTTGATAATGGTACTGGGAAATAAATTATTTGCAGAAGTAAAACATTTATGTTAACACAAAGTACTAGACTGTGGGATTTTTTACTCTTAATAGGAGAAGGCCCTCCCCCTCTCCAAATTACTTGAAGTCCATAAGTAATTCTATCCTCAGGGGAAATCACAGACTGAAGAACTCTACTTTCATACTACAGAGCAATACCAGAATAACAGCAGTGCTCTCTCATCATGGTCTGAGCTTTCTAAAATGTTATTTCTATGTAAATAGCAACGTTGGACTATTGCCCTAACTCTCTTTTGGCTTTCTGCAAGGATCAGTCTAAAATAACTCCTCATGAATCAGAAGATAGGCTTAGTTATTTCTTCCAGCACCTAAGCAAGATGGGAGTGGTCTTGAATATGCGATATCAGATGCTGGAATGGGTTTAAATGTTCTCATTAGAGATATGTTTGTCCTTAATTTTAAGAAGTCATCAAAACAACACACTAACAAAGGAAGACTGTCCTGTATTTCTTTTTTTCATTTGTTTCTACTCATTCTGAAACATGTAGATGGCATATCCCTAGTTTATGTACAAAAAAGAGTTCACAAGATCTAAGGTGGAACTGCAGATAGTTAAAACAGAGTCTTTGGTGACCACAGTGAAATCAATCAAAGATTTTTATAATCATTTGCATCACTTTGCCAAGACTATTAAATACCACTAGGAAAGGCAAGCAATTCCAGTTCTCTGAAGCATGTTTACAAGAGAAGACTTTTACTCTTAACTGTGGTTTGTAATGTTGATTTACGTAACAGTAGTGTCTGAATACACTGTGAAGGAGTAGTTATAGAAATTTATATGGCAAACATGCTTACTCTAAACTATGTGTTGGGCTGCAAATGCATGAACATACATAAAAATAACCCCATCACCACAAAAAAATCTCCTACCCAATAAATAAATTATTTTATACTTCAAAAAATAAGGATTCTTTTGCATGTCACACACATGGACAGCAAGTATTGAAAGTGGATTTCACTTTTCAGAAGTCTCAGAGGATGGATTCATGACAACAAACTGTGTAGTTGTGCACATCTAAGCCCATCCACAAAGAAAAGCAAACACTTTAAGAGATCAGTTAATTTAGTCTTAAAAATACTTATTTTTTGCATAAAATGAGTTTATATGCCCATTTATCTCAAGAAAAAATGTTCAGAAGCAACAACAGTACAAATATTTAAATACAGTTGGATTAGTATGTTCTCATATATTTGAATAGCCAAGAGTCAAGAAAATAGATTACACCAGCGAAATAGGATACTCCTGTGGAGACATGCAAATATAATAGGAAGGTAATGGTAAGACAAAAGTATACTCTAAAAATAATCTAAATTTATAAAAAAACCTGTATCACATAACCATTTTTCCAGTGTTATAATACAAGGAGAGACTTAATTTTTTTAAATGGTACTTTAAATACATATGGCTTCTGGGTTGGTTAATTGGTTGGTTTTAAATTTATAAAGACTGCAGGTTTGTTTATGTTTATTTTTGGAGAAGAAGAAACACTGGTGCACATCTCCTATGTGAATAAATCTCTGACCATCCTAAATCTATTTTTGATCACATGACTGGATGAAGCATAAAGAGTAGCATCAGAACTCTGTGAAACCAAATCAGAGATTATGTCAAAACCCTGAAAATAATTTAGGCATCCACCTTGGGATTTCTGCTCAAGCTCATGCTTTTTTTCCTCATTCAAGTCACTTTAATGCAAATACAGAATTATTATTATAGAATTATAGAATGGTTTGAGTTGGGAGGGACCTAAGGATCATTTAGTACCAAGTACCTGTTCTAATACCTCACCACCCTAAAGGTAAAGAACCTAATATCTAATCTAAATCTACCCTCATTGACCTAAAGCCAACTCCTCCTTGTCCCATCACTACCTGCCTATGTAAAAACTCCCTCTAGAGCTCTCTTGTAGGTACTCTTTCTGAAAATTGAAGGTGCTCCAAAGTCCCCACAAAGCCCTTACTTCTTCAGACTGAATAGCTCCACCTTTCTCTCCCTCTCACTCTTCCTCTGTAACTTTTCCTAAGGTTGAAGGCCCAATATTTTCTGTAAAGGAAAATGGATCTGAATGCTTTATTAAGGAGAGAAGTCCCAGTAATAAAGGTAAGATTTTTTTTCATTACAGACGTGTGAGCTAATATTCAGTCAATAGACACACCAGAGACATGAACAGTTTTCAAGCAGCCAATATAAAGTGAAACGTGTTCAGAAATATAGAAATATTTTCTTGAAGTTTTTGACCAAAATGGTTTCTCATGTAAGATAATGAAGATTCTAATACTTACAGGCAAAATTTTAGGCACACATAAAGAGTAAAATATTGTGTTTTTTCTTTTCTTTAATAAAAAAGGCTGTGCAATTATGTATATTTATCCAAAGTCTTATATGCATGTATGCAATATATGCAGGCATGCTACCCTACAAACACTTGTAAGAAAGGACTATGTGACAATTCCAGCATTTTATACTTCAGGATAGGCACTGCTGTTAAAAAAGGGCCTCAAGTAAAGAAGTTTTAAGCATAGATATCATAAAACAACCCACTTAGATGTAAAATTTTAATAACAACCTAAAGAAACAGCAAGCTCTCAAACACTAGAAAGAAAATTCATTTTGAATGAAGATTGTTCAATTGACAGAGTTCTGGCTTCATTGAAAAAGTGTGTCCTGACGGCCAAATGAGAAAAAAAATTCAAGAAGGAAAATTTGCTTGTACAATATGGAAGCATCAGGGTAATACAGCCATGTGAAGGACATTTATTTAAAACACTGTCAACTGACAAATTCACATCTTTGTTTTGATTGTGCAACCAGCATTTATGTAACAGAAGTATCCAGCTGTCCTTTCTATATTTTGTAAATTTTCAAATCAAATATAAACAATATTTCAAATGCTGAGTACTAAAACACCACTGTTCTATGCAAAGCAGGCACTCATGTTGCATTATTTCAACTACACAGAACAATGGAAACAGCCCTTCCCCTCTCCAGAACTACTCTTACTTTATATTCGCTATCACTCAGCTAACAGACATGGAGAACAGTATGATAATATCAAAGACATTATTTCAAAATCGTATATACAGCCCTACTTAAATTACATATGCAAAAGCATAATACTACAGGAAAGCCTGAAGTTAGGTTATCTGAGAAATAAAGAGGAATTAAATTTTCAACTGCTTTCTGAAGAGGAAGAAAAAAAATTGTTTGGAATACAGTGTAGAACTGATTTTGACTTGTGCAGAACCAGTATTTCATTAATTATTTAAAATCTTCGGTATGTGGTGATGGCAGATTTTACTCACAACCGCAATTTCTAGTGACAGAAACAAGAGTATTGTATACTTTGGACTTCCAGCATTGGCTGTGTATATGCAGATATACCAAATACATCATGCATGATACTTTCAGTTCACCTTTGGCATATGTCTCATTTATTGTATTTTCCCCAAAAGTACATCTGCTGCCTAAATGCATTGAACTTACTACTCATAAAAGGTCAGTTACCTTTTTTTTTTGCATTTGCATCATATTCTCTACTCATAACTATCCATAATTTCCAAATTCTAGCAATGCAAGAGTTAAATATCCATGTATCTTAGAGATCACCACTAAAAAATCTCTACACCTATTGATTACCCAAATAAACTTCTCTGTAACCCAACAACCAACTAATGTAGCACTATCTTCTAGAACTTTTCTGCACCTTGAAAGTCAGCATGAGAGAACATGAATTTTCATCAGTTTTTGTAGTACAGCATGAACTGCATAGGCTAACAATTTCTTAATTTGAAGAGCCATACAGAATATAAAAAGACAATCAAGTGGTGAAAAACCCACTTTTCATGCTAATAAGTTCTTGATATTTTAAATTAGCTGATCTTTGTTTTTTATTTACTAATCACCCCCTCCACCCATTTTCCCACATCCCTCTCCCCTTTAAAATATAAAGTATCCTGGCAAAATCAAATTGTATAGAAGATTTATATTTCAAATTACTACAAGTATTGCATCATTACACTGAATTATTGTACTGCATTACTAATTTAAAATGATCAAAATTGCAGTTTTTCTACTATATTCTATATTATATGTATATAAAATTTCTCTAATTTGAAAACAATATTTAAAAGGAAGGAAATACAATTAATGTATGGTTTTTAATACTAAATTCTAGATTCACTAGTTTTTTTAAAATATTCTAACTAAAATAAGTCTGATTTATACCAACTGTTTGCCGTCAAAAGAAGAAAACCTGAAATACCAAGGGAAAGTAACGACACAATACATCAGACAAATATCAATTATAGAAGCAAACATTGATTGTGTAATGAAAAAACAATTAAGAACTGCAGGACATGAGAAAAACATGAATAGGAAAAACTAGTTCTGAGAAGAATATTGACAAGGAGTGTAAAAGGCAATAATTCAATAAAACATTACCACAACTCATTTATTAAAATCAGTATGACTGATTTTCTTTTTTTCCCTTTCTTCCTTCTAAGCATTCCAGACTTGACTGGATGAAAAAAATGATCACCTTTCCTCTTTCCAAGTGGGGACATATCAAGAAGTTTAGGATATTGTTATCATTTTTTGTCTAATAAAAACCTTGACCTTAATGAACTATCCATTATAGAGCTCATCCACCAAACAGAACATATCTGTGGATTTGTTGCACATATCAAATAGGTATTTCCAAAAGTATAATGCAATATTAAACAAATGTAATTCATTGATTAAATGTTTGAGTCCTAGATTACATATGTTTTATGCTCATTTCTTGAAACTTTTAAAATATTCTAAGAAAACTTCTTATACACAAATCATTTTATATACAAATAATCTTACAAATCTTACTGCCAAATACATTTACTTTCTTCAGACTTCCATCTTTGCAGTTCTGGGTTTCACTAACAAAAATAAAGAAACCAAAAATCCTTGAGGACATATGCAGATTGATTATCTACTAGACTTAAAAATATCAACGAGCTCTTCAAAAACCTCTCCATCTTTACTCCTCCTTTCTTCTTCCTGCTTTTAAGTAGACCTCAAAAAAACTGGATATGTGAATACATATTTTCTAACAAATCCTTGGCATTTTTAAATTGAATAATCCCAAAGTAATGATCTATCATACACTTTTATCAGAACCTTAAAAAAATTAATTCTCTCATAATATCCTTCATTTTTCTCAAAAGTTTCATTAGCATATGATTTAATTTCTTGTAACAAATCTTAAAATCTTCTTGCCTTCTACCATCATAAATTCTCCTGTAAGACAGGAGGAAAAAGAAATGCTGGTTTAATAGGGAACGCCCAGTAGCAAAACTTTTTCTCCCTGATTCATATTTCCTGGCGATTTCTAAGATACTAAATTAAGCCAGATATCAAAAAGCATAAGGCAAGTTCTCTTACAGAAGAATGGGGAAAGGACAGATAAATTATAAAGGCTTGCAACAAAGTAATAAAAAATATAGAGAAAGATAGAGAATGGAGGTATCCATAGAATTATAAAATTTTGTGAAAAAATTGTTAAGTAGAATTATCAAAACATATACATTTCCTCAAACTGAGAATATATGGTTAAAAAATTACAAACGTATAGACATTCCTACTCTTTAAAAAGAGAAATTCTGAGTAATAAAATTTTTTGGAATCCAGAGTTCTCTTGAATTTTTTTTCCTAAGAAAAGCATAGAGACACTTGTGAACTGCTAGATAATGACTACAGTCATCCATTAAGGCTTCCTAGCACTATTTGAACCTGAGTCTGCTGAGCAAATTTTTCCTCCAACTACAGTGTCTCTTTTTCTGACTGTTAATTTTTTCTAAATTTAATTTATGACTTACAAACAGTACTGGAGGTGTTTTTCATTGTTTGCACATGGTACTCATTTGTTTCTCAGGGGCATTTAATAATGATTTATGTGTATTTCTGTATTAAAATAAATGTTGATAACAGAATAGAATAGAATAGAATAGAATAGAATAGAATAGAATAGAATAGAATAGAAATGATAGGATAGTTGGAAGGAACCAATAACAATCGATATTCAACTGCTTGACCTCTTCAGAACAGGTCAAAATTTAAATCATATTATTAAGCACACTGTACAAATGCCTTTTAACTTTTGGCCATATGCCTCTTAACCTATCTTTAGACAGTAAAAGTATGCTATACAAGTTCTCATAAGAAAATGTTCTAAAATATCTCTCATGATTTATGCATATATACAAATAAAAATTCACGAATTCACATTCAATATGCACAAATAAAAATTCTAAAACCTTAATAAGTAAAGTATGTAGTTGATACAAACCATAGAACAATAGGACTAAAAGCATTACTAAACTCTGAATTCACCGTATGAAACAAAAATTGTAGAAAACAAAAATATGTCAGATTATCCTCTATTACTTTAGTCATG
Source organism: Calcarius lapponicus (assembly GCA_039654755.1). Classification (NCBI taxonomy): domain Eukaryota; kingdom Metazoa; phylum Chordata; class Aves; order Passeriformes; family Fringillidae; genus Calcarius; species Calcarius lapponicus. Next base: position 140,176,695 of record CM077464.1, read on the forward strand.
ATGAAGCCAGCAATTCTTAAGTACTTAAAAAGGGAACAAAACCCAAAAACCAAAACCAAAATGAAACAAAACAAAACCCCAAACAAACAAAAAAAAATTCGCTTGGAAATATCATGCTTCTATCATGTTTCTATCATGTTTCATTGTCTTCCTGTTATCACATCTGAGAAATACAGATCATATTAGAAACTGTGATTGTAGCATCAAAAAGAATTTCTACTAAATCTCAACATTTGAAGTTCCTAAGTTTAACTGAATGAAAGGGGTTAGGGATCTCCTTTTTCTCCCTCCTTCTTCTGAATTCAGGACACAAACTTTCCTGAGCTTAACCATTTGGTTTCACTAGAACTAAGGACCCAAAAGGTGCTGTTTTTCACTACCAGCTATTCTATCTAAATATATTTTTCATTAGCCTGTCAAGGTGCATCTTCAAAGTAAGCTTCTCATCCTTCATCTACTCTCTCCTTCTACAAGGTCTTAGTGTTCCAACAAAAAGAACTCTTCTTAGTCATCTCCTTAATAAAAATATTTATATATTACATCCTAACTTGTTCTTACTTAAGTTCTCTACATACTGACATTCAGTTCAAAATTTATGCTTTCATCCTACCTAACATTTTATTTTGTAAGGTGGGATGATCAGGAAAATGTAACACGATTATGTAACCTTTCTTTATCTGATTCAGTGTGAATTCTTGTTGATGAAGAAACTTTTATAATGTACAGTATTCCTCAAGAGATCTCACTACTGCCTTAAATAATACTTGTACTTCCCTAACTTTAAGGAAAGTATTTCACCAAATGCACCTAAAGTTCCTTTTTCCGGCTAATAAACTTAGATAAGATAATAATCAGTCAGCTTTTGACATAATTTAAATTATTATTGAGACCCAGGTAGTATATATAGTACAGCAATTTACAGCTAGCAGTTGAAATTCCGGAATATGAAAACCTCTAGTTCTCTCTATACATCTTGTTCATGCATAAATTTCCAAAAAAATTTTACAAAACAAGCTAGTACTGTTATTGTCCATTCATTCTGAAACACTTTATTCACAGAACAATCCCATTAGAGGCCAACAGTACTACTCTTTTTCTGCAGTTATGATTTTGCACCTATAATAATGTATCATAAACCTGCACTATTTGGGTCTTACTAGTAATATTCTCAAAAAACCTACAGTTAGGTCTATACATGCAATAAATTTTTACAATTTTAAATATTCACACTTATGTATAGTAAGTTTTAGTAACTATATTTAGAATATTAAATTTTGTCTTCTCAATTATGAATTAATTTGCATAACTTGGGAGTATAATTCCTAAATTAAAAACAGCAAAAAAAAATTTAAAAAGTAATTAATATATAATTCTTAAATAGGAATTCTTAATTTAATAATTATTAAATATGCAGAGTTTTTGAACTTCTGTGCATAATGCATTGTCAAAGAGAGATTAAAATACTTCAGTAATAACCTACAGGACATACTATAGAAATACCTCTGGAACATCCCTCTGTGATAAAAATTCCTTTAAGTCAATTAACAGCTATCTCACGTTCACAAAGATTCTTTCAGAATATGTCTGTGTCTTTTTAGTAGGGAATATTTTATGGAAGAAAATTATAGTTTATTTATTCAAGGTCATTTGATATGTTTTAATGGCAACATTTGATAGGGTTTAATTGGTGTTTACTGAGTAAAAATGGTAAATTTTACTCAGTAAAGGAAGATCCTTTAATAGCATGCACAGATATACAGCTCCATGAGTAAGAGACACAGTAAAAAAAAAATTAAAGTTTTTGTATAGCGAGTGCTAGCAAAATCAAGACTTTCAATGTTTCATGAGGGAATAAAATGCACATGGAACTAGGTGTGGCCCTTCTTCTCCACTAAGGTCTACACCAGTCTGATTTCAGTTGTATGTGGATTTTCATGCCTTTTGGTACCTGTAGTACTATTTTAATATGTGAAAAATTAGCACTATAACATTATTTTAGCAGTATCTTGATGTCTAAATTATTCTCCTTTTTTTATAATCTAATGTTTAGCATTTTATGTTAATAAAATAATTTAGAAGTATGTGTTGTACCTATATCTTGTACTAAAGAACAGGTCACAGAAGAAAGGAACAGTGAGAAAACAGAGGACACTGCAGTGTAATGACTCCAAAGAAAATGGGAAAAAAAAAATATATGTATCACAATTACTGCCATATTTAACTGCCAGAGTAGTACATTCTTACATCTTTAAATTAGAAGATATTATTACAGATCCTCTTATACTTCCTCATAACTGAAAATAAGCCTGTTTTTTCAAACTTGTCCAGAGATGTGAAGTGAGTGCACAGCCACACAACTAGTACAAAACAAACTGTTGATTGATTTATATCAGTCAATAACCAGAAAATACTTCAGATCTCCACTGAAATTAATACAAATGAAACATAAGCACCTATTTAATAATTTCTATTTTATATGCAAACCAAAGACAGTGTTTGTTTTTCATTTATTATATTTAATTATATATTTTAAAATTCTGAAGAACTTCAGCTCTCCTGTTTCAAAAGGTGTTAGTAAAAATTAGGTGTTACACTAGGTGACTATCCAGTAAGACAACAGATTCCAAATGAAACTATCCTTACAAAATATCAATCCTATAATAAGACTTCTACAAATTGCTTGGGCTACAAAAGGTGCTTCTTATCGATATATTTGTTTCTATAATTTTTTCGTATACAATTGATTAACATGAAGCACATAGTAAAAATTCAAAATGTAAAATAAGTTGTATTCAACAACATTAGCCTGCAAAATTAAGCTGATCCTTTCCTGAAATTGTGCATGTTTAAAAACACACCACATGCAATTATTTTTTTCTGAATATCTGCTGGTTAAATTAAGACATTTCAGCATTTCTTTTTATGAGCTTCATGTTTCAGATATATACATTTACTTTTAACACAGCAAACAATGCTAGTTTCATACTCCAAATGTTTTTCATTATGCATACTTTAGCATGCAGATTGGAAGATCTCAATATAAGAATATATGAGATCTTTAGTTTTAACACTTTGATATTTGCTGAATTTCCTGGTGTTCTAAATGTTGCTTTGATCATTGATTTCATGTTTGATAGAATGAATACGTACAGATGTTTTAAAAAACAAAATTTTGTTGAAGATTTAAACAGATGGGAGATGAATACAACTGCATCACCTACTAGTTTAGAACAGCAACTATTTATAAAGTACATTCTTAATGCTGTGGTTAATTATATCTAATCACATATGCAGAATAGATTAATAGTCTAATCTCAATTCTCTAAACTTTTGTCAGATATCTCTTACACTAGGCTTTATTGTGAAATATAATGATGCAAGCTATAAAGTCACATCAAAAGAAAATTCCTTATACGTACATTTTGTCTTTTCATAAATCAAATCACTTTAAATAACCAAATCAATATTATTACTAATTTTGTTTTTCCCTCTGACTGCTCTACTAGAACTCAAAGTTAGACAGATTTAATCCCTTTCCCATTTAGTTCAATTACATTTCCTAAATGGATACCTGAACTTTCGTTTTTAATTAATACAAAATATTCTTTCATTACTACATGGGCACAAGTAAAATAATATCCAATACCTCTATGAGTAACAACTGCAAGTTCGTTAGTTCTTTCTATCTGTTCAGCATTTCTTGGTCGTCGTCTTGTGCTTTGTAAATTTGCTTGATGAAGAGAGAGTGTTTCCTTGTCAGAGGTCGACTCCAGAACTGATTTTCTTATATTCATAGCTTGTACTCGTTGTTCTTCAGCAGATTGTCTACAGGTGGTCACTGCACTGGATACAGCAACATCAGCAGATGTGCTAGCAACAGTAATGGCACCAGTAGTGGCTGCAATATGCTCCTCTAACTCACCAGTGGAGGCAGCTTTGATGAAAGTAGAACCTGTGGGACACACAGTAGTACTGGATGCTAACTTTTTCTTTTGAATTGTGTTTTCTTGATAAATCTAAAAGATTAAATTTCCCTCTGTCTACCATAGTAAAGACAACTGACATGAAAAGAGGAAAGTCAATAGGCTTTATTTAAAAATTTGAAGCAATCAGAACATTGTTTAATGCTAGTGAACATTTTGTAATAATAGTGATAATACATGTTAAGTTTTAAATGTCCTCAAAACTTAAACTTTTTTACCAGTCATAATGACAACACATAATTTCCATCCCTGCATGTTCAGTCCTAAACCAGCATGGCTAGATCAAAATATACAGTTAAACTATTGACAGGGACCCATACTTTGAAAAGTGGTGACCATCCAATTGAGGAGTAAAATGGCAGCATTATGTAGTAACCTAAGCAGCAGAAAAAGCTGCCATAAGCTACTAACCCAGCTACTAATAATGCTGCTAGACATGCTGATTCTCTTCATCAAAGCTTGACAGGGCTCTAAAAGCCAATTTAGACTTGACACGAGGCCAAGTGTAGAGGAATAATAAGAGGTACCAATTTAAACAAAACTTGTCAGCATTATTATTTATACTTAAGATTGTAAAAAGGTTTCATATATAATTTTCTTTTTGCTCTCTGATGTCTGTAATAAACCAAATTATTTTACTAAAATCCTCACACACAAAATGTTTGATAAGCTAAGAAAATTGTCCATGCCCTACCTGTGAAAACATTGTTAGCACTTTTAAGTTCTCTAGTATTTAAAATATATAGCAATTTTTTCAATATTTTATTAACATTTTCATCCTTCCCCATCCCCCATATTTGGTTGCAAATGTTTGGAAGCCAAGTCTCTCACCTGTGAGCATTTAGTACATCTTAGCACAGTAGAAACTCCATCCTGACTGGAACAAATAAATGACTGGGCAATGAATAACAAAATTCACCATAAAAAATTGCATAAACAAAGCTGATGTAGCATGAACTGTACTATGTTTTACTAATATCTTTAAAACATGGCTTTTTATTCCATCATAATGATTAGGGGTGCTTGAACAGTCATTCAAACAATAATATTCCACACTTCTCTTTTTCGTTGTGTGATCTCCTCTCATACTTTGAGACTTGTCTTTTAAATGTAGTGGGTGATGTCAAGATGGAAAGCAACAAGAGTTTTCACACTTTTAGAAAAGTCTGTCCACTAGAAAATGGAAATAAGACTCCCAGAGAAATTAAGCATTATATAGTATATTTAAGGCAGAAGGTATATCAGACCTCTTGACAGAATTCTCAAACTTTCTGTCTATAATAATGGAAGAGATATTAATATTAGAAACAGTCCTGCTAACCAAGTCTTTTGTTTACTGCAGAAATTTTAGGCTAAAATGGTTTATTTTATCATACTATTAAAATACTAAGATAAGAGGATATGTTAGCTTTATCAAGACAACAAATAAAGCTGATGTGGGTGCATTATTTTTGCTATCTGATATTTAATGTCTTAACATCTGTTCTGTAGTATAGCACTTCTAAATCACAGTGGTGATTTCCCCTGCAAAACTAAAAAACCTTGGAAGTACCATGTAAGACTCCAGGTTGTCCGAGACCAAACCAAAAACCATTTACTATCCTATAATTACAGTGGCATAAGTAACTAAAATAAATCTAGACATGTTTTATTCTTTATTTCATAATAAAAGAAGAAAATTGTCACAATATGCACAATATCAAAAGTCTGGACTACTTATGATTCAGTATACAATAAATTTTGACAGATTGGTACCAAGTTTAAAACACAGAAAATACAAATGTATGGCCAAGAGATAGTTTGGAACAGAAAAATGTTGTTTAAAACAAAGAAAACTTAATGTATGTTACATAACCACTGCTATTAAAACAAAATCTATGTGAATATATCTTTATCATGCATGCAAATGTACAAGAACAGGCATTCACCTGCTTCCAATATCAAGGTCAAAGCAAAACTATAGTCAAAATCTCCATCAAATGGCATGATCTATCCTACTTATTTAAATAGGCACAGCACTTTAAAAGAGAACAACTTAAAAGAAAGTTTATCTCAAAAGAAAAAAACAAGGAAAATTAAACTTAAAGCTACAAAGCTTACACACTGGAAAGTACTGCTTTGATACAGAGGCAATTTTCAAACAGAAAGTTGTTAGACTTCCATTTACACTGAAGAACTCATGCAGATGATCAGTATAGTTAAACAATGTGGCTTGATTTACATGGAAGATTTTGAGAGAAAATTAATGTTATGTATAAACAATCGTGTAAGTATCAGCTACTGCACAGGGTAGACCAATCAAGGTTTTCCATAAACAGTAACCTGCAAAAGGTTGTATGTTTTGGTGTATTTATTTTATAAAAACAGTCTCAGACCAACTGAAACACATTTGTTGCAAGGGCATTTTAATATACTCTCCACTTCAATCTTCTGCAATCATAACTGACATTTCAGTTTGTCAAGGAGATTATTTTAAAAATTGCATTTTTCTATGGGATAAAGTAATACTCCTATATTATTTTACGCTAATATTCTAGTTAAAATAAATTAAAAAGTAAAAAATGGAAGAAAAACTTTTAATGATAACTGGCACAAAAAGGAAGAAAAGACTGAGCTCTGCTTTCTGGGAAAACTTCAACCATGCAGTCGACTGAAGTAAACTCAGAGGCAGAGCATCACTTTGAATTCACAATCAGCCACTGAGAAGATGTGAAGTTTGAGGGACTGCCAGGATGAATCATATGAGGAAGCAGTAAGGACATGGGGTCAAGAAAGTATAATGGCTGTTTAGGGCATGCATTCACAAAGAAAAAGAATCTGACCAACCCACACCAAAACACTCTGAGACCTACTAGACCGGACCAGCATTTCTCTAAGCAAGTCTCTGTGGAAGGAGAACAGATGACAGTCAGTAAAACAGAGGGCCTTTAATGTGTCAAATTAGCCTGCTTACACAAGGAAAGATTCGAAGCAGTATTTACACTTAAAAACTTGTAGCTTTGCAGAAGTGAAAAAAGATCAAGTTGATGATCTACAGAGAAATTCAGTTCAGAAAACTAGTCTTAACAAGACACCACTCAAAAGTGTTGCAACTGTTAAAACTTAGGATAATGCAAACATATGGGAGACCCATAAGCCTTTCTATTTATATAGGAGTGGAAGTTGTTCTTGATTCCAGGATCATTTTTAGTAAAGAAAAGAGGCAAGAGCCTTTGACATTTGCCTGAAACAAAGCTCCAAAAATAGATTATGAATCTGTTCTAGATGCACGCACTTTGCATATGCAATATGCTACAAGTATACACAGGGTTCCTGTTGTAAACATGATACCAAAGGAATTTTGCCCCGAATAAACTTATAGTGGAAGTTCCATTACCAATTAATCTAGTGGACTAACTTTTTATGAGTAATGCCTGAGGGAATAATCTAGGGAGATAATAAATACCTTTGCCCACTCCGAGAAGCATTCAGCAGAAACAAAAATAAGGCAGAAAATGGTATCTAACAGAATGAAAACGCTTGTTGAAAATGATATTTTTATTTTTCCTTTTAGAGGACTCTGACTTTGGAAAGCTTTCCTCTTCTCCAGGTTAAAAAAGCTCAGGTTGCTCAGTCTTCCCTCACAGGGTAAATGCTCCAGCCCCCAACCATCCTGGTGACCCTCCACTGAACTTGCTTCAGTGAAAAACTCGTCTTCCCTGTCATGAGGCCCAAACCATGAGGCACTATTCCAGCTATGGTCACAGAAGAGTTAAGACAAAATCAAAAATCTTTCCCTTTGAATCTACTGACCACATTCTTATTAACATAACTCAGGATGCTGTACGCATTCTTTCTTCCCAGGGTGCGCTGCTGTCATGCTCAGTTTGCTGTCTGACACAGCGCACAGGGTCTATTCAGCAGAGTGCTTTGCTATCAGACGCTCCTGTTGCCAGGGGCTCTTCCTACCCAGCTACAGGACTTTACACTGACCACTGTTGAGTTTCACAGAATTCCTGTTAGCTCATTCCTCCATCTTGTCTGTGTCCCTGTGGCAACCCTGTCCTCAGCTATATTGATTGTTGGTCCTTGACTATAATGACTGACATTGTGATGTCATCTGCAAAGCCAATGAGACTGCTCTCTGTCATTGATTGAAGCTTATTGATACACATGTTGAAGAGAACTTGTATCAGAACAGACACTTGTAGTGTTCCACTTGTTACTGGACTCCAGGTAGAAAGTCTGGCCCATTAATGACTATTTTCTAAATTTAATTTTTTTTAAACTTCAATGGTTGAAGTACAGATAAAAACATGCAAATTGTTCATAAGACCAAATGGGCCCTAAGGCTACCATCCAATAGCTATCCTAATTCATTAGAATTCAGTTTTCTGATTAATTCCTAAAACCATGTTGAGTTCAAAATATGAAAACAAATCGGAATATTCACTATTTATTTATTCAGGATGAATAAAGGTACAGGACTTTATTAGTTCTTGTGACACACATGATCCAGCCACAGACTTCCCAAATAAGGCTAGAGATCCTTAGTGCAGATGACCCTAAATGGGACTCAGACTACGGGAAGGTGTTAATGAGGTAACTGACGTGAGGTCAGCCTGAGACTTTTCCTGTATAAGTTATTAGCAAGAGGCCAGTCTATTATTTTCCAATGGGTGGTTGAGAAAAAGTGTAAACAGTCTTAAACAAAAAAATAAATTCATACCTCATTAAAGGAAAAAAGAGAGTTACAATTCTAAGCAGAATTTTTTTAAAGAGTAATAACTATATTCCATCTTCATTCTTTCGGATGTTCAAGGACTTTTAGTCAAGGCTTATTTAGCTTTCTAACTTAAAACCTTCCTATACTTAACTAATTTTGGAGTGATCCCAGCATCCTATTAAGAAGATGTTTTTTTTTTCCTATCTTATTAACTGCTCTCTTTGATGTTCGCTGTCGTTAAATATCTGATGCTTACAAAAAAATTCCAGTAGAGTTAGAAACCTAATTAGAAGAATATATTCTGGATCTGTTAAAGGAATTTCAAGTTTATGTAGATATAGGAGCTTATTCGACTCTTTCAACATATGTCATTCCAGACATATTATTTTTAAAAATCGCTTATTTTATTCTTCATAAATTTCTAGTATCTTTACCTGTTCTTAGTATTAAATTACAATAGACTATAAAGGAAACAGATGCATAAACATGGATTTTAGAACATAAAGTCAGTATTAATGGCTGCCATAAAATGTTCTTCTGACAAAATCTATTTTCACCTCACAGCTGTTCAGAAAAGAAATGAAACTGTGGTTTTACAGAAATACAATAAAACCGTGGTTGTAAAGAAATACACAACTGAAAAAGATAGGGTTCAAACAAAATTTCTAGACTTTAGTTCCAAAAGTTATCTAATCAGAAGCTTAAAAAAATCCTTTTGATTCCTTTTGTTTTGATGCCTACATTTGTGGGACTAGAGTCAAAATTTCATTTTTATTTCCTTTAGGTACCAGTATTTACCTTTTGGCATTATTGTGTTCTCTTACGATTGTTTTTTAAGCCTGCCTTTTTTTCTGCTTCCTTTTCTTAACCTCCTTATTGCTATATCTTTTTTCTATTGTTCTCTATTGTTTATGTAAATTTAATCAATTGCTATAGTAAGACATATATTAAAACACTCTGAAAGTGACAATTAAACATCACCCAGAAATTTTCAGATGCAGGAGGTATGTCATACTTCAGAATACACAAATGCATGTCTCGATGATCTTCCATATGCCTCAGTGAATTTAAGATCACTTTACATTTTTTAAGCAGATATTGAAAATAAGGTAAATTTTGCATGTTAATTTTCTCAAAATGATTACATTTAGAAATCTGAAAATTCAGGCAAAATGCCAGACATCTCTAACATTATTTATTTCCTTTCTACGAAAATCAGGACATAGACAGATCTACTATTTTTTTAACATATATATTTGTCCAAATAATAGAATTGATTACAGCAATTTATGTTTGTTGAATAGAAAAAAATTTGAAAATGACAAACATAGACCCACATATGGATAATGCTATTTCAGTAGGTTTACTTAAAGTGAGAAAGTACTTTTTAAACGGCCTGTTACTTTTAAGAAAAAGAAAAAAACAAACCCAAAACTTAACACAAATGAATGTTAGTAAACGAGAAAGCAATTATGCAAAATACAAAATAATTATTATCATATTTTCATACTTAGTTTTCTTTTCAAAAGAGATATATATCAATGTAACATAGGTCTGAAATATCCAACATAATCATACAATAAAATGCCCAAACAATACAACTTAAAAATTCTTCAAGACTCTCAATAATACTGTAGGAATCTATGAAATGAGCAATATAATGCTGGGAACAAAAAGCACTCACATCTATTGGCCTTAAAAAGAGTAGCTTTATTGTATTTGTCAAGTAAAAAGCCTTACGAATATTGTGTTACATATTTATTTTCTTTCTAATTTGACTCTGTGAATCATAATGCAAGAATATTATTTCCCTTTTTCAAAGGTAGAATAACATCAGATAAGCAAATCTGAAAGAAAAATTACTATACTGACTATGTATATTAAAATGTATATAGCAACCACTTAACAAAAAGATAAATTTAAAATCTGAAGGTTCTGACTTCTAATTCTGTTTCTTGTGTCACCGTGGATATGACATGATATTGTTCTCTCATTTCTTTTCAAAAAATTTAATTCTCACATTCCTTTTAATATTAATGTTAGTTGCCCAATACGTTGTCTTAGGTTGCAAATGGAGGTGTGTATTCTATTGCCATCTGTTAGAGGTGGTCAGTTATCTTCTGTTAATTGGGCAGTTTTCTTTATCTCTTCCACAACCAATCCTCCCTCTGTCAAATATCTTCTGTTAATGGGCTACTGAGTCTCACTGCTTGACTGATAAAATTATCATCCCATTGTGAGATGTTCTGCCCAGGGCGAGGAGCCAAGCATTCCTACCTGGATAAAATCTGGCATTGGGAGCACCACAGGCAGCCTTTTCCTCCTTTGGATTCCCAGAGAAGCAGCTTTCTTTTCCACTGGATTTCCAGAGGAAGACCAGGCCTATCTACACCACCACTGGACCTTCAGAGGAAAACTCCACCCTTCTACAGGATCACTGCTCCAGCAGAACCACATCTGTCACTGCAGGAGGACTGCTGCCACCATTTAATGGGACTGCTACCAACACCCTGGCCAACAGGGTGTCAGCTCATATTTGACTCTGCCAATTTTGTATTACTGCATTGTTATTTTAATTTATTTTTTCCCTAATGAAGAACTGTTATTCCTATTATAAAATTATAAAATTATTCAGAGGGAGGGGGTTACTTTCTCCATTTCAAGGGAGGCTTCTGCCTTCCTTAGCAGACACCTGTCTTTTCTTGCCAAGATATAGGTATTCATTGTCATAAGCAAGTAGAGTTCTTTGTTTGCCAAGATATAGAGGTTCATTGTAATAAGCAAGCAGAATGGTATTTATAAATCAAGTACAAAATATACAGTTTAAGATAGAACAATACTTCCTAAAGCTCGAATTATATATTGATATGACTGACACTCACTCATATTTTTAGTATTTTCAATGGAGTTCAGATACATGGGAAAATAATGAATCTTAAACCCAGTAATAATGTCTTTCAGTTATTCTCAATAGCAAAAACCTTTGTACAATTGCTTTTGAGTGTCTAATATTTGCCCTAAGCAGGCTAATGCCAAGATTTTCTATTCTAAATCCCATATGAGGCATCAAGAAGCTATTTGATTTAAACTTATTGCTAGAGATTGCTAAACTAATTTAAAATAATAAATTATCCAATATAGTAACTTTCATTACAGGGAAGATTATTTTAATAGCTAATATATTTAATATATTTTTAATTACTGTATGTTTCTAAACTGATTAGTACTTGTTAGAAATTATATAAAGTTCTTAGAAAGTTTGTTCATTTACGTGGCAAATGGTAAAGTCAAGGTTGCAGGAAAGGTATCTTGAATACAAACCTTAATACTTAATCATATTTTTTTCATTGTTTACCTTACCTATGTCACACAAAATTAATAGAGACTACAGCATAGTAAGTACAATTTTGCAAATGGTAAAGACAAGGTTGCAGAAAAGGTATCTTGAAGACAAATCTAAATACTTAAGCATATTTTTTTTCATTGTTTACCTTACCTATGTCATACAAAATTAATAGAGACTACAGCATAGTAAATACAATTTGGCCATTAGCAATACAAGGCCACGGAATTTATGCTGACATCATGTAGGCTTGCCTTGGCCTGAGTTTGTTTTCACTATTTTTTGATAATTCATAGGTGACAAGTGAATATTTTTTGAGCTGGTGGCATTTCAGAAGTGTTGTGCTTTCATACTACTGCATACAGTAATGATCTGATAAAGTTACATACGTTTTGCATAGCAAGCAACATACTTAGGCTGAGGGACACTAATGTGCAACTTTCAGATTTTAGTAAAGAACAATGAGAAACAAGCAGACTATGTTAAGAAAATATACAAGAAATGAATCATTCAACTCCAAGACTAAAGAGGAAGTTCACTTCTTCATGTCCAGGAGTGTCAAACTTCTCCTAACAGGTCCTTGGGTGCTCTCAATTGGTCATAATCTCCAGCCAGGAGCACAAAGAAAAGGGTAAAAATAAGACAAAAGAAATAGAGGGGGAGAAGTAGAAAGGCAGTTCTTAACTTTTATAAGTGTATTATTATCCTTGATGCTCTTCTATATTTGATAATTCAGACGATCAGTTCATAATAACATTAATTAGAATAACAATAAATTGTGTTCCCTTTGGCTATAACAAGATTCTTTGGCTAATAAATGTTACACAAGTGCATTACAACCCAACTAACTTCTGGCCTGAAATTCTGTATACTGAACATTTTTCTATGTACCCCACCCCACTGAAGTACTCTCCAATGATTGTTGGGACTCTGAGGGCTCTGATCAGCCCAAACAGGACTGGTCAGCTTCCCCAGGGCCTCTCCCCACCCATGCCTATGGGTCCAGGGCCCCAAGGCTGAAGCCATGAGTCCCTGCCCCAGTTATACCACAGAAGTGCTTGTCCCCCTTTTCCCCTATTCCTGCTCTACCTAGCCATGGGGCTAATGTCCCTGCCTGGCCATGGGCTGTTCTCTTTTCCATGGAGATGTTCAATGCCCAGGGTTTGTTCTGCCTCCAGATGTGCCCAAAGCCTGCCCTACCCCCTGGCTGTGGGCCAGCACTGGCTGAAAAGCCCTGCACTGCCAGCCTCAAGCCAGGTCCCTGAGCTCGCCAGCCTTCAGGGAGCTGTTGGCCTGTGCTTGTCTCTTATTCACTGTGAAAAATACAATGCCTAAGAACAAAGCAATACATTACATGTAACAAGTGTTATTTTTCCCTTATTTCTCACTCTGAATAAATAAAGTTAATCTCTAAGCAGAATAAATGTTAATTATAAAACAAAGCAAAGTTGAATGATTTATAAATGAAACTGTACTGTCTTTTATGTTTTGGTTTTATCTAAAAGGTCAGGATAGACTAAAAAATAATACTTTTAAAGAAAGGTCAGGTCCTAAGTGAGATGAAAACAATTCTCTGACAAGGAAAAAGGTTTTTTTCAGTATAAAACCTGCTTCAAAATCCACTTAGAGTTTACAGAGATAAAGCTATTCCTGCAGAACATTGTGCTGTCAGCATCAAGTGGGCAGTAAGTGAACTTTTAATTCAAGAAGTGGCATCCAGTGCAAAACAAGAGCTTTGCCTGAGGAAAATCTTCCCTGTGAGTGGACTCCAGCGATCCATTAGACAACAATTTCAAGATGTCCTAAGGTAAATGCTTACACACTAAAATTTCAAAATAATTTTAAGAAGAGTTACATATGCATTGCCTTAGTGAGCATTTCAGGCAATTTTGCACTGCAATACAATGATAACAATGATAGTGTTTTTGTTCAATAGCCAAAATTGTTCCTACTATCCATAAAAGCTTGGATACTGCAAGTATCTATCCTCACTTTTATGTTGCACAGAGAAATGCTCACAAAGTTGGCTTCTACAGGAAAACATATATCAGCAAATCTAAAAACATGGTAATTTGACACTATCTTACATAACATCCTAGAAGGTAAACTCAGGAAATGTGTGTTAGACGAATGGGCAGTCAGATGCATCACAAACAGGTTGAATGGCAGAGCTCAAAGAGTCGTGATCAGCAGAGCAGAATCTACTTGGAAGTCTGTACTCAGTGATGAATCCCAGGGATCAATATTGGGTTCAATCTTCAACTTGTTTTTCAATGGCCTGGATGAAGGGATTGAATGTACCCTCAGCAAGTTTGCTGATGAAATGAAACTGGGGGAAGTGACTGATACACCTGCAGGCTGTGCTGCCATTCAACAGGAAGAGTGTGATCAGCAGATCGAGAGAGGTGATCCTCCCCCTCTACCTGGCCCTAGGGCAGCTACATGTGGAGTGTTGTGTCCACATCTGGGCTCCTCAGTACAAGAAAGAAAAGGACCAACTGGAGAGGGTGCAGTGGAGGGCAAAATAGATGATGAGGGGCCTGGAGCATTCCTCTTATAAGGAGAGACTGCAGAAGCAGGAAGATGAGAGGGAATCTCATCAATACATGTAAATATCTCAAAGGCAGGTGTCAAGAAGATGTTGCCAGATTGTTTCTGGTGGTGCCCAGTGATGTCACAAGGGCCAATGGCTATAAACTTAACCACAAGAAGTTTCACATCAACACGAGGAAGAATTTTACGTTGAGGGTGGAAGAGCACTGAGACAGGCTGCCCAAGGAGGTGTGGAGTCTCCCTCTCTGGAGACACTCAAAAGCCACCTGGACGTGCACCTGTGTAACCTGCTATAAGTGACCCATCTTTGACAGAAGGATTGGACTGGATAATCTCCAGAGGTCCCTTTCAACCCTAACAATGCTGTGATTCTGTGATTTTTCAGAAGTTTGCAGCAGTTTTTGCATACTTCTTACACTTCTAAACTGATAGAACATAAAAATGTCAAATTTTGAGATGGCTGACTGCTCACCATATCTGAAAATTTCAGACTTCATCAAAATGGTTGAAGTTGAAAGGCATATTAGAATTTGGCCACTTTCAGAACTGTCAGCATTTTTACAGTCATTGCGTGATATTTACCTAAATTAAATGGTATGACCATTTTAAGAGTTTCTGAGACATTCCACAGAGTTCCAAAGCAACTTCTTCACATGTAAGGAAAAGTTGCTGGATAGAAGTCAATGAGAGTTTTCAGCAGTAACTTTGCTCCCCAGGAAATAATAAATTATTAACCCCGACAACAAAGAAACAAAAAAACCAAACAAAACCAAAAACAAAACCAAAACAAAAAAAAAGCCCTATCACATTCATTCTAGAAAAAGTGAATACAAATCTAAGTTCAAAGAGAGACATTTTGCTTCTGTACAACCATGGGATACTTAAATATTAATTGCCCACTCAAAAATGACTGTGATAGCCTCCACAAGCAGTATAAGGATAAATATATAACATTTAAGAACCATCTGGACATAATCTTCTGCAAAGTGCTCTAGGAGGATCCTGTTTGTGCAGGGAGTTGGGCCAGATGACTCCACTGTGGTCCCTTCCAACATTACAAGCCCAAGCAGGATGGGACTGAGCAACCTGGTCAAGTTAAAGGCATCCCTGCCCATGTCAGGGGTTTGGAACAAAAAGAGCTTTAATGTCCCTTCAAACTCAAACCATTCTGTGATTCCATGATTCTATGATATTCATTCTATGATTCTGTCAATTTCTTTAAGGTTGGTTAATATTCATAATTTTCCACTGGGGTCATTGGGAATTTGAATGACTCTTGGCTTAAGTACTACTGGCTGGTTTGCTCTGAGCATCAAAAGAGTGTTCTCAAATGTCTTCAACAAACAGAAGGTCTTATTATTATAACTGAAATTTCTTTCAAAATTCTATTATTTTTATCACTAATTTGTTTAAATTATGGGTCTGAGAACTTTCTAGGGAAAAATATTATTTAAACACGTAAACCTTACATATCGGTCATGAAAAGCCAAACTACCCAACACGATGCTGTATACAAATGAAGAATCCTTTCTTCTTATATCTCAAATTAAACAGCTGTCTATGCTATCTGCCTGTTACATTAATGAACTAGACATATTTGTTAGGAATTAAAAGGTATGACTTTTAATCCCAGGTTTAATATTAACTGAGAAGAAAAGGAAAAGTACTCAGGTGAAGAAAAATAGAAGAAGCAGCAGTTTGTTTTATTTTCATAAAGTCAATAGACTTCTTCCTTTTTGAATTTGAGTCAGCCTGATTTAATTTGAATATATGCCCTTCAAGTTAAGAATTCTCTTCACAGACATTTTCATATATCATAGTGAGATATTTTCATATATCATAGTGTACCAAGGCAGTGCGATAAACTAAACCAGCATTATCCAAGCAATTCTGCCAGCTTTGTGAAAAATGGAGAGATAAGTGGTAACTAGCTTCTAGCTACCCTGGATTAGGGCTCAAAAGACCTGGTGCCCTATTCCATTGGTAGCTTAATTCTTTTGTGTAAGTCACTATGAAGCATGTGCCTCAATTCTGACATCCAAAATAGATTTAATAAATAAATATTTCCAATATCCCTGTGTATCATAACTTTATGGTCCGTTTATCTTCCCTCCTTCCATAGATATATTCCTTTTCCAAGCTGCAGGGTCCTATGTAGATTAATCACTTTTCAATCAAAAACTCACCCATATGTTTGATATCTTTGCTTTCTCTGAAATTTCTTCAGCTTTGTTATATTCTTTGGAAATGCAGAGAGACCAGAGCAACTGGATTCAAGGTGAAGTTTGATTTATACAGCAGCATGTTTTCTGTTCTGTCCTCTACTCTCTTCCTAGTATTTAGGTCAAAATGCACTAAGGTGTGCTTTTTTTAAGCATTCTAAGTATGGACCTGAGGACTATGGAGTGCTCTCAGTATAACTTTTTTTTGCCTCAATCTTCATTGGTAAATCCTCTTGCCACACCTCTCGAGTGGATGGGCTTCAAGACAGGGACTGGAAGACCAAAGTCCTTTACACAGCCAGAGAAATTCAGCTTCATGACTACCGGAACAGACCTAAATCCATGGGACCTGATGAGCTGCACCCCAGAGTCCTGAGGGAATTTGCCAATATAGTTGCCAAGCCACTGTCCATGATACTTGAAAAGTCATGGCAGCCAGGCAAAGTCCCAGATGACTAAACATTTTATCTATGTTTAAAAAAGGTAGAAACGAGGATCCTTGGAATGACCAACTTGTCAGCATCACCTCTGTGCCTGTGAAAACCATGTAACAGAATCCTCCTAGAAGCTGTGCTGAGTCTGTGCTGAAGCACATGGAAGACAGGGAGATGATTCAGAACAGTAGTACAGCTTCACCAAGGGCAAGTCCTCTCTAATCAACCTAGTAGCCTTCTATGATGGACCAACTACATCACCCAGCAAAGGGCCATATATGTCATCCATTTGGACTTCTGCAAAGCCTTGGACATGGTCCCCCACAACATCCTTCTGTCTAAAGGGAAGAGAAATGGATTCTATGGGTGCACTGTTCAATAGATGACAAATTGCTTGGACAGCTGTGTCCAGAGGGTAATGTTCTGGACAGTTTAGTGCTCTGACAGACATGATAGAAAAGTGGTTTCCCTTGGGGGCCCATATGGGAATCAGTACTATTTAGTGTCTTCATCAGTGATATATACTGAGGCACTGAGTGCACCCTCAGCCAGTTTGAAGACTACAAGAAGCCAAGTGCTGTGGTTTATGTGTCACAGGGATGGGATGCCATTCACAGAGACCTGGACAAGTCTGAGAAATGGCTTATGAGAACCTCATTAAATTGAACAATGTCAAGCACAAGGTGCTGTACCTGGCTCAGGGCAACCCCAGGGATCAATACAGCCTGGAAGATGAATGGATTGAGAGCAGCCCTGTTAAGGAGCCAGCGGTGCTGGTGGATGAGAGGCTGGACATGACCCAGCAATGTGCACTCGCAGCCCAGAAGGCCAATGGTGTCCAGAGCTGCATCAAAAGCAGCATGGGCAGCAGGGCTAGGGAAGGGATTCTGCCACTCTATTTTGCCCTTGTGAGATCCCATCTGGAATGCTGCATCCAGATCTGGGCCCTCAACACAGGAAGAACATAGACCTGTTACAGAAGGTCCAGAGGAAAGCCATGAACAAAATTTGATAGATGAAGAACCTCTCCTATGAAGAAAAGCTGAGAGAATTCAGCCTGTTCAGCTAGGAAAATAGATTTGTCCTGGCTGACTGTTCAATCCAGCTAGCACAGACTGGATTTCAACCAGGGTATGTGTCATGTAAGAAGTCATAATTATTCAACATAATCTCTTCAGGTTCAATCTCCTTATTACTACCCATCTTGTCACCTAAATCTTTCTTTCACAATCCCTCACTCTCCACTCTAACCACTTTACTTGGCTCTCTGTCTTTCTTCTACATACCCAGAAAATTTAATTTTCTGAAAAGGTATTAAGAATGTTCATATTGACCTGGGATCCAGACCAAAAATAATATACATTTTTGGCATCTATAAAACTAAGCAAGTACATTAGAAAGAAACGCACAATACAACAAACATCAGTGCCAGAAACACTTTTGTATTCACACTGCTATTCTATGTTTCTCTGACATTTTTCAGACAGACTCAGAAGGTTTGACCACCATGGTTCTCAGGGGACTTTTCTTTTAAACATGAATGGTACTGAAATTTCACATACTAAAAATCTAAGAAATTATATAACTGAGAATCTCTTTGGCACTAGTTAGTGATTTTGTACATTAACAAATTCCATAGAATAATATTCACTAGTACGCAAGTTTTGTTGCTTCAGCTGCATTTAAGTGAAAACACTTTGTTGAACAGAGATGTATGTTTAAAAATTTCCTGGTGCTTGTGAATGGGGAAAAAAAATTCCTTCAGCTTTCTCATACCGCTACTGATGGAGTACACAAATAAAGCTGCCAATGTTTCAGAGTATAAAGAGATCTATTGACTGGAAATAAAGTGGAGAAAGTGTAACTGGGAATTAGAAAGGTAGTTAAGAAAATTTCATTTCTTACTTAAATAACATTCATTAAAAAATTAACTTTTCATTAAATAGACTTGACTCCTTATTTACTGGAGGGTACTTTGCAAAAGGCACTTTTACTTCTCAAATTAGATAATCTTAGGCTTAATTCTGAAGCGCAATACCAAATGTCCTCACTGTGTCTATACTGGGAATGAGTAAAGACCAACCGTAGCATCTCATTTAACACTAAGAAATAACTTCTGACATAATATCTTGCACAGGTAACTTCCATATTCATATTTTTACAAATAATAGACCAGGAAGAAACATTTAAAGAACACAACAGCTATATTTCGCATATATAAACCTAGCGAATTCATTAATTTAAATTTGAAATTAAAACTGCATAATTACTCCAGCTTTATAACCTCAAGGACATAAGGATAGCCTTTCTCTCACAAATACAGGTGCTCTCAGTAACTAAATAACATACAATACCCAGTTTAGGTTAAGAGAAGAAAGAGAGACAGAAAGAAAAGCTATTTCTGAATAATAATTTATGTCATTTATTTAGAAGGCAAATGGGAAAATTTGAGTGTGAGGGTAGACATAAAAAACTCATATTCAGTTACTTCATTATATTGTTCTCTTCATCTTCCTGTTGTTTTCTTATCAAAATTATTTCTTTCCTTGTGCTTGTGTCCCCTAATGGTAGAAAATCATCCCTCCAAAATGTAAAATTACCTTCTAGAAGTATAAAAAAGTGTTGAAAATGCTGAGTGAGGGAAGAGGAAGAGAAGGAAATGTGAGTAAATCTTCCAGCAGAAATAAATCCAATGTATCAGATATCAGTGACACTATTAATTTTAGTATTTAAATCTACTTTCTGAAGTTAGACCATATCAGCTTTATTTTCTTTAATGTACAGTAAACTTATAATGGTGAAAACTATTAATAAACTAACTTGAATGGCTTCTTGCATTCAATTATTAATCATAATTAATAATAAATAATTTTCACAGCTGAAAAATATAAATAATTTAATAAAAAGCCCAAGCATATTATGAGAACATTTGCATGTCAAAAATTTTCCAAGAGGAAACAAAATGTTCCAACATTTAATCTCACTGAATGTAAACAAGTGTTTTATTCCAGGTTTTTCTTTCAGTTGTTTTATCATCCTGACATGAACAGATTGTCATTGCAATACACTACAATGTTTGGTGGCTATGAAGCATACAGATGTGTAGGTTAATGTATTAATGTCTTGACCTAATCAATATGAAGAATTTTGAAGGTCCTATAAAGTTTATCTACAATTAATAGAAATTTTCAAGTGCCATAGAAAATTTCTTTTCCCAGTAAATTTTCCTTGAATTTTAGCGGACTTCCTTATGAATACACATGTGAAATATTTTAATAGGTGTATTATACATATATACAAAAATATATACAGATACACATTAATATAGGTAAAAATGTAAATGCATTATGTACGCTTTTATGCATTTAAAATATTTTAATATATTTATATAGATGTATATATATATATATATTGGAATAAAATCCCAATATTACATATGTATATGTATGTGTATATATATATGTATATATTTGTCTATCTATATAAATAGGATGACTAAAACCACACTGAGGTTTAAATAGTTCTTTTCCCTTCCAGAAACCAGAATTCTTCATATTACCAATGGATTTCATAGTTTCAATATAACATTTTCCAATTTTTTTCTATTTGTTTGAAATCTTGTATTTCATTTCAATTTCTAAATTCCTGAGCTGTCCACCAAAGTGACCCAAATAAAGAAAATGCTTTCTAAGCATTACCTAAATTGAAATAAAGAGTAATTCAGCACTCTTTTCTTGTCTTTTGCAGAGGAGTTGGAATTACAGTCAGTAGTACATAAAGTATTATCATTTACTCTTTTTTAAACAATAAAGAGGAGTATGCATGCAGAGCAGCAAATGAAACAGAACGATATTAAATTCTGAATGCCTCTAAAATATCAGTTTTTTTCTTTATGGTAAATATGAAATTAAGAAGATGCATCCATTAAATCATTAAAAATGGAAAGGACAACTCTTTACTGCATCATTTAATGCTCATTCCAGAAGTAAATTACTACCATGTCTAAATATTTATTGTTAGTTCCATTGACTTTTTTAAAGGAAATATGTTTCTTGAAGTAAAAAAAAATTGAAATAAAATTTTAAAATTCGATCTCTCTGATCCATACAGTATCAGAACTAACTGCCAATAATGGTGTTATTAAAATCTAACATTGGGGGAATTCTAAAAGTAAGTTCTTTAAATTTGGAAATGGTCAACAAAATGCAACATTTTTTCTCTTCTACAACTTGATTAGAACAAAGTCAATGTCATTCTGTGCACTGTAATTGTGTGGGTATATAATTGCAAATGAAAGACATCTCAAGGGTGAAAAGGTGAAAAATAAACTGTTTAGAAAATATATCTCAGTATGAGATGAAGTGGAGCTCAAAGACCTAGGAGCATGAAAATCCATTAAAAAATTTTACTTAGATGATGATGTACACAATTTAATCTCTTGTTATGCCTGGAGGAAATAAAAAAAAATACTTCTGAGAGACTAGGGTAATGTCAGTCTATGAAGAGACTCCTGCATCCATTGCAAAATCAGGTAGCCATCTGTGCTGTATTGACATAAGAATTTCAAGGTCTTAAAAGTCACAGATTCACAATTCTGATTACTAAGTATATGTCTTAAAAAGTAAATATCTGTCATCTGTCAAATATATTATCAATGAAAGCAGCAACTCATTTGCACTGGCCTATACAGAAGATACAGCCCTTGTCAAAGTAGTAGATTTCTACAAATGCGACTCAAGCAATGCAGTACCTTTCTTTCTCCTAGGGAATCTCAAGCCCTTGAATGTTCTGGTATTAAAAAAACCATCTCAGTTAGTGATTAGTAAACACCCACATCAGTGTGTCTGTAGTTGCACTAGGCATACAAACTATTAGAATAAATGCATATCTAGTTGTTGTATTCAGTGGAATGTAATGTTTCAATTAATTTTAAAGCACACATCTAAGACAGCATATAACAGGTGCCTATATGCTGTTTCTTTCTTCCCACCATCTAGTATCTCTGCCAGAATGGCATGGGGTCCTGGTTCTTGCTACAATAGAGTGAATTTTCTTCCTAGTTGCTGTTATAGTGCCATGTTTTGGTTTTAAGATGAGAATAGCACACTGATGTTTTAGTTCTTGCTGAGCAGTGCTCTCCATGAGTCAAAGATTATTCAGTTTCTCATGCTGTTCTGCCAGCAAGGAGGATGAGGGTGCACAAGTGGCTGAAAAGGAACACAGCTGGGAGAGCTGACCCCAACTGGCCAAAGGAATATTCCATACCAGATGACACCATGCTGAACAGAGGATGAGGCGCAACTTGTCTGGGAGGTGGCAACCACTGTTCAGGGACTGGAATTAAACTGGTTGGTAGGTGGTGAGTTGTTTTGTATATTGTTTTATCATTATTTCCTAATGAAACTACTACTTTCCCATCATTTTCTGTCGTGCTAAATTGGCTTTATCTCAATACATGACTCTCTCCACTGTCTCACTGGGAGGAAACATCTGCTTAGTGTTTAGGTGTCTGACGTACTGAACACTCCGTCTCCTGTAAGTTCAAACTTGCCAGCACCACGCACATGACTCTTCTACTCTAGAACACCTCTACCCAGCATCTACCACGTGGTCAGCTGAATCACTCTGCAACCCACACTGGAAGGATTAGCAAGGTATGGGGAATGCTCAGTTACCCATACATAATTTGAATTGGAGAAAAAATTTAATTTCATAACATACGTCTTGGTAACACCTTGGTTTGTCTGCCCAAAGAACTTCTACACTTCTGCAGAAGTTGCACACATTGGGTATCCTGGGTGATTTCTGTGGTGCAGCAGTGCACATATATACAGGCACAGTTCTTCACAGCTCTCCAGCTTTAATGGGTATGCAGACACCTATAGGTGTCTAAACAAAAATCTTACCTATATCTCTGTTACAGCTGCTAGTCTTTCAGCAATAGTACAGTGTAGCGGTTGTTGCAATAGCTTTTGAGATAAGAAATGAATGACAAAATCCTGATCAAATTGCCTAATGTTGTGAAAAAAGTGATAAAGACAGTTTTCCCCTTCTGGAAACTCTAGCCATGATGTTGTGAGACAGCTTAGTACTATTGTTCTTTACCTGATTGGCAATTTGTTTAAGATTTACATTCTTTCTGAAAGCAAAACCAAGAAAAAAAGATTAAGAAGAGCTAAGTCCATAAATAATTTATGGATGAAGATACATTCATAAACAAAATGACAGAAAGAAAAAGAAACAATAGAAAATCAAGCAAAGCAAGAAGAAACTTTTCAACATCTTTTTCTTCATATTTCACCCCTCATCTAAGGTGCTCACATTTATCCAACCTCAGCTCTACATCGTTGTCTGTAAAGTCTGAAGGAGAGTAACCATTTGCATACTTTTAAATATGAGCAAGACAACTAAATTTTATTCTGCTCTGAAATGCTCATGGATATATTTCATGACCTCATTTGTATTTTCTTATAAGCAAATATTCTTAATGGATGGCAAATATGCACTCAATTTATGTATTTGATACTATTTTGTTCAAAGTGGAAGCATGAGTTTGCACATGGCTTAAACAGAGGTAAAAAAACAAGGGAAGGAAACAAAAGCATTTAAGAAATGGATTTCACAAGTGAAATGATTAGCAACTATAGCGCTACTGTTGAGACTTTCCAGAGCTTAAGGAAGAACGAAGGTAGAGAGTGAGAGGAAAAGGATGCTGGATCTAAAAGGATAGCAAAGTTAAAGATGCTTAAAGTAACATCTAACTATTGGAAAATGAAGATTTTTTTTTTTCCTGAAAGCCCTTTCTGAATTTGGGTATGCTTGATATAAAGACTGAAGATTGTGTATGCCAGTCAATAAGACCAGATGCTGTGAAGCTAACTTAATCCTTTCTGCCCACTTAGATAATATTATGGATTCATACATAAATGATGGAATGCAAAAAGTAACCAAAAGAAAGCAGCAAGCAGAAGGAACTGGAAATGGAAGGAGTAAAAGAGCACAACTAATTTTAGAAACAGCAAAAGAGGATTACTGGTGCCAAGAAACAGTGAAGCAGCTGCTTCTAGAAGATCCAAAGAAGCTTTTGTTCTCCTTTAGCCAACAGTTTCTGACTCAAAGGGAGTTTTAACAAGGCAACAAGAAGAGAAAGTATCAAGGCAAGGAACTCTCAGTGAATAGAAAGAAGAGCTGAAACACAGATGACCAGACAACACAACCTAAGTAGGGAAATATTTTCATTCTCCTGTAATTGAAATTTCTTAGTGAATTTTCTCTTCTAATCACATTGGTTATTGTTTACCAATGTATTTTAAATATTGTATAAATGAATATCTTTCATGAATAAAATTGCCTATTAAAGAAAATAATACACATAACTCACATGACTGTTTACTTCAACAAAGCTGAGACCTTCCCACAGTTTCATGCACCTCATCAGATTTCATTTTTTCTGTATAAGTCAATTTAAAACAAAACTTTAAGGTCTTTAAAGGTTCCTGTCTATTTGAAAGGTCTTAAACAGAAAATTAGTAAAATATATTTAATTACATTAAAAGTGTGTTTAGAAAAAAATTAAGTAATACCCTAGGTTTTCTATTTTTTTGTTGCTGTGGGTTTTTTTTCCATAGGCAACTATATTTTGACTCTGCAGTGCATCACTTTTAGTCTTCTTTTCAAATGTCTAGACCACAATAGCTTTAGGTATTAACACAAAAGCTCAGCTAGGTGAGGTTGCCTTATGAAAAAGAATCTTAAAAAACAGTTTTCATAAACTTAAGAAAACAGAAGGGAATAAGACTGTAATTAGTATAAATGCCAGGGGTTTGGTAGCAGAGGAGTGTAGGGCTGAATGTATCCCCTCTCCCTTCAGCAGGCACTAAGCTGTCCCATGCTGGCCACAACTGGCCACATCTGGCTCCACAATGGACCCACCACAGGACACAACTGGGTTCATCAGTAGAACTTGTGACATTTCTATGAAGATGTATTTAAGATAAGGCCACTGTACACACTGAGAGAAAGGAACAAGATCAGAGCATGCATGCTCCATTCCAGAGCTAGTAATACCCTCAAAGGGCTTCCAGTCCATGGATAAGCCGCACAGAAGCAGGTTCTTCCCCTAAGAGACAATGATCCATGGTCAATTCACATCAAGGCAGAAGAAATGAGTAAAAGGGAAGAAATGGAAGAAGAAGAGAGCTAGAAATGAGGAGAAGCAAAAATGAACTCCTACATTTTGACCTGAACCATCTGCACTGGTTATCACATCATCAAAGAGACAAAGAGTAATCTGTGGTTGAATAGAGGAAGGGGAAGTGTTTGGAATGAAATTAAACTTTCAGAAGAGGAGAGTAGGGGTGTTTTTTGTAATTTGTTTACTATTTGTCTTTGTTTTCCAACACCCAAAACAGTCATTAAAGGTTTTATAATAAAGCCATTTTTTCCAGGACAGTTGCTGATACGTGATTTGCCACGTCTTCATTCCAACCATGAAACGTCTCACTCTTGTTCTTCCTATTTTGCCCCATTGTATACTCTGAGGATGGCATGAGTGAGTGGGTGATGGTGACAGGGCCTCATTGCTACTTAGGGTTAAAGTATGATCCAAATACACCAACAAAATGTACACTACTGCAAACAAAATCAGTAAACCAAGGGAGTGATTAGTTGAAAAGGGTACTGCAGTGCCACGCAGTGACAGACTAAAATTATGCAGCGTTCTGAAGTTCAGAATTTTAATTCCAGGTCCTTAAAAACATGTAACAATAGGCCAAAGAAAATTAAACTAGAGGAAGTACTAAGAAATTAGTAGGTCTGTTTATAGTGGTAATATGTAGCAAACACTATGTTTCAGAAACTCAGAAAGAAGTTACGGTCAATCTACTTCAATTAAGCAGGTGAAGGACCTAGGTTTCAACACAGCTACTACAGTGTAGCGCTCTGAAAAAAAAAAAAAGCTATTGAAAGAATTAACATAGTCTCTCTCAAAAGTAATGCAGAAATAAACTCTTGAGAATGAATCAAGTCCTTGTACTACATGACATTTTGAAATACTTTTAATATTTTTTAATGATTTGATTTTCAGGAAACTCATGTCACAAAATAAGTGAAATTAAAGTTTGAAAATTGTCCTTACAAAAAGGCTTAAGGTAATCTCTAACTGAAAAATTTAAGGTTATAGTTCTCAAAAAACTGAAATATTTTGTGCTATACTATATTTAATATTTCTTTTCTAAATGTAGGAAGGTTTCTTAATATATCCCATCCCTAGAAGTGTTCATGGCAGAGTTTGAGCAACCTGGTCTAGTGGAAGTTTCCCTGCTCATGGCACAGGAGTTGGAACTAGATGGTCTTAAAAGTCCCTTTCAACCTAAACCATTCTATGATTCTACGATACATATTGAATTTTCTTACACTCTCTCCTTTAATCTACCATTAACCTACCAGAAAATACACTTTTCTATTATCTGAACATGAGTTTTTCTATTTTCTACTATCAAGGTTATTTTTTGCTGATCATATAGGCTTGAGTATGCACATATAATTCCTTTACATGCTGATTTTTTACTGCCTACATTTATTTTCATGTAGTAAAAGACATCTTCTTCATTTGAAGTATGGTGGGCTGTTGCAGCATTTGACAACTTGGTATTTAGTCCACTTTAACACACATTCAGCAATACACAACTAAATATTAAATGAGTAAAACAAAATAGTAAAACCACTATTATTTAATCACTACATTCTTAGGCAGTAAGGAGAAATAGAAGAGACACAGCATATTCAAATCTCCCACACCTACCAATTTACATGTTTTATGGGTCTTGGATAAAACCCATTTTTAAAAATAAACATAAGCCTGTTCTCTTTCATTAGCTATTACCTCACATTTTTGGCAGGAATGCATGTATGTTTACCATGAGACATTGTTTATTCTTCTTTTCATACTAGCTCAAAAGAAATAGCTAAACAATCCAAAACATTCCAAAAATATCACATGGTTTCTCAATTGTGGGGTAGATTTATGAGAGAGAATTCCTACTTCCTATCTTTTTACAGTCCCATAAGCTAGCAACTTCTTAGTAGAGAGTGATTTATCATACGTGGTATGAAAGATATCATGCAAAAAAATGAGTCAATGTTTTCATAAATCATTATACCAGCCCTGAAGCTACATTAAGAAAGCTTCTTCCTATAAATTCATTCAGATACACATTCCAGAACATCTATGAACTCAGGAAGTCCAAATAAAGATATACAATACCTGCTGAAAATAGTAATAATTTTTTTCAGTTCTTGTTTAGAATGTGCTATTTGAGGCAATCACACAGAGTTGTAAAACTTGCTATTATCTGAGATCAAATTAAAAACATTAGTCATAGGCTTCAGATAATTGCATTTTTTGCGTTACTTGGCTAATTTTATCAGATTCTGAAAAACTTTATATAAATAATTTCTTTCTATGCTAGATTTTCTATAAGAAACTGTAAAAAACATTCCTGAACTAGATCTTGGTAGGAATGCCATGATGTTTTTAATCAGATAAATGAAAAGAGCACAAAATCACAAAAAGGAGTTACTGTTCCCTGAAGATCCATTGATACACTGTGGGTATTGAAATATATTATTTACAGTACTACCTTGCACTATTGACATTTAGTTTTCATTAGCACTTCATAATTAGAATGACCTTGCTTCAAACAGTGTCATTCCGAAAATTATGCTTCAGATGTTTTCACTCTTACTCAAAATAAATGCTTGTTCATAAAAACTGTGAGTAAGAATCTTTCTGGCTAATTAAACCTTTAATAATGCAAAGTATTCCAAAACATAGTAAAAATTAATAGTGATTAAATGCTACTTTAGTGAACAGAAACTTACTGCTTTACAAATATGACATATAACTCTAGAGTCATTCCTATAATTTAATGATAAAGACATTCTCTCTGTTACTGTTCCACAATATTTTTCAGAATATTAGGACCATTTAAAAAGCTAGGTACTTGCACAGGTTGAAGTAAAGCAGGGATCTCCCATAATATTTTTGGTAACTGAATTTAGATATACTAGATAACACACCACCCATATTCTAACAGACTGTAATTTGATATAGCAGGTTGAAAAACTAACTATACTTTTGTGAGGTGCTTCTTTTTTAATGTAACCCTTCTCATTTCCTAAAACTTCAGGCACTATTTTTTCTAACAAAAACAACCACAATTAAAATTTATTTCTTTAAATGTACCTTGGTAGTGGGCACTAAATCCACGGTACCGGTGATTGCTGTCTGTTACAAAATGTAGTCTGAGCCAGTTTTTGTTGCTTATAACTGGAGGAGGTATATTCATTCCAGAGAGCCTGAAATAAAACAAATGAATAAAAACTATTAATGAAGGATTTCAATATTATCTGGAAAAACTTTCTATTCAAACTAGCATTCATTGACATGCCCTCTGTGGGACTTTTTACTTATTGGTTAGTAGCATTTTAACAAGCATGAACAGACAAAATTGCACAATACGCCCGACCAAGTGATGGGATACAAATCAGTGCTAAGCCAGAAACTACACAGCCATGATATTGGTCAGGCACAGCACTGTAAAGATGGCAGTACCTGGCACTCAGGCTAGAAAGAATTTGTGTCAGCACAGGTGAGATAATGGGCTAGACAGAACACTGCTCTGGGTACCAGGCAAAAGTTTGTACCTTGTGACTTTCACCTTCAAGATATGGAAGAAGAGAGCTTAGGTTATGCAAACCACAATCTAAAATGATAAAATAGACATCTACTTTTCAAGAGTAATTAATTTTTCATATTCAGGTTATAAAGATAAAAGAAATATTCCATCACTTGTGTGGATTTGAAAATTAATTATTAGATGTACAAGAAGAGTAGGGAATTCTAGTGGATTCACCCCAGCTAGCAGTCAAGCACCACACAGCTGCTCACCCCTTCCTTTCCCTGCCCCAAACAATTGTAAGGGGAGAGAACAGGAAGAAAAAAAGCAAGAAGGACACTTCAAAAGACAGTTTAGTAAGTGAAGAGTTGAGAAAAAAAGGAAGAGATACAAAAGCAATAATTCACCATATTCCACAAATAGATCAATCAAAATTGTCTCCAATGATTAGTACCTGTCTTTCACCACCACTAATTTTTATTGCTGACTATGAAGTTATATGATATAAAATATCATATATTTTATATAAGTTTAATTTTTTTCCCTTCCCAGTATCCTGCCTACGCTGGGTCTACTCACTATGGGGAAGGAGGAGGGGGCAGAGAAAGCCTTGATGCTGTGCAAGCATGGCTCAGAAGTAGCCACTGCACTGTTGTGCTATCAACGCTGATTTAGCCACAAATCCAAACTATAGCACCTAATGGGCTTCTATGAAAAAAATAATTATGAGCCATTAGACCCATTATACAAAATTACCTGGATTTTTTATTGTTTTGGTTTTCTGTTTGTTTTTTAGCATAAGGATATTGCTCCAATTACAGTAGCGTTCATCTTGACTGGCTCATTAAGAAAGCCTGAATTTAAGTTCTTTTTTGTCTAGTGGGGTTTTTTTTTTCCCTTGTTGTTGTTACTTTATTTTTAAATGAGATGTCATGTTTTAAAAATGGAGAAAAAAGTTTAGATAAAAAACTCTTCCATCAAAGCAGTAATTCAATATACATTTCTCACCAAAACCAGAAAGATAAATCACATCTTCAGAATGTCAACATACTTACCTATGCTCTTCCATTTAGTTATAAAAAGAGCTCTTCCTGTAGTTAAAATAAAATACTAGCCAACAAGTATGCCACTTTATGTTCAGAAATAATGGATTACTATTTTATTTTGAGAAAAACTCTATTCATAATAAATCAATTCTGAAGTTATTTTTTTGAATGAAATAAAACCCCAAACCTTGCTTAAATAAATAAGTTTGGATAGGTACTATTCTGTGAGGCAGACTTTAGAAATAATAACAGTTTAGAGGTAGTGTTCTTTTCATCTTTTCCCACTCACTTTACCTCAAAACAAAACATGTTTAAGACAACTTCCCAAATTTCTGAAACTGTAGTAGTACCTTGTTCCCTCAGGCACTGATATAAATGACATATATTGACTGACACCATAGGCTATTAAAACTCCTTGACACACTTGCAAAAGAATGTTTTTATACTGTGGAAACATATTAGCTCACATAATTCATTTCTGCTGAACAACACATAGGATCTAAGTTTTTTAAGCTTATGAAGTTGACTTTCAATTTTAGATCCAAGAAATCCAGATGATGAAGTAAAAAAAAAAAACAAACCCAACCAACCAAATGAAAAAATAGTGCTATTAGATTGCTAGAGGAAGTGGTATTAGAATGCACATTGCTCTGTACTAATGTCATATGCACTAGCATATATATATAGAAAGTGTAAGAGACAGCAATCTACACCTTTCAATTAGAAAACATCAAATATTTCTGCATTTCCCTTGTGAATTTTAGAATTTAGAATTTAGAAATTTAGAACACTTTTTAACAGATATAAAATGGCTTTAGTTGCTACACATTTCTTGTTACAGATAGAAGTGTACTTTAATTTGTGGCTTGTTTTTTGTAAAGTAGAGGTTAGGGTACCTTTATGGTACAGCTATTTCTCTCTATAATAATATTACCTAATGATGCAAGAGAAAATAGTTCTTTTATTTAAATTCTCACTCTATAAATACTTGTTAGGCAATACAGAGATATAGGCAACAACCTTTCACTGCTTGCATATTTTAGAATAAGCCTATTACTGGAAGAGGTCTTACTGAACAATTGAAATAAAATAAGTCTGTAAAACACATTTCCTAACCTGTATTTTGACTCTCATATTCTGTCTATAAGAAGTTTCCTTTTCAATAATCACAAAACTATGTGAAAAATAAATTGCAAGTTTATTGTCCAAGACATGAGAAAATATTACCCTAGACATTTAAATATGTTCAGAGTAAAATACTAATTTTGTTTCTAAAATAGATAAAAATCTAGCTTACCTCTCAAATCAGGTATTTACTAATATACCTATCCTTACATCTATGCTGATCTCTAATTAAATTCACAGTTCCTACAATCCAGTTTTTACAGTTTGTGGGTTCTATGGGATTCCTCCCAGAAAGTAGATTTGCAAACTGACAGAATTTATTCCGTTGATATAACTGTCCCTTTTCTCATGTCAATTTATCTTCTCAGCAAATCATAAAGCTGTTCACCATTACAGTAATACATTGGCAGCTCAACCTACTTCTGTGTCAGTTACATTCCAAGCGTAGTTATGCTGCATCATCTACAATATTTTCCTAAAGTTCAAAGTAAAACACCATATCTTCCATAAAGGAAACACAGCTGTCTCATGTTCTTTTATAATTCAAAAGATGTAGCTCCCTCTCAAGCTGCACAGAATCCTGCATGGTAAATTTCAGTCAACAGAGAGTAGGCTGCCCTTCTGCAGATGTCTTTCATAAACCCTTAGAAATGTTCATGGAGAATCTTGGCTGTGAACCAGAGATTTAAAGCATCTTACCACTATGTGCAGTCAACAGCATTGACTGTTATCTACTGCAAAATGTAACTGAAAAAGGAAGTGCTTTCTGAAGCAATGCACCTTTGTTGTTAAACAAGGAACTAATAGAAGTGTAAAACTGCATGTAGATATGTCAGTGAAGTTCCTATCTATGCACTTAATTTGTGTATAAACCACAGTTTACAGAAGAAAAAAGGGACTAACATTTTTGAGAATCAAAATTTGCATTCTTCTTGCACTTCATTGCAACAATATGCTTCTATTCCCTTCCTTTGTACACTATTTAGGTAGTAATTAAAAAAAGAAATCACCTGTTTTGTGCTAATTCTGATCCAGTGAAGTCAATTACTATTTTATTTGCCCTCAGAATTCTAATACATAATTCCGTTGAAAAAGGGAATTCAGGGCTGGTGTGTTTTCTTTTTTTAATGGCATAGTGCACATCCTCTATTTCTTCCAGAAAAGGAAGAGTGTACATTAACTTCCACATTTGAAATGTACACTGTCAGATAGCTGTAATCTTGACAAGTAATTTAAACATTCCTTTCTTGCTCATGTACCAGACTTTAGCTTTAATTTCTAAAAGTCATCTAAAACGACAGCTCTTACAAACATATTGTCACTGATTGTCACAATTGTCAATACACTGATTATTATGATGTAGTGCAGGCCTTAATTTAGTCATTCAATATGTCCAAAAATATTCCAAAGAGAAAAGTTTTGCTTTTCTTTAAAAAAAATATACAGCAAACTTTTCCCAAAACTTCTTAATTAAGCATATTGCTTAATATCCCAGATTCACAGAAATTGAATTAATTAAAAAAAAAAAATTAGTTTGATACAACTCTTGTAAACAGTGCTGAAACCCTTTCTAATTCTACCAAAGCCTTAGGCTGACAAAGACTTACATCTAAGCATGGCTAAGTGCATACACAGATCTCATTACTCATTTTATATGCACTACAAAATCCTAAATGCTTGTTTTGATGCAAACTGCAGCTGTGTGCATTCTTTCTTATTGGCATTATTTGCATGTTTAAAATAAACCACTGTATATAAAGCTTTGATTAAAAAAAGGACAAGTTATCACACACTTTGATAAGGCCTATGCATGTTCATATATGTGTTACGGGGGCTTAATGCTTACACAGCATAATACACTAAAAGAGAGAGTAGCCATCTGTCCCTTGAAAGGAGAGGAAAGACATACTCAATGACCTAATCAATGAACTCTCTGGTTTGGTTAAATTATGCTTAAATTAGGCAGTGCTTGTATTAAATATAAATTTGAAGTAGAAACATCTTACTGCTTATTGTATCTCCTGTATTTGTGTACAACATATACTCATTACCAAAGAATTCTGAGACCCTTTCTTTTGTCCTTCATGACTGCCTTGACCCCATAAAGCAACACCTCACATAGCAAGATTCATAATAAGCATCTTTGGCAAAGGACCCACCACAGGATGCAGATTTAAGGGCACAAGAGTAAAACTCAGGTCCCTCATTTAATAAATCCATATCTGTTTAAAACAAGCAGTTGCACACTAGAGAAGCAAAGCTGACTTCAACTCAATATTTAATACACTACTCGATCTGAAAGATCCTGAATGATTTAATGATTAAGTTAATATAACCCTCTTGTTGCAGCAACTCAGTTTGTATAATGTTTACACTGAAGTTCAGACTCTAACCTAACTTATCTCTTTGGTCAAGCACTAAAAGAGTAAGTATTTTGTAGGACTAGGCATATCAATATTTTTTTATGTTTCCAATTTCACTGATGAGCTTAATGGGTCTTAATGGCATTCATTATAGATGTGAGTGTCCGTTGCATGACAGCTTTGGTTACTGGCCCTTTTTTTTTCCTGGAAATGTTCTTTCCAAATTACATTAAATCATTTCAGAGCAAGGACACTGCTCTGACCTATATTGTCAAAAAGCAAAGAAAGCTCCACCAACTTCTTATGTTTCTTACAAAATCTATAGCTGTCTAAACTGATAACTCAGGACTTAAATATTTTTGAAGATACCACATAAATATTAAATGTTAACAGGCATTTTCTCTTGTCTGGATAACAACAAAGGTCAACAAAATGGATAATTGTCTGTAAATTTTTCTTCTGTGAAGAATTTACAACATAAAGTAAGTATTTTAAGAGCTGTGGTTTCCCTAGAATTTTAATTGCAGGTTACATTTATGCAGTACTAACATTTATAATATTAATATATCTGTATTTCAGAAAAAGAATAAATGAGACATCTCTGTGACAGAAGCTATAGAACTTTAATGTAAGTTGAGTTTTTCATTTAATCGTATATGTGAAACTCAAACTGCTGGTAGGTTGCATCAGGGCTGCTCTGGTGTGGGCAGTCAGTACACTCAAGTCATTAATTCCCTGCATGATTAAGGAATTGTCTATCTTGTGAGATGGACTGGCTTCAGAAGAAAGACTAATGTGAAAGGTAATTACAATATCAAAATAAGCAGTTTCCCAGATGAGACTTCAAATGATGTAAACGAAAATAACACAGGAAGAGAAAGATGAACTTGGAAATAAAGCAAGCATATAAATAAAGAAAACAAAAGAAGAGGATTAAATTATTCTTCTGCATTGCCATAGTCTAATATCCAGTCATAATAAACAACAGACCACATCATTCCAACGAGAAATTAAATGGTCATAATTCAGTATTCAAAGAGGAAAGGAAAAAAGTCTCTTCCTAAAACAAGCTCCTTCTCAATGGTAAATATTCATTAGAAAAGTAAAGGTAAAATGCCCAAAAGAAGAGAGCCTATAACCTACCACTCTAGTAGAATTTTGAGGGCAATTTATAACCCAAGTTTTAAGTGGTTATGAAGTTATTAAAATACCTCATTCTTATGGTCAGTCCCTGTAATATTTATAGCAGGACTGAGCATTTTATGCATCTGGGAATGAGGACACTCACAAGTTTGATATTATATAAATTGTTGTTTCCATATCTCAGAACTGCAGCCAAATGAATGACAAAAAGCAGGTTTTTATTTTCAGGACAGTAAATTGCCATGCTGCAAATTTAGACTCATGAGCTATTTAGAACTAAACTAAGGTTTTAGGTTGAAACTTCACTGCAATTACTTATTTCTGATTTATAAAACAAAAAAATGGAAACTTAGATAAGTAAGTGTTTGGGAGGAAGAGGAAAAAAAGTTCTCCATTATTTAACCTTGAAAAAAAAAAACTTTTTCTGTAAAGAACTTTAATAAACTATTGATTAATTTTAGAGTTATTAATCTAGATGGATAAAAATAATTCACCCTTTGACTCTTTTTGTCAAGTACATTATGATGTCTGAAAAACTGAAAAAAAAGGTCTTTGTTTTAAAAATGTCAGTGTTGAAATACATGAAAGCTTTGTCTTGCCTTTGCAATGCTGGAAAAAGTTCAGTTTTAGAGTAGAGTCACTATCTTATAAAGCTCTATGAGAAGCCTGTGTATGATCATCAAGGACTGAATAAAGATCCAAGTGATGATTAATGAAAGTTTATAGTACTGTGGATATGAAATGTTGAAAAGTGTCAAGATTAAGAAATGCTTTTTAAACTCAGAAGTTGATGGCACCCCATAAAGCCAGATGCTCCTATGTCAAAGTTTTCCAGCTAATCTATTGACTTGACAGAATAATAAAGTATGAGGTAAGGAGACTTCTAAACACAGAATTGTTAGCTCATGATACATATAATCTTGTCTTTGTGACATAATAAAATAACACTGATGGACAGTGGTGTGTCCTGATTGCCTGCAGGCCTAGTACAAGCTGCTGATTTTCATATAGATGTCAGGGTCTTAGAAGGAATAATTTTTCATAAATGTGATGCAAATACCTTACGTACAAAGTGACCTTGCACTCACAACTCAATTTCCTTGAGCATATAATAGAAAAAATATAAATACATATTAACTTTTCCTGGGCTGCACATAGTGGTTAAAATGGGTATTTCTACCATGCAATCTGTGACGAGTCGCACAAGCAGCTCATTGGCGTAGTTGGTGAGACCAAGCTCAGGGCAGTCAATAAAGAGCAGAGGCAGACAAGTCTGGATGCACCACTGAGAAAGTACAGGCACACCTGGTGCAGGCTGTGCAGTTTACGCCTCCCACAAAGGCACTGATCCTGCTGGCCCAGAAGCTGTGATAAGGTGGACACCAAGAACTGTCCCAGGAAGCTTTTTTCCTGCACATGCTAAATCAAACTGTCTCTTTCAAGAATCCCAAATCTGAGGGCCTTGGCTGGAGAGTGGAGGACCCTGGACAGGTATAAAGATGAATGTGATTATCTGAGCATTTTCCGTGAAATCATGCTCGTTTCTTCCCCCTACTTTCATAGCTAATCCAAATAAAACTAAATTGAATACAAACTTGTATGTGACCAATACTTCTTTGGGTAACTGTCAAACTGAATAACTGGGACTATTATCTGTGAGAGGCTTATATAATTTACCTCTCTTAAAATGTTGCCACACTCAATTTCTGAAGCTACTGCTTTCTTTTCAATTCTATATAAGAAATTATTATACTTAAAAGTATCACCTGAGTAGGAGAAGGAAACTTGTTCTTGAGTCTTTCTGATAAGTGTAAAGAAATGAACGGAACGAAACTAGATACTCAAAAAATATTACACTTGCCCTTCAATTTGATGTTTTGCAATAGTATTTGTTGCACACAAAATCTTGTTGGGATAGAAAAGAACAGCCTCATGTCAAAATTATTATTAGTCCAATTAATGCTTTAACAGACAGTCTAAATATTGAAAAGTCTCATTAATACTATCAGTAACTTATTTATTTAAAAAAATTTCTAGCATCTATTTTCTTTATATGTCCAAATTTTAAGTGTCCCTCTGTACCCTGAGATCAGCACTTCATTCTTTCCTAAATAGAAGGGGAAAAATTTTATTGTGAGTCATTCTGCCCCTCTAGTGCTCTCTGGTGAGGCCCCACCTGGAATACTGCATCCAGTTCTGGATTTCCCATCACAAGAAGGACATAAATCTGCTGGAGTACAGAGGGGGTCCATGAAAATGATTAGAGGTATGAGGAATGGCTGAGAGAAATGGTATTTCCCAGGCCAAAGAAGGAATGGCTCCCGGGTGACTTAACTATGTCCTTTCAGTTTGTGCGGGGAGCCTATAAAAAAGCTTGAAAGGAATTTTGACAAGGTCATGTAGTGATAGGACAAGGAAAGAGGCATTAAACTAAAAGAGAGTGGGTTTAGATAAGATATTAGGAAGAGTTTTTTTACTGTAAGGATGATGAGGCACCGGACGATGTTACCAGAAGCTGGGGATACCAATCCCTGGGAGTGTTCATGGCCAGGCTGGATGGGGTTGCAAGTAACCCTGTCCAGCGGACAGTGTCCCTGCCCACAGCAGAGAGGTTGGAACTAAATCATCTTTAGGGTCCTTCCAACCCATACCACTCTATGATTGCATGACCAGTGTCTTGAGATCATCATGATACCACTCTCCTTTCTCAGTCTTGAGTCATCCTTGGGCTATCTGATGCTTCCTAAACAGAATCTTTGTTTTTTCTCATTGGTTCCCAGCCTTCTCAAGACCTGATTATCATAGAGACCCAACATGTGTTGCACAGGAACTTCTTAGGGTTGTCAAACCTTTGGTATACATGATAGTCATATAGTCACCTGAAGATCAGACAATGAAAAGACAGAAACAGCTCAGGTCAAGACACTTCAGAAGAGTCTTAAGAGAATCCAGCTGTCAGATCAATTTGCAGCCATACAAGGCCTGTGACCACTTCCCA
The DNA here is from genome assembly GCA_039654755.1 of Calcarius lapponicus. Taxonomy (NCBI): domain Eukaryota; kingdom Metazoa; phylum Chordata; class Aves; order Passeriformes; family Fringillidae; genus Calcarius; species Calcarius lapponicus. The sequence continues at coordinate 140,214,288 of CM077464.1, forward strand.
AAAATAAGGTAAAAGTCATATTTGCTGACTTATCAGGTGAGATCAGTATGGCCACAGGGGCACTAAAGAAACATGGAGGCTCTAGAAATAGGGAGGAAAGAGTTCTTATCTATGAAGCTAATTCTCATTTAACTTCTTCCCATAATCCATAGTATTTCTTGTAACTTAGTATTTCATGTAACTTAGTATTTCATGTAAATGAAATAGGTAAAATGAACACCTCATATAGGTATGCGGTGGTCAAACTGGCAAAGTACTCTAATTTTATTTTCTGTAGTGCATGAAGGGAAATTGGCATGCAGCTCTGGATGGTGATAAAGTTTAAAATATAAGTCAAATTACTCCCACTCTGCAGCAAAATTAAGAACCCCATGGGTCTTATAAGAAAAAGTACTTCTAGACTCTGAGTTTCCCTGAGTATCTGCCACTCTAATTGCTCATATTTAGATATGCAAAATGCAAATATCTTAGAAGAGTTGTTCCTTAACATTAGAATAAAAATTTGAAATGCTGTCATTTAAACTCTGAGTCAGTTATGTTATTTCATCTTCTGAGGGTGATAATAAGACAGTCCTGAAATGCCTTTAAAGAGCAACTCATCAATACAAAGTAAGGGGATAAACATTAAACATTTCAATTCAAATTACAGGTGATCTTTTTCTGAGACTTCACTTTCTCCTTTCTTCCTCCTGTTTCTTCCCTTTGAAAATGTATGAAGGTAGATAGATATCGAAATTGCCAGTATAGGCTCATTTTACTGCATAGTTTAAATATAATTGTAGTCAAAGAATCTATGCAGATTACTCACAGAACCATTTACCTTAGCTTTCACCTTCTATGGAAGGTGGATTAATATTTTGTTCAGCTATATATTGTGCAAGAACTTCCTTCTATATGTCCAATTTTGTGTCTCCTTCTAATTCTCCTGGATTTATCACATTAGACATTTAATTTTATTAATTGATTTCATTCCTCTGTTGTGACTTTTCGCCCTTCTTCAATATATCTATAAGAAATTTCCTAATAATTTTATACAAATTTCATTTCAAAGTGTTTGACAAATACCAAGAAACTACCATTCTTTACGTAATGAGGATGATGATGATAGTAATAACAATAATTTTTAAATTTCCAACACGTAGATAATATTTTTTCTCCACCACAAAAATCTCTAACCTGACAAAGACATGAAAAAAATACCAGCAGCTGAAGTCAATGATGAACACATAGAAAGTGTATTGTTCCCCTATTTTTGCTACAATGGTGAGTAACTATCAGAGCAGATTAAAAAAAAAAAAGAAGAAGAGTTAAGTACTTTAATCATTTAGGACTTTTAAGACTGGTTTGTTTTTGTCTTTTTTCTAATTAGCATAGAAAAGCAAATGAAATGTACAAGACTCTCATTTACAGAAGGGGACACTAGATTATCCACTAATTCTTTCTGGCACTAAACCCTGTATCTGTGAAACACATACTGAATCTTAAAAATTAGAAGAGTTGCTTCTGTCATTCAAAAACAATGCCTTTCTTACTGACCCCTGACACTAGTAACTGTTCTGTGTATGTTCCGGAGATTACTGGCATATCTGGACAATGAAGAGCAACACCTCTGAGATATTCAAGTCAGCACCAAGCACTTCATTAAATCCGAGTTCTGGACATCACATAGCTGCTTTAGAGTTTGAACCACTGGAGAGCACACAGTGTGGATATCAGATTCCAAATGAATGAGCACCAGAGCCCTTCCTCTTTGTGCCACATAACTAACATGCTGGAGTGAAAACACTCCTGTATTTCAAACTGAAAAAACCATTCAGAGATATTGCACTCAAAAGCGCAAATATTTGCAGTGAGCAAGGATTCCTATTGTTAGAGCTGTACTGTTTCCAATTCTAGACTTAGGCTGGTATGAAACTGAACTGAACCTTGCAGATAAACATGAAATGATGGGTGTGTTAAGAAAGTCTGGGCCAAACTCTACTGATTTACAAGAGATCATGTTGAAAACGATTCGTCCAACTTTAGTATTGATGTACTCTTGATTACTGAGTTTCCATATGCTAAGACATCCAGAGAAAAAAACAAGGACATAGTTTTTCAGTGTGTTTAGTATATTTTAGAAAAGGAATTATTATGCAAAGAATTTTAAAAAGCAGTATTTGTGTCAAATCTTATGGAAAATGAGGCCAGGAATTTTGGTTTCTTAAGTTGAAGCATAATCAAGTATAAGTGTAATAATTATTTATGTAAATTCTTAATAGATAGGTGGGTGTGAAAAATTACTTTTTTTTTTTTTTTTGAAAACTAAATGCTGCTCTCAGAGATGAAAATATGCTTTGGGATACTGCATGGGCCTGACTACTAGCCACCTGCTGTTTCCAGTAAATCAGCCATTGAACAAACCAGGACACAGCACTTTCATCTGTCCATGATTTGACACCATGTATCTGAAATGAACATTTGTTATTTAATTTCTCAAAAAAGATATCACACTCTCCATAAACAGAGGCTGTACTGAAGATTTAAGAACAATAAATGTCTAAAAATATGATACAACAAGAAATTATGAAATAAGAATAACGTATAAGATTCTCCACAATACTATAAAATCCCATAGTCTACTTTTTGATTTGGGGCAATTATTATTATTAAAAAAAAGTGATTGACAATTGAAAGCAATTCAAATTGATTTTGCTATAGAAATCTGTGTTACTCAAAAAAACTCCTTGGATTCAAGTGTTTTCAATTTACAGCTGAAAGAAACATTAAACCAATTTAAATAAATATTTGTTCCTTAGAAAATAAAACTAAAGTTTTCATTGTCCTATAAGCAAATGTAACTTATTCTTAACCCTCACATCTTTGCCTCTCCCTTGGCCACAAAAAATGAACCAAGTAGACCTGGTTAATAACGTTGGCTTTTGCAAGGAGCACAAAATATTTATTATAATATTTCTTTTTAATAAAATTAATGGAATTGCTCGGGATATTGACTAATAAATATGAAAGCTTTGCTAGAGAAAAAATACAAATTTTATAAAAATTATCAATATTCTGTTGTTTTAGAATGAACTATCTTACTACTCTCAGAAATTCTGGTATCCTAGTTGAACAGCCAGCTCATTATGCAGATTTTCAAGACTGGAGCATATTTTAAGTAAGTGTCCCTTACAAGAATGATTTTTATTTACTTTACCACATACATAAAGTATAACAGTGAAAATTGAAGTTGCCAAAAGAAACCTTTGTTTCATGAAATTTGTCTGGAAAGTGATATGTTCTAAATTATGCAGTAAATAAAACATACCAGTTTTAAAATATCTCGTATCAGAATCTATTATCTATTAAATATGATGCTTTTGCTGATATTAGTGGTAATGAGATTTTATCTGCACACCTTGAGCAACTCTTCTGAAAAATATGAGTTGAAAAGTTTGCAAATACTCAGATCTAGTAAGTGATAAAAGATAGTTGGTCACTAATTTACAAGCTATACATTAAGACTGACCTTTAAAGTATTGACTTATAAGAATTTAATTATTAGAAAGTTAACCAGACATGGGCAGGTGAAAGCAAGGCTGCACAACTGTGACAATATTCTTTAGTCCCAACCCTTAATACACATTCTAGCAAGACTCACCAACAAATGTTGGGCTTACTGAGCTACAACATCACCTAATGATTTAATATTGTTTCAAATGTTTTTTTTTAATTATTTTATCAAGATACACAAGGAAATACCCCATTAGAAAACATGAAAAGATTTGTGTTAACTGCTAATGCAGTTTTAACGGCTGTATAAATATCAAGTGTCATTTACATTTGTAAATGAATATTAATGCACAATTTTTTTCAGCTAAATAAGAATTCAACCCTTTTCAGAATCTTTATAAACCATATCTGCAACTTATGAAAGTTGTGTCCTTGTATAGATGCAGGGCATATACTATAAAAACAATTTACTTTTGAACACATAAAAACATGTGCACACAAGGAGACACTGTTCAATATTTTTTATTATTAATATTTATTTGTTTTGTATATTCTTGATCTTTCTTGATCTATTTCATCACTATTAGTCCTCTGACTGGGAATTTTGTCCTTATTTGATATTTACTCCTATGCCTTCTTTATTTAGCCTACAGCATTCTGTACTCTCTGAAGTAAATTTCACATGTTCAAGTTCACTTTGATTTAGCAACATTATTTTGAAGTACATTGCTGTCCTTTAAAAAGTTTATAACCCTATAAATTAACATTATTGATATTTATGTATAATTCTTCTTCCACTGAGATATTGCAAAAATATTTAACAGCACCGGGCCTAGATCTAATCCATTTAAAATGCAACACAACATGACTTCAGAGACTAAACAGTACATATCCTTTGTGTGCCTTTTCCCAGTTAAGTACACCACATATTTACAGACAATACGGACTCTTTTTTCTACTAGTTTGTAATAAAAAAATGCTTAGTAAAAAAATTGATTTCTTTCATTCAGTAGTTTTTCATCACTTACTCCATTATTTTTACATGGTTCAGAACTAACTGTCTCCATTACAACTCTCCAGATGTCCCTTTCCTTTGCCCTCTGTTGCATTTGTTTCACTGACGAACCAATTTTTCTTGCTTTCTCTTTCCTTGTAATGTAGTTACAAGCTCTCTCCATCACTGTCTTTTATATCCTTTGGTAATTTTAATTCAGCAACTGTGATAGCCTTTCTTGCTGTATTCTCAAAGCTTCTTAGTATTTTATGCTTTTATTCATTAGTCATGTGGTTCTTTTCTCACCTTTTGCAAAATTTCTTTCTGCTCTGTATATCTTTATGACTGCACCAGGAGCTGTAAAGGTCTCTTACTATGATATATATCTTTCTTTTTAAATAGGGTAGCCTATTATTATGTACTTGATATATTCACTTCCACTTACTGCAAGATCTCCTGTGGATTATATTAACCCCTCCTTTTTTGAAGTGGTTTTGGTAGGTTTTTTAATGCCTGATGTCCTTCTCCCCAGTATTGCTGTCTATTTACCCATAAACAGTAATAAAATTCCATTAAAACTGCCTTACTCCTTCATATTTTTAGACAAATACTTTCTTGCATAAAAAATAAATATCTTCATATGCCTATATAATGCCATTCTGCTTTTTCAACCAATTTCTAGATAAATTAAATCCTCTTTTTCATCAAATAGTCTTTTACATGTAGCTATTTTTTTTGGTTTTTCAGAATACAAAGAATGCCTTGCTCTTCTACTTCAACATTCAGTGTTGGCAGCATTAGTCTTTTCCTTCTTTTTTTTTTTTCTTTTAAATTCAGATATATATTAAAATATAATACAAAGGGAAATATTTTTATTTTGCTTAGATCAAAGAAGACAAATAGGTATTCAGGACAAATAGTTACACAGTACCTTCTTTTTTGTCTATCTGATTTGGCACCAAAAAAATACCAGTTATTTATCTGGCTCAGTATTGTTGTCCCCAATGGCATCTTACTCGAAACTCTGATTTTTCTCAGGTTTAGTTGCAAACTTCAGTTCACAGTGTTTGTCCCTACATTTTTTTAAAGGGAAAACATGTATATGTATTCTATTGAATGAACCAGTTGCTTGTATCAAATGGTTTTCAATCTGTGCACCACAACAGATATTCCTACCATGAATTCTGAGGCACTAAAAATGGAATCTATGCCCCACGTTTCCAGGTGAACCCAAAGGAAAATCAGAGACCGGGAATACAAGATATTTTTCAAAGTAATCTGGACTCCACTGTGTAAACTGAACTAGGCTATTGAAACAACCAGGTTCATGTTTTACCCTTTTTGTGCATCAGCAGCAACCTTTGCACAAGCTAAGAGGAAGAGTCCTATTAAATAGATCAGACTTTTATTTAAACCAAGTTGCATCACTTTTAAACAGCAACACATACTTGAAATTACAAGTTTAACAATTTAAGATTTCTGTGGAATCTTTATAGAGCAGAACAATAAAATGTACTGCTCTGATTCACAGTTTTGGGGAACCTCTGTTCAAAATCACCAAAACCAGATGGAATGGCAACATTTCCGTAACACTCCAATTTATGTCTTAATATGCCTGATGCTCAAGAGTACAGTAATAAAAATAATTTCCAGCCTATCTAGCAAAGCTGTGGCTTCATAGTTAGTGAAATTTTCAGTATAAATGTAACTTTCAGCTACCTAATTTAAATCCATTAAAATTCGGTGGAAGGTCTTACTATTTAGATTCATTGTAATTCAAAGCTAAATGAAAAAATAAAACTCTAATGACTGTTAGCCTTTGCCTCTGTCATAATCATCTCTCATTTCTCTCCCATAGGAGCTGAACTCTGCTTTAAATTGCATTCAACACTGTAGCAATTCCTTAATTCCACCTTACTACAGAATTTCCCTTTTATAATTAACTCTCTGGAAAACACGTACCTCAAAAATAACCAAAATACAAATGAGCAAACATGCATGCATTGTGGGATTGAATATCATATTCTATAAGTTATTTAGGATTGGAAAGTTAGGTAAAAAGCTGGAAGCTTCAGTTCAGAATTGTTTTAATTCTTTTTCTTGAAAGGCATAGTCAGTTACTAAACAGAAACTAAGCCTTATATGAACAGTCCTTCTCCTTACCTTTAACTTCCCTTAGGACATTCAGGACAGCACATTCTTACTCAGAAAATAGAGATGATGGTTTAAGTTTGTCCTCTGACATAAAAAATAATGGGGAAAAGAATTTCAGCAGCAGTGCAATATATCCACATGAAAGATGTCAAAACCTGTGTTATATGCTTCAGGAAGAAAGAGTATGCACTATGCAGTAAGTGTACTTAAAAAGTAATTTTTCTGTACAGGTTCAAAGATACTACTCTGGATACCAAAAGGCTGATGGAGAGATGTGAAGCTGCCAACAACTTACTTGTGGAATATCCAAATATCATTACTTACAGAAATATCCAAAAAGCCTACTTAGCAAAGAAAGAAGAACAGAGTTCACTTAATCAGGATAGATCTTCATTAATAAGCTTTTAAGTAGAGGTTAGAAAAGTATCTGACAATGAAAAAGCCTCACAAAACCATCAAATAAAGCTGCCGTTGAAAGTATAGTTTGCATCTTATAATTTATTATGATTAAACATTAGATAATGTCAGGTGAAATCACTTAATCAGAGAATCATTAAGGTTGGGAGACCTTTAAGATCATCAAGTCCAACCATCAACCCAGCACTCCCACTCTAGTCCCTAAACCACTAAATTATATCGCCCAGTGCCAGATCAAACATCTCTTGAACGCCAGCCTGGTGTTTAAGATCCTCCCTGGACAACATATTCCAATGCACGACCACCCTAAGAGTCAAATTTTGCATGACCCACTGTATGCAGAAGAAATAAACATACAGTAAATGTACATGACTGGTTTATTTTGATTTTTTACTGACTGGTAGGTCATGGCCAGAAAGTTGTGGGTTGTCACTAGTCACTTGCATCACTGGCAAGTAATTATAAAAAATTGTTCTGAAACTAGTTTGACCTTGCGTGGATCCTTAATATAATGGAATTGCATTAGCAGATTTCAAAAGGTGCTTAATTGTTTGTTTTAGTCACCGGTTCATTTTACAAGTGAATTTGCACCCTACATATCCTAATGTGATATTCACAGGCAAAACAGATGGACAATCACAAAAAGAAGCATTAGTTTGTGAAGTTATAATTAGCCTGCAGGGCCCATATAAATAATGCTTTATCTTGTCAGAATTTATTAATTTAAAGGATTTCATTCATGTAATCAAAATATTATACTTTTAACTATTGCAGCCTGAGACATAAAAGTTGAAATTATGAATGCCTGTAGTTTACTCAGCATACAAAACATACTAGAATTTTTAATTCAGAATCCAGGAATGAGAGTGATTTGGGATTATCTCTTTAGGGATCACTGTTCTCCCACAACATGCCACTTATGTTGTCAAATAAAGTAAACGTGACAAAGACTCAGAACATATAAGAAGAAAATGGAAGTTTTAATTACTCTGGAATGAAACAATTATACATTTTTCAGTTTAGTTGTTCTTTGGGGTTTGGGTTGGTTGTGATGTTTTTTTCCCTGCCTTCTTTTGGGATTTATGCTATCCTAATACACCTTCCCCTACCATACAGCTCATGCAGCATAAAACTTACTTACAAGTTCAGTCACTGATATTTCAGTCAAGACAAGAGCAATGTCTCCCTTACTACTCCAACAATTGCCATCCTGAGACTGTAGTGAATGACCACATCCAAACAAGTGCAGTATTCCGCTGCAGTAAGCACGCTGAAAGTGCTCCTTCTTAAATCATCAAGCCACCTTCCTACCCCTATTTTATTCCCCAAATCTGCTGTAAGAGACTTCCAATTTTCTATTCCTACTTTTCTTTCTTTTTGTTACACTTTTTAAGTGTTCATTAGTAAAATCCCCCAGGTCTACGCTATTATTTACCTGGTTTCTACAAAGCAGAGTTACAAATAAGCCACACTGGAAGCACTATCTGTTTCATCAAAGGAGGATTACAGTGACCCATGGAAGCACAAAAGCAGTACTCTTTGTCTAAGAGGGATGTGGGAAAACCAGAATACTGTTCTTGCCTATAAAGATTCAAGAGAACTGTTTTTCAATTTGCTTCTGAATGTTGATAAGACTTTGTGAAATAATATAATCCTATCTGTTGAGAAGAATATACATAAAAAGCCCATCCAATGTATAACTGCTCATTTGATAACTGCTGAATATCTGACTCCAGATGAGAATAACTTCATGCATATTAAAAAGTACTATCAGAATAATGAAAACACGTGACTTCAGAGAAGGTTTACAAATGTTTCCTTTTGCAGGGCTCCTGAACATAGGAAATGTAAGAAATTAGGAGCAGCTTCAGAAAAGATTCCTCAAAAGAAGTGCTTTTAACCACTTTTTGCAATAGCAACAACCAAATACTGTCTTCCTGACATTGTGTACATTAATCAAAATAAAATATTTCATACCATGACAAGAATGAATTAAGAATACCGTATAAGAAATATAAAGGAAATAAAATAACTCTGAAGTTTCTGCACCCACTGCAAAAGGGGAAAAAAAAAAAAAAAGTAGATCTTTGCATAGGTACCATTATTCAACATACAAGTACCTGAGAAGACAAGAGATCAGGCTTTATTTTGACAATAAAGTTGTTCTATTGCTTGAAGAAACAATATTCCCCTCCCTACGTGCCTTGCCGTTGTCTTCAACTCTTGTGTTTCCTGCTCACTAACATAGGGAAAAAAAAGCTTGGTTTTAACTCGTGTCACCTCCTGATGCAGTTCCTTTGTGACTGGGTAAATGCCTGAGCCAACACCAGGCAGGGGATGAGTCAGGAAAAGAAGTGGGGGCATGTTTTATTTCAAAAGCGGCATCACAGTGGCCATGTTTATTGTCCCTTTGTACCACAGTGAGCCAAGGGGATTCTGTGCCTGCACCTGACTTGTCTGATGCAGATACATGCTGGAATTTAACAGATAGTTTTCTCACTGAGGCTTGACTCCACTATGTAGTTATAAATCACACGTGCCAGATAAACTTTAGCGTTTAGTATTCTAGAGGAAGACAGGACAAATCATATCTCTGCTCACGTACATATCCCTGTGAGATGAATGGGACAACTTGAGCCTGACAAAGAAAGATCTTCAACCCATGAGCTAGGATTGGCCATATCAGCCAACCTGCTCAGGAGAAAGGCCATACCACCGCCTATCCATAAAGAAGAAAGAGAACTCAGGAGATGTTTGGACCTCAAACAGATAATTGGTAATAATAAATTCTTGTGTGTTGTTTCTGACTGAAAACAATTATTTCTAAATTAGGAAAAAATGGAAAAGTTTTTCCTCCCATGAGGACAGCCAGGAAATTAAAAGGGTTGTTCACATAGATTGTTTAGATTCCACTTTTGGATAAGGCCTGAGTAACCTTGCCTCACCTAAAAGCTGAGTCTTCTTTCAGCAGTAGATTGGACAAGTCTGCTCCTGAGTTCCCTTCCATGCAGAACTAATGTGCTTGCAAAATTTTGTCATTCCGTCTTGTGTTTCCTTACAAGCCGGTTATGTGGACATATACATAACATATTGAATTCCAGGATTAAACTCTGGATTTACAACTTGATTGATTTTTATTTCCATGGATATGACAATTTCTAGGAATCTCATTCTCCTTTTACTAAGCACTAAATTGAAATGCCACAAAGTAACTTTTATAAGAAGCATAGACTGCAAGGTGTCTACCCCTGAGTTACAGATTTTCATCAGATTTTCATCAAGTAACTCATGTTTATATGTGTCTGTTCTGGCTGCAATATTTGAGGCATGTCGCTGCACTTTGAACTGAAACCTGAGAAATTAATGCAACGAAACAGGGCACTCACTATGGAAGGGCCCTCTATTTCTTCAGAAACACACAGGAACAAGCAATAGAAAATAACACAAGAAAAGCCTCTGACTCTACCTTATACCTTATTCTTTGATATCTTATTCCTCTCTTACATTCAAATCTTTCTCATGCTTCAGTATGAATTTGAGAGTACCAGATGTAAAGCCAGTTTCAAAGACCTTTCCAGATTATGATTGCCAGATCGAATCAATGAAGAACACAGTAGAATAATGAAGAACATGTCATTAACCTCCACAGTCACTTAACAAATTCCCCTCTTAAATGCTCATTGAGCCTGAACCCTACACATTACAGAATGCTTCTAGGAGGGTTCCAAATGACCTCATGGAAATTCCACAGGTGAATTCCCGAATCACCAAGAAAAAAATTAAATTGCAGAAGTAAACAGTAAAGGACAGAAATACCTCGCTTCCATGGAAAGCTTTTGTTTCCAAGAAAGCAAAGAGCTTCATTTTTGTTCTCAGTCCTTCAGAAAAAGATAAAAATGATAACAAACAATTGACAGATTATCAAAGGCTCAAACCAGATAATATTTTTAGCCTTGGTATTCCTCTTATTCCTGATTTTCTGCTCTCCCTGTTCCACAGTAAAGCATTATCTCTGTTACCTTCTGTTCCCTGTTTTAGAAGAAAAGGATTTAGGCACTCCAAAACTTGTCTGATTTTTGCAGTGACTTTTTAATTGGGTTTTTGGGTTTTCTTTTGTTAGGTTTTTAAATGTGTGTTTTTTCTTTGTTTGTTTGTTTTATTTTGTTTTTGCAAATAAATCCAGTAAAAATTAATTTAATCCACTATCAGTAAACAAACACTCTAATAATTACAGGAGGTTTTTATGACTGCACTTTGCTTGCTCTATTAATTGAATAAAATTTTCTACCTATTTGGCTGCAACCATGACATTCTTATGAAATAATTTTTCCTATGATAAGCAGTATCAATTTTGCTACTTTTATTTAAATTTAAATTCAACTGTTATCATATTACAAACTTTTTCATCTGGGGCTTTTAGCATATTTATTAAAATCATACTATTCATAAACCTTACCTTCCCGAGTCCTTCCTCTTAGCCATTAAACACAGATTTAAAAACTTTTCATTAGTGAGAAAACAGTAATCATCTAAAGCAGTGTCAACAGTCTTCATTACTAAAACAGAGATTGTTACTGGTCACTTTCTAATTTGAAGTGATTTTTCAAGAAAATAAATGCTGGGCCTTAGGTGGGATTTTTTTTTTCCTCCTATTTTAATCTCTTCTAATGAGAACCTCTGCTTCTTGTCTTGTCTGTTTTGGTTTTCTCCTTCAATATATTGTTACTTTCATTGGTACTTGTACTATTGAGGTGTGATTTTCATCCTTGTGCTGCCACATTTATGTCAGGCAGAGGTTTTCCTCTGTAGCCTTTGATATGAGCATTATTTAACCAGGTATATTAACTGAAAATATTCTAACCTGTTTGGGCACTGGATAAATAAAATAACCACTTTGGTAAAAAGTTCTGATTGAGAATCTCTTTTATTAATGCAGGTGTCTGTTGAAGATTAATTGTCATGACAGTACACTTAATTTTTAAATGCCTCCTAAGGCTAATTTTTATTGCAACCGAACTGGCAACAAAAGTGACCATATATCTATCTAACATGGATAACTGCATTTTCCACACAAAAAACCCTCAACCCCAGAAAATGCCCTTTTCCATAAAAGATATTATCTGCCTGCTCACCCTCACTTTAATTACCCTTAGTTAGTATATTCTTCACTAATATTTCTTACGGGTTCTGTTTATCATTTTGTTCTTTGACAGCACTAGTAAAATGGAATTAAGAGTCAGGAAATGCTAATTAAAAACCAAGCCCTCCAAATATGGAGGAAGAACAGCTGTCAACTTGTGTATTGGTTTGGCACAGCCTAGTTTTTAGTAGACAAAAAGGAACATTTTACTAGATCTTACTAACTTTCAGTTTTTTGCTTTATCAAAAGAATGGGGAAAATAATTTCCTCAAGCAAATAATTTTCCTTCAGTTTCACTTCCAAAATTTAAGAAATGCTATAATTCAACTCAAGCTGGCAAATGTTAGAATAAGCAACATGACAAGAACTCTGAAGGGCATCTGCATAACTTTTTACTACTATTTAAATGAAAATGACCTATCAAGATTTTCTTGAGAGAAAAGACTGCCAAAACCAAAATATTATAACAACTGACTACAAAACTATAGAAAGTTATCACTTCATAAAGAATTCCAAGTCTTGTCTTATGGATAATACCAGCCTATCCACTTGACGCACAATCTGGCTCTTTATTTCAGTTAGAAATAGAAAGTAGAAATATTTTTTTACACAGCAGATGTTCAGAAGAAAATTTTGAGGGGTTCTTTTAAATCAATAGGTGTAATAGTCCTTTAAAACATCAAATTCTCTAAGAAAATTTTATAATACTCATTATCCAGATCAACCAGTAAGTTTTTTGTAATTTTGAAAATTGGGTAAATATTTTTTTTCCAGAATATAAGATAAAGAACCTGGGTTTAGTTTTGGATTAACTACAGTCTAAGGTCATATATAGTATTACCACTCTAAATATAATTAACAAATTGCTGTTAATTAAGCTTTCCAAAGATGTTTTTCCAAACATATGGGGGGATACTCTTCCATAATTGAACACATCAGTCCTATTTAGGGAATATAAATGACAAGCTAAAAAAAGAATATGCTCTCAGTCTGTTTCACTACATGAGCAATTATTAAATTAGCATTGTAAATTTTCATGTTTTGCAAACACATAATGGGAATTTCCATATATAAAGTAATCTTATTATATGATTTGAATACAGCCTTGTATTTATAGAACAATAAATGAAATAATTGTTTGTAGCTCATACATGAATAAATAAAACGCTTTTAAGAAAAATCTAATGCACATTTAGCTATTCAAGTGATTCATAATGTCTGTATGTCATTGGTGTTACCTCACTAATTATTATAAATTATTATTTAAAATTTATTTTAGCTGACAGCTAGTTTAAAAGATTTCAGTTTAAGAGCTTGAAAAACTCAATGGCAATTATACCTAATACAGATAATTAACTATGTAGGTGGCAGTATAAATTAACTCAAATTAGAAAACACTATTTGCTAAATCGTAGACTTTTATTACACTCTGAAGCAGTAAAAATATATTACTTATATGCAACACTTACAGAAACCTATTCTGATGCTTTTAAAACAATATAATTATCTAATTTTGGATCTTTCCTTATTATAAAATCAAAACCATTTTGTTTGGTCTATGTTACATTTGGAGGGGCTTTACCCTGATATGAAGAAAACCAGACTCTACTGACCTTAATGTATCTAGCCAAACATTTGTATCACCTGATGTTCACATGTTTCTGTCATACAGAACCCCCAGAAAACTTCATGAGCCAGTTAAGAGATCAAAATTTTACTGGAGACCATAACTGTGATTTATGGGTTTGTATACAACTCCTTTTCTGTGAATCAACAACATATTTAAACCAATAAAATAAAAAAAGGATTTGTCATATTGACATGTTTCTTGAATAGCGTGATGCTGTTACCATAAAACTACCAGACCAGAAAACCACAGAATTTATATTTAATCTATAAAATTTATTTTTCCTATTTAATGGAATCCGAACTTGAAAGAGGCTATTTACTATTTTATTTCTTGTGCTTGTGTTACAACACCTACATAATACATCTACACTGAAATTAAGAATTGAAGAAGTCAGACTAGCAAAAATATTGTTCCTACTGCTAAGTCAACAAACAAAAAAAACCTGTCATAAACTCTTGATAAAGGTGCTATATTTGGAGTAAAACCAGTGCCAAAAAGTACTGCAATTACTCAGCTAAGAGTGTTTGATCTCACAGATCAGGATGGATATTTCCAGGTAATTGTATCACCAACCATACTCACATTATTTAGAGATCACTCATACAGTTCTCTGTACAGAAACTCCTCCAGAGACAGCCCATGACCAACAGGTGTGGCCAATGGTAATTCTCCCTAGCTCTGTGGTGAAAGCCTCCACTTTCTGACATTATGAAACTCTGTGATGGCTTCACCAATCCTTACCAGTACAACAGTGAATTCCAGGCTGTTTCTAAATGTATACACTTTCCCTACAATAATGGTTAAATGTTAGACACAATTAGGTAAATGACTCTACAGTGCCCTTCATCTTGATGCTACATCTTCACAATATATTTAAAAACCATTTTACTGCTGCAATTGGAATATCAACATGTATGCCATGGTGCCATGGTCACAATTATTACCGTGAAGTGTTTTTTTTTTTTTTTTACCAAGACTACATATTCAGCAAAGAAAAAGGAACAAATGTTGTATTTTCACATTTCATCATCTTTTTTATCACATTAAAATTGCAATATTTGACTTACCCTATTGTAGGTGGTTCAGAACCTTCTATTTCCAAATAATCATATTTTTCTTCCATTTGGAAATCTGTAAATATGAGTGAGATAGTATCACCAGGCTCTGCCACAATTGTCCATGTGCAATCTGCATTATTATGATATTCATTAGGAAAGTTGGGGCTCGAGATTATTCCACTTGATCCTCTCATAGTTCCTCCACAAGCATCCTCAGCTGTAAAAACAAAAAAGAAAAAAAAAATAATATCACCCCTTAAAAATGTGCAGTTTCTTGTTGATAGTAGAAATTCATTACTGCTTAGGTGAACAATTGCTTACAAATTTTTAACATGCTTGACTTGGAATTCTGCTCCGAAATTAAGGTGCTAAAAAAGTAATTGCCTCAAGTTACCAATTACTTAAGGATGATTATACTTGTGCTAGCACACATTTTTATAATCTACTATTTATTAATAAGTATAAATCTTGATTAACACTGTTTCAGTCAATTTACAATAGCATGCAAAATGTCATTATTTCTGCTTTTGCTTTAACCAAAAATGTTTTCATGAATCAACTCAAGTTTAATCCCTCTCATAAACAGTCTGACACATGAAGTACAGCAGTCACACTATACTGAGAAAAGAAGCACAAGTCTTACACATTATATACCAATTGTATTGTCATACTTTTTTAGTGAGTATCTAGTCATAAGGTTTATTCTTGAGAAATCATTTTCTCATTTTCCAACAGCTGATAAGTTTTCAAACCAAAGCCATTCCTGAGTGATTTCTTAATGTCAGATGCAAGATGCTTTTACAATTAAGATGTTTACATCAGTGTAATAAGTTTTAATAGATCAAATATTTACAATTTTCCCATAGGAATACATTTTCCATGTCATATGAAACCGTGAACTGTAAAACTATTTGACCAATTATCATAATGGTTTTTTTAACAGTGCTCTGAAACCAAAATTACTCTGTTTTTTAGCACGTGATCTTAGACTGGATATACCAGGCAAACATTCGATATTCACAAAATCAGTTCTAAAAGAACTTATTCTATGATGAAATAATTCTCAAATGATTGCTGTTCTGTATCTTCTATATTAATAGTATATATATGCCTAATAACTCAAAAATTATTTTTGAGGATCTTATGTTAAAATTATTTCTGTAAGGTAATATAATTAATTGCAAATTTAGTGTCTTTTCTTTCAAAAATGGAAATATCTTTCAAATAACTTGAATGGAAATACCATATTGAATTACTTATTCAGTTTATTACCCAAATGTCTGAAGTATATTTAAAGATTGTTTCTGCTCAATTAGAGTGCTAGTATGAATAAAATTTGCCTCAGAGTCTGAAAATCCAGTCAATACTGATGAAAAAAGAATGATAAGGATATAAAAAAAACCAAAACCAACTTTAAGGAGTATAGGATCACAGAACAAAAAGTTTAAAGAATCCTGACACACATAATGGTTCACTTCTAACACAAAGAAAAAAATTCATGAGTCTTTCTTAACAGCAGTTTACAAGTTTAAAATAACAGGTTTTGTCTTTTAAAAATTCTGCTAAATTATGCCATGGCCAGATTAAAAAAAAAACCAAAAACTAACAAAACAAAACAACCAAACACAAAGTAAAAACATATCGTAATTTATTCCTACTAATTAAGCAAAGCACTTTGGATCCACTAAATGTAATAAAACTGAGAAACCTCATCACATCACAGGTTCTGGCCCCATACTGTGAAAGGAATAAAAAAAAATGTATATATATAAATAAGAATATAATGCTTTCCTGCATTACAGACATTCAGAAAAATAATTTTAAATTGCTAATTTACAGTAGCAAACTGTCCTACTGTATTGCAGAATTCATGTCCTGCTTTTCACATAGGAATTATAGAGAAACATAACTTAGTTCTGAGAAATACAACAAACTGTTTACTAACAATGTTGCTATAGTATACCAAAACTTAAACAATTAGTGTGGCACTGTTTAAAAATATAAACACTGTCAATGAGTTTGCAGTTTATTCTGAGCCACAGCTGTATAGGAATTTTTCCAAAGTGTGATTTTGGGATTTTGATTTCAGCAAAATGACCCAATCATCACAGTTTTTATTCTGATTCATGTAACAAATTTGCTACAATTACAGTTAATATCATTGTCGCAGACATCCTTTTCACTAAAAATCCTTCTTGGGATTTTTTCTCCCTTCTGAGGAGCTGAGGCCTCGGAAGCAAAAGTAAACGACGATTATCTGCTGCTGTGGAATGCAACAGGTGGATCCCTGATTGGTCTGGTGTGAATGTTTGGATTTGCTGACCACTCATGGCAGGGTTAGCTCTCGCTCTCTGCCTGAGACAGATTTTTGTTATTCATTCTTTTCTATTCTATTCTTAGCTCAGCTGTCTGAAGAACTTTTCTCCTTCTATTCCTTTTAGTATAGTCTTAATGTAACATATATCATAAAATAATAAATCAAGCCTTCTGATCATGGAGTCAATATTCTCGTCTCTCCTTCACCCTGGAAACACTTGTGACCACAGTCACATAGCATCTACATTTAAGTGTTGCATATATAACCAAAAGGACACTCATCTTGGTGTATTGCAAGTATTAAAACAATAAATAACAGAATTACTGTACTGTGATTTTATTTTCCTCTGCCTACAATATAATTTGCTTGGTTCAAGTCTTGCAATCAGATCCCTATAGGTAAAAGCTCCCATCTGTGAGAAGACTGAAAAGCATTATGCCCATGCAAATGTTTGGTGCCTTAAGTTGTGAAGACAGTGTAAAAAAAGATTTGATTTTCAAGTAAATTGACAAACACTGTTGACAGGAGATCTACCACTAACTTCATAGTGTACAAGACCCTGACAAATAAAAGAAAATGTAGCAATTGTATCTTGTGCAACCTGCTTTTAGCACCCCTATTTCTAACACAATTGAAGCAGCATAATTTCTTAGATGTCAGCTATGAAATGTTGCAAATAAAAGAATAACTGGTGCGGGAACATTTATAAAGAGTAACAGTGGCTGATCTTCATCAATGTGCAACAAGCCCAGTAAGGAGATGCAAACAAGGAAGAGAGGGAAGATAATCTTTGCTGTGATTTTGGTACAGATTAACAACAATCTCTTTCCCTGACTTTCTGTAACTTTCTGAATTACCTCTAACAAACTACCATGGTAGGAATCCTCAAAGATACTTAAGTGCCTAGCCCTCTTTTTCCATGGAAAAAGACAAGCCCTCTCATGGGATTGTCTTTGCTCAAGGACCACAGTATACTTGGAGGCTAAAGCAGCAGGATGGGAAAACCCAGTGTGTGCCTCAAGGACATTTAATCTTGGGGAAAAAAATAATCTGTGGTGCAAGTTTTTTTGTTGCAGGGAGTAAAACAGCAGGAATAATATGAACCAATGAAGAATGAATTTTGTAAGGAGCAAGGACAGTGTGGCAGTGACCTGGATCTGGCTGGTGTTGGTGCCCAATCATCAAGTGTGCTGCTTCTGCTGTCATAGGCACCCATCCTGATGAATGGATCCCAAATCATGGCCTATTTTTGAATATCTGGAGGGGAGGATGAAGTCCATGAAATGGGAAAATAATATCTGTCTGTGAAAGGATGGAAGATAGTCGTTAATGAGAATTTATTTATCTGTTTGTTGGTTATGAAGAGAATTTAAGGATGTAGTTATGTTGTATGTGTATGTGGTGCATGCTTCCACACCCAATACACGCTATCATCACTACAGCCAAAATGCAATAGCTAAATAGCAGTAAAGCATCTAAATACCTTGAAAGTATTGTGTGCACCCCTATCCTTTTAATTTCCAGTTCACAAATATGAAGAAAAACATTCAGAGAAATTGTAAGAAGACAACACTTCAGTTAAGACTTTAAGTCTGACATTGTTCAATTACAATTACATAGCTAATACTGATTTATTTCAAAATCTACTTTTAAAATTCATACTCCATACTTTCAAATTAAATTGAATTGGTTACGTACTGGGAAATTTTATCCAATAACAATCTTGCAAATGTGATATGAAGGCATAAATGCAAAAAATACACTTACTGCCAAAATGTCATTTTTCCTAACATATTTCTCTGATCTTAACCATATGCTGAAAGGGGAAGTTTTTTCAAAGTGATATGCAAGAGGAGACTTGGCATTAAAAAGCTTTTCAAGGTATTATGAATTCAAATTAAGATCTCCGTTTGAATATGCATAAGGGCTCTTGTGCAGAGGGAGTATCACTAATATCATGATGAGTGATTATGAAAGTAATGTTTTGGGGGTTTGGTTTTTGTTTTTCTTTTTGTAGGCATAGATTTTTTCTATTTATGTTCATAGATACCTGCAGTTTTTTATCTCTCTTCCTTTTTATGCTTTTAAAATCTTGTGATTAAATGCCCATTAAAAAGAAGAAAGAAAAAACACAAAAGTGAAATGTGTACAAGTTCAAATAATCTCCAGTGAAATTCAATTTCAAAAAAATTTATCTTTTTTTTAATTCCTGTTTTGCTGTTCACCATTCATTTTTCATAATCAATTTTGAAAATATATTTCTCTAGTTATGTCTTATTTAATTTCTTGCTTATTCTTGTAGCTTTCAGTGATATTCATAATAATGTTACATAAATATTGAACAGTAAAATGGATGATCAAAGACAGGCAATGTCATCAGTGATTTATACAACATGCAAATTTGTGGATTTCATTGAAAATTCAATGAGATTGTATGGAAGATCAAGCTTTAATCTGGAACACAATGTATCACATCATCTTATCTATCTATCTAGATATTTATAGCAAACTAAACAGTTACATTTTCCACACATCTTTAACTGCCTTCACAAAAAACCCACCAGCTTCAATTTACTTTCTTATTCTGTTTCTTCATTGGCTATGCTACAATCAGCAGAATACAAACTATGCAGGCTGAAGTGAAAAGCACCTTAAAAAGTTAAACTCAGTTTTAAAGTCTGTAGTATTATAGTCTGATAATGAAAATTGCTAATGAGCAAAGTAATAGATTACATAGGCACAAAAAAATCTTTAGGAAGCTCTTAGGCAATGCCAGTTCCCTGTGCTTCCTCCTTTGCACAAACACTTACTGCTTTTGTTTCCTGCCCACTTTTCTTGGAGAGTCTCTATATGTCTATTGCAGAACTCCAGCAGCGCCAACTGTTTTGCTGTGGCTCTGTGATTTTATTAATGTCATTCATCTCTGATCGTACGTAAATTTGCAATTCTTGGGCTTCCTGTGCCACATTTGCTTGCGTACAGACACTTGAAAGCTGTTTCTGGTCACCCCACTTCATCAGAAAGAAGAAAATCCCTCATCAGTCTGTTCTGTGTGTACCCTGATCCTCTGCTCCTCAATAAACCTTCAAGCTTTGGTAACCAACCACAAAAACCCAGTGGACCTGGGTCAAAGACCTTCTCATTAGCTTAGCAAGATCTTGCTCTGCTAAATAAAAACTAGCTCTTCAATTTAGTCTCAATAATGTAACGTTTAGAGTCAGAGATTAAAATAATGGATCTGTACAGTATAGAGATCAGTGTCTATAGTATAATGTATATTATATTTATTTTATATAGTATTTTGATACATTCTAGAAACTCCAAAATATAATGCAAGATAGATATATAAACATATAATATCTGAGAAATATGTATATGTTGATTTTTTCTACAAATCTATAGCAATGAAAATATTTCAGCCTTTCCTCATAATTTATGCACAAAGAATAACCTTACAGATTTCAGAAACTGAAATATAAAGATTGAAAAACATCCATCAATTGAAAATCTTTCAGGATAGCTTTGCAGAACATTTTTCATCTTTGACTTACATAAAGTTCATCCAGCTTTTGAGTAGAGGGATGTAAAACAGTTCTTGAGGACAAATGGAAGTTTTATTTTCTGTATTGATTTATAAAACTCACAGATTTTAAATTCCAAATAAACCCAGTTATGACTGTAAATTGACCTGATTCACATCCTTGAATTTCTCACTTTGTACTTTTGTGCTGTATACCAGTAAAATTCACACAGATTTGACAGCCAGCAAAAAATTAAAAAAATCAAATAATGCATTTGAAGCTAAAGAGATGAGGAGCTTAAATGGTGCTTGAACATAGGTTAAACTGAATAAATTGTCTTCCCACCCACCACAGCTGAGATAGAGCCACAAAAACTACCTGTGCCAGAGGTAAACACTGCAATACCCACACAGCCTGTGCCTGCCTGGAGGCTGGGACTGGGCAACGTGAGGTGACCCGTGAGGAAGGCGGCCGCACACGGCCCAGGCCCGGCACAGCCCCACCAGCACCACGGCCTGGCTCTGCTGAGGGCAGCGGGTACCAAGGGCACCAAGGGCGGCAGGGGCGGCAGAGCAGGGCACCAAGGGAGGCAGGGGAGGCTCAGTGGGGCACCAAGGGCACTGAGGAGAGCAGGGGAGGCACAGCAGGGCACCAAGGGCACCAAGGGAGGCAGGGGAGGCTCAGTGGGGCACCAAGGGCACCAAGGGAGGCAGGGGCGGCACAGCAGGGCACCAAGGGCACCAAGGGAGGCAGGGGAGGCTCAGTGGGGCACCAAGGGCACCAAGGGAGGCAGAGGCGGCACAGCAGGGCACCAAGGGCACCAAGGGAGGCAGGGGAGGCTCAGTGGGGCACCAAGGGCACTGAGGAGAGCAGGGGAGGCACAGCAGGGCACCAGGGGTGGCAGGGGAGGCAGACCGGAGCACCAAGGGCACAGAGGACACCAAGGGAAGGTACAGGCAGGACATGAGGGGTGCGAAGGGTGGCAGAGGAGATACAGCTGGGCACCAAGGGCACCAAGGGCAGAATGGAAGTGTCAGTGGGGCACCAATGGCACCAAGGGCGGCAGGGGAGGCTCAGTGAACACCAAGGGCACCAAGGGCAGCAGAGAAGGCACAGGGGGCTGAGCGGGCATGAAGGACAGCAAGGGAGGCACAGCCAGGCACCGATGGCACCAAGGGCAGCAGGGGAGGCAGAGTGGGGCACCAAGGGCACCAAAGGCAGCAGGGGAAGACACGATTCTATGAGGACACAGCAAAGGATGAGGGGATGAGGGACAAAGGGGAATTGTGGGCGCTGTCCCCTCGCCACCGGTCAAAGGCCGAAGGAAGGAAGGCGAGGTGCGGCAGGAGCGAGGTGAAGGGACAGATGGACCCAAGGTGAAAGCAGAGGAAATCGTTGTTCTCTAAGTGCTTGAGTGCTCTAACATCTTGTCTTCTTTTCTTTTTCTTTTTCTTTTTTTTTTTAAACCTTTAATCAGTAACTACACGCTTTTGTTACCTGGCAATAAATAAAAGTTCAGTGGTATCCTCAGAGTAACCCCTTTTTTCTCCAAGAGAATGCCATGTTGTGGATGTTATTTAGGCAAGTTGGACTCTTCCATACTGCTAAGAAAAGTAACTGTTTTCTAGTGAATGGTGCACGGAGGTCTCATTTATTGTTGTTTATTCTATAAAGAAGGAAGGAAACATTTAAACACAAGTAAAGTCTTGGCACATAAAGCCAATACTTTGTCTTTTTTACAAAAACAAAACGAAACACAAAGAGGGAAAAAAACAAACCAAACAAACAAAAAAAAAATGCAAAAAAGCAAAAAAAGCCCCAAAGGATGCAGCCTCCTGAACTCTTATCTATATATTTGGTTAAAAATGTACACAGAATTTTTTTTTTAATTTTCTGTTTTAGTAGACCAGGACTTGAAATTGGTGGATTAATTCACAAGATTTTTTTAACAAAAAAAATCCAGTCTGTATACCAGTCAACCATGCCTTTACTGCTGACAAAAAAATTAATTACACTTTTTCCTCACATAAAATGCTTTGGGAAAAGATTAGTGTTTTTATTACTTGCAAACCAAGATAATTTAAATTAAAATATATGGGCAGGCCTTGTATGAATATAAGCTCGACAGAAAAATATATAAAGATTTTTTGATGACCAAACTGTTTCCTATTGCTATGTGAAACAATAAAGCTTAGAAGCTCTGCAGTATTAAGATATGCATTTAGATTTCATGGTTCTCAACCCTGATATTTACTGTTTGAGTTGCTGAGGGGCAGAAAGCATAAGAGTAAATTCATTAAAAATGGAATAAAGAGGAAAGCAGAAATTACTTTAGTTGATTGCTTCAACAAAGAAAAGGAAAAAAAATACCTAGGAGTAAATACATCAATTTATCAAACTTGAAATGCAGCTATTTTTTATTTCTCAATATTTTTAATATCAATGGGGAAAAATGTTTTTTACTATGATTTATAAATGTATTTTTGTCTTTAAAATTTGTCTTGTCTTTAAACGAAGCATGAAAAATGTGAAAGATGATAAATAGCAAAACACTTGGGATTTTAGAAATTGCTAAGGACCTCGTGGATTTTGGTTTTTTGTTTTTTTCTGGGGTTTTTTTTTTGTTTGTTTGTTTGTTTTTTTTATTGAGAGAAACTACATCAAAATATGAACTTGGCAGTGGCTGATTTTTACACACAGTTTTGCAGTTTTGCCTGTGAACCACAAAGAAAAAATTAAATTATTGTAATTTAAAAACAAATATTTATGGAAATTTATAAAATAATGGCAATTTGTGTTTTAATCCAGCTGGCAAAAAAAGCACCACACATCCACTCACTCCAAAGAAGTCACTAAGCATTTGAAGTGGCACATGTTTTATTTATCTGTTGATATTTTACTGTATAAAAGAAGTTTGTTTCTATTTTGTGAAAATCACGTGGTGGTATAGTCAGGAAGAGGGCTGAATCCTAAGCAGAGCACCCAGTGTCATCTGACAGTCAATGCCTCCAGAGAGGAAGAGTTGGCGATTCCTCTGGGATCAGTTTACACATCTTAGTTTGAAGGCCCTCCTCAGGAGAAGAGTGTAGCAGGTAGAACGTGAAAGCCATCAAGAAAAAATGGCACAAATGAAGATTGCAGTGAGTTAGTGTGGCAAGGTTTGGTATCAGGAGGCTGCAGAAGTGGTACAGTAGACGTCAGGGCCTATTTCCATGGAGCCAGTTCCAGGATGCTCCAAGATGGAGCTCCACCACTGAGTAAAGCGGAGGCAATTAGCAATATTGGTGGTGTCTCTGTGGTAACATATTTAAGAAGAGGGAAAAATGCTGCACAGCAGCAGAAAGAGGGAGACAGGGAGACAGAGAGACAGAGAGAGAAAGAGGTGTAAGAAAAATGAGAGATTCAAACTTGAAAACACCAAGTCTAGTGAAGAAGAAGAGGGTATTTATAGGCTACGAGTGAAATAGTTCCCCTGTAGCTGGTGAAGAAGACCATGGTGATGCAGGCTATATCCTGGGAACTTATGTTTGCCTGGAGAGGGTGTGAAACTCACAGCCTTAGAAATAATTGCCTTTGAAGTCAGACTTGAGAGGTCTGTAAGATTTGATAACCTCTTGTGGTCCCAAAAGAAGTTCTGCTATAGTTCAATACAGTTCTCCTATGATAGCTTCAAGATAGAAACATAATATCCAAGCAAATTGAAAAACTAAAACAGTGAAGAAGGAGAACTTGTATTGTTTGAATTCACTTAATATTTTTTAAATTTTCCTGCCCATAATCTAGTAGAACACCTAGAGCAAGAACAGGAGAAAAAGAATACTTCCTTTGTTTTATTTTCAACTCTCTTGACCTGATTAAAAGTTGAATTTTTTTTTCCTCAGAACAGGTGCACTATTTTAAGTTTTGCACCATTCAATGGAGAATGGATTTCAATGCATACATCTTCAGTTATTTTTATCTTAGCTTTAAAAATGTTGGAATGAGACCACTTCAGTGTCTAAACCATCAAGCAAGATTTCATACCAATTTTTCTGTATTACATTTAGTATAGGGCTTTCGAGGCATAAGAGGCTATCATAACTTTCATTGTCTAGTCCTTTCAACCTTCTGGCCTAATGACAATTGGATTACAAAGAGCATGGAGCTTAAAATAATTTACTTTTATGAACTGAAGAAAAATGCAAATGTTCATCAAAATTTCTTCCTAAAATGTGCAATTCCATATGCTCATTTTTTGTAAAACCTCTAAACAACAGGCTGTATTCTTACCCAGCACTGTGCAAAAAAAAGAAGCACAATTTCTGTGGCATATTTGTGATCTCTTTACTTCTGTAAAGTTACATTTCTACAAGAATTTGTGTTTTATTGCATCATAAAATACCTAAATGATGACAAAATGTTTTCAAGGTTTCAGAGTCAAGATTTCTGTAGTTGCTTAATTATGCAGAGACTTTGGAATTCAGCACTCCTGAATGTGAACTGTGACTACTGCTTCACCAGAAGAGAGAAGCAGGACCTAACCTCTTCTGAAGACATTTTCTCAGCCAATTTATGACTGCTTTGGCAGCTCTCTTACCTTATTTGCCAAAATTTATCAAACTTAAATTAAGTCTGCCTGCATTTGAAAAGTTCACAGAGACATTCAAATTTGGAAAACTAAAATCAGAACTGGAAGGAAAAAATTTTTACACCACAGAAGCATTTAGGAAAAGAAGTTTCAGTGTTCTGCTTGAGTGATGAACAAAGTTTTTCATGTAGAAGTTGAATATATCTTCTTCACTTTAGCCAATAACACTCTCATAGACAAACTGATAAAGTATGGGGTAGTGACGAGTCTGAGATGTGTGTTGAAAAGTGACTGAAGAGCTGGGAGGTGAAATGCATGAAGGGTGGTGAATGCAAAAAGCAGCATAAAGTCCAGACAGAGACCAGTTCCCTTGCACCTGGAGTACTGAATACAGTGATGGCTCCCCAGTATGAGAGACATGGACAGAGAGAGTCCCACAAAGAGTCACAAATTGTTCAGGGACTGGAGCTGCAGGCATACCAGGGAATCTGAGATAGCCTGTTCAGCCTGGGGTAGAGAAAGTTCAAGGAGAATCATCAGTGCTTATAAATACTTGACAGGGAAGTGAAGAAGGTGGAGACAGACTCTTCTCAATGGTACAAAGAGAAATAACAAGAAAATTTGGCATAAATTGAAATAGAAGTAATACAGTTCAAACTTATTTTTTTCCCACTGCAAGGTTGACTGAATACTCAAACAGGTTGTTCAGAGAGGCTGTGGGATCTCTATCCCAAGATACTCAAAACTCAACTGGACATGGCTCTGGTCACCCCACTCCAGGTGGTCTGGCTCTCAGAGGGGGGAGCTTGAACTAGATTATATTCAGAGGTACCTTCCAGCCACAAATACTGTCTGTGTGAGTCTGGAATACTGTTCTCTCTCCTAGGTCAAGAACAGAGTACGGTGCAGACTGCAGAAAGCCATGGAAATCAGGATATTGTAAACACAAATTGAGTGTCACAAGTCTTGACATTAGCCACAGATCAACAAGCCCAGCCACTGCATGAACACCAGCATTGAGTGGCTGGAAGGAGTATTGACTTCTGTGGATCCACTCTGGAGTGGTGATCATAAGGTACATCAGTGTGAGTAAGGTAAAAGCTTCACCCTGACACATCTTATTTCCTCTGATCTTCTACCTAAAAGATTGAGCTCTGGCAAGTACATTTTTCAGTATTCCTTTCCCCCATGATAAATTTCACAGTGAATGTATGCACATACACATTTTTTAGTATTTGTGCTTTTTGTGCCTTCAACATTAATCAAAAAAGTTACACAGTTCTTTTAAAAAGCCATGAATTTAGAGCCATTGAGGCCTACAATATATATCCTTCTTACTTCATACATCATTGAGTCAACAGGTAGTCATGATATCTTTGGAGCCATTCTGGTTTATGATATAAATCCAAAACATTAAAGATGTGTGCTAGAAGTCATTATAAATCTTTTTCCTGGAAAATCATAATGCATGTCTAATAGTCAAGTTAAAATCTCAGGTGTCCATTTTACTGCTTCAGATTTAAAACATTATTCAAATCATGGTCCAAATGTTCATGCTTTATTTTCATTAGCTTGGTCTCAGCTTTTGAAAACTTCAAAGATTCAACTGCCAGGACTTAAAACATATGCAAAATCTTGTAATAATGACCTTGTGAAAAAAGCAATGATAGCAGAACTGGGCTAATCATAAATTTTAAAAACCCCATGCATCTTTCTAGTACTGTTTTCAAATAAGGATGTTACAATACATTTGTTGATATTAAGAGTTACAGCACTCTGAATGACTACAGCTGTTACAGACACTTCCCAAAATGAAACAGAGCTGAGTTGAAGAGCAGGTATTTAGAGATGCAGCAGTCTCACAATTAAAACTCTGAGGTCCATGATGACAGATCTTGCAGTAGACCACCTCGCTGAAATCAGAATTCTGCATTCTGAAAAAGGTTCTCTTTATTGCCATATTCATCCTTTCTTCCCCTATTAACCCTCTAGCAAGGATATAGACTCAAGTAATTGTTTTATTTGGAAGAGGCATTAATCATCATCTTGTTGCAGCCCCTCTACCACTGGCAGGGACACCTCCAAAATACAAGACATAGAAGTATTTTGTTTTATAAATTCTATCTAACTACGTTTAAAACTTTGCCAGGGTTTGAAAAAAAAGATGAATACATATGGTTGCTGTCAAGCTGCTCTCCTGATAAAGGCAATACAAATCATTATCCTGATATTATTTGTGATAAATATTTATTGGTAGCATATTGAAAATGAAATATATTACAATGGAATTGTGCTATTGAAGTGCCTAGACAAAATAAATATGAAAAGGGAATCAGTATGAACATCTTATCTCAATATGAACAATTTCATACTCTGACTCCTGTAGCTTGAGCTGAGGTCTATTACGAGCATAAATTAAAGTGCACTAATCAAGATATAATTATTGCTTACCTTGACCCCCAAACAGAGCACTAGAACTGTGTAGCCAATCTAGCACCATAACCAGTAGTACCTAAGCATTTTTGTGATGTTGTATCACCACAGAGAGACACAACACTCACGAGGCTTTGAGAAGTATGTGAGTGGTTCACCAAAGAGACAACGATGTTTGTAGCTGCTCATAGGAGACATGAATTTATAAAAATCCTGCAATGGACTGTCCTGTCCAGTCCATTATGCAAGAATGGCTGTCAAGGACATGTTTTCAAGACCCTATGCCCTGATAAATGCAAGTGGACATAATAATATACATTCACTTGCAACACTTCTCATCCAGTACTAGGTAGATCACACTGTTTATGAAGATGGTGTGATTATGTGTACTGTTGGATTGATTTGCAATTCCATCTGGACCAATGGCATTACACAGGATTTACTAAAGCAATGTTTTTACTCAGTAAAGGAAGGTATTTAGAGATAACATGAGGAAAAAATCTGAGTTCAGCAGACCAAATTTCTATCAAAAGAATTTTAAAACATTAATTCCAAAATGAGTTGGCTTTTAACGCAATTCTGACACAAGACAAATACCGTTTATGTGTCTGGGCACCTTCAGTGAAGTAACAGCAAAGAAAATCAACAAGAAAATACAAATTGGCTGAGGAACCTTGTGCAATTAATTGGCTGCAAAAGTATTTGTACCAAGTGACAATTCTCAAAGCACACAATGTAATAATACAGTAATAAAATGCATAACGTGCTATTTTCATTGTGATGACAGTGTAACAGTTAGAATCAAAGAAAAACACATTCCTTACATTATAGCATAGACTACCTGAAAGTTAAATAATTCAACAACAGCATAAATTATTGTCATATAAATTAAACATTATGCTTAGGAGAACACAGTGCATATGATTACTTGTATAGCAAAATGCAAAAGAAGCCCTGAACTGCACTGTTGAAACTTGATGCTAAATTGACTATATAGCCACTAAGAATTTCAGTTTGTCTTCTTCCTTCTCCAGTGTCGCAGATATCTTTTTATGAAAAATCCTTTCCTTAGGATTTTTCCTCCTGAGAAGCTGAGAGGCCTCAGGAACAAAATGTAAACAATGGTTTTCTGCTGCTGTGGAATGCAACAGGTGCACCTTTGATTGGCCCATCTTGGATGTTTATAATTAATGGCCAATCACAGCCCAGCTGGCTTGGACAGAGTCCGAGACAGCTGCCTTTGTTATCATTCTTTCCTTTCTATTCTTAGCTTAGCTACCCTTCTGATGAAACCTTTTCTTCTTTTAGTATAGTTTTGATGTAATATATATTATAAAATAATAAATCAAGCCTTCTGAAACATAGAGTCAGATCCTTTGTCTCTTCCCTTCTCCAAGAACCCCTGTGAACACGGTCACGCTCCAGCACTTCTTGAATCTATAGCTGGGCTTTTAGCCAATTTAACAGTAGTGAAACATTCTGAAAAACTCTGCTAAAATTTTCTTGAAAATAGGCAGCTAGATAGATGTAAATTAGTACTCCCTTTGCAGAATTCACACAACGGAGAGCAAATACAATCATATTATTAGACAATGAAAATTCACAGAAGGGAAAGGACTAGAAAGCCTTTTTTTTTTTTTTTTACAGATTTTCACCTTTTTTTTTTTCTTTCCTTGTTTTGAAGGGTTAGATAGGAGTCTGAAGATAGCGACGTAATTTTCTTACCTTAGATTTTAAATGTTAAAAAACCCCTTGATGCTTTTGACTCTATTATTTACTTTTTTTCATATATTATAAACTGATATGCTTTCTGTAAGTCATTGTATTTCTCTGTATTGACAATAACCTCTGCTAAATGAGGATCAGTCCTAGAAACATGGAGCAGTTGGGTTTGAAGAGATCTTAAAGATAATCTAGGTCCAAACCCCCTGCCATGATCAGGGGCACCTCCCAGCCTGGGCTTATACACCTCCAGGGATGGGACATCCACAAATTCTTTGGGCAGCCTGTTGCAGAGCCTCACCCCCCTCACAGTAAAGAATTTCTTCCTAATATCTCATCTAAGCCTACCCTTCTTCAGCTTAATGCCATCCCCTATTGTCCAATCACTGCACTCCCTTGTGGAAAGCCTCTCTCCAGCTTTCTTTTAGTAGTCTCCTTCTAGGTACTGTGGGCCTACCAAAATCATTACTATTTTTAAAGCCATATTCTATTTACTTCCTACTCTACTCTCTAATGCAGAAATTCCCTATACTTCTGCAAAAATTATTAAAAATTAAGATCCGAAAGTTACACTTTTGAAATATTAAAACTTGTAGAAAATAAAAAGTACCGTTTTCAGCCTGCGGCATATAATTTCAAAAATTATAAAATAATAAATATGATTATAAAACAAGAAAATATTATTAAAGTAAATTACCTCAAAAGTAATATTACAAGACTGTAAATGCATATAGCAGGTCACTGTAGTGTTTATATAAATATATATTTATGTATTTTATTGGTAAATGTGTTTTTATATGTATAAATAATGTACTCAGGACAACATCCTTATTATTTGAAATACACATGTGAAAAACATGACTATAGTTAGATTTTTTTAGCAAATACATAACATTCACTGAAAATGCAGCAGATTTACAAAGTTTATATTTTTTTTATTTTCTTTTTGAGAAAGTGCCATACTATAATGAATGACTTTTTCTTTTGCCTCTTTGATGCAATTAGATTACTTGCCATTCAATCTGTTTATTTGTGGTCAAGATAATGTTCATGTTTGTTCTCCTGACACAGTAAAAATCTTTATCTCAGTTCAACAAAGAGAAATGTACCATTTTTGGCAGAACACAGTACAGTGTTTATTGATAAATGAAGAGCAGCAGCCTCTAAATATGATCATATGTTGTTTAACAAGGAAAGAAAAAAGAGAAAATAAAATACAGACTAGATCATATTCAAAAATTGGGTTGTTTATTTCTCAAAACAGAGTCATACGCATTCAAGGAAACATACAACTTGTTTTTGCCATGGAGAAATTTGTTTCCAGTTGTAAATATTTATATCCCTTTGTGCACCCTCTCCATTTCTCCAGATTTGACCTTCTCATTTGGTCCTTTAACAATACCCTATAATCACTGTATTGTTCTTACTTACTATTTTGTCTTCTGTCCCATATTTGAATTGCAGTGACTTTTTTTCCATTAACAGTTTCAAAATTGCCTGTTCCATTTCTCAGAATCTTCTTGCCTGCTGTATCTTTTGTTCTCTCATACTTCTTATTCATAGTCTAGTATTTCAGGATAGGTTTTTCCTGGAATTTCTTTCAGTTTGCATTTGCAGGATCCCCTTAATATATAGAACTGGAAATCTCATCTAATTTTCATATATGTATACACTAGACTTCTGTATTTGAGCTAGTCACCTTAGGCTCTTTCATAAAAATTTATGAGAAATAGACACTTTTACAGTGCATCATATTAAAAGACCAGTATGAGTGTAAAAGGTCCGAATGACAAGGTTTTAGAACAAGGTGGGCTACAAGGATGGCTTTTGTGAGAAGCTCCTGGAAGCTTCCCCTGTATCTGACAGAGCTAATGCCTGCTGGCTCCAATGGCTGTTCAAGGATGAGCCCATCAGTGACAGTGATAGCACCTTTGGGACAATGTATTCAAGAAAGGCATAAAAACTGCAATTTTAGCTGGAGAGAGGTATGAGATCATGAGGGAAATGGCTCTGCACACACCAAGGTCAGTGAAAAAGGAGGGAGAAAATGCTTCAGACACCACAGCAGAGCTCCCCTGCAATGTGTGGTGAAGACCATGATCAGGCAGGCTGGACTTCATGGAGGTCCCCAGTGGAGAAGATACTCACCTGCAGCCTCTGGAGGACCTCATGCTGCAGCAGGTAGATGCACTTGAAGAAGACTCAGCCCCATGGGAATCGTACTGAAGTAGGCTCCTGACAGAACCTGTGGAGAGCCCCACACTGGAGCAGATTTGCTGTTAGGACTTGTGTGACCCCATGGGATATCCCACACTAGAACAGTCTGTTCCTGAAGAACTGCAACCCATGGAAGAGATCTGTGGTGGAGCATTTCATTAAGAACTTCAGCCTGTGTGAATGACTCAGTCTGGAGAATTTTTTTGAGGGCTCTCTCTTATGGGAGGGATTTCACACTGGAGCAGAGGGAGAGTCTGAGGAGTTCTGCCCATGAGGAGGAAGGAATGGCAGAGACAATGTGTGATGAACTGGCATTGACCCCCACTCTGTGTCATCCTGCGCTGTTTTGATAGAGGAGGTAGAAAATATCTTGAGTAAAGTTAGGCCCAGAAAGAAGGGATGGGTGGGGGGAAGTGTTTTAACATTTGATTTTATTTCTCATTATCCTACTCAGATTTCATTGGTAATAAACTAATTTCCCCAAGCTGTGGCTGTTTTGCCTGTGACAGTAATCCTGAGTGATCTCTCCCTGTTCTTATCTGAATCTATAAGCTTTTTGTTAGATTTCCTCTCATCTGCCCAGCTGAGAAGGGAGAGTGATAGAGCCAAGGTCAGCCCAACACAAAAGTATTCTGGACTGAGTCAAGTTGAAGGTTGCCACAGTGATTTGGGAGCTGAAGCATATGACTAGAGGAGAAGCTGAAAAAAATAGATATGGTCAGGTTGGAGAGAAGAAACTATATGAGGCACCTTACTGCTGTCTTCAGCTTCCTAATGGGAAGGTACTGAGAACATGGAGCCAGTTTCTTCTAAAAGGTAAAGAGCAAAAAGGACTAGAGAGAATGAACATAAACTGAAACGTGAAATTCAGATTCAATGTAAGGTAAAAGAAATTTTCCATGATTGAGGTCAGACACTGGAACTGGGGCCTAGAGACAGTCTCTAGAGATATTATCTCAATCTTTGAAGATACTGAGAGTAGACACAGGCCAAGCAAATTACTGTAGTTGACCTTGTTATGGACAGAAGGCCTCCTGAGGCCCCTTCCAAACTACATGATATCACAAATCTATGATATCTTTCAGCAGAGAACATAAGATGGACCATAAGTGGTTTATTCTCTGTTGTGACCTTAAAAATATAGAAATGTAGTGAACATGTAGACTTCTATATTGAAGATGCTTGGAGGAATCCCTCTCATCCTGGCTATTCGAAGTCTAGCTAAACACTATTCTGCTTTGTAACTTCACTTGAGTTGATAGTACAGGATACTGATTAACTCTTTTGTCATCTAACAATATTCCTAAATACTAAAAATTTTGAGAACTGCTGTAAAATGAATTAAAAATGTTACATGGCTTTTAATGTGAAATAATGTTATGGTTTGACACTGGCACTAGCCAATGCCCCATGAAAAAAGGTACTCTCCCCGGTGTCTGCTGTGAGACTTTCGACCAGGAATAAGAAAGAGGCAGGCTCCCACTTAACAAAAGAAAAAAAACATTTATTGACTAAACTATACAGACAATAACTAAACTATACATAAAAAAACAAAGAACACACAAGAAAAAAAAAAAATGAAAGCCCCACAAAACATCTCCCTCCTCCTCCCCTCAATTCCCCAACACAATACACTTCCCAAACCCACAACCATTAGTCCACCACTACTCTGTACACAATCAATTCTCCATTCATCAAGAGGAGAGGAGTCCTTTTTGCTTGGCCATGGTGGCCTTTTCCTATTTCCAGGCTCTCTCACCGCCTGGATGAAATCAGGGCTGTTCCCAGGGTCTGTTTTTTAAGGATGCTCTGTCCCATTCCAAAAAGAAACACAATCACACCTTTTGGGACATCTGTCCCCCCCATATTTATATACCCCTTGAGGCGGAGGGGTAAACTCCATCCTTACATCTTCTTCTTGGCTCCGAGACATTGCGCCCCCCTGGATGCAGTCTCTGTCTCACAAGGAAACACGGCTCTGTCCATGGCTGTACAAAAAGAGTCCAGCAACAGCCACTCCAATCATCTCTTGCCACCCGGATGCTTATGCTTCTCTTTTTCCACACTCTCCCTCACTTGCTCCACTTGCTCATCTCATTTCTCCCACTCACTCTAACTCCTTTTCCGGGGCAGGGTGATGCCTTGTAAGCTTTCATTGTCCACAAAAAAACAAAAGGCTCTAAAAACGGCAGGACTCTTTCACAGCGCCTTCTCCCCCCCCCTTCTTCTCCACAGACACAGGCACGCGGGCAGCTCATATCAGGTTTCAAGATAACAGTCCCGCTTGGTCTCTCTCTCCCTCGGTCTCTCTCTCTCTCTCCCTCCGGGGGGGGAGAGAACTTCACAGCAGCTCCTGGTCTCTCTCTTCCACTTCCACCCTTGGGGGGGGGGGGGGGGGCCTACCTCTCCCGGGCCGGGCCACATGGCTTCTCTCTCTCTCTTCTCAGCCCGCAGCAGCACACTAGTATCTAATTTCAAAACAAAGGTCCCAGAACACTCGCTCTCTCTTTTGGGGGTCTCCATCTCTCCACCCTTCCACCTTCAGGGTACCCTCTCTCCCGATCTTGGTCTGGGGCCCAGGCCTACCGCGTGGCCGCCCCTCCCCCGCCCAGCAAGCGCCGGGCAGGGGAGAAGCTCCGACCTGTGTCCCTCCGACGTCCCAAGAGGCCGTGCCTGCGCAAACACCTTGCTTTTAAAGTGGTCTCGGGAGGTGACTCCTTCCCAGAAATCCCATTGACCCGGATTTCCGGGTCAAACCACCACAAGTAGTCATATAATATGAAAATGAATTAGCATGAGAAGAAAGGGACATTTGAGAAATGGAACAAAAACCAAACCAGTCTTACTTAAGCTCTATTTTTCAAAGATCCCAGAAGAGAACATGATACTTCTATCAGTAAGATAACACAGTTGTATTTCCATGACAAAGATAGATTTAACAACATATTTACTGCTGTCCTGTTAAATGAATCTTTCATTAAAATGTTTTCTCATCTAAGCATTCTATTTTTGCAAGTATGATTTCTCTGCAGTTGTCAACGAACATCTCAATTGCATACACAGTTCAGAGCCCGGAGGAAATGTTTAAATGCAAACATTTCAGTCCAAGAAAGTAACTCCACCCTCTAAGCACTGGTATTCTTTAAGAGCTATGGAAATTCAGATATGGAGGAAGCAAGTTACTAGGGTGATGTAAGTCACATGCCCATACCATATTCCACTTGCTTTTCTTTTTTTCTTTTTTTTTTCAGCTACTAGAAAAAGTAAGCATGACAGAAAAGTAGCAGTCTGGGTCACATTTCTCATTCACTCTCAGTAAATGAATAGTCATATCCTCTTAATGTAAAACTGCCTAAAATTAGAACAGCAGCTTAAGATTCACAGAATTTCAGAGCTTATTATAGGAAGGAATATATTCCATTTAATGAGGGGATTAAATGCTTTCACTTATTGCACATTTTGAAATGAAATGCTTATGCACAACACAAACTACCTATAAAAGAGTAAAGGGGACAAATCAGAGAAAGCCAGGACTTTAGAGTCTTTAATATTGTTCTTGTTTCCATGGAAACCCTGACAGAGCGCTGGATAGACTCCTCCAGGGAACTGGTGATCACATAATGCTTCCTAATTGTTTAGCAACAACTTGTTTTGTTTTTCAAGTATAGATCTTCACTTAATACCACACCTATATTGCCAAAGGACACAGGATAAATTTCATGAAAAGAACAATACAGCATGAAAGTATGCTACACAGAAGGAAAAGGTAATGGTTTTGGTTGACTTACACTAACTCTATTCTCTCTCATTTTAAATACATTAAAATATATGTAAGTATATTAAAAAATAAGAAATTAAGTAATATAGATAGAAAGCAATCCAATTTTTAAGAAGTAATAGAATATAAAAAGGTTTTTTTTACAGGTTCCAAGTGACCCTGTAAAAATCTCCTAAATCTATTCAAGCTGAATTGCACCCAGCCATCTGACACATTTGGTATCAAGACAATCTATGCAAAAACTGCAGATTTTTGGGTATTTTTTAATAGAACCTCAGTGAGAATACTCTCTTTCATCTGTCTGAACATTTAGTAGAAGAAATAATCTACATATACACATATGCATGTGAAAAATTTTAGATTTGTTTCCTGTATGGAATACACTGCATCATACATACTGAACCTAAAATCAGTGTCAGTGGATTTGAGTCTGAAACACAGCCCATACCACCTCTGCAGGCAATTACAAATAGATGTCTGAGGCCTGTGCCCTGAAACAGGGCTGTCCCGAGTTCCTTTCTTTCTTTCTTTGGGGTAGGCTGTGCATCAGTCTTATTCTTAGATGAACTTTCACACTTGTCCTCATCAGCCAGCTCTGCAAAACAGTCTTTAGAGTCTCCTCATTTTCAAATTCTCCATAAGGCTTCAGTTTGTATAGGCCTATTTTGCTTGTCAAATATTTGTTCACATTAAATAGGAATTTCTAATCTGTAGTTACAAAATAAATTTCACTGAGGTTTGCAGCCTGTGGGCAGGGGCTGTTATGAGACCTTGAAAATTGTGTGTTGACTGTTTACATACCTACTAGAAGTGACTGTGACTTAATCAGTTCATTTTTCTTCGTTTGCTATATGGGTTTGCTTTAGATTTTGATACAAAGATGAAATGGTAGTTTAACAACATGAAATCTTTGGAGGCTGCTATGACAAATGTCATAATTAGACATGAACAGTTTATCTTCAGAGCTCCCTAAATAGACGACAGGGAGAGAAACAAATGCATTTTTGTCCCAGAATTCTGTATTCTTTCCTAAATGTACAAGTTATATGACAGATATCATTAACTTCATGAAGTTTGTTCATTTGTAGGATTTTAATGCTCATATTTTTATCCTCACTATTTACATATTTTTTATAAACGTGTCTAATATTTATCCACAAACTGAAAGCTTTTACCAAACAGAGCTATCTGATCAGTGTCCAGAAATAAATGTGTTCTCTTAGCATGCCAAAGTTGCTTATAAATTTCAAGTTATTCTTCAAGTGTATCTAAATATTGATGGCAAAGCCCCTTGCTAGCAGCTTCTTTATTTGGACCACAGATCTTTCAGACTGTTACGCAAATGATTGTAAAAATTTAAGAAAAAAGTTGGATCTTTAGAAAGATTGGAAGAGTGAAGTACTGGGGATGATGGAAAAGGGAGATGTTAGTGCAATTATTTGTACGCATTTAGAAAATCTCTTAATTGGACCTTCTATGAACTAGCCTAGCCAGAAAATGGCTGAAATGCAGTAGAATCTACTAAGCCTGCCAACTCCTGTGCTGACATTGTGCAGATTATACATTAATTTATTCTTGGACTAGAGGGCTGCAAAATCACTATTGTCTGTAAACCATTTCCAGAGTGCTGGCACAAAGCGGATAATATGCAGCATTGGAATTTATGTCTGAGAGGAAATTATTTGGCTAATAGCAAGATCATTATAACATCCTTGTTCAAAATGGCAGGTAGTCTTACAAATAGCAGGGTAGGCATCAAACATAAGCAAATACAATCCAAAGATACTTGAAATTAGAATGGTTGTAAGGCTGTATGCAACAGCACAAAACAAACAGAATGAACATGCAGTATCAGACTAATTCATGATACATGACACATATTTCTGGCTCTTCTGTGCCCATATGAACCTTTGGTCAAGCAATTTATCTAAGGTTCTAGGTGGTGAGCAGTAGTATTCATAATGGAGAAATGGCATGTAAACAGCAATGTGCTATCGCAGACTGAAGAAGACACTGAAAAACCAGATTACCCTGTAGCTTTTCCAGTAAACAGAGCCTGGAAAAACTGTAAAATCATTTCCCTCACTGATGAAACTTAGAAATTATATCTGGAACCTTAAGAATTAGATTACTGCTATCGAAGAAATATTGTTTGTAAAGCAACATTAGCTTATGATAATTAAACCAATTTCTTGCATTTCTTGTGGATACCTCCAGAGTTGAGAGGCAGAAATTTGATAGAATGAATGCTTGAAAACTACACTTCTGAAAGACAGATTTGTGTGCAGATGGATATAATCCTGGATTTACATACTCTTTTCCAGAAAAATCTTAGGAGTTCTGTAAAATGTAGGATGGAAAAAGGGACCATCGATCCAACATACAAAATTAAGATTTGTACTAAAAGGAAAGTCAAGTAGTGGACTTCCTAGGTAAAGTCTTTGTTTACCAAAATAGCATATATATCACCCTTCCCAGTAGCACGGTATCTCTGTTGTAGCATAATCCTTTGAATCCCCTAATCTTTCCTGTTTCCTCTGTTACTGTTTTTCGCCTCTTACCATCCCCATTCAGTTCACTGAAACTTGGGGAAGTGGCTGTAAAGGTTCCTGGTAGAAAAGAACCTGGGGGTGTTGGTTGGGCAGTGGCTAAACATGATCTAGCAGTGAGTCCAGATGGCCAAGAAGGTCAATGACAGTCTGACCTGTGTCAGTGATTGTGTGCTCAGCAGGACCAGGGCAGTGATTGTACCTCTGCACTCGGCTCTGGTGAGGCCACTCCTTGAATCCTGTGTTAAGTTCTGAGCCTCCCACTATAATAAAGACATTGAGAGGTTGGAGTGTGTCTGGAGAAGGACTGGTGAAGGGACTGGAGCACAAGTCTGATGAGGAGCAGCTGAGAGAGCTGGGGCTGTTTAGCCTGGACAAAAGGAGGCACATGGGAGATACCGCTCTCTACAGTTGCCTGAAAGGAAGTTGTAGAGAGGTGGCTGTTTGTCTCTTCTCCTGGGTAACAAGAGAAAGGACAAGAGGAAATTGTCTCAAGTTACAGCTGAAGAGGTTTAGATTGGCTGTTAGGTAAAATTTCTTCATGTGAGCGGTTGTCAGGTTTTGGAATAAGCTTCCCAGGGAGGTGACAGAGAGGTGCAGACAGCAAGGCTTTATGATACCTATATACTGATAGAAATTTCTTTCAGGATAGGTCAGAAGGATAAATCTCTGTTCCAAATACTGTGTCAATGCATTGAGGCAAGGAAAAGTGATATTTTGAATAATCTCTCCTTACTCTCTCAAAACATCTATGTTACATGAAAATTTCACCTTATGCTGTTTTTATCTGATGTGTAACTGCAGGTTTTTACATAATGTCTTGGTAGCTTATGTACTAGTTAAAATATGCTTGGTAAATAATTAGGCAGAAAGAATTAAGACTCAAAACTAAAGGCAATCAGCAGGAAGCTTGGCATGGCAAGAACATGGATATTCCCTTACATAGGTATATGATTGCTTTAAGGAGGGTCACTATTCAGAGGAAAAGTCAAATATCATGTTTGGAACATGCTATGCTGTTTTTAACAGTAACAGACACTGAAAGACTAGCTAAACATAACTTAATAAGCAGCATATTCAGTGGATAGCCTGACTAATGTGGAAACCTCCAAATCCCCTGAAAAGATTCCTGTGCTTCAGAAAATGCTCCAAAATGAGGCAGTTATAATATAGAACTCCATTAATATATTGTGATAATGTAAATTCATTCATTCAATCAGTAAACTAATCACATTTTTTCTTGTTTTAGAAATGAGAGAAAAACATTTCACTGAGTATTCAAGATTTTTAATATCACCTTCCTTTAAAAAAAACCAAAAAGCATAGAACGTAGAAAATATTTGGTTCAAAAATACATTCCTGCTACAGTTCTTAGACTCTAAGATATATGAAACCTATTTCCTTAGTTTCTTTTTTAATAGCTTTTTAATGCTATTAGAATAGATACTAAACTCAGTGTCTGTCCAATGAGACTACTTGCATAGCTAAACTTTGTGGAAATCTAAATTCATACACTTGCCCACTACAAAGTTTAAATATAATATGGTAGTTTAATTTCCAAGTGCAAAAGGCTAGCAGTGTAGTGAAAAATTCTTACTGATGAATAGAAATAACTTGCTTACAAATGTCTTCAGCACCTATACTTTTAGGAAATTATGAATGGATAAATTCAGCACAGAAAAGCCATTGAATACTTCAATAAACTTCTCAGAGTGTAGAAGATCTGAGTCTTAGATGCAGTTTCTTTATTCTTACACAAAAATTAATTCTTAAATTGAAATGTTTGAAATTCAGTCCAAGGAGTATGGTATACTATGTCCAAGAACATGGTATACAGTGTACTCTGGTCTCTTTGATAGCTACAGCTCTTAAAATAACAGTTGGAAATTACTACGTATGTAAAAACAAACACCTGGTTTACTAAGGCTTTTTGCACAAACAGAAAAATATGTCACTATTGGGAATGAAGTAGAGAAAAATAATGTAAAAATCATTAAGATGGTTGGTGGTTTTTCTCTATTTTGCTAGTGAACTGAGTACATCGTGTACAACAGCTGCATCAGTAAAGGAATTTGGGAGGGACTTCTTGGTTTAAATTTAAGAGAGTTATCCTTAGCACAGAGAGGAAAATGCCTTTTAATTGCTACCTATGGAAATAAAAAGAGCAATATTATAGTAATCAGGTTGTGTCTCACATGTTTAATGAAAATATCTAATTTATTATATCTTTCATCTGATTATTATAAGGCCATTAGAAAGTGAAATGAAACATGCCTTACTGTGTCAAGCATACATGACTGGAATATCCAGCCACTCTTCCAGACAGCTCCAGATGAAACAACATCAAAAAGGGAGGACCTTGTTCTACAGATATAGGATTGTCAGAAGGAAAAATAAGTGAAAGGAACCATGAACATATTTACCATATGTTGAATCTATATTTTATTTTCTGATTATATTTGAGTACATCTCTATTTATTAAAAAAAAAAAAAACAAAAAAACCCAATCCAAACCAAAACAAACTGCTCAAGGCTGTGATCAAATGTTAAACCCGTAATAACATGAAAAACAGTTCCCAAAAGTGCTATCAAACTGTGTGAGACATACAAGGCTGTGTTTAATTTAAGGCAAGAGTTTACAGACTCAGAAAGCAAGTCATAAATTTGCAAAATGGGAGTTGAAAGATTCTTTTAAGAGGTCTCTTTAAATTGTAGGAATTTTTCCACAGACACACTTATAGCTGTTATATAGACTTCTTTTTCTTGCACAATTCAAACTTACTTGAGCAGTTACCTGAAAAAGAGGATAATGGAGTCACCATGCACCTAGACATAAAGAATAACTGGGGCTGCCTGGAACATTTAGAAAGAGCAAATGGTTGGCAAGTACTTTGCTGACTTAGCTGTATTTAAAATGCAGCTATTATTCTTCTTCTGCAGTTATTAATCTTATACTATGACTAATGCATAACTGCATGTTATCTGGAAAGAACTGACTTCTTTATCAGGGAATTAGGAAAGGGAAGAACCTGTCATTATTGTACTTGAAAATCCAGAGTGCCAGCTATTGTGCTGTCTATTCCTCTGCTTTCTCCCTTCAGTGAAGGAGTGCTCTTAATCCGTTTGCTGTACTATTTATAGGTGATAAACACTAGCTCAGTGAGTATCAGTCACTTTATTTTGATTTACTTAGGTGATGGAAGTCTAGTGTTTGTTAATGATTATAAAATTTTACTTCAGTCTTTGGTGTTCCTAGTGGAAACTGAGCACTTTATAAATCCTTGGTGAATGGATAATATACACAAGACTTGGATAAATGACAGAAACTCTTTAAGCTTTCATCTCCAATTGAAATAAAATTCCAGAATGTTTGCTCATGAAGTTACAGTCATTAAGGTTATTAATAAATATCTGCTTTTTAAGTCATGTCCAGGTAAACAAATGTAGAAATAAAATTTATCATTCTTTCAGTTTGACATGAAGCAACCACTACCTCAGCATTTCCACTTGGTGTTCAAAGATGCAGGAGGACTGAATCTCCAAATATTGCTTTTTCACTATTTGTATTAAATGAAGTAAGAGTAAATGAAGAGTTAAACCACAGCATTTTTCCTACAGATGCATGCACTTTGCTTTTTACTTCAGATAGTTAGAAAATTGGAATTTGACACCACATTTTTGGCCAGCCTAGAGATTTATAGATTGCAGTAAATAAACACCATATTATTCTGGGATTTTGGCCAAATTTGTCTACTGAAGCCCTTTAATTTGTGTCTTACCAAAAGTGCTTTGTTCCATGGACAAAACAGAAGGATAAAAGCCTTGCCTATCAACCTGGAATCCAAAAATTAATGTTCTGAAAAAAAACCCCAGAAACCAAACAAATCCAAACAACCAACCAACAGATCAACAATAAAAGCAAAAACCAAATATTTTTCATTAAAAAATGTTATTTAAAAACCAGGACATTATTTAAAAAGTGGAACAAGAATTAAAATTGCCCTCACAGTTTAACTGGACACATCCAGAGACCAAAAAGAGCATGCTGTAAGTATGAGCTGTGATCCATGAAGCACAAAACTTAGCTAGTCTTTGCTAATCAGGGCCCAATACTTCAAAAGAAAGCATAGATAAATTTTAAAAAATCAAGAGGAAATTAGCAAACATTATTGGTGGTCTCATGAGTTATGAAGTAAGATAGCATTAGTATTATAGTAGTTAAAGACCTAAACTAAATATGTAAAAGGAAATTGCAAAGAGGAAGAAAATAATTGGTTTCTAATGGGCATAGGTGCAAAAGTATATACGGTGGGGAGGGAAGGGGGAGGTGGAAGATAGTATGTTTAAATTTTAATGGGAAAAAATACATGTGGAGTAAATTATAAAAGTTCTTTCTAATAATATTAAATAAAAAAAATAGAAAACCACTGTCTTTGGAAAATGGTAAGGTTTTCAAAAACTATCAGGACGTTATCTAGTGAGAATAAATCTTGCAGTAGAATGCAGGATTCTTTAAGATCTGAAATCGTTACAGTTTTCATCCTGCCCTATTGCCTTTTCAACAAGAAACAGGAAGGTTAAAATGTATGAGAACTAAAGTGTGTGAATTAGAGACTTCCTTTAGCTCTTTAAAGAACACTTCACACCTTTCCTTGCCCTTATCCTGACTATCTGAGTTCTTTTGATTGTTCTAGTGCTCTTGGATCCTGATCCACAAACCCTGGACCAGCCAATTCTGCATCTGTGTCTTCTGAAAAGTTTGCATACATCCTTTGTTACACTCCAGCCGTGTGAGCTGCTCTACTATCCCTGGTATTCCAACAATGTTGCTCTCCTGTGACTCCTGCTTGCGCAGGTACGCTTTCACCTTCCCTTACCACTTCTGATGTCACCCATGTGCCCATCATTCTGCGTCCTTTATTTATGACCCCTGTCCACTGGTACCTGACTTAAATGTGGGTCAAAATATCTGTTTCCCATGAATTATTTTCTTTTCAACTTGATTATGTAAGTATTGATACTGAAAAAGATCTGCTTTCTTCATGGTTCTCTAAAGAAGACAAAACTAGGAACTAACAGGCATCAAAAACAAAGACTTTTTTTCACTATTAGTTACACAGTTTTTACAGGTTCCAAGATGTATACAAAAATTTTAAATATACTTACAATTAGATCAGAAGAAAAGTGTGAAATATGGGGGTCTGTCTCTTCTGTGGTGTCTCAAGAGGAAATGGCCTCAAGTTGTACCAGAGGAGGCTCACATTAGATATTAGGAAAAAAAAACTTTGCTGAAAGAGTGGTTAGGCATTCAAACATATTTCCTGGGGAGGTGATGGAGGTGCCATCTCAGGAAGTGTTCAAGGGGCATCTGGATGTGGCACCTGGGGATATTGATTTTGGTGGTGCTTAGTTGATGGTTGGACTAGATAACCTTAAAGGTCTCTTCTAACCTTGATGATGCT
This sequence comes from Calcarius lapponicus, assembly GCA_039654755.1. NCBI lineage: Eukaryota > Metazoa > Chordata > Aves > Passeriformes > Fringillidae > Calcarius > Calcarius lapponicus. The sequence continues at coordinate 140,257,739 of CM077464.1, forward strand.
GTGATTATGTGAATCATATAATATTGTGATATGATATTAAATTCTCAAAATGAAAGATGAGGGAACTGTGGCATGGAGAGAATTGATGCATAACTGCACACCAGGAAGTTTCTTTCTCTGCACTGCAAAATACCAGCCAGTGTTAAGAGTATTTGTTCTAGGAAGGTTAAACCGATGAGGCAGATAGTGATCCTAAATTCTCAAAATTAAATTATTGACCTCCTCTCAGTTTGCTTTAAAAGAACACAGAATTAACCTGATGGTGTAGTGCAAAGAGAACTTTTACCCATGAACTGTTTTGTGCAGCTGAGATAAGGTTACCTCCACCAGTTAACAGAAATGCAAAATAAATTTAATGTGCTACACTTGTACAGATCTACCACCAAAGTTTAATCCTAAACAAAACTCAAAATGCCAACATACAAGATGAACAAATTAACAAAACAGACTGTTTGCCTATATGCTCATTACAGTAGCTCTGTGAGAAATTAAATCTTTTCTAGTGGAATCTTTCGTACATATATAGAGAAAATGCTACAATGTCATTAAATTTAAATACTTTTCCAGAGTCAAGGTAATTTAAGGCAAATTTGGTTTAGCCTCTGAATTTGAAGAGCTGAATGAAAAGCTGAATAAATTTTGTGGAATTCCAAATTTCTTTTAGTAACACAACGGCATAATCTTCAGATCCTTCATCAGTGTACAATTGTAAATATTGGAATTAAATACAAACTACAGTTTTGGAAACCATCCCACGACAGCAAAAGTGATGTCTTTAATATTTAAATAAACCAGCAACACTTCTGCTAATTATGAAAACAAGATTAATTAATGCTTAAGATGAAGATTCATGTTCCATAGGTGAATCAATATTTAGGCTAAGAAAGATGCAGCCTTAGACAGATGTAGTCTTGAAGAATGCTAAAACGTCATGCTAGCATGAAATTTCAGCAAAATTTAGCAATGAAATCTTTCACCTGCAAAAAAACACTACTGGCCATTAGTTATTCTCTTGAAGAAATATTTGAAGGACTTTAAATACTCCCCAGAAAACTAATTTGCTATAACTTCTGCCTTCCAGATGTAATTACAACTGAGTTGTAAATCAGGATTTGCAAAGTGATACCAAAATTTTGAACAATATTCTCACAATTTCATTTAATATCCAGGTAATTTCTTATTTTAGGCAGAAATGGAGAGATATTGAATGGTTTATCAAGCCAAAACTTCAATAATGTTAGGAAAATATACTATTCTGTTTAGAAGCCTATGGCAGACAAAGGTTTTAGATTAAGCAGTTTAGTAAATTGAGTTAATGAACCAGTAATTACTTTCAAAGTTTCTCAAATTATTTTCCAACTATTATTTCTGCTAATTGATAACTACAAAGGTTTTATCCAAGAATGCCATATAGAAAATGAACCGTAGAAGAACAGGAGGGTGTTAAAGGGAAACAACTGCCTTGCAAAAACAGAATTTACTAGCCCAAACTGGATCAAGCTAGTTATACATTTAACACCTATCCTCTTAGAATAGTCTTTAGGTGTTTCTAACAAATAAAGATATTAGCTTTAAATCAGATGTGAAAGACTAAGTCTTTGTTGTAACTGGCAATTCCTGTATGGTGTTTTGATGCTAAACATCGTGCTAAACCAATATTTTACTTTTCCAGGTTCCTTCTTCCCATTCGTTCATCTTGATTACTCAGAGTAATCGTTATCCTTTTCAATTTCAGGCATAAATCTCACTGTTATGTTGTCCTCAGTGAAATATCACAACTTAATTTCAATAGCATATGTTAGCATTAACAATTAGCACAACTTCTATGTCCTTTATCCTTCATTAAGAAAAAAATTTAGGAAAACAGGAGATGAAAGCAGTGTTTCAAGCTTTTCATAGACCACCCAAATAACTTCCACACACTTGTGTAAGAAGTCCTAATTCCAACCTTTAAAATGGTGGAAATGAAGATTCTGGTATTCAAGAAGTTTCATTGTTTCAGTATTGGGTTAGATTTCTTGATCTTAAAAGCTGATCTTTCTTTTTTTTCCTCTTCATAGCCTATATCAATTGTTACAACAATCTTTGGTAATTAAATTTGATTTTATTGGTGCTTTGTCTGTGAAAAGTAGCAAGAAAAGGCATTGTTATATCTGTCTTTTCCTTATTTTGGTATAAACTACAACTTTTTCCAAATGTTCTCTTCCTGGAATAATTACATATACTTTCTTTCTTCTTTAAGCAGAATTTAATTTATTTAGAAAGTGTTAATTTCTGCTTCTTTCCCCAGTCCTCTGCATACTGTTTGGAGATGTAATGTAAGAGGCTTGTTTTCCAAATTAACATGGTTACTGCACTGATGAGTTTAAATTACTTTGATGTATATGCCTTTTCATTCTGGACTATATCACACCTCCCGAGAGTTAGTCATCCACTGCTCATACAACTTTCTAATGGATCTTAGGAGAACTTCCTTTATTACTGATAGGAATTACCAAAATTACCTAAAGATGTGCAAAGTCAAATTATGTTAACCAAATGGAAGTATGATTCTGATGTTCCGATTAATATTCTGATGTGGAGGTATACATTTTTAAAGAAAGGACAAGTAAAAAAAACACTTTAAGATATTCAAAGCTTTGAAAATGTAAATCCTAATTAAAAAATGAAGCTTAAAAAATGAATTATTCTCTGTTAGTAAAGTTTCCATAGTAAGATTGCTTTCTGAAAATTTGTATTTTTTTTTTCAATTATCATTGCTATTACAGTAGCACATCATTGCATGCCATAAATTTTCACATGGGAGCAGTTCTCTATCCATCCTAAGGACTTCATTATTTGACCACCAATATCATAAATGAAGAGGCACAAAGTCTAGACATTAATTGATTGTATTAAACCCAATTGGAATGCTCGTGAATAGTGTTGCCTGCTTAAGGACAATGTACAATGTTAGATCATTATTATTGCTGGTATATTTTCAGTGAGTTAGGAATACATTTAACAGACACTACATATATCAGTAATGCTAATATTGTTTTTATTACTAATACAGTAAAACTAGAATATTTTACCATTAGTGTTAGGAATATGTGGTGTACCAATCTCCTGATTTACAGAACATCAATAATGACTTAAAATAGCTTTATATAACTCAGCAAAGTTTTACCTCTATTTGCAATTATAAGAAATCCACGGTTCTGGTCACATAATAAAATTCAAATGGGGATTTGCTATTCTTCAGGCTCAGGTTTTTGTTTTTTTCACACAAGCAGACTGTGGATTATTTCCCTGATAGTGAGTATCAGTAAAAATAGTGAGTATCCTGAGAACAACACTAATATAATGAGAAAATATAAGTGTGTTGGGGTACAGTGGTGAGCAATTTCAAGACTTTTCATAAACAGAAAGGTTTGATTCTATTGGTACAAAAAATTACACATTTTAAAGATGTCTAAAATAAAGAACTCACAATGCTCTTTTATTGCAAAAATTCAAAGCAACAAAAGATATTGTATATTTTGTTATTCAAAATGTCATTCTGGGTATTATTTTGAAGATCTTCTCTGCCTGGCTTGAAAGCACATAGCATGGTACTTGAAAACTCCCAACCATTATTCTACTATTTCAGCAAAATAGTTGATCTTGTTCATCATTTTCACCCCCCAAAGAATCTTAGTTAATATCTCTAATTCTAGGTAGAAGCATTTATATTTTTTTAAATACCACCCATAAGAGTGTTAGCCATTCTAAGCCACTGATTACTTATGTCCCAAAAAGGATCTGCAGAAAAGCTCTGGAAAACTGCTCATATATAATTGCTTATGTATGTATACATCATTTTAGAAAATATTTTTTTGTTTTCTTTTCAATTTTCTCAAATAATCCAACATATTTCTTATCCAGACTCACACAGCTATACTTGGGCTTTTCCCAAGAATAAGCAAGAGTAACTATTTGTGTATAAGAACTCGCTTCAGGCAGAAAACTGCTCGCTCCCTGCGAGATGTAATTTATTCCTGCTTTCAAGTTAGTGCACTCTATTTTCTTCTGTGTATATTGTCAGTTCCAATAGTTAATGCAATACATGGCATCAAGTGCAGTACTTTGACTTTATATCCTGCTTTGTTCTTTCCACAGCCTACAAAGACCAGCTTCTAACAAAGACGCAAATGCAGTCGTCTTATTTTACTGTTTATATTACTAGGTTCTATTTGACAATTTCATAAAATCATAAATCCATCTGCAACCAAATATATCCACCTGTAAAATGCTTACATTGCTATATGATTATTTCTTGGTAATTATGTGAGGTTTAATTTTAGATGGGCTAAAGGCTGGGCTGCCCCCAACCTTCACATTTTGTTTTCTTTTCAAAATTCCTTACTATTCTATGCCATACATTAACAAATATAACCATTAAATATAAGTGTATTGGAAGGTCCACAAGACACTTTAACTTAATCTGAAGCTACTCTCTGTTGTATCTGACCTAAAACTTACCTCATGGAGTTGAAATATGTATAGTCATGTATCTGTGTACTAACACAATTACACCAGTGACTTGCAATTAACAAATTTTTTCAGCCCAGTAGGTTCTGCATAGAGGAAATGGCAAAATATTTAAATAGTGAGCTGAATATTCTAATGCAATTTTGACATGTGTTAGATCACTTTTAAAAATAAGAGCTTATAAGTATCTCAGTTAAGTTCATTTGGAATAAATCCACTGAAGAAGAAGATAGGTATGAAGAAACATATCTTTATAATTCCATACATACATACATGCATATATATTGCAGAGGAGTTACAGAATTCCCAGACTTGGAATTTAGTATGAACCTCTTCAGCCTTTTACCTGTCATGACAATATATGCAAGAAATAACTCAATGTCCTCCCAGATAAATAGTAAAAAAGCAGAAATGCATTTTTCAATGGAAAAAAAAATATGAAGCTAGTCAGTGGGTTGTGCACTTCTCTGGTCAAAATACACGTTCACTTAGACAAGTGGAAAAACAAAGTCTCTTGTAGAAAGTACAAACAGAGTTTTTATATTGGCTGATATTTTGTAGCTATATGTATAGGCAATTGGAAGGTTCACAAGACACTTTAATTTTAATTTTATTAGAACATCTAGGAATAAAAGTGCAATTGCGTTCTGCACTTGAAATTTCTGAATTCTAAAAAAAAAAAATTAAAATGGAGAATCTTACAACAGCCATTTTAGCATGGAATAAGAAATAAGAAATTTTAAGAAGACATAAAAGTCAGAATACTTCCTTGATTATGAAGGTGTCTAATTCTTATAACCTTTACAGAATGAAAATATTATATACAAGTGTAGCATTATTTATTACTATCAGTAAATTGTTTCTAGTTTGCAGCATTATGGCGAAACTGCAAGCTGCAACATTAGCTCAGGTATAGGTGATATAATTAAGCTTTTGTCACATTTCATGATTAAAAACAACCTTATCAAAATTAATTCTTCAGGGGAGAAGGTTTATTTAAAAACTCGTCACGGATTGTGCACAGTGTAATTCAAAGAATCAGAGAACCGCTAAGTTTGGAAGGCAACACAGTGGGTGATCTGGTCCAAACTTGCTACTCAGGCAGGGCCAGCTAGAGCACATGGCACAGAATTGCATCCACCAGGACCCCCAAGTCTTTCTCCACAGAGCTGCTTTCCAGATCATCCCCCAGACTGTGCTGGTCCATGGGGTTATTCTTCCCCGGATGTAGGACTACACTGTACTTTGTTGAATTTCAGACAGTCCTTCTCTGTCCATCTTTCCAGCCTGTCAAGGTCTTTCTGAAGGTCTCACAGAACTCAGGTATTGGCCACTCCTCCCAACTTTGTGTCATCAGTGAACCTGCTGATCTGCCATTTTGTTCAAGTCACTGATGAATAAGTTAAACTTACTGGGCCCAGCATGGACCTTTGGAGGACACTGCTAGTGACAAACATCAAACTAGACCCATGCCACTAATTACAGCCCTGCTAATCAGCCAGATTCTAATCGACCTCTGTCCACTCATCCAGTCAACAGTTCCTGATTTTGTCTACCAGGATTTTGTGAGTGACAGCATCAAAAGCCTTCCTGAAGCCAAGGCAAACAATATCCACTGCTCTTTCCCGACTGATCCAGGTAGTTGTTTCATTGTAGAAGGCAATCTGTTTGGTCAAGTCTGATATACCTTTAGTGAATCCATGCTAAATACTTCTGGTTGCCCTCTTGTCATTCATATGGATACAGATGGCCTTAAGAATGAGGTACTCCATCACCTTTCCAGGGATTGAAGTGGGGCTGACTTTGAAGACCATTTTGAAGACCAGGGTGAGATTTGCTTTTTTTCAGTCTCCAGGTACCTCTCCTGATTGCCATGACCTTGCAACTGTCTGTGAATGACCTTGCTGCGGTGTCCAGAAGCTCTCTCGTGGACACATCCTGCCAGAGCCCACAGGCTTGTGGATGTCAAGTTTGCTTAGGTGTTATCTAACCCAATCCTCCTTCACTTTTGTGCATCACTGCTCTCCGAAAAACTTACACGTGCTCTGTGTTTCAGAGCAGGGGACACAAGGTTTTGGGTTTTCCACGCCGTCTGGCCAGGACTTTGTGGAGAGAGGAACTCAGGCATTTTAAAGTGCTCTGGGAGTCAACTTCCCAGGGAATGCGCTCTCTTTAAAATACCAAGTTTTGGGGTAAGGGGTTTGGAACTGGGAGAGGGAGAGACAGGGAGAGCAGAGGTACACTGCTTAAGATTTGGCTTTTTCTCCAATTCCTTCTTTTTGAGCAATGCTGCTCGGATTTGAAAACTCCAGAACACAAATTTAGCTGAAGATGTGTTCCCAGACTGTCCCAAGGTTATCAATTCATTTCCAACTTTATCCCAAAATGAAATATTCTGGACTTCTTCAGGGGAAATTTGTGGGAAGTGTAGAAAAAGCCATCTTATAAACTGTTTCAATTTTCCTTTAGAGAACTTAACATTACCACTGACTAAAATTCCAACAATATGATAATACACTCCTTGTTGTGCTGTGCTGAGATGTGAGCCCACATTTAGATGTAAAAAGCATAATACAAAAGTCCCGCCGACCGAAAAACAAAGCCAAAATCAGCTACCGATTTCAAAGAAAAGAAAACCACAGAGAAGGAGCAAAACCGAACAGACAATAGCCTCACCGTACAGCTGCTTAAACTGCTTTTAAACCTGCCGCCAGCAGCAGGAGGGAGCCGGGACCGGCCCCGCCACGTGGAGAGACGGACAAAGCCTCCCCTCCCCGCCCACCACGCGGCAAGCCGAAACTGGGGCTGCCCGCGCCGCGGAGAAAGGAGCCCCTGACCCGCACAGAGAGAACACGGCGTCACGGGCAGAGAGAGCCCCCCTGCCCCGCACAGAGAGAGAGCAGCGTCCCCCGCGCCACGGGCAGAGAGAGCCCCTCTGCCCCGCACAGAGAGAGAGCCCAGAGGAAGGGCAGGGACGGCATTCCCGCTCCGCCGCCGGCGCCGCGAGTTTCAAAAGACGGCAAAGCACGCCGCAGAAAACTAAAGCCTAAAACGCGATTGTTTCCCTCCTGTGGGGCTGCGCAGCCGAAAAAATACAAAGGCAAGAAAGAACAGAGCTCACGGCAGAGTCTGTTTTTTGACTTTCTACCCGCCCAAGGAGCAGAGATACTCACCAAAATCGAAGCTGTAGCTGGCCAGGTCAGGCAGGCTGGCTCTTCACCGGAACAGGACCTCCGCGGGCAGGAGGGGCTCCCCTGTTCTCCCCTGGAAAAGTTGCTCACCAGAAAGGAGCTGCACTTTCCAGGGGCGCTGAGCAGTCCGCGAAACTTCTTGTGGGTACAGACCTAAAGTCTCTGCTGAGAGCCAAGCAGGCAAAGCTCTGCAGCTGGAAACTCAGCTGCCTAAAGTCCTTCCCGAGGTTCTGAGGTTCCTTCTGAGGCTGTAAAGTCGTTCAGCCGACCCAGGGATGCCAAATATTGAAATAAAATTCCAATATTACCGGATGGAAAGTGCCTGGGCTCTTCTGGCCCCCACTGCTTGGCCTGAGACAGCAGCTGTGGTGGTTTCCACCACAGAGACACCTCTGGCTGGTTGGATGCTGCAGCTGGGCCACCCAGGCTTGGAGGAACTCAGTTTACCTCTGGGAGAAAGTCCTTAGGCGAGGTGAAGAGGAAAAGGAGCGGATTCAACGGAGGGTTATAATCCAGACTTTTATTCCAAGGCCACGGACAACTGAATCTCAGAAACCAGCTCCATTGAACAGAGAACCACGTGCTCGCAGTCAGTTTTAAGGCCCGGGCAGGGGGAGAGAAGGGACAGGTGAGCCACCAACCTGGTGGGAGGGGCAGGGTCTCAGGGGAAGAGTGACACCCAGGACAGGCCAATGACCCTGACACTGAGGGGCATCTTTTGAACTTCTGCCAACCAGAGATGCCCCTGCTGGAATGTTAAGCTTTGACTGACAGCACTTAGTAGGAGACAAAGGGAGGGGGAGGAGGAAGGTATTGCCACACCTGGGAGGGACTGGGATAGCTTGGAAGAAGGAATGACTTCACGCTGCAACACTTCACCAAGGGAGTCTTCTTTCCAAGACTCCTTTACCCTGGTCTGTGTCAGAGAACCCTGAGGGCTGATCACATCAGTGAAGATTGATGCAAAGAAGGGAGAGTTTTGATAACTCTCCCTTCTCTGTGTCCCCTGTTACCAGGGTTTCTCTCCATTTACTAATGGGTCCATATTATAGTTTTGTTTTTCTTCTGTTGTTGATGTGTTTTAAGAAGCCCTTCTTGTCCGTGACATGCTGGTCAGATTTACTTGCAGATGGGCTTTGCCCATTTCTACTTTGACAATCTCTATATTAATTCCATGTGGCTTGATGTTTCTTCTAACTCCTGTGCATTTCCTGCTTATGCTTGAGTAATGACAGGAGTTCTTTGTTCATCCATGCAGGTCTCTCTCCCCCTTTGCCTGATTTCTTGCTCATTGACATTAAGCATTATTGGTTTTGAAGGAAGCCAACTTTGGATATCAACCAACTCTATTGAACCCCATTTCCCTGTGGTGCCTTTTTCCATGGGATTCTTCCAAGAAAATCCCTGAAGCGGCTAACATCAGCTCTCCTGAAGTCCATGGTTGAAGTCTCACTTTCTTCTTCTTTCCTGATATGCAGCTCCAAATTTTCATGGCCACTGCAGCCAAGGCTGCCCCCAACCTTCACATCTCAAAAAAGGACACGCTGTTAATCTGAGATTGAGCAACTCACCATTCCCTGTAGGATCCTCTAATACCGGTGACAAGAATTTGTCATCAATGTTTGCAAAGGAACCCTGAAGACTATTTTTGCTTAGCTGTGTTGCTTCTCCAGCAGATGGCATAGTAGATAGAGTCCCTCTCAAGATCTGGTGCCTTTGACTTGGAGGCTGCTCCAAGCTGCCTGGAGAAAGCCTCATCCTCCTCCTTCAGCCAAGAAGGCAGCCAGTACTAAGCACCCACAGCATTGTCACCTTTATTAATCCACTCTTTGATCTGAGCCCATAAAATCTCAGCTTGCTTGACGTCCACCCCAAGGCAGATGTTGGTACATTTCAAATGTTGTCTCATATAGAGAGCAACTCCACCACGTAGTTGACCATAAAAAATAAATACAATTTAACTTTTTTATAATTAGGGTATTTTTTTCACTTCTAAAAAATCTAATAAAGTAACAATATTTTTATGAATACCAAAACATGCAAGTGAAAATCTTTGTGCATTTGAACAATGTTCAGTTAGAAAGAGGTTATGAAAGAAAGCAGTCATTAAATATGTCTGCTGATTTTTCAATAAAATCCTATGGAGACAAGTAAAGGAATAAGAACCTATTTGAGGAATAACTCTTTCTTTCATGAATAAAATTTGGCCCAAAAATGTATTACTTTTAAAAATGCAAATATTGGTATAATTTAACAAATCAAAAATTAAAACATTTAGTAGAGTGTCCTGCTTGTGACATTACAAAACACTGTTGTTTTCAATGAAATTCCCCATTTTGAAACATCAATCCATAATCATCACAATGCTAAAGCACAAGCATGACATCTTCCTTATCTCTTCATTTAAAGTGAAGGCAATGTAAGAGGAAAGACCAAAAATAAAAATAAAAAAAATTCCTCAAACTTATTTGTTCTGAAGTACAAGAGGCAGATGAGAATGATATTTACACACAGCTGATCTACAGACGTCTGTGATCTTATGTCTGCTGACTTCTAAGAGTGCCTCAAATTGAGTTTTTTTCTGAAATGTGAAATCAAGCAAACAAACAACACTCAAATTATTATTGAACAAAATATACTTTTGTTCTGTTCTTAGGGTTTTTTCCTTGCTGTGTTAGATGTAATGACCACTGGTAGGGAACAATAAGACATTTATCACAGGAAATCTTTAAGGATGAGTGTTTAATCAGAGTCTCCATGGCAAACAGTGAGAAAGAGATAAGAAGCTCATTAGTCTGTAATCATCTTTAGCAACCTTTTGCAGAATTCTGCGTTGGATAATTGTATTAGGCTAAATTAGGAAAGATTCATTTGAATGGAATCACAAGGGTGCATTTTATGTGTAAAGTTAGATGTTTCTGACATAAAACATTGAGTCACGGAAGTAACTCTTGAAAATAATTGGTTCTTTTATTGGACATGGCAAAAAATACTTTAAAAGCAATTTGTGCATTAAGACTTTAAGACATAATGTTAAGACTTAAATCAAGAATCTGCCACATTCTTAGGTTATGTTTCAGTAATTTGTAACCACCACTATTAAAATATGTATCTTGGATTTTTTTTTGTTCATCAAACTTTTGTCCTTTAAATTCCTCGCTGCTATTGATTAACGAATTGTCTTCTTGAAAAAAATGTTTTCCTTCTGCATGTGTTTCTGCAGTGAATCAAGCCATTGTCTTAATCTTCTCTCATGTACATGGAAAAGTTTGAGTCCTTCAGTCTCTAGACAATGACAGTTTTGAAACCTAACAGAACTTGTTTCCTCTTTTTCTGAATCCTTTCCAATTTGTTAGCTTTATTTTGCCTTAAGAAATGACACTGTGCAGATAATGACTTCTCTAATTATGAGTTTAAAAAAAATGGTTTTCACATTCTCATGTAGTAGTCATCTTCTTACAAACTAGCCCTGTCTAACCACAAGGCTACTTTGGGAGTTTATCTTATGAGTACAAATGTACACAGTATATTTTCATCTCCCCTTGGAGCAAAACCAAAATATGTCCAAAGTTCCTCTGGAAAATGCAGTATCAGAAAGAAGAAAGAACTCATTCAAGAATACAGTTTTTTATGCCATTCATTTCAAAATTGGCAGATTGAGAATTTCAGCACTGGAGTCCATTAGACTTTGATTTTGTTACAAATATAAGTCAAGTCAACATATTCTCATCATATCTTTTGCATTCTCATCTCCAGAAACTAAATTTGGATATATGCCTTGATTTTATATCTCCTTCATTATTAGCTAGCAATTTTCAGGGAAGTAGGAGTGGAAGATTCAGAAGTTATAAATATTTCTACTGGAAAACATTACTATTAAAAATAAGTTTATAATTTTTCAAGACCATTGATAAACATATTAAATAGATGTAATCCAGGAAGAAGAAATGAAAGTATGGTATTTCCAATGTCACACTCTTCTCATACATAATTAATTTTTACAGTGCTGTTTAACCATGTTTTAACCAATCTGTATTTATTAAAATGGTAATTGCAGCTGGAATTTTTTTGTAGACTCTGCAATACTTCATCAATGTTTTAGACAAATATAAAGGTTGCATTTTGCAAAATTAACCTGTGAATCTAGAAACTGATCCCAAGGTTACCTGACATATTGTCTTTGGTTGTGTATAGTAGTGATAGTGCCTTCATTTTATCAGCATAACCTCCATTTGCTGCTCTGCAAACATTATTTATCTTTAACAATTTTTCTCTCAGAAAATAAGATTTTCCTATAATACAGGCTTCCCTACTACTGCTATATTTCTAATAAGAGCACAGGAAAAGGATTTGCCCTACAATACCTGTTAGAATACAAGGGATTTTCTATATATAAATCTTAAGATAATCAAACCTGACTTACAATGAGGTAAGACCCTGTAACTCAATTGTTTTAGCAGTTTCATATTTCTGTTTGCTCAATAACCAAGTTACTACTAGACAAAAAGTCAGTTCTTAGAAAGCACTAAGGGATCCCAAATCTATATTCTCATAGTTGCAAGTACATTGTACGCAGACATTTATATTCTACTTCTTATTAGATTTATAGTTCTTATTACATAGCATGTATTTTTTAAATAAATTATAACTATAACTTTAGTAGAATATTGACCTAAAAATTGGTAGGTATATATGCTGAGATACATCATATATGTGAGCAAGAGATCAAAATATTCAAAAGAGGGGTTCTTCAATCATAGTTTAAAACTTAATTATTAATAGAGAGATTAAAATTTGTTAATACTAACATATGTATTCAAGAACATTACTGTAGGATTTCTCTTACCTCTACAGATAGGAACAGGGAAGTCCCATGATGCTGTATTAACAGAGCTGGCTATGCAAGTAAGCTGTGGGTGTCCATCCAAAATATATCCAGTTACACAGCTGTATCGGATTTTGTCACCAACATCAAATCTTTGACCATACAAAATACCTTTTGGTGGAACTCCTGGGTTGCCACAGGAACTACTCTGTAATTCTGGAAAAGACATGTATTTATGAATTAAAATGTTTTTATACTTAAAATGTTGTTATAAATAAATGTTTAATTTTGCTTAAAAGTATAGAACACAAATTAAGGCATTAGGCCAGATAATGTTTTCATGGATATTATACAACTCTCAACACTGAAAATCCATTGTTGACTCAGTGTATTTAGCATTTGCTTAAGTACCCAAATATCCAAAGGCAGATGAAAATAAGCATGAGGTTTTACTTAAGCTCCAGCTATCAATATATTAATGCAATTTTTTAATTAAATTGATATAAAAGAATTATTTATTTTACCTCAATTACATATGAAAAACATATGAATACCTATCATTACATACAAACAGGAAACAAAGCAGCTTGATATATTTCTGACTTTCAAGTTACACAAATGCAAAACAATAAACAAAATTGTAATACAAACATGAAAGAATATCAGATTCAAATTGAACGAAATCTGGGAGAAAAATAAAATTAATCAAGATAAAAAAAATTTAATAAGCATAAGCGTGAGCATGATCAGGAATCCATTTAATGATTTAATAGATTTTAGATAATGAGGAAAATGGATGAGGTACTAAGGGTAACTAATTTCTGAGCAAATAATTCGTTAATTTAATCATGTGAAATACCTCAGGTCTGGTAACTTCTATAATACAGAGCTTTAAACTACTGAGAATCCAAAATGACTCATAGCCACTCTTAGTCTGATCTCTGAGGCCATTAATTAGAGTTCAGTTTCAGTAGCTGGTACTCTTTTGACTGTGTACCTTTTTGACTGGTGTTTCAGCATCATAAATAGCTTGATTACAACATTTTCAGTCATTTACTACCAATGTCCTTTAGTTAATGGACATTAAAATATAGATTTTTTGCAAGTGTGAACAAAAGATATTTTATAATCCCATCCTGACCTCTTCAAGGCTTGTGCCAAGTATACTTGCCAGCCTAATGCTAATGGGAAAGAGGTAAATCAGATAAACCTGCATTTGGATTTATACCAAATTCCCCTAATCTAGAAAGGAAAATGATGGAAGAAGAGAGGGTTATGTATGTATTGTTTCAATTTCTTTTCCTGAATTCCATGTGACTAAAACATTCTTCAGTAGCCCTGAATTGCTCATGAGTGTGTGCACAACATATTTAAATATCTAAGGTGTTATAGGTTTCAATTAAAAAAAAGATATATAAACACTTATTAAAACAATCAGTATGACTCCCAACATTCATTACATTCTCAAACTTCAATGCCCAGAACCACCAAGAACTAGGAAATTCTACGGGATTTGTGATACCAGCCATGAAACAAAACTATGTAGCAGTTATTAAAAGGCAGAATTCACTATAATCATAAATACATTCTCTACATGTCCATACATATATAAGTACTATATATATATAAAATATGTGCTAACAATGAGTTAATTTACAAGATTTTATTTACCAATCATGTTCTGATGTGAATAAGTTAAATATGCATATTAGCTGCTGATGTTTTGCTGCTATTCCCTGCTTTCTCTTACATAATAAACTGTGGGTTTGGATTTGACTTTCATTACCTTGCACAATGACACAACACAGAAGTAAGCAAGTGGCCTATCTCACCATGGGCACTTCAAAGCTCACCTAAAGAACTGATATTCCTATCACTTTTTTACTGAAGTGTTCTATACTGAAGCAATATTCCCCTGCCCTCAAATCTGCTTGCAAGCTTTACAGAGAAGGCAATACTACAGTGTCTGCTGCATATTTGCGCAAAAGAATTTCTTTTAAATCCTCTAACAGTTTTCAAGGCTATTCAATTTGTTATTTATCATCACAGCATGTCAAAATGAATGTAAGAATATAATCCCGTAGATTTTAGTTATCATATGAATCATATTATATTAACTTGAAAACTCGGCCTCTACACAGTATTTTCATTTTCAGCTTCTCCCAGAAGATGAAGTCTTTCAGAAGCCTGTATCTCTTAGGGCTTTGTAAAAAGGTCACAGAAAGATTCCCTGTCCTTTGAAATAAAAAATATAAAGATTAGCAATGTCACTACCTAAAATTACTTCCTTTACTTTTACTGCTGTCTCACCAAGAATTACCCACAGAAGGCAATTTATTCTTGTGAAATTACATTATATTTTAAAGCACTAATTAAAAATCACCCTCCTTCTAAAATAAAACTAATTTTCCAGTTGCAATACTATATGCCTCATCTAAAAGTAATTCTTGGCATTTTTCATTAACTTTTTACCTTTATGATAAAGTGGCCTGGGAGTATGTTACTACTTCTAACTCTTCAAGCCATTTTATTCCTGATTCTAGATAAGTGCAAAAAAATAAAACATACACTTTTAAGTATATTAATTTATTCTGTATTTTCATTTTGAACATCTACAAGTGCCTTATTTGGGGATGAGAGGGAGATAATTTACCAAAGTAACTGTATTTGTCTTCTTTGATAGGTAGTATCTCTTTTCAAACTGAATGTGACACTGTTCTACCAACTCCCTGACATTTAAAGCTATGGATTGGTACCCTAAGATTGTCATCTGTCAGGGAACACAGGAATTGCCAAATTAGATTGTAATTTTTATTCAGCTCTGCGCATATTCTTGACTTCAGTGACATTTTGATAATAACTAATGATATGAAGGGTGGAAAAGTATTTCCTTTTAAATTTGCCATCTTGCAGTTTGGTAGAACTTCTCCTTGTTCATGTAGTCTGAAAAGAAGCATAATTGAATTTTTTACGCTTTCCCACTTTTTTTCATTTTTGTGTATTATTTCTCATCTTTTCAAAGCAAGCTGTCCCAGTTGTTTCAATCTCTCTCCAAGCAGGAATTTTCTTTGTCCTAGATTTAATTTTGTAAACAAGGTATGTATGAACATACTTGTCCTCTTTTTTTTCATATTAAAACATGAAGCTTAAAATATCCTTCAATGTTGTTCAGTAAGTTTCTATTGAAATAATTCTTATTAATGCCACTGTAAATTCTGTTAAAAAGCTGTGGGTAAAATGTATCTGAGCTAGTTCTGCTTAGCAGGAGTGGACCCACTCCCTCAAAGACTTTAATTAGCAGAAATTTAGCCCCATAGATACCAATTAATAAGGTGTTCAAATTAAATAACATTAAATATAACTTATTTCTGATTTTTTTTTTTTTAAAAAGAAGGCTAGCAGAAATTTAGACTCTGTTTGTCAGCCTTCACTCAAGGGGAAACAAAACTAGAACCAGATACAGAAATTTCAAATTTACTTGCTTTTTATTCAGAATTTTCAGTCAGGAATGTTTAGGGTATTTTCTGTTATGATTTTTATGAAATCAAGAGCAGTATTATCCTCCCTAAAATGTTTAACATTACATTTATAATCAATGTCTAAATATACAAAACAAGTATTTTCACATATTCCAGTAATAAAGGCATTTGTCATAGCACTGCATTCTATTAAGCTTAATTATGAATAATAATGTCCTACACACACTATTTTATTATAAAATTTGGAACATAAATAATTTTACTGTTTTAAAGGGTCGATCCATATATTTTCATCATTTTTGTTGAAGTTATTGCAATTTATTATGATCCCATTTTTCCCAAAATAAAGAGAAATGCTATCAACACGTACATTTTCATGAGTACTCACTCATTGAAAGATGTATGTAATATCCCAATACAGGCTAATACTTGTTTCATGTAGTACTTTTGATATTAAATACTCCTGGTATCCCTACACTCCTCCTATGGGAGTGGTACCAATCCTAAACTGATCATTTGTGTCTACTACCCCAAACAGTAATTCCTCTGCCATGCAAACATGAGTATGAACATGTTATTCTAGGGACCACTCCAGCTGTTATTTGGGACAGGACATGGTGGCGTACTGGAAACACTAGAGTGTGTCTGTACGTGGATATCCCTTGGAACTATGTTCTTTGGCTTGCTGACAGGCAAGAATGCTTTGGTATTGAAGACTCAAAGCTGATTTCAGAAGTGCTACATGTAGTAAGTGTGTGGCTATAGGGAGAGCTGTGCATTCTAAAGATCCCAAATACCTGCAATAGGTGCTGCCTTTGTAAAAACAAGAAGTAGCTTGAAATGAATTGTCCAAAATTTAATCTATATTGGATCCTATAACAGTTTAGTTTAGTTGTCCATTATTTTATTTTAGGTTTTGCAAACTAAAAAAGTAACTTAGATACATACCTTTTAACTCATATTTTGCCTGCTTTGCTTACTTTCTATTCTGTCCTCATTCCCATTGCTCTGAATATATGAGTAAGCATGGTCTAAATTCAAATATAATAGAGACTAAAACAATTAACTGATGAGTATGGGAATACTGTTGTCTTTCTACACACATACTGAAATGTACATATACATGCATGTTTCATTTGAGATTACAGAGTGAAAGAAACCACAAGAAAAAATTTGGAGTAGACAGTATAAGAGCAGTGACGGAAAAAAAATGAAAAATTTAATATTGAAAGGTCAATTTACCTGCACAAAAATGTAACATTCAGAGCATAAAGACACATTATAAATGAATGCTTTGAAAAAAAGCACAGATATATTAAAACAGTTATTGAATTTTTAAAATTCACTCCCCTAAAACCCAGATTTTCCTTTGTAGAAGTTCAACAACAAAAATTGTTATCCCTTGATTTCAACAAATCTGTCACCTTAAGCTGCAAGCGCAGAATGAAGAGTCACTATTCTGAAATTCACTTTTGTTTGCAACAGTGACAGGAACTCTTTGTCTAACAATCTAAACTTCTCTGAAGTTCTTATTTTAATTTCTGGATTTTTTGTGGATCAGTCAAAAGAAACTGTCATATTCTCGTGTCTAACTATAAATAGCCAAGCAAGAGAAACTCTGAGAAGTTTTGGGGTTTTTCTTCCCCAAAGGAAAATAATACTTTTTCTTTTCCTATTCTAATTGTTCTTTCTTGATTAATATATCTGCAATAGTAACCTCACTGAGGGTCTCTACTGTTCACTAAAGATAATACAGCTAATTACATTGCAGTTTCCTACCTATTTTTCAATGAATGACATAATTTTGCTTTTTCTTCCCTTTGAGATTATTTTCATGTCAAAAGATGACAGAGGACCCTGTTATGAGGGAACTTTCAATGTAGATGTTTTATACTGAATTTGATTTTGTTTCTAAGTACATTGAAACAAGCACTGGATTTGTCTTCCTTGCCAGTAAGACAAGAATGTTTCTATTTATAGCATAAAGTCATATGCTATTTTAATAGGGACAAACTTGTTTCAGCATTAAGTTAGAACTGCATTAACATAATTCTTCTACAAGCAAGGGAACAGAGAGAAGTAGTACAGAAAAAGACCTCCAGGATATGTAAGGGAAACAAGGGATAATTACAATACTGTAGTCACATTAACACAGTGAGCATGAAAAATGTCCAGGGCTTGCAATATATTCCCTTCACATGCAATACAGTGTTCAGGATATCTGCTTAAATCAGCTGCAGATGCAGAACAGCACTAGAGGTGAAGGACCATGTCAAAAAAAAAAAAAAAGGCCGTTACTAATTTAACCGCAGGGCATCATAACCAGGGACCAAGTGAAACCAACAGAAAGATGACTACATGCTTCAGCAGATATGGTTAAGTCTGATGCTTCCCATCAGATACACTTCTGAAGTGCTACCTGAAGGGAATGACAAGCAGGCAAATAGCCCATTGTTACCAAAACTATACAGTTAACAGCACCAGCCGCGCTTCCTTGCCTTTACCAAATTCCACCTGAGCAGAGCTCTAGCTGCAGTAAATTCCTGCACAGCTGCTGAGGGCAGCAGTATAATCCTGGGTATGGCTGGAAGGTAGATGCACATAGTGCATGGACTGAGGGAGACCATTGGAAACAACAGGAAGCTTTGGCCTGGATGTAAAGTATCAATTCAAGTAGCACAGAGATTGCTGCATCCACCCTGTTATGAAATTATTCAACCAAATCAGTATAACTTGAGTCCTGAGATGCTGTATGTGCCACATGTGATGGTTGTTCTGATTCTCAGGTGGATGAAATCCAGACAGATGCACCCTGCCTGCCATGCAAAGGCTGTGTAGATATGCCTATGTATGTGTCAAAATGGGATTGTTCTATTTAGACTGCAGTATTTTCTGAGTACTTTTTTTTTTAATATGGCTGTATTCTGGAGGCAAGTGGGAAGAGACTGTTGAAATTACCTAAAAAAGATTATTTCAGAGCCCAGGACAAACTAAAAGTAAAAATACTAAAATTTGTACTTTAATGATAATCCTTCTGCAATATATATTTCTTACTAGGTCTTTTACAGTTATATAGAACAATTTAATTTTCAATTTCTGAAATATTATGGCAACAATTATCTTATTGTATTACCTTTCTTCATTCCACCTTAGCCTCAATCCCTCATCTGATTTTACCTTGTGTTAGGTAATAGAAACATTGCATTGTTACCCACTGGCTGTTCTTACCTGGAGAATTTACAGATTTACCGTAACCAAATATGTAAAAAGATAACTAATTTAGAAAAAATAAGTTTAGTCACTGAAGGAGGATGTCACAGCACAAAAAAGTTGTATGGTATTATATAGGCAGCATCTCCATACAAATTTTTCAAACAATAATAGACACATATGTCAAATAAATGTTATGGATTTCATATTTTTTATGTACTAGCATATATAGTTTCCTACCAAAAATAGGTTTCCATTTTTTGTTCCAAGGTGCAACAAAAATACTAGGAAGATGCATAGTTTTTATATTCAAGATGATAGAATTTCTGAAATTAGAGAACAAGATAAAATAGCACATTTAATGAAAAAGGACTGGGATTTCTAAAGAAAAAAAAAGAAGAAATAGAAGATTCAGTGAGCACTGATAGACATTTCTATTTAATGCATTGGCTCTCCAGCTATTAAAAAGGATAATCTGAAAGTTTTATGTTTTAAATTATTGTAAATTAGAGACTGCTTAACCTTAAAAAGAATACAACTTCTCTTCAACTTTCCTGTTGGCCAAGCTCATCTGAACTGACTAGTGTGTAGTCTGAGGATACAACCACATGGCTAATCAATCATGCTTCATGTCTGACTTACTGGCCAAGGTTTCCCTGCTACAGGCCTTTACAAATTGTGTCTTAACATGAAGGCAGAACTCCTGGTATGTTGAACTTTTCAACTTGTTTTACAAAAAGAAAGAAAAAGGAAAAAAATAGAAAATTATTCCTAGTACTGTGAATCATTCAGAGTTTAAAAGTGGAATTTAAAGCATAAGATGTGGATATGGGATGTCATAGACATGTTGTTGTACAGTGGCATAAAAGGGCACAAAGAAAACCAGTTTTGTCCTGAAGGGAACTTTGACACATGAGAACTGGGCACTAGGTGGCATCTAAAACATTCAGAGCTATTGTGTGATCTGGCAGACAAGCATTTCCTTTTGTATATATCTCAGAGGTAAGAATATTTCAATTTCCCATATTGATTCCATATGCTTTGTATGTATCTGTTGTTGTTTTTGTGCAGAATTACTATTAGGAGACACTGTAGTGTCCCATTAGAAGTCCAAAGGTTTGGGTCAATTGGATCACTTCATTGACCACCTGCTTCTTTTACCCAAAGGCCGTGTTGTATCTTACAGTGAAATTTCAGTCTGGCTTCCACCATTACTTTTGGTATGAAAACCTGTGACAACACTGGTTACAGGAGACATGCTAACAAATTTAGACTTACATTTCTGTGTTTGTGTCCTAAATGCTTCTGGTTTAGAAGAAGAAAAAAAAGAATAAAATTTGAGAAAAGAAAGATGGCCTTAGTTCTGTAATTTAATTTTCATTTAGAAAGTCTTATGGTTTAGAATTTTCCTTTAGAAGATTAAATCATTGTTCTCTCCAAAATCTGTATCAGAGTTGTTTTTGCAGTACACCATTTCTTGATAGAATTAATGCCCTTATTGTATTTGATGGAAAAGGGTCAAAATCAGCTTTCTGGGATGTCATGAGGACATTACCCAACTCTTCAGGGGTCTTTTTTAAATTCCGTAGTGCATCTCAGTTGGTGGGTTGAGAATTTTGCTCAGTAGGTAGGATACATGGTGATTGGGCAGTGCCTTTGTTGAGCCAATACTTGGCAAATTTCTTGAATGTTCTTTCTTTACAAGTCTTTTTTTATGAAGACACAAACAGTTTATCCTTTTATGTCTCAAGGTCTCAGAACATCAACTGAAATTTAAAGCCCTTACTGAGCTTCCATCTAAAGATTTTTTGTGAATGCTTCACGGTGCACTGGAATTTCTTTCAGGCTTTATATAGCTGCCATACAGTTTATTCAGTTGAACATGTTTTATTGCATTATATATCTGTCATTTTTATTTATTCATACTCTGAAAAATGCAAATTTTAATAATGTAGAAAAATTGTGAGCTATATTTTTCATTCTAAAATATATCATCTTACTGTTTATCAAATTATTTTTTATCAAAATACTGAAATAAAATCTCCAGTCTAGATTAGGATGGAAGTGTAATCTCATTTGCTTACATCAGACTGTATAAAAGATCGTGCATTCAGAATATAGCTGAAAACAGTGTTGACACATTAAGCAAGAGAAAATTTATGGCTAAAAGTGTAAAACTAGTAGTAGTAAAGCTCCTTTATTTTGACCATTTTTAAGTGTTTATTATACAACTCATAACGTCCAAAACCTTGCATAATAAAGTGCTATTCTCAGAGTCATTTTTCTAACACAATCATACATTCAAAGTGTAAACCAGAAGGCTACCTAATGCTATCCTGTTTACTAGACAAGGTCTTTCTGGTTAATGCTCATGTTGGGTGTAATATGAATTTTTTCATTAAAAATGTCCAGATGAGAGAACATTAAAAAATACTAGATCAAGGATATTTGCATTATTATGCTTTTAATGGTACTTGCCCTGATAATTTTACAGGACTAAAATGCATTATGGCTTATTTCATAAGGTGAAATAATAGAACATTACTGATCTTGTCCAAATTACTTACATGATGATTACTAAGCCAAGAAAGATGGTGTGATTAAATTAATGGATAGCAATGTACATAAACATCTGCCATAGGCCACTCATCAAGACCAACTACCAAACCTTTGAATAACTTATATTCCATAAAAATTTTCTTTTATGAATCGGTGCTGAGATGTGCACCCACAATATTGTACCTTTCAAAAGTCATCTTTCCTCATGGGAGAAAAGGTAGATTATTTTGCAAACATGAAAAATTTAAGTCTGCTTCTCCTACCTAATCCAAATTTCCTTTTCACTTTTAGTAAAAATATCCAGATGTCCTTCACTTGAGAAGCAATCAACTCTAATTGTTATTTTATTTCAACATTATGCTATCATTTTCCTGTTGCAAGAGTTAACATTAGTATCACAGAATCAAAGACTGCTTTGGCTGGACTTTAAAGATCATTGAGTTCCAACACCCCGAAATGGGGAGGGACACTTTCCAGTTGACCAGGTTGCTCAAAACCCCATCCAACCTGGCCCTGAGCTCTGCCAAGACTGGGTCATCCATAACTTCTCTGGGTAACCTGTTCCAGTGTCTCACCACTCTCACAGTAAAGAATTTCTTCCTCATGTTGCTGTTCAGCATCCTATTATCACCTTCATTGCATGGGCCTAGAGAACAGTTCTCAGAGAACATCTCTCGAGTCTCAAAATTTGTGTGCTTTGCCTTATGCTGGAGGCAAGTTCCCAAGTTCCCTGGAACATTTGGAAAAACATTTTCAGAATTTTGAAGCATAGGAGAGTGAAAGTAGTGTATTGTTTGATGAAACATGATTTTGTTATGCAGGAGTGGTTTCAAATTCTGAAGAAAGAACTTTCAAACTGATTGATGTACCAACATTCTTCCATAAGCAATTATCACCTGGCATAGTGGGCACTGATTTATATAAGCTATCCTTTGTGGATCTCGAGGAAAAGTGGTTCATCAAGACTTTTTACTCTTCTTAACAGTGAAAAAGTAAATAACATATCAATGTGAACAATTCACAACAGTATTTATTCTGGGCTATACACTATTGTGGGTATCACTTTTTTTCCCCAGACATTTTAATATCAAAAGTGCTATCTGCAGTTTCTAGTCTGAGTCTTGCAGGATCAGAGATGAAACAACTTGCTTTGCTTTTCCTTCTTTAAAATAACTAGTTTGAGACACAAGTAATAAATTTAATCTTATTTTATAGATGTAATCATGGAGAGCAACAGCTGAGTAATTAATGAGATGTAAACATGTCAACTTTCTCTCTTCAAAGTCTCCTTTTGTAATAATATAAGCTAGAATTAACATAGAGGGCCTTCATATTGGCAGCCACAATAAGAACTGCTTTTATTCCTACCCCTTCATGTTACCCTCTGTGGGTCATTCCTTTCTTGACTAACTTGTTATTGGATTGAGTAGAAGTGGTCATAACTTGAGAGGAAAGAAAGGATTATCATTAAAATAACTCAAGATTTGCATTAACTTCACATTGAACATCTGTGTAGGCCACCATTTCTCTGGCTATCTCTACATGACAGGTTAATACTGAAACAGCTGTGACAGTCATGTCTCTGAACTTACTGATATTTTTGTATTGAGAAATGGCTTGAACAACGCCCTGTCAGCTCCTACTTTTAAATACTTTCAATACTCTCTGATTTTATTGAGAAAAAGAAAAATGTTCTAGGAAAAGCCTGCTGCAGTGCCGCACAAATCACTGTTTGACAGAGCTTATGAAGTGTTCGTTGTGGTGCTAACTCACTGAAAGATCATATATCTTACAGAGATCTTTGCAAAACTTCTTTAAAGAGTGACAGATTGGTGTGTTAGAAGAGCTAAACAGCGTCAAAGAAATATATGTTATACAAGTAGGTTGTTAACACAGTGTGAAATGTGAAATGGTAGGGAATACGCAGAAATCTGTCCCCTGGTCTATATCTGACACGCTCAATCACATGATATAGAGTTCTACATTTATGTCTAAGGAGAAAAAAGTTGCCAGAGTTAATTGACAGACAAGTACCCTCTATTTTCAGGTTAATTTTTCATCTTTGCTGGACACACACTTCCAAACTGAAGAACATTTGAGGTTTTTTCTCCTTTTTCCCCTGCAAAATAAAGGTGAATGGGAAAAATGAGGAGAAAAATCTATTTTAAATTTTTTTCTCAGCAGGTTTAGAAAGATCTGTTTTCATTCAAGGAAAAAAACCTTTCATCAGACACATTTGTAACAATTGAGGCACTTTTGCAAGTAACATGGACTTGGTTATCAGATGTTATCTGAATTGATGTATTGGCCAAATGTAAACAGAAGGCTATAAGGAAAATTTAAAATAATAATAATAATAAAAAAAAAAAAAAATTGAGTCAGGTGCAAGGAAGTTTACAGATGTCCAGACTTCTTTTTTGTGTTTCAGCACTCTGAATGTTCAGTCCAACATTCTGCTGTAATAAGCTTTGATGTAATAACTTTGCTATTTGGGGATAGCACCTGGAAATCCTGAAAAAGATTTATTCTTTATCAATTAACCAAATATTTACTAAAAGATATATGACACTACATATACATGCACATGACACTACATAGACAGGACTACAGTGTTCATGCGGTTTCTGGAGTATCTACCTTATTTCAAGGAAAATCAAATATGGCTTCATTATATCTTTTTCCCACAACATATAGTTTATATTAAGAAAATTTAGTTATTAACTCTTATTATAATAGATCTGTATGGATACATAAGCTGGGACTTTTGATTATACTTTTGTGTCTCTCTTTTTTTTCCCCAGTAGTTTATTCCATTTTAAATCTCTCAATTCTTTAACATATTGTTCTGCCTTCTCTTACATTAGCAACTTTTGCAAAAAGATACTGGGAATATGCTGAGACATAAGCAAAACCATGTACTCTCATTTGCAATGAGTCTGTGTATTTCTGCTTTCCTATGTTATATTTACAAGAGGATTTAAGTATAAAGTCTACAGTTATGGTAGAATTGACTACTGTTGTAGTCAACAATGCTGTTTTAAAGAGGTAACAATACCTAAATTAATCAAATCTACAAATTGGAGATAAATTTTAGATAAGCATTTTAAATTTATACTGTGATCTCCCCTCATTCACAGTTTTAATGAGCATTTCTTAATGAGGTTGAGAAAGCTTCACTGGTAACTCTGATGCATTAGTTCTGTGGCATCAAAAATTAGATTGAGAGTAAAGAATAAAAATTCTTATTTGTTTAAAATATTTCATTTGCTTTTGTGAAAAAAAAGATATTTGGAAACTAAGTGATTTAATAAAATTAGGAATTACAAACTTTCCTTAGCAGCAGTTTCATTGCATTGCTACATTGCTGATATAAGTAATTTTTCAACAAAACTACAATTTATGGGACTATTTAGCTATTAAAACTGCTAAGTAATTTAGTTGTGCTTGAACAAAAGCTTAAATATGTGATTAGATATCATTGTCCAGATGAATAAGGACTTACTGTACTTGGTGATGAAAATTATTGTGACTGAATAAAGAAAAAAGCTTTTTTAATATTGTCTGTATTTCATGTATATGTATTCTGGGTTTGTATTTAGAAACTTGTTTAAATTTTAGAGATAATAGAGAATGTCTCAGGTGTAGTTTTTGCTGAAAATAGATGGGTTAAGTGTACTTTTGGTTATGCAAAGCCAAACTAGTATAATATCTTTCCTTGGAAAAGTACATTAATCTCTCTGCACTGCTTTCTACTTCAGCCTTTACTGAGATCAGTCTGCTCCTGGTGGTACAAAAGCAAAACAATCCCCAGAAAACCTCAAGAGTCTGTCTGCAACATCAAATTTTCTTGCTTGCTCTTCCAAAATCAGTGCTGTTTTCAGCACTGTAGTCCTTTGACTCATAGCCAAAACTCAAGTTCCAAGCATCAGCAGTGTCCAGAAATGCCAATTATTGTTTATAACTATAACTATTTTCAATTTGTACATGTCAGAGCATCGCACAAGACTGAAGTGTCGTTTTTCACCGCAGCATTGGAATAAAGGGTGATTTTTTACAAAGGCTTAGAAACAGATGTCAAGGCAACCTCAAATGCAAATCCATCTACTTATTGAATTCAAGAAATCAAAATACATCACCTCAGTTCCTGAAATGCTTTCCTAAATGCCATCTATTTCTGATTAATAATGGATCAGTTCTATATATTTTAGTTCTAAAGAATAACAGATCCATTTGAATGATCTACTGATAATTACATAATCTGCACTTGACAATGCAATTTTTCATTATTTTTCAAATTTATACACAGTAAAATTCTTTAGTTCAGGGGATCCTGTTTGCTTCCAGTTTAAGAAATTGTGTTTTCATTTAAATATCTCTCTACCCTTAACAAGTAATAATTCCAAACAATATGTGGAATATGTAAAAATGTTTCACCACACAAGCCTTCCTTTTGAACATTAACCATCTAGAATTTTCTTCTGAAAAGGTAACCTCTGTAAGAAGAACAACAAAAACCCCACTAATTTATGACATAAATCCATATATCTATATGCTTATATCAGCCCTTTCTGATATTATTCTTTTTGGTTTTCTGTTTTTGTGTCAAAACTACACTGTCCTCAGGTCATTTTAGAGGATTTTAAATAATCTGAGTCAACAGTTTTCAAGATATACAGGAGAAAATGGTGGCAAAATTACCAGAGTGTCTAGAAGGCTCACATAATGGATTTTTCCTAAAAGACTTTTCATATTTTAGTTACTCAAGAACGATGTTGCTTAAAATTCGGTGATTTTATAGCTAAAAACCAAAATTACTGGAAGAAAACTGAATTTTTTATTCAGTTATAAATGTTAGACATTAAGCATGATTTTCATTATTTTCAAAGAGAAAAAATATATAAAAGGAGAAATTATTTTTAAGATATGTGGAGCACAATGAGGCTGTGATTGCCTGGGAAAAAAAGTGCTTTTAAAAAAATCTGTCAAAAGAAGCTTATTATTTCATTCCTTCTCATTATGCTGATCATGTTCCAGTTTTTGTGAGAGCAAGGAGTTTCTTCAACTGCATCCTCCTTCAACCCAAAAGTGCCTCCTAACATTTAGAACAGGCATAGGCCTTGCAGTGTCTCATGTGTCCTTGGCGTCAGCAGCAGAATCCTTGGGATCAGAAGAGAGGAAGGCCCCTGATCTCACCCTCAGTGTTTGGTCTAACAGAGCTTGAGGAGGCAGAGAGAAGCCTTTATCATTAAAGTGCAGAAATTTCATTCCAAAGGTTTGAAAAGACATAGTCCTTTCTGGTAACTTTCCATAACCACAGTCTCTGAGAGGTGCCCAGACAGTCCCGCTGAATTTGGCCTCTACAGTTGCTCTGTGTGATAGCCATAATTAGACACACAAAGTTTACCTTGTTAAAGTTTCAATATCTTCTTGAATGTAGAAAACTTACAAAGTGTTTCAAGGTTTTTCAGGCGGGAAGAAAAAACTTCCTCCCAGAAATTAGAACTTGGAAAATGGGAAAAATTCACTTCAAATATAATGTTTAAAAATATAAACAACAGAAAATACGACACCCCTTTATTAAATACATTTACATAATGATAAGTAATCCACTCTGCAATATTTCAAAGGAAAGCTGTTTCTCAAGCTAAATGTTACATATAGAAACTATAAATAATCTGGACACAATTTAAAGAAGATTCACTTTTAAGGTCAGCTCTGAAGGAGCACTCCATGAAGTTGTATTGTAAACATGGCACACCATAGCAAGTAGATTCTCTTAATCATTTGAATATATCATATGCATGAAACATATTGAGATAAGAGCTGTATTGTTAAAGAACTTTATCATTATATGTTTCAGGCGTTGATATATTATTACCTCAAACGTTTTCAATGCATTAAGTACTTCTTATCTGTCCTTGACCATTTCTTAAAGACATTACTACTTTGATTGAATTCACACTATTTTGAGATTATTTTAATTGGAATAATATTTACCTGGTGAAATTAATTAGCTTTTAGTTTGCTAAAAGCGCTTTGGTATTTGTATTAATAGTTCATTTTCGTAGAATTCAGAGTTACTTTTTCCTCAGTTCAGAGTTTGCTTGGGGTTTAGTCTATTTGTGTTTTCACTTCCAACAGTCTTGCTTTCAGCAATCTTTCCTGCTAAAAACATACTGCCTTGTCATTCTAGAAATGTAATTCAATTTCTCTTTTGAAAACACATTATAGAATATGGTTATGCTGTTGGTACGGTTCTGAACTAAGTAATTACCTAAATGATTTTTTATGAACCTGATAAATCCTTTTTTTTTTTCCTCACTTGTTTGTTTCCAAAAACGTCTTTACTCAGGATAATATCTTGAGATCCCAGATAAAACACAGTATTTAAAATGAAGAACATAATCAGGGCATTGTGTCTTGGATTAGAAAATATCTTTCATTTCAAAATAGTTCAGCAGAATTAATTATTCATACTGCAATTGGCTGGGATAAAGGATTTAATATTGGTATTGGCATGAAGG
Organism: Calcarius lapponicus; assembly: GCA_039654755.1. Lineage (NCBI taxonomy): Eukaryota > Metazoa > Chordata > Aves > Passeriformes > Fringillidae > Calcarius > Calcarius lapponicus. Next base: position 140,286,039 of record CM077464.1, read on the forward strand.
TGTCATGACATTTTTAAGGGCTTCCTTGGAATCTGTATGCTACTTCTATTTTTCTGATTATAACACTAATTTAGCAATCCCATAATTTAGTGCTATCTCTAAGGAAAAATTACAGCTGAGGAGAACAATTGCAAAAGGGTCTTTGAGCAGCAATCCAGAGAATATAGAGATTTTGCATATAAATTGAGACACACAAAGGGTTGCTGTAGCTCTCTCATTATCATCAGGCTTTGCTGTTCACTGCAACTTGCTACCCGTCCTGCTGCCACAGACACGAAGCTTCTACAGGTGACAGCAAGAGATTTTGAGGGCACAAAATATTTTGTTTTTTAATGTAGGGACTATTTCAATTTAAAAAAGCAGATACTTCCATGTTCCAAGCATAGTAAATAGGATGTAAAATAGAATCAAAACAGAAGAGGCTCTGTTACAGGAGCAGCAGAACTGAAAATTTCTTCATTGTGGAAATCCAGGGCACTGGGAATATTTCTCTGTCTGCTGTAGGGTGTCCTGACCCCCAGAGGAGCACTAACTTCGACCCTCATGCATGGAGACAGTTTCCTCAACTTCAAGATAGACTAGAATCCACAAAAGTGTGAAATAGATTATAGAGGGTAGTGTAAGCGTATCACTTAGGTGAGAAATTTAGGTTTTGGGAGTTTTATTATGTCATGGATGGGAGCAAGATGGAGAGCACAGGGTATTGTTCTGGGTTTCTTCTTCATGCTTCGTCTTCCTTCTTCATGCTTCTTCCTTCTTCATGGGTTTGGGTGGCGTTTTGTAATTGGGCAGAAAAATCCACATTATGGGCTCTTTGGGATCAGTTATTGGGTTAAAAGGGGAAATAATCCAGGTGTCAGTTCTTAATTGGATAGTTTAGCCTTAAAAGACCTTGTTACAAGAGATTGTTAGCCATTTTAGTGGTGCTTTTCCAGTGTGCTAAGCCTGGTGTGGACAACATGCAAAACTTTAGATAAGACAATAATAAACAAGAACCTGAAGACCAAAAAAAACCAGTGTGCCTCTCTTTCCTGACACAAAACCACTCCAGGAGGGTCTCCCCCAACAGGGGAGCCCCCTGGGAGGGCCCAGCCTGAGGCCTGGAGATGGAGAAATCAACACTTTTCACTATAACCTTTACGTCTGTCTTCTTGCATTTTTTCTTTGATTTTAATTAGCATTGGGGTTTGTTTTAAACTATCACTATTTAATTCTACTACACAGAAAGTTGATAAAGTACTCTCATGGGCAGTCAGGGTCTAGTTTCTGTGAATGTAGGAGTGAAAGGAGTGACAATATACTCTTTACCACAAGAAGCAGAGGAAGTTGCTTATATTTGCTTATTTTTATTATAAATTGCTTATATTTGTTGGTATTTTGTGATGCTTTCATGATGAAATACACCTTTGGTAGTGGAGCCATGGTGTCCTAATGTGCAAACTTCCTTTTTCTTTTTTTTTCACTTTCCGCAATGTCAGAGATTTGCAGTATCAGTGCTCATGCAGATCTTTATATATTTAAGGATGTTGATTGCTATATGCTTCATAATATTCATATTATTCATAATGTTGAACAGAAAAGCCTAGATCTCATCAATGCTTCTATAAATTTGAAATTATGCAGATGTATTGATTTCAAAGTGGGGAAATTGCCCCAAGGCATAAGTTAAATTAATAACAACAGCATCACTAACTTGTTAAGTATTTTGCATTTATATCAATTTCAAATTAAACCAGGTTTAGCCTGATATATTTTATAGACTAAAAGAAACTAGTAGCTTAATATATTATTCAGTTATTTCTCTGCAGTTAGCTTATAATTTGCCCTCATCCCATTCGTTTACCTCTTTATATTTTTTAGTTCATTTCTTTTTATATGTCTGCCAGAACAGTCATCTCTTGAATGACTTGAGAAATCTGAGTCTAAGGTTAGAAGTGACATGTCACGAACATCCTAAAACTTGGGGTTTCTAAACCTCAGATCAACAGATTTAGGTATATTTTAAGATGCCATCTGGTAGCTTTATACATAACAACACAAATTTTGAAATTAAAGCTCTTATTTATGAAACAATGATGGTTATCTTAACATAATTCATTTACTAGTAGTGGTGATTTGAGTGAAATAAAAATTGTTAAGCAGCAGTGAATTGATTTGTGATACTATACCAGCAATTGTTTGTTCTCTCATGTTTGATGTATAACACATGAAACTTTAAAGACAAAGCAAAGTTTCCTAATGACCTAGAAGCATATTAAATAACTTAAGCCATCAATCAGGAAGCCAAACCACCATACACCTAAAAAATTCTTTTTTCTTTTTTCTTTTTTTTTTCTTTTTAAACATGACTGTTTCTTAGCTGGACATGTACCTGCTCCCATTTTCCAGCATAAAGATACGGCTTTTCTAGCTGCTTAAGGACTGTTCCTAAATTATGAAAGTAATTCATAAAAGCCCTTCATCAGGATAAATGATAAATGATCATTTATTTCATCTCCAAGAATATGTGCCTTGAATGCTTGTTTTTTCCAATGCTACCAAACCATGATAAAAGTGACTATCTCTTTTTCTTGCCATTATTTTGAAATCCTCAACTAATTATTTTTGAATTGATTTTAAGGAGAACCAATCCAATGATCATCTAATTTTAAAAAAGTTGCTATATTCTCTGTTACTTTATCTAGATATTAAACATCCATCTTCCAAGCCAAAAATCTAAAAAGTTGAATTCCATGTCTTAGTTCCATGTCTTACACAATGAAAATGTGAACGCCAAAGAAAGATAGTTCCCAGATATGGGTATCTGCCATGGGAATATACAGAATTTGGTAGCTGGTAAAACCATGCAAAGCAAGTAATTTTTATACATTTGTCAAGTGGGAGGTTGCAGCTACATAATTGTTAGTAAAGAAATAGGTCAGCAACCATTCACTACCCCTGAGAACCAGTGGAAAGCCATGGTGAAAATCCTTATGTTCTAGTATTTTCCCAAACTATGACAGCCTCACCCACACATGAAATCCCCTACATCACGCCTTTGAATTGTACCAGGGTGCTAATTTATAGAAATGGAAAAAATGCTAGGGAATAAATATTGTCATCATTAAATAGCAGAGATGATCACCTACTAGGGTTGATCTAGACCAATCCTACAGAAATTTGGTTTACTACTGTGCAACTGAAGTGATTCAGTCAGTACTGCATAAATGTCTTTCCATCTGCTCTAATCAGGTTCCTTGTTAATTAAAACCATGGAACTATTTTTACAAAGCTCAAGATGGGATCATTGTTTTATCTTTAACTTTGATGCAGTTGCAAGTGGCAGATGTGATGTGGATGAAGGAAATACATTCCCTGAGCAAGAGCTCTATGTAGGAGGCTCTGGGAATCACTCTTAATAGCAGTGTTAAGCAGAAGGAAGACCCCTATAGCAAAAATTTGAAATTAAATTTCCAGAATATTGGAAATTTTGGGGGGCAAGCACTCCATATGGAGGGAAGACATACTTGTATTTATTTGTGCTGACACCATTTGGATGGGAAATAAAATCTGTGTGGCAGCAAGACTGCTGCTAGGGCTGATGAAAGATGCTGAGCGGGGGGACTTTGCCTTCCTAATGTAGATGAGTGCAGAGTCTGGATAAGTTGGATTGTTGAATCACACCTCTTTTCCCTCCAACTTAAAAAGAAGCACACAGTGTTTAGGTCATATGTACACCATAGGTGCCTTAAATTAGGTGACATTGTATTTATCTGTTTCATTAGAATCTAATCAGACCATTTAGTATTCTACACAACTTTACAGACAACTGAAATAGAAAAAAGTATGGAACTGGGAATTTTCTTCCTCAGATTAAGTAAATATAACATTTTATGACATGGTACTTGTTTTGTGTTTTTGTTTGTTTGGTTGGTTTTTGTTTTGTGTTTTGTTTGGGTGGTTGTTTGTTTGGGTGCTTGTTTTAATTAAATTAAAACATAACTCTTTCCAAATATTTATTCAACATATAACATCCATATGCTTTGCCGAATTTTAATTTTCTAAATTACATCAACATTTATACCCAGATCCTCTATTAAAAAAAAAATTACAAAAAGACATTACCAAGAAAGATATGTACCAACCAAAATTATAAAACTAAAATTGCTTTTAATCTTATACCCACTGACATATAAATTCAGAACTTTAAAAGCCTGAGACTATCCAGAATACTTCCAGAACCAGTTTTATCAGACCAAGAAATAAAAAAAAACCCCATGGCTGTTTTACAATAAAATTTTCCATGATGACCAAAAACCAACTAGTTTAAAATAAACAAATTGGTGTTTTTTCCTCTGCGTACCACACTACATATCCTTTCAAGTATCAGAGAGAGGAGAAATACTAAAGAATGCATCAGGTTTGGAAAAAACCCAGAGTGCAGTGAACACTAACACATGAATATTATTTGCAGAAGAAGTTTAAAGCATTTATAATTATTATCTATGGTTATGACAACCCAGATAGATCTTCCATAGTTTAAATGTTACAGAAATTTTAGGTGAAATCCTGCTCCGAATTTTTATTTCTATCACTGTGAATTATTTTTTTTTTCAGCTACACTTCTGGACCTTGACTGTGCCAGCATGACCTGAGTTACAGAGATGACAAACAAGTCACTTGAGGAACACAGCTAACCCTGAAGAACCCTTTATAAAGGCTGGCAAATACAATTCTTTCAGCATAGCCAAAGGTGACCATGCAACAAGAGTTATCTTTAATTCAAGTTTGTTTCCAAGTCATGAATAATAAAGCTGATAGTAGACCTGCCCAACAGGGACGCAGCACAACTGGTGAAAAAGCTTCTTCTACTCCATAGTACTATGTATCAGTCCTAATTGTTTTGTGATAGGAATTACCTATCACAAATGTTGCCTTTGTGTCAAAGCAAAATAAAATATAGCTAAAAAATACAGCAACAGGATGCAAAAAATAGACTTTCCAGGACAACAGATGATTATAAAAATTGCAGACATATATAGTGTAGTTACTTAAGAACTGTTCATCTGCATTCCATTTATAATTAGTTGTAAGCAGCATCTTTAAAGAACAGTTAATTAGCTTAATGTATGGCTTTAGTGTTATACCAAGTTGGGTGGCTCATGCTTTATTTCCTGTCACTTATAGAAAAAGAACAGTGATTAGCTCACCTCCAGACATCAATATTGTTAACAACTGTGAATAACGAAGACTAACCCAGCCTGAAATAACAGTCCTTAACATAATTTACTTAAATTAGAATGTAAAAAGTGAGTCTGGTCAATGTTATTTTGCCCTAACTAGTACAGATATACTATAACTACCAATAGTATTATCTACCACAGATAGTGCAGATAGGATTTTCTGTTTAATCTACAAGAAATTAAAAGCAGCTGTACTGTGTCCTGTAGAAATAGATAAACAGTCTCTGTCTTCACCACATACACCTGTTGGAAGTTGACTTTATTGGCCATGTATAAAAATTCATTTTGAACTTCATAATTTTTGACAGGGAGGTCAGGGCTGGATGTCTAGAAAGAAGAATATATTTAATGGATTTATAAACACCACAAGACACATGCAGAATCATGGCATGATAATAGGGACTTCAAAAAGAGGCCAAAATAAATTCAGGTCTTTGACATAACTGCCTTTTAATAAAGCTGGAAAAACCCTTTTGATTTCAGTGCACAAGCAATGAATTTTTAACATATACAAAAATAAAAATATATTGATTCACTATGAATAAAACCCCAACAAAATTATGAATAAAATAATAAAACTAACAATGAAAACTTCTGTGGAAACATTAAAAATGCAATATTTGCCTTACATATTCTCTGTTTCTGTTATATTTAAAGAACAAAAAGTTGAAGCTGAATTCAGGAAGAAGCAAGAAATGTGATCTAGCTTGTTTTTCATTCCCTTTCCTGTAAAGAGCTGAATTACATGCAAAATACCCATCTCTACCTATTTTTTTAACATACATTTAAATAACACTATTGGTGTGGTTTCTGTGCAGCAAATGTGAAAGCACTGAAGTTTTGAATTATAGAAGCAAAGGTTTTTTTCCATGATACTGACTGCTGAATGTTCTGACATAATTTTCTGTCCAAAAAAAAAAAGTATAATTTGGTGATCTTAACTGTGGTCATTTATTCCAAATGAAATGCTAGATTTAATCTTTGCCTTCAGGTAGACTTAGTGGGAAACTATGCTGGAACCCATAGTCCAGATTTTAATGGTGTTTAGACATAACAAAAAATCCTGTAATCCAGAATCAGGGCAAACAGAATATAAGCAGCATGTCATGTTTCAGCTTTGTCTGACATATTTTTCTACTGAACTATCATTTACCACTTCCCAGTCTTGCCTAAGGTTGTACTAATACTGTCCTATCAAAGTGTCCATCCTTGTCATTTACTATCATAGGAAGGATTCCAAATCACTTCAAAAAGAGGCTCTCCCAGCTATGCATATCCAAAATAAACCCCTTATCCAGAAAAGGAGATTGCTTTGTACACAGACTATATTTACATTTCTACCTTGCCACGGTATTAGGAAGCTTTAGTTGATGCATCTCATTTACTACTTCAAGTCCTTCATATGAAGTAAAGCAGAGTCTGCCAGAGTTAATGATAGGAAGGGCAAATACAGCTCAAAGCCTGCTTTTCACAGAAATAGAAGTTGGGCAAGAACAAACTGGTAAGAGATGTGAGTGCTGTCATTAACTTTACATGTTAGTATTTGTTTTTCCATTTTTGTACATACGTCAAGTGCAAGCTGGAGAAAAAAATGATAGTAAAAAAAGAAGTTGGTAAAACGAAGATTTTAAAGACTACCCCTAGCTCACTCTCCTGTCTCTTTTACAAGCCCACTTCTTTTGGTGTTTATCATCTTGAGCAAATGCTCCCAGATATCACAGATCATCTGCTATCCACACAAGCAGATTATAGAATTAAAAATACAAGTTTCTTCCCTGGAGCTGAAGGCCTGGAACTCTTGACACTTGAAAGGGCTTGAATGGTTTCTCCTTCACAATTTAAAAAGTATTTTATACATTTTGCTGCTCTTATTATGTTGCAGGCAGTAGAAATGCTGACGAATAGCATTTTTAATTCAAAGCTTTTGTTCAAGAGTTCACAGCAGAGAAGTGACCTAGAATCCTCTAGATTTTCTATGACAGGCATGGTGCAGTTATGGACCATGTAGAGATTATTTTTAAAATATCATTGTTTCTAAAATAAAATCCTATGGTGTCCTGGGTCTCCCCTGATCTTTAACAGACTTGGGCTAGGGTTGAAGGTGACTGTATGGATATGGAGTCCTTTATTTTCCATAATCTTACCAAATTTTAGCCTCAATAATGATTTTTCCACACAGGCTTTAGTGATTATTTAATTTTCTCATTTTTAACATTTCATTTCCCAGTACAGCCAAATGCTATTTGTTCACTTTTGCTTTTCCTATTTATTCACTAAATTGCAGGAGAGGAGAATTCAATTAAAATAGATAAATACATTAAAGAGAAAATATGAAGGGTTAATTGAATTTTGCAAGAATTGAATCTAGTAGAACATAGAATGCAATAAGCATTTCATTTAAAAAAAGGTGCATTACTAAAGTTTACTTTCATTAGATGATTAAAAACTGCTTCAACATTGAAAGCTTAATTGAATACCTACAGACAAAGAGCAATTTCTATCACCAAAGTGAAATTCTGCGAACAAATGATTATTTTATTTAAACTAAAACATATAGAAATATCAGTCCATTAATTACTTGAATAGAATACTACAGTCTTGATTAAAAATATCTAAATACTGCATTTATAGCAGAATTAAAATACAATATTGCTTATGTTCTTGAAAGAACTCCATATGATACAGTAACATTTAGGAGTTTTTCCCCCAGTTTGAAGGCTAAAGGCATCACAACAATGTTATGTTCATAACAAAAGTAGGGGAGAAAGTCACAGAAGCGCTGGCAGTTGTTACCTTGCCTGCAGCACTTTAGCACTCTCAGGATAAAGTTAATTCCTGAACAGTGATGACCACTGATTCAATCCACATCACGCTGCTATTGGACCACAGTCTCCACTAACAGTCTATGAGACCCTGGACTGGTCTTCAGGAAGAGAAACTAAGGTTGGTTTAGTTTAATGTTACTCCCAAATTGCAGATAATATGATGGCTAATGACTGTGCCTTATCTTTTTTTTAATTTTACTTTTCAATAAAATTATATAGAGCTCCTTTATGCAAAGAATAAAAAAACATCAGGAGACATTTGTACTGACAAAGAGTTCTTTAGTAAGGTGCTGGTAGAGTTCTGGGGATGAGAAAAGCCTTCAAGTTCATTACTGTTTTGCTGCTCCTTAATAGGCCAAGAACTTTACTGGAAATCACCACCAGGCCTCCCCCTATTCACAAATCATACCAGTGAGGCTGAATGGGAAATAAGAACAAGTCTACTAACCCAGATTTTTTAGTTTTTATCATTATAAGGCCTGGTACTCCACACAACTTCTGAATCTTGCCTTGCCCTTGCTATGAAAAACCAGGGTATTTAAATTGGCACATGGCTTTTTGAATGAAGGAAAAATACATTAATATAAATATATAATAGTATAAAACTTGCATTTCAGTACTGTTAACCATACCATACCAATACCTATTGGTTATGGTTCTTTCATACAGGAACGACCCATAATCAATAGATCATAATACTATGCAACTGAATTAATTTATAAATAAAAATATTTCATTTTATTACTTCATCTTCGTCTCTCTCTTACTATGATTTATCATGCTCTTTTTCCTTTGTTAATATAATCCCCAATAGGACCATATTTTTAAATGTTTCTGTTTTAAGGAATTATGTTGGGCAAGAAGATTTTTTTACAATGTAATTGTATTTTTTACTGCACTACAAAAAAGGTTTTCATGTAGCAGACTATTTTCTTACTAAGATTATCTAAATGTTTGAAATATATGAAGTGTTTAATTCTTCTGTTTCAATACTACTCAGATAATATAAATTAATGCTTTTCTGTCAGACATTCACTACATATTTTTAAAATTATTAGAGTTCTTCACCACAAATTCAGAAGAGCAGACACAAAAAATATTGTGCAAAAAATAATATTATTAATACCAAATTTTTGAATAGGAAAAAAACTTTCTTCATTTTAAATAAAGCTGAAAAAGAGGATACGGAAACCTAGTATCTAACTGGGTTATGCGAGTTTGCTGAGAAAGAAAGTGAGGTTCTTTGAATAATCACCTGGAATAAAAGAGACTGAAATCCCTGATGAAAGAAACACCTAATTGTCTCTACAAGTGGAACAGCTGCAACCATGTAGACAGAGACAACCACGACAGATTATCTGTTAATTAACAGGTTCACAGAGTCTAGACCTTGAATAAGTGCCCATTTCAAATTTAGCTGAATTTGCAAGCAGAGTGGCAATTTAAATTTAGATCTTTTCTTTAAGAAGGGGTTTTCTAATCAATACAAGGAATTCCCAAGCTGCTGACAGTTATCTTTTTCAGATTGCAAAGCTATTAATCTACTACATCTGGTTCTTCTGTATGAGAAATTATTTTGACTTTTTCATTTGTTACCATATAGTATTGAGCCTTCTTAGGAAAATGAGTTACTCATCTAAATTTTAAATTCCTCTTTTCTGTTTTAAAATTTCAACAAATCACCTAGAGATTTTTTTTCCTACAATCTGTAGACTTCTTCCATTCCTATTATCTTTTCAACACATTTTCAGGTTCATGATGATCCAATTATCTTCCTTGAACTGCTGAGTTTTTCCATGTAGTCTCAGATCAATGACAATTCATTGTCTCCCTAGCTGAAGCTCTTTGATAAGGCCAGATATTGATTGTTTCCTTTTGTCATATTTCAGTCTTTCTGACAACATCTTTACTTTTCTGGTTCAGGTAGTGAAATCATGCTCTTGCAAATTAGGTCTGTCTAATATTATAGTGAAATTTCTAATGATAGTACTATGAGTTACAGAGATTTTTTCACTTGAAAAACATCACTGATGACATAACTCCTAGTAAATGACAGAATGGTTGACCATTACTAAAGGAAACAAACAAACAAACAAAGAAGAAAGAAGAGAAAAGAAAAAAGTTAATATTAAAAAAATCTTTAATTTTAAGACTATTGTTAATACATACTACTATTGCTGGGTTTTTGGATTTTTTTTACTTTTTAAATTACTGCAGTTTGCAAAACAAGTCACAAACAAACAAGTTCTGCTAATAAGCTGTCAATGGTTTGTTGAAGTAGATGAACACTTCTAGAAAACTTAAAAGAATGAGCCATCTATTTAAAGTGCTAATGTGCAAAAGGGTAGCAATGATAGTGTTTAAACAGAGAAAGGCACAAGTCCTTATTGATAGTGATAAATACTTAACCACATTTAATTTTTTTCAGAGCTGTTGTTGGTCAGAAAAATTAGCCAAAAAGTATGCAAATAATCTGCTGCATTGAGTTTATGCAGCTTTAATTAATGGAATTTAATTAATTTACTTTCTAATGCTGGTCTGGGAGTAATGAACATTCCAAAGGTATTCTGTATTGGCAATGTAATTTAGAGATTTATTCTAAGTTTATAAACTTATAGTAGAAATATACTCTCTCAGCCCTTTGTCTTGTCCATTGTATGGTCTGTGACACAGTCAATTTGCACATCTTTCAAGGTCAGGAAATTTATTTCACACAGCTTTCAAATATAACATGTAAATTGATGACATTTTTAAAATATCCAAAATATAATTCACTTAAGTTCATTTCACCAGATAACACAGTGGTACAATTACATTTTGAAAAGAAAGGAGACTCACTGTCAATATAAATGATTAATTTTGCTTGTGCTCAGTATCAGACATTTACTGCCCTGGTCCTGCTGTCCACACTACTCCTGACACAAGCCAGGATGTCACTGCACTTTTGGGCCACCTGGGCACCTGCTGGCTCATGTTCAGCTGGCTGTTGACCAACATCCCCAAGTCCTTTTCCACCCAGTATCTTTCTGGACATTCTGCCCCAAACCTCTATTGGGGCAGGGGATTGTTTTAAGCCAAGAGCAGGACCCCAGTGTGGAGCCTCACATAACAGGTGTCAGCCCATCAATCCAGCCTGCCCAGATTCCTCTTCTTACTATCAAGATCCTCATGGTGTTAGGTTCCTATTTTGGTTCTCAAAATTAAGAGACAATGCTTTCCAGGAATGCAATGGAAAAAAAAAATTTCTTTTCAAATGATGATTTGAAGTCCAAAAAAAATTTGCTGAGGTAAACCAAATTTAGTGTTGTAAACACTTTCATCGTGCCTTCTGAGCTGTTTTGAAGGTAGAAGTCACCTGCTTACAAATGTTAAAATTATTGTCCTGTGGAATTTTACGTGATGGTATTTCTGACTTGTCAATTCAGAAATTTAAAGAATAAATAATGTAGTAAAGATTAATAGAGCATGTCTGCTTATTTATAGATTTCAAGATATGTAGTAAAACTGCAGGATCTGCACACTTGCAGCTGTCACAGTTCAAAAAAAGAGGAAAATATACATACACAAAATTAAAAAATCTTCAATAACCTGAGGCAGATTAAATGCCAAAGCAGTGAATAGAACTTGATCAGCATCTACTGGGATTTTCATGGGCTCAGGAGTCCCACTTCATCCCAGTCTGGATCCACCAGTGCCCTCCAGCCAGCCTTCAGATGTCTGCTGCACAGATGCCTTGGCCCTGTGATGCAGCGGGCTGAGCTCTGTAAGGACTTTCAGCTCCGTGTTGGTACTTTATCTCCAGCCTGGCTCTCACCCTGTTGCCAGCCCTTGGCTCTGCAGCCCATGTCCCAGCTGTGGGACTGTGTCCCATTGAAGAGAGCAGAATCTGTGTGAAACAGACCCAGTGACCTTCAGTTTCAGGTTCTTTTTCCAGCCTTTGCTTTTTTCTGACAATTAAATTACATTTAATTGGATCTATGTCAAGCTAACTTCAAAATGTCTGTATTTGCAGGGAAATAAATCCTTGAAGAATGCACACTCGATGTTCATATTAAACAACAAAGTTAAAATTATTACTCTTGGTTACTTCCTATGGGTTGCTTAGTATAGACTCATAAAATAATTCAGGTCAGAGAAACTTCATGAGAGCTCTAGTCCAACCTCTTGCGCAAAGCAGAGTCAACTAGAAGAATAGATCTGACAGGGGAGATTCCACAATCACTCTAGACGATTTTGGTAAATGTTTCCATTCACTTCAATGAAGACCCTTCTCTCTAAGCGCCATACAAGTATTTGAAGAATCCTGTGACCTCTCTCTGTCCCCAAAAACTCTTCTCCAGGCTGAAGAAGCACATCTTCCTTCACCTCTCCTTGAAGGGTGAGTGCTCCATGGTGACCCTTCCCTGAACTGCTGCCATGTACCAACATCTTTCTTGCACTGAGGATCCAACAATGAATGCCATATACCAGATTTAAAAGCTGTGGAAAAATTTGCTTTCCCTGGTTTACTGACTGCACTTGCATTGATGCAGCCCAGGATGCTATTAACTTCCATGGTTTCCTGGGTGCACTGTTGAATCATGTAACAAATATTTGAAGCTTATGTTTATCCTGTTACAAGAAAAGAATTTTCTATTAGCATTTTCCCAAAACAACCCAGTAACAGAAAAGATGATTTTAGACCCAAATGAATGACATGAACAGGTGCTCCTGATATATTAATTTTCTTTTAAAAAAGAGTATAGCATATCTATGAGGGTCTAAAGAAAGAAAAATATTAAAAGAATTCTGACTGGAATCACAAAAAAGTTAATGCTTTGGGTTTTTTTTATCCTGAAGTTGACCTTCTCTGTAATATGAAAATCAACACTAGATTTATCTTACAATATTTACTGGAAAGACAAAGGTCTGTAGGGCAAGACTTGAAATAAAGCTTTTCATTTGTTTCCAAACCGTAATGGTGTTGCCTTTTAACATGTAGATATATAAGGATATATATGTTTGTTTTGTATACCAAGCAAAGAGACTGAATCATTGCCACAGAATAAAAAACAGGTGACTTTCAATTGATGCCCTGTCAGTTGCAGCTAATTAGTTCCTTCATCTTGTTCCTAAAGTAAAATCACTTGATAACTATCCTTAGAATTCTGTGCAGTTTCTGTGGTAAATGAAATGAAATTAATTTAGTTATTCTCAAAGAAAAAAAGAGTCAACAGATCAGATGAACTGTAATGAAGTTGTAATTTTGAACAGGAATGGAGATGCACATATTTGGGCCAGATCTGTAGACCATGACATTAAATATAGAGCAAATCCAAGTAAATTCTGTGAATAAGTTTCCTAGTTTCAGTCTTTCAAAGAAGCAGACAAATTCAGAAAGAGACTGATAGATACTCTTGCCTTTTTTGCATACAGGCAAAAATCATAGGAAAAATCCACCAGCAAATACCAGGTGAAATGATCAGACAGGTTTGTTGAGGGTAGCAGCATAGAGGAGTTTTTTAGTGCTCTGATGAGGACAGGATGAATTTAACAGAAATAATTCTGAGGCCTTTCAGCACTGCCATGAGTTGAAAGTCCCAGCTGCCCTAGGAGTCACTGCAATGCTCATCTGTGACCCAAAGGCAGGAGCAGCAATAATGCCACAAGTACTTATGGTTTTCACCATGTCACATGCTCCTATGTGAAAATAGCGTAAAAGTGATTAAGATTTCTGGGGAATGAAGTGAAAAACATTTATATGTGACTCAAATATGTGTGATCATGGCAATGAAGAGAAAAAACTCTTTGTTGCAGTGTGGCCAGATACGACTTACCTATACACCTACAAGTCCTATTCATTTATGCTTACTTTATAGCTAGTAGTAAGGAAAAAAACCAGCATAGTGCTCTGGAATTGTTTACCTCTACCCTCTAAGGTACAGGATGTCTGCAATGACAGTACAGGATATTGGCATAAGCACTGTAATGTGTGCTGGAAGACTTGTGTAGTGAATCCTGACCACCTAATCCCTCACACATGATAGGAGTTATAAACTGATGTAGCAATCTTTAAAAATGCCACCAACAAGATAGTGTGCTGGGATTAAAGGAGAGAGCTATAGAAACAATGCCATTAAAATGAAAGTTTAAAAACAAAATCCTAAGAAAGGAAACCAATACCATAAAAACAGGGCACTATCCTTTTTCCCTCCTTTTGCATTTTTGTTATAAGTAGTACTGGCAGTGAAGACTGATGCATGTCATGATTTTCATGGATAGTTCAGAACATTCTATCTATCAAATAAACAAACTTAAGTTCTAAAATATAGAGACAGAAGAAGACAGAAGAACTCCATTCCATAGATGTGAACAGTGAAAGTATATTCTGAAATATCACACATGGAAAAGACAAACTTAAAACCAAAGGGGTTCCAGATGAGAGTTTGGAAAAAAGAGATCTCAATCTCAAAGGAAATTGGAACAGTTCAGAAGAAAAATAAGTGTTAAGATTTTAAATTCTTAAGTTTTTCTTTTGTAACTATTTTCAATCTGTAATACAAATTTAATCTTTCGGACTTTATTTTTTTTCATTTTAAATCTATCATTTCAAGTCTGCATAGTGATTAAACAGGATTCAAGCGAATATAACAGACATGCTGTGTAACTGTCATGAAAGACCCAAAACCAAACATGACAAACTTGCTTCTTCGAGCCTTTTCAACTCAAAACAATCTTGAGAATCCAAAATACTGCAATGCATTTTCTCCTAAGCACCAAGCATCAGTTTTGTGTGAGTAAATCTGTCAGCAGGTTTTAAGCATTGAAATGCAGATAATTAGTGAGTCAATTTACAGCTCTAAGACTGTTACAACCTCCTATTGTCACTCTGCATTAGACATGATGCATCAAGATGCAATTTGATAAATGTTTTAAATGAAAGTAAATGTGCTGTTTCCAATGGAGATATGTTTTCTCACAACATTGTGTGTATCTCATTTATGACTTTGGTTGCTTGGGTTCCTGCTGGTGGTTTTGAACCATACAGCAGGCTGGACTAGAGAAAAGGATGAAGAAATAATACAGATGCAACAAAATTTGTTTTCATCCGTATTATTTCCCTGAGATTGCTCCCTATATAGCCTGGTGAGTGCTGAGCAGAAAGGGAGAAAGGAACATGACAATAGGAATCAGATGAAGTCTGTAGGACCTCAAAAGCAATAGTGACATTAAATAATCAAATTAAAATAATTTTCTCTTCACTGCTTTTTCAATTCCTTTTCCTTCTCTCTAGTTGTTACTTGATCTTACCAAGTAACTCCCTGAAAACTTCTCTAGTACTGTGCTTATTTGTCTTGTTCTGCTGGTCAAAACTGAAATGTGTTGCCCACCAACAATAATGTGAGGAATGCATGTTATAAGAGTTTTCCTCTCACTTTGCAGTTATAACTAAATCTGTTTTGTTAATGCTTAGGTTCTGTCTCCTTTTGCATTTTAATCTTTGAAGAATTTCTTCTTTTGATTTCTTTTCCAATTAACTCCTTGGTTTTGATCAATTTTCCCTGGTTTTATTAAATGTTATTTTATGCTGCACTTAAGAGGTATCATATGAAAAGTAAATAAATAAATGTATTTAAATGATAAAGAAAAAGTGACTCAAACTGTGGGTTTAGATTAGATTTTATGAAAAAGAGCATGGCGCTAATAAAGCCAAGGTCACAGGCTTGATCCTGGTATGGGCCATTCACTTAAGAGTTGGACTCAACAGTCCTTGTGAGTCCTTTCCAACCCAGAGTAGTCTGTGATTCAGTGAAAAATTCTTTGCTGTGAGGGTGGTGAGTCACTGGAACAGGCTGACCAGAGAAGTTGTGAATGCCACATCCCCAGAAGTGTTTAAGGTCAGGCTGAATGGAGCTCTGACAAACCCAGTCTAGTGGAAGGTGTCCCTGCTCATGCCTGGGGATTGGAAGTAGGTAAGGAATCTGTATTTCATGGCTTCTCAATAACATGTGAAGCTGGAATGTATTTTAGGTGTGACAGTAGCAGAATTGTGGGTGGAAGAAGAAAGTTTTCCAAATTAAGATGCCTCATGCCCAGAATAACACATTCTTATTTCTTGCAGTATGAGCTCCTGTGACAAGTACAGAACTGAGCAATGCTACACTGTAATTAAAGATGACACAGCACGTTTTTATTTAACAACAATATTTGCCTATAAACATCTTATTTCTGTCATCTGTCTACTTACTATTAACTAGTAATCTGGAGTGACAGGGTGCTGAGAAGAATAAGCATTCAGCACAGACTTTTATTTCTACATCATCAGTTCAAACCTGGACTTCATGTTGAGAAGCCATCTTTTAGGAGCATTTTCTTACCCTGTGATTTCAAATCATTTCCCATAGGATGCATATTTCATCACAAAATCAGCTCTACAACTGGCACTAAGTGCACCAGTGTTGATTATATCTTTAAGAGAGACTGGGAATTGAATGCTGCAAGTGGCAACAGGATCTGGTCCTAAAAGAGCTAAGAACACATTGCTTAGAAGCACGCTGACAGAAGAGTAGGGTAGAATAACATTAATGCTAAATTCAATTTTAAAAAAATCTTTTGTGATCCTAATATTTTTATTTCTTCTTTAATCATGAAATAAATGTATAAGGATGTCTCCAAGTCTTTAATTTTTTTCATATGAAAGAAGTAGGATTATTTTCTGATGTCAGGTTTCTTCATTTTCTCAATACACACTCCACATGCTATTTTATAGCAGGTAAAATGTAGAATGTAAAATTAAAAACAAAAGAAAAGAAGGCATAAGAATTCTGCACCAAAACTTCAGCTGATACTTTGATAATTTTTCTTTTAATTATTTAATTGGTACTATTTTCAGAAAATTCTTTTTATATGTTACATTCTACATGTAATGAACTAATTTTTTTTAGTATGTAATCTTCTAAGATTTTAAATAAATATCTATCAAGAATTAACCATAGATTCATTAATTTATCCAAAATCAAGAATTTATTATTACTTTTTCTTAGAATAAACATCTGTTTAAAAAAAATAGGCTAACATTTAAATTTTAAAAAGAAGTTTTAAAAATTTGTGAATGCTTTGTGATCTTTCCAAATACATCTATAGTATTTATTTTAGCTAAATAATTTTTAGCTGTAACATACCACTGGTGGTCCATGAAATGTTAGTGGCCTATTGTCGCCTGGCAAAGGAATGACATTTTCTTTATGGTGTTCAGGGGTTCAAAGGAGAAAGACTCTTCCAGAAAGATTACTCATTGCTTGTATTTAATTATTTCATATATATTAAAATACATTTTAATTATAAATTACTTTCAATAATTTAAACTTTTTTTTCCAAATTGTAGGGCAGTTGACTGATCATCTAGTTCACAGTATTATTATTCCATCTCAAAGCTCTCTACATTTGCACTGTTTTCCTTGGATGGCTTCATAGGCTATTGAGAAATTCTCTGCTATAGGCTGCTCAAAAAAGTAAATATCTTTCAAAATACACTTCTAACAAATTTCATTTCATTTTAATAGGCAGAGAATTCCAGTGCTGAGTAAGCAATTGCTTTTCTCTTCATGTTAAAACAAAACTGCTGTCAGAATCACCACTAAATGATTTTACTGGTATTGTACAGGATGATGTTTGTGGCTGACAAAACTGGATACTTAAACTTCACCTATTTCCAAGTATTTTACATGTCACATAATTTGTGCTCAACAGTATGACTATCTTTTATAGATTTAAGTGTCCAAATATGAAATATAAATTTAACTCATGTGAAAAACTTGCAAATTTGAAAATCTGCTAAGATGAAAAAATGAGTCTTTTAGGTTACAGTTCTGTATTATTCTGTATTATGTTCTCTCCATAAATAAATTTCTCCATCTGCAGAGCTCCTATGTTTTGAAGAGTTTTTAAGATTGCATGCTGGCATACTGAACCTGTTCTTGCAGATCTCTGTATTTTGATATTATTGCTACAGAAGTTCTGTCAAACCTATCACAAATCAAAGCCAAAATGCTATCAAAAACCAAATGCAGATTGAATGATAAAGCCATGTAATTTTAGATTTGTAAGTGGCACTTAGCAGCAGTTTCATTTTTATGAATTGTATGGATATTTCAAAGTCTACTATTGTGAATTACTATTTAAAGATTTCATTGAGCTTAAAACTTGAAGGAAGCACCTGCTTATAAACATGAAGCTGCATTTAATTAGGTACTTTGATGAGCACTATATACTGGTTCCTGCAGAATACTGTTTCAGCTACATTGGATTATAGTTATCACTGCTTGTCTAGACATGGGATCAAAATGTGAATCTTAAATTAGATTGCCTTAAGATCTGCTTTTGTCAGGGTACTGTACTTAACAGTCCAGTAGCTGAAGAATATAAGTTCACCGAGAAAACCTTAGAATCTCTTGGGAAATTTCTTTCAAGACTTCCAGTATATATTCAATTATTCTTTAATGAAAAATGACATTGAAAATACTAGAAAAAACCTGCTAAAGTAAGGCTGACATATAATTAAGATTTCAAATTAATCACTGTCTTAGTTAAGCTTCAATATGAGGCATGTATCAAAATGATAAATTGCAGTACCATAAGTTGACAAATATGGCTTATTTAACAACATTATTCTGAAAGAAATAAATTAAACAGAACATTGAAATAGTAAGTGGATTTTTACCAGACTAAGGGAGAGACTTTTTTTCCCCCAATAATTAAGTTTTTCTCAAGGCAGAAGAAGTTATATGTTATTCTTTGGTTTTTAACTTTCAAAGAATGGCATCTTTTGCAAAAGATAAAACAAATACATATATTTCCATTCATTTTGTCTGGAACAATATTATGCGTGTTCTATGGCTCTCTAATCAATCAACATTTTCTTTTTTTTTAAGATTTATGAAAGGAAATTTAGCACTCAACAACCACTAGAGGCTAGCTGCTAATTATGGTAGAATAAAACACTAGATCTATAATCAAGCATATGTGCATGAGCTTTTTTCCTAAAAATGATATGTTATTTTTCAAACAAAAGAACAGGGAAGAGAGTGACAAGTCTATTTAGATGAATTTATGACATATTCTCCCAAAAATAGGATGACAAATATTTGGCAGCAGAAACAATCTTTAACTGTACTTTTTGAGTACTGATAATAAAGTGACACAGCTATCTATAATGAGCTTTTGAGAGGTTTTAGTGGTCGGATACTCCTTCCTGCATGGTACAGTCCCCTGCCTGAAACACAGACCTCTAGTCTTGGACTGTGCACTCCTTGCCTGGAGCTCAGGAGTAATTTTTTTTACAATTTTACTGAGCAATTGCTCTTTTTTCAGCCTCACAACTGCTGCTTCATGCTATTCACTCATCTGAGTGGTAATAAGACGGCCAAGGGAAACCTTAAGCTGATCTAAGATTGATATGGAATTCTGAGGGGAAGAATGGATGTGTGTGATCCCTTGAGGTGTCGGCAACCCTTTCAATCCTTCTGATTGGGAGAAAAGCTCTGGCTGCAAGTGCATCCAGCAGAACAATGCCTAGCTGCACAGTTGTCTTCACAGGTCTTCTTAATCATAGCACCTCATCTGAAAACAAAGTAAGATTGCTGGGAAGAAATGAAACTGCCTGATCAGCACAAATAAGAATATAATCATATGTAGGCTTTTTTAACTCAGGAGGGCCTTTAAAAACACTATTTTCATTTTCTTGGGGGATAGGGACCTAACTACAGAGTAAAAGAAAACTGAGCCCAGGTTTAGAAGGAAGGCTGAGAAGTACTAAAATTGGGACACTAGACTTTAAGATATCGTATTTGGATTTATTTGGGGAATTGTTAGGCAGAATCCCCTGGGAAGCAATTATGGGGAGGAAAAGTAGTCAGAGAGATGGATGATTTTTTTTTTTAAATGACAACCCAACTATTTTAAGGGGAAGTGAACTTTGGCAAATGACTCATGAGGCTAACAAGGGAGCTTCTTAATGAAATAAAATGCGAAGAAGTACCAACAAAAAAAAAAAAAAAAAAAAAGGAAAATAGGGGGGGCTGAAAGAAAGGTGTGTAGGAATGGAACTTAGGAACAAAATCAAGAAGATCAAAGTCCAAGGGGGCACTAACACTAGGGAGGAGTTTCATGGATTATACAAAGGGCCTTGACAAGTATGCTAGTGGCAAAAAAAGGATGGAAAAATTGCAGATTCACCAGGTGGAAAAGACAATAATATTCAATATGGAAAAGGCCAAGGAACTCCATGCCTTGTGCGCATCGCTCTTCATAAGGAGTAACCTGTTCATGTATCAGTCCAGTTGGGAAGGAGAGTGGTAATTGGTTCTGGGTTTACATCGAAATGTTGGATATATTCAATTCACAGATTCACCCAAGGGTACCAGAAGAGCTCTCCCACCCTGCTGTACCTGAAAAGCTGCTGTCTATAATCCATGGAAAATTATAGCAATCAGCAGTAGTCCTTCATGGTTAGGCAGATTAGTGATACACTTGTCCTAATGAAAGTAAGAGGGATCACTACAGACACTATAAACAAATAATCCTTCCTTAATTCCTGGAAGTAGCCTTAAGAGCATATTTTTGTATATCCTTTTCCATCACCTAAAGAATGACACTAGTTGGGAGTAGTTAGCAGTCTTACCAAAGGCAAATTATGCTTGGTGAACCCAAATGACATTTAGGCATCTAAAAGGATGCAATAAGTGGCCACTGCTTTCAGAGGCAACTGGCCACTGCTTCAAGCAGCTCTGAAACCTGGTCATTTCCTTGCCTGGCCACAGGAGCCCAGACCTGGGACAGCTTGTGGCCTGGTGATGTAAGTCAGGCCAATGGACTTTTTTGCTGCTTTCCCATTTGTGGATTTAACCAGTTTCTCTGCTGAGTAAATACCCTAGAGAAACACACAGACACACAAGATACTGACAGATGGGGATACAGAATTCCACAGGCAAGACTCTGCTTTGCCAGCAACCGCTGAGCACGAGCAGCAGTGGCCAAACCCTCTCTTTGTCTGGCAGACACAGGAGGCCATCCATGCAGAAACACACAGAATTACCTGACTGCATGGGCTCATGTACATTCACGGGTCCCACAGGTACCAGCACGATCCCTCTGCCTGCCTGGCAACCCCACCCAGATTCCAGACCCTCTTACTGGCCCCAGGAGTCCCCTCATCACTGGCTGGTCCAGCTTGATGCTTCCTAGCAAACATGCAGTACTGGCATACTTGTCCAGCATGGACTCCCCATGCTGATACCTCACCCTAGATCCAGATCTCCTTCCTGCTGGTTAGTCCAGATGGAAGTGTGCAGGTGAGCGGCCCGTGCACACCCAGTGTGGAGAAGCTGAAGTTGTCATCACACTGCCTCAGCACCTGTCACACGGCTTCCTCCAAGCGCTGGCACAGAGCCCCTCCCTTGCTTTGCTCAGGCAGGTTTCTCCTGATAGCTATAGCTGTTTTTTGGGACACACTCCATTCCCACCCCAGTAAGTGGCAGCTGAGATCCCCACCCTCTCCAGTAGCTGGCACAGAGACCCCAGGCTCTCCAGTAGCTGGCACTAGGCCAGGGTTACCTACAAACCCAGCCTGGCTCCAGTAGCTGGCACTCAGCCCTTTTAACCCTCATGCATGCACCACAGAGAGAGATTGGTATGAAAGTTTAAAAAGATTTAATAAGAAGATAGGACAGGTTATGGTGATCAGGTGCAGGCCTCAGCCAGACAAGCGTACTGATCAGAGCCCTTTTTCACGAGCTGTAACAAAATGATGAAAATACAGAAGAATGACAGAAAATAATTCATCATTTGGAAAATTAATGTTAATGCTTCAAGAAGCCCATATTAAAGAGCAAGAATACTCTGAAGCCTGTGATTTAATTGCAGTACTTAAGAACTTCCATGAGAACTCACAGATTCTAATAATAAGGGCTCTATAATTTAGCAGATAAAAGCAGAACAAAAGCCAGTAGCTGGAAGTTCAAAAATCAGAATTAAAAAGTCTTACTTCTAAGTGAGGCAGAGTGATCAGTGGGATCAAAGAAAGTTTTCTTAAAGCTTGATGTCTTTGAGAGCTAACTTTGTTTCCAGAAGTTATTCTTTAGCCAAATCAGTGGTTGTGGTATCAAGAAAATAGTGTGAAATGCTATAAAAATTAACCAGATTAAGTCCACAGAGCTATTTTTCTCTCTACTTCCTCTGGATTTATACAAGAATGATGGTACCAGTACAGCATATAGGTAAAATCGGTAGAAACACCATGGCAACTTGGTAATGATTTCATATGGAATCTCCTCTCCTCTCCTCTATTCAGTTTAATTCCATTTTTATTAAGGGGCTGATGAAGCAATGTAATGACGGAGGGCAGCCACACCCACAGCAGTTGTAGCAAAATGTGAACAGCAACATCAAAGAGCCTGTAGCATCCACCAGGTACCAGCTTCATGACAAATTTACAGCTTAAATTTGTTGTCTCTTACAGCTCCAACCTGGCAAACAATTTTTCAGCACATTCATTATAGAAAGCACTCCAAAATCAAACAATAATTCATTAGTACTCCTTTAAATGTTATATTAAGCTAGCAGTGTTATTATTAGCTTTATACACCTAGGACTTCATGAACCTTGCCTGAATCCCAGATTTAGATTATGTGTAGCCACATTTCTGAATTCTGATGTGCAGGAGAGCTAAAAATTGTTTATCCTATTTATTCTCTAGCTTTATACCAACTGCCAAAATCACTTTTAGCACCCACATCCTGACATATTTAAGTCCTACTAATATTTCTTATCTACATGCTTCAATAATGCTGTACATCAGCTACCAGTTTTTCTTAATATTTCTGAAAGAAATGCATGATAAGTCCATAGAAGTCACTAGATGGAAATCCTATTCTGTTAATAAACACCATCTGCTCCTTTCTTTGCTTCCCCACCTCCTATTATTGATAAAGCTGTGATCATGCTTGAAATTTTTAACATTGCACTCAGATCCCTCTCAACAACATTTCATCAGAATTTCTGAACTACATAGCAGCACTCCAGTACAAATATTAAGACCATTTCATTATTTATACACTGTCTAATAATTCAGTTTTATAATATGGATTTAAAATTCTGCGCAGCAGTACAAACCAGATAAAGTTATATTTCATACCACTACTACAAATATTTGCAATTCACCTCCTGGGCATTCAGAGTTTCCACTGTAAGGGTAATCTATATATTAATTTTTCCTATTCTTTGCCATGGCCAATAGGATAACACAAAAATGTCTATGATATTTGACTTGAATAAAGATTACCATAAATTCTAGCAGTCCATTTCTTAATGAAGTCAATGATTTTAGCAATGTCAGCTACCTGTTTAAAAGCTGTAAAATACCACAGTGAGAACAGAAGGAAGCACTGTTCAAAGCAGGACTAGGTCCACTGAATCCCCTTTGCTGTGTGGCCAAGCTGCTCCACTGCTTTCTTTCTCAGCAGCTGTATTTCCCCTCCCGTATTCTCCATGAATAAAGCTGCTTATGTATCTTAGGACAACAGGAAATGGAAAAGCCCTTCGACCTCTTCTGTTCCAAAACCAAATTATCCCACAAGAAATAAAATAAAAGGGCACATCTACACTGTACTTAGCCTAAATTATCAAATAGGAAATTAAGCATAGCATTCCTTCTCCATATATTAATACACGTTGTAGAGAGCCTGAAAGCTACTAAAAACCTCCCCATAAACCTCTAAGAAAAAAAAAAAAAAAAAACAGGCACAGAATCAGCAGGCTTAGAACTTCCCCATTTCTCACTCCAACCAGCAATGCTGTGTTACTAGACAGTGATAAAATTAGTTCCAGGGTATTTTTTAAAATCCCTCCTTAATTTTTAGTGCACCTCACCATTTTCTTTTGTCACTGTAAGTGAAGTCTATTACTTTTGAGTAATCTGTTCCAGTTTTCTCTCATGAAGTCATTTTTCTTCAGGAGTACTGTGCTATATAGAGAGGGATGTTTATCAGATGTTTTATTTTCTGAATAATAAAGAAGTTGAACTTGAAGAAGTTTGTGTGTAATGGTACGAAAGATAACTCAAATATGCCACTTGATACAGAGGAAAGAAAAAGGGGGGTGAGAAGAAGAGAAAGACGAAGAGAAGAATGGAGGGATGAAGATTGCAGACTGAGGCTTATGATATTGATGTTTAGCAGGCCAGAGTTGATATTTTGTGATCTACAGTGCACTTGGTTTGACTGAATGCCATTGCAGTGGCTTACATACGGTGGATCAGAATAGTCTTTCTATTAATGATATAATTTTATATCTTTTCATAAACATTTTTATTCTCAGGAGATCAGGAAAAGAATATGTTCCCAAATGCTATGATCAAGAAAGTCCACCCTAGATTCATATTTCCCACAGATCCTGTCAGGTACTCTGGAGCTTCTTGTCAACTTTCAGCTCAACTGCAAATTTGTCAAGAGGAGGAGAAGTCACTAAAATAGATATTTGGAGACTTTGTTTATTTTATTTTATTTCTTCTAAACAGTGAACAGTAATTGATTCCATGTAACCATCTACCTATGTAATCTATTTCAAACCATCTCAAAAGAAAATGTCTCTGATTATGAAAGGTGTATTCCTTCTTTTTCAAATTACAACTGGAGCTAATCCCTTCAGATACATGTCTCTACTTCTCACCCTATCCTCTCAAGCCACCTCTATCATTTTGCTTTATTGCAATGACAGGTTGTTAATCATGCCTATCTTAAATTTCAAA
Organism: Calcarius lapponicus; assembly: GCA_039654755.1. NCBI lineage: Eukaryota > Metazoa > Chordata > Aves > Passeriformes > Fringillidae > Calcarius > Calcarius lapponicus. The sequence goes on from CM077464.1 coordinate 140,310,866, forward strand.
TTACATATCCATAATGAAGCTTTAAATTATGAGGTCTGATATTTAAGGGTACTACGTATGCAGGTGTTTCATCAAGAAGCTAAAAAGGAGCTACTGGGCAATCAAAATTTTTGAAAACTGGATACTAGGGAGAACCAGATCTTAAAATGTTGATTGCAGGGTTATACATGTTCACAAAGAGTACAAGAACAAAAATGGAAATTTCCCTGATGTGATTATCATTTAAATACATCTATTCTCTCACATCAAGGAAAGAGGCATTCAATGAATGTAATGTAATGTAGTGAGTTTTCATTTCTTTGCTACCTGGGTATAAAGAAGATAGCTTCACATGAAGTCAGAAAAAATATAGTGAAAGAAAAATTCTCTGACTGAATGAAGTTAGTTCCATTCAGGTCTTAAAACTGTAGATCTGGCTGTGGTAAGGGAGAGTCCATTGAACTAAAATTCTGGTGTCCAGCCTAAGTTTTTTGAAAATTCCTAATTTCACAAAATAAAACATCAGTTTCAGAAAGAAAGTAGTATCAAGTTCAAGGTAACAAGTTTATGCTTTGTTCTAAAATGCTGATTTCTGTGGTTGAAGGTAAGATTTCTCCAGATTTTATATCGACCTAGGAACTCAAGTTCTATTAATCAGCAAGTTATTTTCACCTAGAAAGGAGCTATGTGAGGGGTCAGTCATATGTGCAAGCTGAAGTCTATAACTAATCTTCCATTTTAATCTTAATTATTCTCTGTCATAACTGAGATGCATGGTATGCTCTATGTTAGCATTAGCAGTGCAAAATCTTTCAGTAAACTGTTTATAAGGACAGATGATACCATATATAATGAATTCAATTCATGCATGAGAAGCATATATTTTGCATAATTAAAAATCCATAGGAAATTCATCGTGCATTTTAATATAACAGTTTTAATTATGCTGCTACTGAACAGTTACCAAATGCTTGAAAAATTAACAGACTGCAGAGTAGCTGCAATTTAGACAGAACCACTTAAATATAGCCTGAATTTCTCTTTTATGTGCAACCTCCCCCCCCCCCCCAAAAAAAAGATAGTGTGTAATAATTCCAGCTATTTTCTGTAATAAATCAAGGAACAAGAAAGGCCTAAAAATTATTTTATATTTTTTCATTTCATATCTTGGTATATAGGAGAGAATTTCTACATGAAGTAGAATTCTAATGCATCATACCAAAAGGTAATTTCAATGGCTGAAGAAATTTTTCTACAGAGTGATTCTGGGCTGTATTTCTACAGCAGCCCTTCATTGCATTACCAATTTTTGGATAGTTTCCTGGCCATCAAAGTGTTACTCAGCTAGTTACTTTCTCAGAGATTAGTGTCTGTTGCAGATAGGACCAAGCAGGGTACAGCAATGGCCTCAGAATTTCTCCAGGCAGTTTACTATAGCTCCAACTTTGCTGACAGAGACACTTCATGGAAATAGAAAAATCAAGTGTCTTAACACCAAGTGTCCTTAAAAAAAAGGTTGGGGAATCCAAAAATAAAAAAAAAAAAAACAAAACCAAAACACCAAACACTATAGCAAAAAACAAAACAACAGTTTCTGCTTATATCCTATAAAAACTGGTTAGAGTTCATAGTCCCTGGTACCAAGACATGGGTTTAAAAAATGAATGCATGATATAAACCAACTCTTCAAATACTACCGTAATGAACTTGATCATAAACAAGATCCTTCCTGGAACATATACATACAATACTATGAACTTCTGGACTTCAGGAATACATGTTCCAGCTCATTAACTTCAGTGTCTGTGTGAAAACTACAGACAATTGTGAAAACAGCAATAGAGAAATATATTTATGTCAATTCAGAGAACTGAGTCAGCAGTTCTTCTGTGCAAACATATGAGAAGGCTTCCATCCATAAAATTTGCAGATGTCACTATCCAGCAAAATTCAAGACTAACTAACTACTCTTGACATTAATTTGAATATGCATGTGTCAGAAGGACCAGAAAAATAACAATTGTTCAATAACAATTAAGTTTTTGAGAATTAAAAGAACTTGCCGCTATTAGAGATCATAAAATATTGGTGTCTGGATGGTACTGTAAATTCTAGAGTTTAAAATATTTTGGTTTAAGATATGACTATGCATCTGGGAATGATTACATGAAAAGCAAATATAGCAACTTGGATAAGGTTATACATGTGTATTTTTGTATATTTCTGTGGTATGCTAAGGGTTTTTTTATGTATAGAGATCAGAGAAAAAAAAACCAGACTATTTTGTTAAGAGTGTCTTACCTTCATAGTAAACTTTAAACCCATGAGCACTAACTGCAAAGTCACTTGTCAAGCGTAGTGAAAATACAGATTTTGTACTTGTCACAGGTGGAGGAAGATGAAATCCTGTTAACCTAAGAAAAAAAAAAGCACAATTCATGGTTAATTGTTTGGAAAATAAAACTGTGTGTGACAGATGGCTGTTCCCAATAATATTTAATCATAGAAAGGACAACTGTCTTAAAAGGATGTAGTTTGCATTACTTGAAAAAATTATTTTACATAGTAAATGAGGAATTAATAGAAAATTTGACTGTATTTGATGGACAGTATACTTAGTATAGATAATAATAAGATGTAGAAACTGGACTTAAAACCAGTTCAGATTATCAGTTGCTGAAAACATGAAACAACCAAAGAAATCACAATACACCAGACAATTTAGACTCTTTGGGTTTATGTTCAAAAATGTATTGCACTGTATATCTTACACAGGTTTCTGCTAAAATTTGTAGTTGCTGATTTTTTTTACGCTGTAATATGATGAAAGAAAGGGACCATGATTCCCTTTAATGAGGGAATTTAGTATTTAAACAGTGCTTTTAAACTTTGGCATCAGAGAAGAAATTTCTAATTTCAACTCAAAGAGCAGCACCATTTTGAAATAATAAATCCATACAAAAAGCTCTCTTGAAAGGAATTACTAGGTCATTAAGGTTTGTGTTTTGTCATTTGTATGTTTGGGTTTTTTTTTTTCTGTTAAAACCACTGTGTTTGAGACACAAATGAAAGAAAAAAATTTTGTGTACTCAGCACTGCTGATAAGCTCGGCTGATACTCACTTCTACATGTTTATTTGATGTACATATGACAACTCTTATCTTCCTCAGTTTTAGGAGAATAACCTCATCAGGGTTCATATCAGACCAACAAAGCCCATAACATTTAACTGTCAAAAATGTGTAAGGAACTAGTTGAAAAATTTAGCTGTGTACCCACAGACCAGTGAAATCTAGACATACCTTTGGAACCCATTTAGCCATGTGTGATCAATTGTGTAGCAGATGGGATGATATATTTTATAAATGATTGAGATTAAAATTATATTCATGTGTTGTAGATAAGCCCTTATTTTACATTTGATTTTGAATTTAGAACAAGAGAAAAATGTAGGTCAAAAGGGACCTGTGGAGGCTGCATAGTCCAACCTACTGTTCAATGTGGGTTAAAAGGCAGAGTTAATCTGGGTTGCTCAAGATTTACATTTTCCCTTTTCATTGTTAGAACAAAATCATGCTGGTTTTTTTGTTTGCTAGGTTTTTTTGCGTTTGGTTTAGTTTTTTGTTTTGTTTTGTTTTGTTTTGTTTTAATACAGCTATATATGTTCAGCTACATAAGCTGGTCTTCAGCACACTTTAAGAAACATGTAAACTCTGATAATTTTGCTGGAAGAGATGACATATTTTTGATTTTGCTTGATGTAGGAACAAACACCAATGGCGTTGAACGACATTTTAATATATTTATTGCTTCTTATTCTGAAATTCAGTCTCAGTCTTCTGAAATCACAAATTAACTGATAAGTTATGTCCTGCCATTATCAGCATTTCTAGTCTCATCGAGGGAAGGATGTAGAGTGATGAGAAGCCCAGAATTCAAAAGGTCAGGAAACGATTTGCTAAAAAATAGTGTAATTGCAATATTAGCATTTATTTAATGTTTTACTTATTTTTAGCTTGAAGATACCTTTAGATGAGTTCTATATAGTGTACCAGTAATTCACCATGAAGGTTATTTGCTGTGGGGATCATAAAAAGTTTTATATTTTTCTTTGATCTCTATGCGCTTGGTGTCCTTTACAGATACTGCAAATTGATGGGTAGTATACTGATATTTTTTCTTAAGCAATCTTTGGAAAACAAAACAAAATTAAAAAAAGAAAAACCTCCTCAATACAATAGCTAATTCTTGCTATGTTACAGTCATGACAGATATGAAAGCCAAATGATAATAGTACTCACATCATATAACCATAAAAATGAAAAACATGAACAAAAGTAGGAAAGGTCACTAAAGACATATATATTTACATATTTATATATATCAGGTCCTTAGAGGGTGTATTTGGAAAGCTGTTCTTTGTTTTGTCATTGGTATCTTTATGAATAATATCATTAAAACAAGACTAAAGAACTTATGTTAATATAAAAAGATTGATAATTATGTACAGAATATTTATGATTGAAGAAATGCATTTTTTATTTTTTATATTAGGAAAGTACATTTTTGTTCTATTAATAAGAAAAGGAAATAAAATGCTTACATCTCCCAAACAGGCGTACGCATAATTTTTTTAACAAATCAATATCAGTGCATTTTTTCTGATAGATTAGTCATCAACCAATAAATAACTTAATTCATTGGCTAGCATCAATACTTTAAAATAAGCTGACCTAATGTAAAACCAAATCAATAATTAGAATAAAATTCACAGTAGGTTTAGCTGGTATCCATTTATCTACTCAATGATTTAAAAGAATTCTGGGGATAAACATATACCCAGCAGAAAAGAAATACAGTTATCCCAAAGTATTGAATTTTATGAGTGGTACAGCTTAGATGGGTAGTGGATTTTTAAAATGAACACATGTGTTACAAGCATAGTAAACATTACAACTCCTGATGCAAAGCAGATCATTATGGGAGCTGTTGGATACCATTTAGCCTTCAGCAGTGGGCCTTTTATAACCATCATTATGTTGCATTTAGTCAAAAAAGAATAAGCTTGTTTCTTTAATTTGGTGGCTACACTTGAATTGATATGAAGAAATTCAAAGGTAATATTTTTGGTTTAGTGGATGCAAAATAATTCAAAAACTTTAGTAAGTAAAAATTCAACATGCAAATATCACTCAGTAAAATACTACAGATTTCTAGAAAGAACTGTAATATAATTAATATTGAAATAACCTAATACTTGAGTATTATTCATTAGGAACAAAAGGATATTGACCTCAGAGCTTAAGTCTTATTTACATGTTAAACTCTACAAACTGTCGTTAGAATAGTTTTCATTGCCTTTTAAAATGAAACATAACAAGCACATCATAACTGCAGGAGAGAGATGGCAGGTAAGCAGCAAAATATCTGTAAGATAATGTATGTGCATAGACCTGATTGTCACTATTCAGACCAGTGTCAATGTCCAAATAAATGTTAGACAACTAAATGTCTAACTCAGTACTCTGGTAAAAGTGAAACTTAGGTGGAAAAATTATGCAAAATAAGCATTCATCTCGTTAAGCAGATATCATATGCATATTAAACACATTTAAAATTTAAATTTCCTCTAGCAGCTGGAGTTTTTTTATCTACAACAATTTTCCCTCTTACATTGCATTTGCATATCTCATTCCATTTTATCAACTTTTTTCAAATTTAAAATACCTAATGGAGTTATTCAGGTGACTATTGCTGGTTTAGATACTGTGAGATATTTGAAACATCAGCACAGAGTTGGTAGGTATGACATCGTACCACCGTGAGATCCATGTGCTTCTGGAGAGATGGAGGCCAGGCAGGACATGCCTACATCTTTTGGTAGGCTGTTCAATCTTTCCTTTATAGTAGTCTACCACCTTGGCAGAAAAAAATAAATATGGCATATGCTCTTTCTCTTTTTTTTTTTCTTTTTTTTTTTCTTTTTCTTTTTGGTGGTATTATCTGTTCCTTTTCTTCTTTCCCTTTTTTGATTTTGGAAGTGTTCTCTGACCTCATTAAGAGATCCCATCAATACCTGATACCAGGTAGCCATGGGAAACCAAGGGAAACCACGGGAAACCATGGGAACTAAAAGACAATGTCTACAAAGGTTTGAGAAAATCTATTTTTTTTGTTTCAACTCTTAAAAACCCAAATTTTATATTGTGACAGAATTCTACTTGAGTATTTGATTTTGATGATGCAGTTTAGCTACAGAATGTGATCAAACACAGAACAGTGATACAAATTTGTAAATAAATAAACTGCATATGAATTAATATATTTGTTTTTTCTTCCTGATGTGTCTAACAAGCTTGCCAGGCACCTAAACACCCACAGGAAATGGACACATTATGTATGTAGTGCAAGGCTACAGATGTTTCTGGGGGCACAGGAAAAAGTTAAGAGGTATTTCTATTCATTCAACCTTTTTATGTCAGAAAGACCAGATGCTCATCCTGAAATATTTATTGTATATAGAAATTCTTAAACTCCAGTAGAAAATATGGTGAAATTAAAGACATCATTTGGAGACATAATATTCAGAATTTATATATTACTTGCATGCAAAACTACAATGCTATATAGTTTCAGTAACATGAATCTGGCAATGTATTTGCAATCATCTCAGAGTATAAGAATGGAGAACAGAAACACCCATTGCCTTGGAACCAGAGGAAAGGACATATGAGATTAAATTCCTCCATGTAGACCCTAGACTGAGGAGAAGAAAATCATCACCATCATACTCTGTAACAAAGAATTAATCTTGCTGGTTTTTTTTCAGTAACTACTCCATGGTACCATCTTTATCCTCCCAAGGAAAACCAAAGTGGCTTAGGATCCAAATGGACATAAAAAGCATCACAGACCACAACCAGAAAAAAAAAAGGGGATGATTCTACTAGAATTCTGTACAATTTTAACTGCATATTTTTGAATAATTAGTTGCTTTGAGCATGAGTGTTAGTAATATTGTAGGCAGATTAGTAGCAATAGCTGTTATATTCACTGCTATATTTTTATTTCTTAAGACTTCTTGGTGAAATAAGACAGATTTTGTTTGAGTCCTCAGATGTCTCTAAATACTTGGGGTGCAAGTGTGTACAATTTCATAATGTACAAATAAAGTGGCTAAAGGATGTCTTTTTACAGGTGAGAGACTAGTTTTGAAGGATTCTGTTTCTTATGTGTCTTCTGATGCCATCCTCATTTATTTTTTCAGTAATGGAAAAAGTCAAAGGGAGTTTCAAACAAAACATTGTCTTATGTTTTTCTGTACACAGGAATTTCTAAATATTCTTTCAATACCAATTAAAATACAATAAATAAATTCTGGGCAGTAGTGACAATGTTTGAACCTTTATGCAAATATGCAAATACACAAATATGCAAATTTGTAGTAATATTTTTTGGCATTGTAAATTATTAAAAATTACATAATTATTTTCTTTCAAACATGTCATTTACAGAGTGTGTCCCCATGTCTCTTCCTCCTGTACTACATTCTGTCATATGCTATAGACTAAAAAAAAGAAGGCACGTATATTAAACAGTTGAATCTGTCTGTTTTCAATTTCTAAGTATATTTTAAAACACTACTACTCCAAGAGTAATTATAATCTCTCTATTTTAATCTCTCACACCATCTTTTCTCAATCACATATGACATCATTTTAAAATTACAAATCATCTCAGATCTGGGCTTTCCAAGATTTTAGAGTTCTGACTGGAAATTTCTGCAGTTCGATCAATCATTTGTTTTCTGCTTTTACTGTGGTCCTTGTGATAAAACTCAAATCATATATCACTTTGAGCTGCATGCTGAACTTTAAACTCATCAGCCCTCAAGGAAGACCAGCTCCCAGCTTCAGAATCTAAATAGAGCAATCATTTCATAATTGCAAAGTTGAAATTATGGAAAGAAATCTTGATTAGTCATAGAAAAGTGCTCCTAGATAAATTGTTTACTTGAGCCTGTGATGTGATGAATAAGATGACTGTATTTCTTCCTTGCTTGTGTGTCTTAGATATTTGTTGTTTGACATTGATTATGCTTTTAAATAGGTAATTTTTTTGCATGCATTTGAACAGCTCTTTGTATTGTTTTGTTTTCTTTTTGGGTTCACAAGATTCTAGCTTTTCTACAGTGTATTAGTTATTTCCAAAGAAAATACAGTTTCTCAGGAGTACTTCTGCTTAGATAGGATGGTATCCAAAGAAATTCACCAAAAAGGTTTTAAGTGAATAGCAGTCTCACTTAATCTTAATAAATTCTTGATTAGGTCACAGAAATTTTACAGCAGGAAGAGTTTTAGTCTAATCTGAAAGGTGCAAGAATTGTTTGTCCCTAATTTATGTAAATGATGAAACATAAAACGTGTTAACATACCAAGTTATTGTAACTTTGACTGTAAAATTAAAAAGAATGTCAAAGCTTATACATTCTTACTGTTAGTTTGATCTCCAAATTACTGTTTATTCTTGTAAAAAGGAGAAGATAGATTCTGAAAAAGAATATGCATAATAAGCAAAATCTAAGAATAAAAGAAAGGTAGGTAAAACAAACTGTTGTATAGCTTCATTGAGAATCTTCCCCACAAGTAAAGGAAAACTTTCTGAAGGCAACAGAAATTTTCTTCTGTATTTTTTTACAAGAAACTGAAATATCTAATATTTTCAAATAACAGATAAAATGTTTCTATTTTTTTCTTTTGCATGAATTTAACTTTTCCTTCCACTAAGAAATTTTGGTCTTAATGATACATATTTAAGTTGATAATCTTCAGAAAATATTATTCTAAAATCCATAACACATATACAAATGAAGCTTCATCACCAGTGGATTTTTCCCATTAAGCTAGCTATAATCCTTCTACTAGCCATTTTATTTGCTGGTATGTCCAGTAACTTGCTATCTGTTATTTATGCAGACTCTACCAGTCAATACTTAGCAAATAAATACATCTTGAATTTCGTTAGTTACTGTTGGGGCTCAGTTTTGTTGGACCACATACTGATGAATCCATTATTAGCTGCTGGAGTCCTGTCTGTGTGATTTTGTATTCATATAAACTTCTATTAATTTTCTAAGTAGCAGATGATTAGATTTAACATCTGACTAGCCTGATGCTACACTGATTCAATTTGAAATTTAGTGAGATCTTTTGCCTGCCAGATACTTGTTTAACATTCTCCCACTAGCTCTAATTACTATAAAAAAAAAAAAAAGAAAACAGAAAGCCCTCCACAGAAGGGTTTGCTTATTTGCATTCTCTAAGATAAAAGCACAATATTCTCACCCAATTTGCTGCTGCATTTGCTGTGGCCAGCATCTACTCAACTAAAATAACAACATTCTTCAGTATTTTTTCTAGCTGCAAATTTGTTTTAATCTAATACTTATCAAATATTTGATTCTGAGGACCATATCCCCTTATTTCTACATGTCATGGCATTTTCTTATTTTTAATACCAAGTTATTAAAGAAAATATATGATTACTTAATAAAGCATGGATTTTAATTGTTGAATATATCAAATTTGACATCCCATATTTTGGTTGTTAATTTTTTTGGTTGCCCTCTTTCATGGGAATGTAAAATCTAGCATCTCTTTCAGTCTGTTGTGTTATCTCTTTTTTTTCTGTGTCAATTCCATAATAATTCATCAGACATGTAAGCATCTGTGCTGATTTTGACTGGGGCATAGTTAATTTTATTCACATTGATTAATATGGGCTGTGTTTTGTATTGGTGCTGAAACCAGTGTGATAATACAGTGATAATACAGATAATACAGTGTTTCTGTTCCCGCTGGGCAGTGCCTTTGCTGCTCCCCTCACTGCCACGCTGACCAGCGGGCTGGGGGTGAATGGGAAGCTGGGAGGAAACGCAGCCGGGGTAGCTGACCCCCAGACCCGAGGGATACCCCATACCACATGGTGTCTTGCTAATCATATGAAGCTGGGGAAGAAGAAGGAAGGAGAGATGCTTGGAATGATGGCGTATGTCTTCCCAAGTGATCTCCTCATGGGATCCCGTCCACCTGGAGGTGGCTAAATGCTTGCCTGCCTGCCTGAGGGTGAATTAATTCCTTGTTTTGCTTTGCTTGTGTGTGTGGCTTTGGATTTCCCTAATAATCTGTCTTTGTCTCAGTCGATGAGTTTTAGCACTTTTCCATTTCTCTTTCTCTTCCCCCTGGTGGGGGAGTGAGGGAGTGGCTGTGTGGTGCTTAGCTGCCAGCTGGGGTAAAACCACAACAGCATCTCTGATCTCTTAACATCAAACTGAGCATCTACCACTAGAAAGTTTCAAAAGCTCTGAAAACTATTTAAGGAGCAATAGCAGTCATCCATAAATGGCAGTCAAGAGAAAAGCTAAGAAAAGCAAGGCAATATGCTTTTAAAAACTAAGTTATGTATTTCACTACCAAAAATGATGAAACAAAATATATTCTATATCATTAAATACAATATTTAGGTATCAACAAGGCTTTTAAGTATATGAAAGAGTAACAAAATAAAGTATTTTTAAAAGTAAACTCATCTACAACTGTTAATTGCAAATATCTTTGCTTTTGAACAAAACCTTTTAAGTGGTCCAGAACATATTTACCTATGCTTCTCCTCCTTCTCAGAAATCCATATTCCATACACAAATGCATACAGATAATTCAGTTTGAAGTACATGTCATGCTATTGGATTTCTATATCAAATTCCACAGCCTAGTGCTCAAGATGCAGCTCTGATGGTTTTAACATTATTTTACTGTCTCCATATCCACGGTAAAGTACCATGAATGCCACAAAAGAAAGGAGATTTTTTTCACTCCTGTTATGTTTTTCCCTTGCACATTACCAAAATTACATTATCATCCCAAATAAATATATAAAAAGGTTTTGAAATGGAAAATATGAAAAATATATGTGAAAATTACTGTAAAAAGATTGCTTGGATATAAAAAATATTCATTTCACAGCACTAGAGAAGAGGATATCAAACAAAACAGGGGCAGGTCTGAGGTCAAAACAGTTTGTTCAGGCTTTATGCAGTTAGGTTCTGAAAATCTGCAAGAAAAGAGGTGTCTCAGACTTCTGGGCAGTCAGATCCAGTCCTTATCTGTCCAAGAGACACACTAAATCAGATTCAAATTATTCTGTGTGATAATAGCCTCTGCCACCTGATCTAAGTAACAGACCAAAGTGATCACAAATACCGCAGGAAAGAGAACTTTGAAATTCTAACATGCTTAGTCTGATGGCGCATGCGAAAGTCAGAAAGTGTTGTTCTTCCAGTGATTGAACAGGTACAAAGAATTGGATGCCAGGATTCAGGCTTGTTTTAAAAGCCCTAATCTCTGTAGGGAGTTATTTTTCACAGTCCTTATGACAAATAAAGTCATAGGAACATAAAAACTTTTGGGTTGTAAGGCACCTTCAAGGGTCATCAAGTCCTTTGTGATAGGCAGGGACATATTCAACTAGAGGATGCTGCTCAGAGCCCCATCCAACCTTACCCTGAATATTTGCAGGGATGGGACATCTACCACTTCTCTGGGCAATCTGGCCCACTGTTTCACCTCCCTCACTGTAAAAAATTTCTTCATCATATCTAGTCTGAATCTAGCCTCCTTTAGTTTGAAACCAATAACCTTTGTCATGTAACCACAGCCCTACTGAGAATGTGTTCCTGCCTTTCTTAAAACCCTCTCTTAAGTACTGAAAGATCTCAATAAGGTGTCCCTGGAACCTCTAACTGAGGGGAGGGGGAAAAAAAACCCAAATCTTTGTTAGTACTACCACTATTTACTTATCACATAAATTTTACAAGAGTATTTCTACATCAAGTGGATGTACAAAGTGCATCATGTTCTGCGTTAATTGCCACTTGAGGGAGTAGATTGTCCCACATTATTCTGCACTGGTGTGGGCTCAGCTTGAGTACCATGTGCAGTTTTGGGGATATAAACCTATTAGAGAGAGCATCTAAAGGAGGGAATCAAAGATGTTGAAGGGCCTTGAGGAGAAGCCATGTGGGGAGAGACTGAGGTCACTTGGTCTGTTCAGCCTGGAGGAGACTGAGGCGAGATCTCATCACAGTCTACAACTTCCTCTTGAGAGGAAGAGGAGGGGTGGGTAGACATTGGTCTCCCTCTGTGGTGACCAGTGACAGGACCCAAGGAAACACAATGATTCTATGATTCTACTCACACACAAAAGCATCCTACTTTCCTTAGTTTATAGTATATGTTTGGGGTCAGTTACTTTTCTTTTTTTTCCTCTTCAAAATAGAAAAGAAATGCTTTTCTAGAATTAAAAGAAGTTTTAATTTTTTTTATAAAAAGACAATAATTTAATATTAGTATACCATAATATTTCTTAAAGCAAAATAACACTGTTTGCATCTTACATATGAATTTAAGTTTCTGAAGATTTGAGAATTGTGAATCTAATCTGATGGATAGCATCAACAATATTTCAATTATTATATCTTTTTGATGACTCTTCCAACTGCCAGAGTAAAACTAATCTCCCAATCACACTCCCATGCATTGGCCTTTTCTCACATCCATGTCTTATGCACACACCTATTCAACCATGCCTTTCTGAGCTTTGAGCAGAAAAGACCATACCTTAATAGCAAGTTCAAAGAATCACAAGGGGCAGAAGGTCTGCAAACATTAGTAGCTAATCCAAGAGAGGATCAAATAAACTCCAAAAGAATTCTGATTATTTGGATCATACAATCACCCATGATGGTGATCAATCACTCACTTGTTATATATACACACTTATTAATTAAACTGAAAAGTGTCAAGCTAAAACTAGTCAGATAAATTCAATTACCTTGTTGAACTAGCTGTTCAATTAATCCAAATTATTAGATTCAGAAAGGGATTGGACATGAAACTAATAAGTAAATACATTGCTGATAGAATTGCTAAAGCAATTCATGGGATATGAAAATCCCATAATTCAAGAAATCAATCAATATTTAGGCTGTGACTGAGGCTCTGTAATGTGTAAATTTCATGTGTACATTGGGTTCTGGTGTAAAGGTAAAACCGCCTTGACCCAGGAATTTTTGCATCTTATTTTCTCTTGCTCTTCTGCTGTTGAGGGGGAGTGATGGAGTGGCTGATGGGCATCTGGAAGCCAGCCAAAGTCAACCCAGCACAACCTCTAATGCTCTTTCTTACACACCAATTCAGAACATACATCTTTTAAATCTCAGGAGTGTGTTAGAAAAGGATAACACTTATCTACTGAGTAATAGACAATTAAGTTCAATTCCCTTTAGTGTTTATGTTTTTGGATGTGCTTGTGTGCATTCATGTGTACATGTTGAGAAGTTAATAAAGGTGTTGAATTGCAGTTGAGAGTGTTGCAAGACTGGACTGCAACATCCTGGTAAAATTCAGCTTATCTTTGGTCTTTCAAATTTCTTTCTAAAGAAACAGTCACTTAGCCACAGAATCAGGAAGAAAGTAAGAAATGTAAAGGCTTCCTTAAGAGTATTCCAATCAAAATATTAATAGGAGTAACTCCTACAATTTTTATATGTCTTTTCAATTGGTTTGAAATAAATAAACAGAATGTAATAGTCTATAAAACAAAGCAAAATTGATTGAGCACAAGTGGTCAACTAGATTCGAGTTTTACTCTCATTAAAAATAGTAATAAAATATGCTTTGTTCAACAAGTCATTAACAAATTGACATATGATTTATGAACCAATTTAATTTTTGTCAAATGATAATTTTTTTCCCTGTCAAAATGCAAAACTGCTCATGCAATCTATTATTTAAAATAATGACCATAGGTCAAGGCTGAAAATTGTTAATTGAACAGCTGCTTTGAACTAAACAATAAAGTACTCATCAGGTTCTGGTATGATCATTATATTCTGTACAAAACATGTTTCTAAAACCTGTCATCATTCATTATCAGTGTAAAACTTTTATTACACAACTCTCCACTTTTTTTCTATCATAAGAAATGAAACCGATTTTAGAAATAATTATCCTTTCTAAAGCACTCAATTTGTTTTAAGATATAAAACTATCAAGAATAACTTCAAATGATAAGTAAGAAGAACCAGATATTGCAGTACCACGCAAATAGTCTTTAAAAATCTGTAGGATGTGGATTTGCTGGCTTCTTGGAGACAAAAACTGTTAAGAACAAAATATATCAAGACAATAATGTTTAGAGAATTTGAAAGCATCCTAGGTCCTTAAAGTAACTAGAATTAAAACAAAACAAGCAGTACATATTTTTTAACCTTGAACATCTGGAACCTTGTGACAGTACAGTTACTGTCCTCACCTTAAAGCTGGGTGAAGATCTATGATACGTTTTAGCAGATCTTGGAGCTTTCAAAGCACCAAAGGAGAGGAACTTGCTCCTTCCAATTTTCCCAGAGTTTTAACACTGACTTCACACTGGTTCTAGTCATTTGCACCCTTCTCTCTGAATTTATTTAACTTCCCTGATGAAGAATTATTGCTTTAAAAATAAACCTGAGTCAATTCAGTTAGCAAAGGGAAGCGTATCCTCAAAGTGGTATGCCTGATGAGTGGCAGAGCCAATGGAAAAAAGAGAAGGATCACACAGCCAAAGTCAGAGGAACACAGGAGATGGATTTTCTTCTGTGAGTGACAACAAGCTCTTAGATGAGTTGGACTATCTTTTGTAACTTTGCCTTAATGTGTGAAAATAGCACAATATGGAAAGGATAGATGCCATATTTTGCTTCTCACCATTGTAGGTGCCAGGAACTTCCAGAACAGCTCCAACTTAAACTAAATATTCTGTATCACTTTGGAATTCATCCATGAGCAAAAGGCTTGTGACATTATCACCACACTATTTCTGTTCTGGTATAGAGATAAATTTGTAGTAGCAGGCCACGTAAAAGAGGACCAACTATATGCATATATTTCAGAACCTATATTCTTTTTATTATGAAAAATTGAGCCTTTTAGAACAGAGTAATGACAACAAATAAAACCAACTGATTCATCAGCTAAATTAGCTGTGATACCTAAAAAAACAAGCAAACAAAAAACTCCATGGATTTCATGTCATTCATTTTCTTCCAGAAAACTTTCACTGAGTCAGAAACAACTTACTTTTCTCACAGGCCCCTGTTCACTTTAAAAGAGAACATATAAGGAGAGCGTACTGGAAAGAGCAAGAGAGGGAAGAGAGGTGCTAGAGTAAAGGTGTCTCTCCTCCAGCACTGGGTATGTCTATCTTTACACTCAGAGGTCTGGAGCATATGGTGTTTCAAGGCAGAGCCTGCATCCACTGCAGTGAGGATGAATAAAGTATGAATAAAGTATGAATAAAGTCTTTATTTTTGACCACTGCCGTGAGAAATTAAACTCTGAATTTCTCTGAAATGCCCTTGGTGTTTAAGTAGGTAAAAAAGCAACAAAACAGACAATCAAATTAAATGCAAATTAGAAGAAAAGAAAGCCAGTTTGTAATGGAAAATATTTTACATTTACTCATCTAAAATTCTGGAAACCACAGATCTAAGAAAAATGATTGTGGCACTTGAGGTGCTTTTTATCCCATCAAACCAGAAATGTGACCCTATAATGATCTTTACAAATGCAGTGAAATAAAGGATTTAAAGTAATGTATCTGTTACATAAGTACAATTTTATTCTATATAAACATAAATAAAAAACCATACCATTTTCTGTCTCATAGAAGGTAAATTATTAATTCTATATTGGTTATTACATATGAAATACCATAGAAAAACATCTAGCAGGAAAATGAAAAGCATTTTTTAAGTAAAGAATACTTGAGTTAAAAATAGAAGATAAGCTCCCACTTCCAAAGGAGAAAAATCTAAATTAAAATTTGAACTTGGAGAACATAAAAAATATAACAGAATTGTGTCACCTTTTTCTAACCTCCACTTTTCATAATCTTCTAATAACTGATTGAACATAGAAGAAATACTTACAAAATGAACAAAGAAATACCATAATGATTTCAGAAAAGAGATTTTAAAAGATTATGTTACTTTTGCTAAAATCAGATAAGAAAATGCAACTAGTGTTTATCTTTGTATTTAGGATTGGAAAATAGCTATGGCACATTAAATGCACATCTGTAAATAGTTATTGGGCTAACAGGTCTACAACTAGCATTTGCCTTTTAATAAATGTGCTTCAATGAAAAGAAAGTTATAATAGAAATATGAGTCCACTTAGCTGATCTATCTTTCAATCATCAAAGGATAGATTATCTGTGTTAACTTGGTTCCATATCAGAGCCATAACTCTGACATTAACTGAATCATCGTTGACTGACATTGACAGAATCACACAGTGGAATAAACAAGACTTTAAAAAGGAAACAATTGTTACAGCAAACAGGATATCTCACAAAGAATAAAATAAGTTGGATACCCACATTTCATTCCAAAATAAAAAGTTAGAGTTGTTGCTTTTTAGTACTGTGACTGATAAAGACAATGAAAAGCCTACATAGAAAGTTTAAAACCTTTCCATTTTCCTTGCATTTTTATGGATATACGCTTTATAAAAATGCTAAATATAACTCCTTCAAACCACTGCTTCACATAATACAAAGTGAGAAATCAGTTTAAAATTATTCTTTAAACAACCCATTTAACAAGGCATAAAGTGAATAGAGTTTTTTAGAACATTCAAAGTTGGTCTTGTTTCGAACATTTCTTCAAATTTTACCTTTTTAATTCAATATCAAGAATAACTGGGCACCACTCTAAATACCAATCTAAAAAGATACCTTGTTTAAGAAAACACATTTTTTACTAAAAACCCCAACCAAATATAAAGCACAATAAATACATTTGTTTGTGTGATGACGTTTATAATTATTTTTTTTAACAAGCAACTCATGTTTTTGATTTGACTTCTTCATAACTTACTATCAGCTAAAAAATTTCTTACAGCTGCATCTCATAAAACAGTGTTAAGAGCCACTTCCATATATGTCTGGAACATATTAGCATAATAATGAAACCTGGTGTTAAGCAGGTTAGTGTTTTGTATAGAACCTAGTGCAGTTCTATACAAAAAATGTTTAGACAAAATCCTATGTCCAATAATAGACTGGGAAAAAATCCAAACAAACAAGACTTAATTTCCCTAGACAACCATCAAGAAAACCTGAGATACAGAAAGATTAAATCTACTTCACCCAAAACACAGGGGAACAAAAAAGGTTTAAAACCTTTACATAAAATTGTTGAATGCAATTCCAACTTTGAATATACCCAAAGCTGAAAGCCTACCAGCATATTGCTTATTACAGGTGCAAATATTAGAGAGACAGAGAGAAAAGTTCTCCAGGTAAAGCCATATGCCTGATGTTCTTTCTAATTAGTGTATATGTAAATACATACAAACAAACATATATTTGCATAAAACCTCAAAGGATTCTTTTGGCTTTCTTCAGACATACCAGTTAAAATAGAAGGATCATGACCTTCTTCAAAGATAATAGAAATAGTGTATTCATACAGGAACCAATTGTTCAGGGTTTAGTTTAGTAACAATATATGGTTGTTCCAGATATATTCTGATTCAATTATCAACTTTATAAGGTATTTTTATTGATACTGCTAACTGCAACAAGACAAGGTGAATTTAACAGCTGGTTTAAGAGTTACCTTTCTGTCATGTAAAGAGGTCTAACGGTTAGACAATCCTGTAATAGAATGATACTTTCCCAAAGACTATAACTTTCTGGGACGAGACTATTATTGTAATCATTCTTTTCCTTTCTATATCTGAAACATAAATGAAAAACTAATGGCCACAGAGAGTACTGGCAGGTTGTGTTACAGAGTATAAATGGCCTCCACGACAAAAATCAGCTTTGCTTTCTAGGTTGTTTCAAATGCCATGAAGCAATTTAGCAACACAAAGAAAAGTGAATAAGTAAAATTTTTGTTTCTCAGAAATGACCATACTCACCTCACTGTAAACTGGCAAGTGCACTCTTCATATCTAGGCGGCTACCAGTTTAAATTAGTTACCAGTTTATCCAAAGAAGACAGAGAACAGATCTCAGAGGCTGTAAAAGAAGTTTTTCTTGCATTCTATGAGAAGTAAATGAGCTAGTCCAACATCCATCAGCCAGTTCAAAGCAGCCAAATTGGTCATCCAGTTCAGAGAAAGATATCCTATGGAAAGCTGATAACGGGAAAGTCTCTTCTAAGGTCAGTTACTAGAAAGTTACCTCCACCTTCAAATATAGCCAAAATTTTAGTTGGTTGCTTAGGTTTCATTTAGTTTGGCTTGGTTTGGTTTTGGGTTTGGTTTTTAAATCCTTACCACTTAACTTTAGTTTTCCTTTCTAGTTGACTATTGTTTCCAAACCTCCAAAAACTTTGGCTTCCTTGTAGTAATGTAAGCATAAATTCAAGTGACAAGTAGCACCTTGTCCAGACAAGAAAATTCTTTTATCAGTTTTAAGTATCTACCTTTCTCTCTCTATCAGTGTCTAGACTCTTAACATCATATAAAAATATTCCTAAGAGTATAGAACAATTGATATGTTCTTTCAGTTTTGCATTTACAAGCAAAGTGCCAAAAATTTTATTACTTCAATGTATTTTTTCATAAAGCGAACTTTTCAGAGTTGAAAAACCTTCTCTTTTAAAATGATTTATCTACTCAGAATCCATCTCAGAGCTAAATATCTGTTTACCAATATATTTAATTCTGTTACATTTCTTTCAAATAACTGTTTCTCTTATATACAATTTTTTCTGTATTTATTGCTGCGTCCCTACCAATTTTCAATTCAAGGTTCCACACATCTTCTGTTCACGCAGTATTTATTTATTTCGCAGGATTTATTTAGGTTGTTCGTGCTGTGAAAATTTTCCCAGTAAGAATCATTTAGTTTACTATCTCATAGTGTTCCACTTTGGTTGCTGGTTTTTTCTTTCCTTTTTTAATGGTCTTTGTTCTCTCCTTCAACTCCTTTGGTATTTGTTCCTGTTGCTTTCTGCATCCTTATCTACTCATTGGCCTTTGTCTAGGATTTATGTCTTTTTTTATTTTCTCTTTCTTTGTGAGAGTATAATCCAGTTAGTTTTGCTCACTATTCCCTAAATTCTCAAATGAATTCCTTTCTCTCTTCTCTTTCCAGGCAAATAATGGAGAAATCTAAAGAACCATGGAGCAGCTGAAATAAAAATCACTGTGATAAGAGACTTGAAGTTGTTTCCAAAGTGGAGAATCCCTAATTTGATCCTAATCAGCTGACACTATCTGCTCTGGTTGGAAATTTGGACAGGAAGTGAACTGTGATGAAAGAAGAAAAATGTGTATACTTAGGGTAATAAACAGCCTGAGCTGGAAAAAGTCAGAGCTATAACTGATAATGGAAACTTTTTGAGGTACAGTACTTTTTGAGGTACAATGATTCATTGTCTCCCCATCAACAAGTCCTGGTTTTCATCAATATCCAAAAAGACATAAATAGGAGAGTGAAAAAGAAAGCTCTGTAAGTTTCAGTTGTCAATGTTAGTGGTGAATGGAGACTGCAAATATTCCACCCTGACATGTCTTAAAGCCCTAACAACAAAACAGTCAGAGAGAGCTTGTCTCTGACAGACTTACTCTAGAACCTCTCAGAGCTGACAGTTTTTCTCTATTTTATTAGTACTCTGCTAACTTGAGCAGCTGTTAGATGTAGATGTAATGTACAGAATTAACTTGGAGTTAGATACTCCATCTGCTATTTAAAATGGCAATAATCTAAGTGAACTGATAAAATACTCTGAAAGGCTCTTTATATGGTTTAAGAAGGAATTGTTCATATGAGAAACAATAAGACAAAAAAGGATACACATACAAGAAGTAAAATGGATCTATATACAACAAAATTTGGATTCAGGAAGGAGAATCAACACACCCTCATGGTATTTTGCCCAGACAAGACATTGGCTCTAGCTCTGGGCACCATGCACTACATCTTGTACTACTGTAGATCACCTAGGGAGAGGAAGTGGGAAAAGACAGAGCAAATAAAACAAATCTTCAAGTCAGGAAATTCTAGAAGTGGAAACCCTGACATAGCAGAAATGGAGGAAGAAGGAGGCAAAAGCAAGGCAAAAATGTGGACCGTTTTTTGACTTCTGGTTTTTATGAGAGTCAGTATAAGAAAGAGTGGAACACTTGCTTTAATAATAACATACAGCTAATATATAAAAATACATAATAGCCTAATCGTTTCCCAAAAAAATAAAGTAAGGAGTTTGTCTGGGAGATAGTAAAGGATCCAAGATACCTATAAATGTTCATAAAGAAATATGGATGAATTTCTAATGACCAGGAGAAGAAAAGGGCCAGGGTCAGAAAAAAACCACTTACTGGAGCTACTAGGGTGGTATTAGTTGACAGACCAATGTTAACAGAATAATCTAATAGCTGTCTGTTGGACACAGACTGATATCTACTGAAAGGAGAAACACATGTGTCAGAATAAGAAATGCAAAAGCAAGCAGAATTATTAAATGAGGACACTGGAAGCTTCTGCTAGTGACAACACTTTTGTAGCCTTTCTTCATCAAAGTCTTGTAAGATAAATTAGACAATTTAGCACATCAAAGATGTAAATTGTAATTCTTCCACTTTAAAAATAAAAAGTTTTAAATGCAAAATCTAGTCTTCCTAAAATATATCCTTTGCCTCTAAAAATTGGTCATTGTTAACATTTAACTTAATGCTTTATTTATTAACTTAGCATTTATTTTTTAAGTGAGAATGTGAAATTAGGAAAGTATTCTTGATTTCGCTTTGGATTTTGTTGGTGATTTTGTTTTGACCTGGTTTTATTTTTCCAATGTCCTGAATGGTTTTCAATTAAAATTCAGATGTAGAGAAAAGGATGGAACATTCTATGATTTCAAAGCTCTAAAATAATAATAATAATAATAAAGTAAATTATTCAGAGAAAATATACCATAGATTTGTGATTGGTTTTGAGCTAAAACACAGTGTTTACTCGTGTTGTCAGTAATACCTGGCCCATTTATCATGGAGAAACAGATATCTGAGAAGGTTTTCAGGCCAGGAACAGTCACTGCTGGGGTGCTCAGATCACCCACACGGGTGTTCCCTCACCAGGTGGGGAAAGTATTCCTTCTGCTCTTTGTGTGGTCCCTCAGACCACTGAGGCAGGTCTAACTCCTGCATGGTCAGACAAGCCGGTTTGGCTTCTTGTTCTGGCATCTTCGATAGTTTTCCATTCCCTTCTTATTTACCATAGCCTTGCCCCAGAGTCAATTAAACAGACAATTCATCTACCTACAATTATAACAGTATTTAATGTGAATGAATATTAAGGAATAATTGTAATTTTACATATTTTTATACTCTTTTTTTCTCTGCTTTTACCAAAGTTGGACCAAAGAAATTAATTTTAATTTTACAGTCAGTATGAGTCTGTTGATTAAGTACCAAATTCAAACCTTTGGAAGTACTTGAGTCAGGAGCCAATACCAAATTATATTTAACACTAGGAGCATGCTGAAATTTTAAAGATCTACTTATTAATCTACTGAAAATGTTGTTTTCCTCTGAAAGGGGAGTAAATGTTAAAAATGTAGGCATAATCAGGGAGTCAGATGTTTTAGGAGAGCAATTCACCAACAGAGGAAGGTTAGCAGATGTCTCCAGTAATTTCAGTTAATTTCTCCTATTCAGCTCAGCAGGGCTGATCAGGTAACCTGTACATTTAATTCTTGGTGGCCTCAGCAGGGAGTGTAGATGAAAGGATGATTTATCTTGCTTAAATACAAGAGATTAAAAACTCTGAGCATTAACTCCCCTTTTAAACACTATGTTTAAAGCTTCCTTCCATTAAAGTTCCTAAGAGAAAATTAACCATGAGTCGCAAGAGAAAAGATTTTAATATAATTAAATCTTTGGACACAGTCATGTTATAAGCATTTAAAAATATTTCTGCAGATACATGCTGATCTTGCAGGCTCTCAGTACAAGGAAAATATATATTTATTTATTCAGGGATCAAAAAATTCCATTTTGTGGTAGTTTCTCACAACTCCACTTATATTTTTAAATAAACATATTCATAGTTTTTTTCACTTATGCAAACAAATGAATCACAAATGATTATACCATGTTTCTACCAGCAGAGCTTTCTAAACTCCTGTATCATGTCTGTCCTTATGAAGACACACATGATGGAATTTTATGATGATCTTTACCACAACATTATGGTAGGCTAATAATTTTCTAAATAATTTTATTTTTTACTTTGTAAAATATATCATTTCAGCTACTAAAAAATAGCTTTCTGAACATAAACATATGGAAGACTATTTTAGTCAACATACAGAGACAGAAATATACTGGATTAAATGCTTCAATTTAGTCAAGTACAATTGCAGAAGGGATGCATTTTATTTTTCTGTATAAAATAGATCTGAATTTATTTCATTGATTTCAATGCAATGTTAAATTTGTCACAAACATTTAACAGGCAAAAAAATTTACTGGTTAAATTAATTAACTGGTTAAGTACTAGCAAATTTGGAAATATATTTTCTTGGAACTGCAAACAGAGTTTGGGTATATAGTCACATTATTATTCAAATATTTAAAGCTATTTTGAATATTACATTGCAAACTAATTATAGGGAAAAAAAGAGTTTTAGACAAATGCTGAGTATGACACCTCTTTTCAAATTAGTATTTGATTCTAAGCACCTAACTCCTTAATTAAAAAAATAAAAATACCAACATGCTTTTTTGATATTTACTGACAATATATTATGTCTTATGCTCAGCAATTTTATTTTAAGAAAGAAGAAAACAAGATATTATCCAAGATGCAAAGTAAAATAATTGCAAGGAGTAGTCAGGGTTTTTATTGCCATTCAGTCATCCACCTGCATGTGCACCATATCACTGCCACAGAGGGTATGCTTTAAAACTAAAAATGGTTACTAAAAATGGTTAAAAAATGTGACTTTTCAAGGACTGACAAGAGAAGTACACAATGAAGAATTCATGTAGTTAGGTCCATACCTTCTGCTTTATAGGCAAATATTAAATAATTTTCCCACAGATTCTTTTCTGCAGAGTCAGGACTCCGAGAAAACCAATAACCCTTCCTGGCCCTAACAAGCCTCAGCTGGTGGCACTGCCACCCACGGCTGTCCATGGTCCCTGGGCCTCTGTTTTAACCCACCCTGAGGCATCCTGCTGCAGCTCTGTCCCCATCCCCGCCTCCTGCCGGAGCCTCTCAAGCCTCCTCTGTGAGAGGAGAGAGCCCTGTGTCCTTCTGCTCCCAGCTGCACCACCTGTGCTGGGGCTGTGCTGGATCCTGTCAGAGTCCCAGCTCTGCTCTCCCTGACCAGCCCCTGCCAGCCTGTGCCTGAGCTGGATCTTCTTGGCTCCTGCCTTGTGCCTCTGCGCAGCTCTTTTCCCACCACTCCCTAGGATAACACTAGTACAATGAATTATTTGCAAGTTGCACTAAAAGCTATTTTCATAACATGCAAAAGGTATCATCAGATGACTCCTACCAGCTTTGCAAAGCAGTTGATTTATGTGATGTTTTGTTGGTTCAAGCATACCTTCTGCTAACTTCATTAGAGCATGAGATTTCTTATCACTAATACAAACAAAACCCTTTTTTCTCAAGCTGGGCAGCTGGGCACTCAGAAAATTGAAAACATATTATAAGCTTAGCTGAAATTATTCTTGTGTGACACAAAAAAAATTATAAAGATGGAAATTTGGAAAAAATGAAACAGGAGTTTTAATCTAGAAATGCAAGACTTTTATCTAGAACAGGATTTGGAAATATTAGCTACTTACCAAAATAAGGACTAAACAGTGTTTTTAAAAGCAAGCAGAACATCAATCCCTAATTTTATTTTTTTTTAATTTTTATTTTGAGGGGAACTAATTGTATAAATGTGAAAGAAAGTGTTCTCAAAAATCATTTGAGGGGCACAAGAAAGCTCTAAAAATAGACAGTAACATGACCCAGAAATACTCCCAACTATGAAATTTTGCCAAAAGCTTGGTTCAAATACAGGAAGCAACATTTTCTTTCTGCAAACAAACTTTTTTTTAGGTGATTACAAATATGATTTATGAAAATAAATGGATAAAGTTCAGAGTTTTAAGATATTCTGTATTTACAGTTTGAAACAAAGATTATAATGTGAAATAAACTAATCAAGCATACAGTAACACAAAGGTGCAAGTGAAATGCTGACTACACTTTCCATAGTGATCATATCTGATATGCTTCTTTTCCATTTGTTGTTTATCTGCCATTTAAGTGCCAGGTAAATCTGTTAAAAGGTGTTGAGTATTTGCTGAAGACATGCAATGTAATTTCAATAGGATTTAATTCTGAGGAGACCAATTAGGCGAAGTACAAAACTGGATGAGGAGGGAGTCAAAGGTGGTTAGATTCACAAATAGTTGAACTGCAAAATCATTTCATTCATATAGACAGTTATTCCACAATATTAAAGTAAAAAACAGAAGTAGTGGCCTTGTCTATTCAAGACAATTTTTTTAGCTGTCAAATACATATGTGTAGTCCCCTGAAAATATTTTTGCCTGTTACAAAATTAAAGGGAGGGTGAAAAGTGTAATCTGATTACACTTTCATTCATGTCACTAAGTAAAATGTCAAAATACATTGTCACACTAGAAAGATAATTTCCACAAGCAACTGTTCCTCAGTAAAACTTCACTTATTTGTAAAAAAAGAAAACTTAAGGAAACATCACCTTGCTAATTACTACAGCAATCTGAGAAAATAAATGTCACTATGAAAGGTTTAGTAAAGCTTGCACAATTTCACTGTCATGCTTTCCAAATTTCAAAGCCAATTCTCCACTCACACAAATGTGTACTATTCTTCCACACCCACACTGTGAAAAGATCTTGTAAGTCTTGCAAAAGTAGTCTATTTCAAGCCTTCTATTGAGGCTTAATCATCTTTTCCTTTTTAAGTGCTGACTGATTCTTTTCTCTTCCACACAACTTCTTACACTGTTCTTCACCAAAATCTAATGGCATACTAAATATACAGTACTGAAACATTTCAGCATGACAGGTTTCCTTGACTTTCTTCTAAGAAAATAAAAAAGCCCATATTCTAAAGCTCCAGCATTGAAGAATTAGTTTAATTTCAAAAGAATCTTGCACACATATATCTATAAATGCGTATAGCTATCTATATATCTATGTATTCATACATATATATGAATATATGTGTTCACACAAATATATATAAACCATTTCAGCAGCTTGAACAAGACAAAGATATTCTTTTCATCTTCCTTTTAACCTGCTAACTATTGTCATCTGCTTTCCCTGATGCTTATTTAAACTGTAACCCAGAAAGGACCATTGGCTCCTAACTGGAATCGTAGGTTTATTCTTTGCATTTGAGCAGAACATTGTTCACGTACTTCTTGAGATTGCAGTTTAGAGTAGATTCACCAACCAAAGTTTCAACTGACAGTGAGGGCCTTTTCAGGCTTCAACATTTGAGAAGGCCTGTTGTATCTTTTGAGGAGTGAATAGAAAGGAGAAAAACTTGTAGAACACAGCTCTCAAATCTTTTGTCTGTGGATTCCCTCTTTCCTGCAGCTAATTTCAGAATTGTACGCAAGAACTCATGAAACAGAAATGAAAACACAGAAGTACAAAGGAAAACAATTTCATTAGAGATACATCTCTCTGCATCTGCTGACTGTTAAATATTTAAGAGAATTTATATCCTGCACAAATTTGAGATGTAGAATTCTACTCTTCTAATTTCCTTGTAGTACCAAGTTGCATATTCCTTTTAGTGATCAGATGCCAGATTGTTATGCAATAGTTTAAAAAAAACACTACCAGTGTATCAACACATAGCATAAAATATTATGAAAACACATCCCTTTCTTTTAGCAACATTATGCAAAGTAAAATGAAACTGGATGTTCCCTGATTAGGAAGAGGTATTACATTCTTTATCACAGGAAAAAATCATGGAATGGTTTGGTTTGGAAGATCACCTATTTCCAACCCCACTGTCATGGGAAAGGACATCTTTCAGGTTACACAAAGCCAAGGCTTTTCTGGGCAACTTGTTCCAGTATCTTACTGCATTCTATATACAGGATTTCTTCCTCATATCCAACCTTATGATAGATCCAAATAATTTTAAGAGGTTAGAATGGACCTATAAGATCATTTAGTTCCAATCCCTGCAGGGACACCTCCCAGAAGACCTGGTTGCTCAAGGTCTTTTCCAGCTGTCTTTGAACACTGCCAGGGCTGGAGCATACACAATGTATTCCAGTGTGTAACCATTCTCAGAGTAAAAACTTTCTTCCTAATATCTGACCTGAGTTTCCCCTCTTTCAATTTGCACCCATTTCCCCCTGACCTATCACTACAGTTCCTGATGAAGGGTCCCTCTCCAACTTCCCTGTAGGCCCATTCAGATACTGGGAGGTTGCAAGTCTCCACAAAACCTTTACTTCTCCAGGATGAATAGCCCCAGCTTTCTCAGGGGAAGTGCTCCAGTACTCATCTGTGTTACAGGTTCACATCCAATTTTTCATCTACAAATATCCCCAAGTCTTTCTCTGCAGGACTGTTCTAAATTCAATGATCCAGTAATCAGCATGGATACTGAGAACTGACCAGGATGCTGCACTTGGCCTCATCCCATTGGCCCAGTCCTCCAGCCTGCTGATGTCCCTCTGGATAGCATCTCTCTCCCCAAGCAAGTCAACCGCACCACTCACATTGGTGACATCTGCAAACTTGCTGAGGCTGCACTCACTTCCACTGTCCACATCATTAACAGAGATATTGAATAGTATTTGTCTGAATACAGACCCCCTGAGGGACACCACTTGTTGCTGATTTCTAACTGGACTTTAAGCTGTTGAATGCAATATTTTGGGTATGGCCACATGGCCACTGTGTTATTCATCAAACAGTCCACCCAATCAAATATAAATTTCTCCCCTTTAATAACAAGGATGTTGTGTGGCAAGGCCAAAGGCCTTACAGAAGTCTAGGCAGATGACAAATTGGCTTACAGAAGCCAAGGTAGATGTTAATAAAGATAATTAGCAAATGTATGAGTAATGTATCTATTGGTATTGTAGAATTATTATGTATTCCTTAAGCTGCAGCCTTCCAGAACTGAACATCTGGGCTAAGACTCTGAAGTTGGCTCTGATAGAAAATGGTCTGTGGCACATCACACTCTTGATATCTCAAACAGATTTTTTCACTTTTGTAAACCCTTTTTTTAGATATTCATATACAAACACACACACACACACAAATTACCTAGTCTACCTTAATTAAATGTTTCCTGATCTCT
The DNA here is from genome assembly GCA_039654755.1 of Calcarius lapponicus. Taxonomy (NCBI): domain Eukaryota; kingdom Metazoa; phylum Chordata; class Aves; order Passeriformes; family Fringillidae; genus Calcarius; species Calcarius lapponicus. The sequence goes on from CM077464.1 coordinate 140,338,298, forward strand.
ATAAAAAACCCCCTGTTTCAAAGACTACAAAAGTTCCACTGTTACTAGATCATGTAAACTGAGACCTCCACAATCTCATATTCACTTCACATTAAATGTAACCATGCTCATATGCTTCTTAATTAATTATGTTTCCAATAATTTTATGAGGACTAGATTAATTTCAGCCACTACTTTAACTAGAATTAAAGCACGATATACATTTTGACACCTGATAAATTAGAGGAAACACACCTTAAAGACTAAGAAAGAATCCATAATTAAAAAACATTAGCTCTAACTATTTTATCAGATATTTTTTATTTATTACTACAAGTGAGATTTTAATAATATTTATTCTTTACCTTGTCCTAAAGTTTGCAGGGTGAGGATGCCCATCATATAATGACAAATAATCATATTCTTCTTCTAGAGCAAAGGACTGAAAGACGATCTGTATTCTGTTTCTTTCTTCTGCTATTATAACCCAGGTACAGTTTGCACCATTTGGATATCCATATGGGAAGCCAGGGCTTTCTATAGTGCCATTGAGTCCTTTTAAAGTTCCACCACAGGTATAAATAAATCCTAAAAATAAAATCAAGGGAAAAAAGTTAGTAGTCCATTTTTATATCAACTTTCCATAGAATACATCACTAGAAAAAGTATCAAAATATTTTTTAGCAACTACTGCATGTAAAAAGGAAAAGCCCGTTGTTTTATACAAACGCTGGCCACTTAATGCAAAACAATCCCACCTACCTAACAAATGTGTTTTCCATACTGTTTATCTAAAGACATATGGTAGCATCTTTGAAAATAAATATAACAACATCTATGACTAAATTTGTTTGCTTATGAAGCAAAATATTCACATCAGTTCCCTTTTTTTTGTCAAATGGAAGAGTAAATAAGTCTCTTTGGATACAGGTCTGATACAGGTGAGACCTATTAACCTTGTGCTTTTCTTCCCTGCGTTTTGGCTCTGGAAAAGACTGAAAGTCTATTTATTATGAGCAAGCTTTTCCCAATAAATAATTCTGGGTTATGAGAACTCTGTACTTAAGGGCTCAATCTCAAATAGCTATCTGTTGCATCACTATATCATCTCATATAAATATTAACAGTTTACATGTTTTGTCTGACCCTGTGTGGATGTTTAACTGCAGTGATCAGGTAGGGCCCCAGAGCTGTTCCCTCACACAGCACATCCGCACTCCCCCTCCAGTCCCCCATAGTGGGATGGAGGAAAGAAGAGTAACAGTGAAAAAACTTTTGGGTTGACACAAACACAGTTTAGTAGGTACAGCAAAAGCTGCACATGCAAGCAAAGCAGATTAAGGAACTCATTGGCTGCTTTGGCATTGTTCAGCCACCTCTGGGAAAGCAAGGCCTGCATCAGGCCTAATGGTTACAGGGGAATATAAAAGCCATAACCCTGAACGTGGTCCCTTCCTCCTTCTTTCCATCAGCTTTTACCACTGAGCATGCTGCCATATGTTCTAGAATATCCCTTTTATTGGTTGGGGTTATCTATGTCCCATCTGTGAGCCCTCCCTCCTTCTTGCCCATTCCCAGAAGTATGAGAAGCAGAGGAAGCCTGGATGGTGTGTAGGCACTGATCAAATGTTCAGCATTGTTTTGGTCACAAATCTAAAACAGAAGACCATAGGATCTACCATGAAAAAAATTAAGACTATCCCAGACAAATTCAGTACAGTGGGTCAAAGCTGAAAAGTTATTCTGCTGATAGATCCTTTTAAAAATGAACCTTCTTATATGTCAGAAATTACCCTACATTCAAACCCTAACTGTTCTTGGACTCTAACAAATTTCCTTTTTATATAGAAAATCCATTTCCTTAGAAAAATAAGAGAGCAAGAATAATTATAAAAAGGCCTTTCCCAAGTCACTCTGCACTGATAAGGCAGATTCTTTTCTATACTTTTGTTTCAAGTTCTAATGCTCAGTTATGGCATTAGAACTTAACATTAGTTCTTAACACTTTTGGGACTTTAGAATATTTTTTATTTTCCACCAGCTTTGTAGTCTGAATGTAAGTCTACATCCCCTCTCCAGGCTTTCTGCTCTTATATCCCTTAAATATTAGATCAGCTTTCCTGCTTTGCCTTTTGCACCCCTGAAACTTCTCTTCCCCAAGAATGCTCAGAGCAAGCGTCCTCTTCTAGTGGAGGGATTTCATCTGAGAGAAAGCACAAGGCACTGAGTTGCTCTTTCACAGCAACATGATGCACATTTCATAACAAACTACAAACAAACAAACCACACGCCAACTCTTAAATTATACACACATGTATATATTTGAGCTCGTTAAATCATCTTCATGGCACATTCACAAGCTTATCTTCACTTTGAGCATTTAAATGTACAGAGGCCTCTTTCCCTGAAGTACTAAACAGAAATCTCTTGAGATTTTACGCTTCGTATTGCTATTTGTGTTTTCTTGACAAAAAGAAGAGTGGCATGTACAATTTTTTTTAATCTTGGCTTTTTTGTATATATTTACAATGGTGAGAAAAGGTGCCTCTTATGAAGTATGACTGCTTGACTGCTTTTTTAGTACAATTATCAGTGTATCATAGATATATAGGACAAAAAGGGAAGGGAACATATTCTTAGAATGTAATTAGGGTTTTGTTTACCTCATCTGACTTGTATAGCAAATTTTACTTTCAGCTGCAAGTTGCCTTAGAGAATTCATTCTCATATCAGTGCCTGCACAAACTTAATTGTTAGAAGTCTGTTTTATTTATCTCTTTCTGCATCTTCCTCATATACTTGAACTATTTTTAAATCCTCTTTATGTGTTATTATTTATTATTTAAGCTCAGCTGTTTTATTTAGCACTTTTGGAATACAGTTTTGCACAAGATCCTTTGGAAAATCAAACAATTTACTCATAAGATCTGCATCCTAGAAGTTTAACGCTTCTTACCAAAGACAATCACAGTAATAAGTCTTTTTAAATAGCTGTCTGCACATATTTATTAATCTAGCTTTTCCTAGAAATCTCTTGCTGAGGCCTACTTCAACAGTTAGAGAAAAAAACTTAGAGACTTGAAAATTAAATAGCATACACTGTTAATTTTTCATCCATCTTTCCAGACCAAGTGTGGCAAGTACAGCATAAACTTTGACTCAAGATCATAATACTGCTCTATAATTCAGAACCTTTGTTGCTGTACCTATTTCATGAAAGCTTTCAATTACATATGGACTATTTTGTTAATTCAATGCAAAAAAATCATCTACAATAGGTCTACTGTCACCAAAATAAAATTATATTAAAAAAAACCCCACAAAACAAAACAAAAACACAGCAAAAAAAATATCCCATGAGAAAACACCAACCAAAAAACCCCAGAGCCACAATTATGAGGGAACAGTCTTGCGAGATAACATGCTACTTATTAAGAATTATAATGCTTCATACTCAATCCAATAATTAGACCTATTCATACACAGATATGAAATGTAAACATCCATTATATATACAAGTTTCAGTTACTCCTTTTATTCCATATTCAAACTGTAACAAAAGAGAATTATTCATATGCTGCAAGATGATACAACTTGGATGTTTCTCAGAGATGACTAGCAGAATGTAGCACAGCTATGCACGTGTCAGAAGACACACTTTTAATTCCAAGAATGGAAAAAAACCCCAAACGAACCAACAGTGAGGTTTGATTTTGACAGGTCTAGTCTTTTAGTCTGTAAATTAAAAAAAAATCATGCCTACAGAATTCATGTGCACAACATGCCCTTTAATCTCTGCTTTCATATGTTAATTTATTCTGTGACGCTCTTCACCTTGGCAGTCCAACCTGGGTATGATCAAAATAGACAGCGTGCATTAACTGACTGGTCTGATCAAATGTGGAAAACATGACATTTATTTTCAATAGGTAAAATTCATGCTGAAATAACTAGTAGTATATACTGTGATCTTTTTCATTTAGATTTCAGAACCAGCATTCCAAGCAGAATTTACTTGCAAACTGCTTTTCATTATGGGGATGATTTTACTCAAAGCACACAACAAAGAATTTTGAAAAGCTTGAAGTTAGACTAGAAAAGAAAAATTCTTGTTGAAATAAGTATGAAGATGAACAACACCACTCATGAGATTCTCTTAATAGCTAGTATGATTCAAAGTTTCTGTTGCATTGTTTTCTACCAGATTTTAAAATTCAGATGTTTAATTCTCATCAATTTTACATGGATAAATACTTCTTGAAATCAGAAAACACAACTCCTCTTCCTGATTCCAGTCTTCCTTTGATTCATTGTTGGATTATTGTGAGCATCAGTAACAGCAGTTCTTAATCCATTTATTCAACATTCATTGCCTTCTAACAAAGCAAGTAATTCTTACATCATGTCCATACCCCTTGTCCTTGAATGTCCCATAATTACACTCATTCAATACTCAACAATATTGTCCTCTGCTTTTTCTCTTCCTCCTGACCATTCAATTATACTGTTTAATAACATATTTCTACACCTTTCACCTTCCAAATACTCCACACCTTTCATTTAATTTCCCTGTTTAGTGTGTTCTTTAATAATAGTCATTAACATAATTATACTGAGTCTGCCTTGATTAACACACTTGTACATTTCTAAGTTGCTTGTGTATTTCCTTTTAATTAAGTTTTTAATACTCTCTTTTATTTTAAGAGAAAACCAAGGAAGTGGAAGAATGTTTGTTCATATGCTGCATTTTTCTTCAGTATCTTTTCTGATAATGTGATCTCCTTTCATTTCTTTCACCTATCTTAAAACATAGTCAATCCTATCTTAAAGTATTCCTTAGCCACGCCACCCAGGTTCATGTGCCTTTATTGTGTGCAATATACCTATTTGCAAAATTATTCTTGTCCCCCTAAATGGTAGTTCTATTCAGAATACTCTATTCACTTATCTCTCCTCATGCTCAACACATGTTTCTACACTGTTATCTGTTTGTGGTCTTTGATCACTTGACTGGATTTGGCAGCAAAGAGTAGTTGTTTTTCATGCTGACCATAAATCAGTACAAACTGTCTTGCTAATTCTGTTCTGTTTTTCTGGATTCTCTTTCTGTTCACTTGTATTATCATCACCTTGGTTTTTATGGTTCCTGTAGGTTCGTCCTCTTACTTAGCACTTCAAAGAACCTACTGGAGTTCAACAGAGATAGATTTCATGGTGATGTGAACCCATCCCTCTGCTGTGAATCCTTTTTGTCTGCTATCAATCTTATCCAGTGTTGTAAAATATAAGCTCAAAATTTATTTCTAATATTTTATTATTTATTTGTATCTCAAATTTAATTGTCCTGATATGCCTCACTCCCAGATCTTTAAGTCCATTTATAAAACTGGGAATAGGATGCTCACATCAGATGTGATGACTGCATTTTACTTTTAAGTGTGTTTGAAATTAACCTTTTTGTTAGTTTTCATCAAGTCTTAATTCTCTTTAATTTATTCTTTTCTATTCCCATTATGCTACTTTTCTGCATAAAACGAGCCTCCTTTCACTAACTTTAATTTCCAATAGGACAAAGTTTATTGACTTTGTCACATGAGTACAAATATGAAAGATAATCATCTCCTTTAATGTACTGGACTTCGTTCCCTCCTGCCCTCCACCTTTTTGTCGTCCTACACCACGTGTTCAGGAGCTGGCAAGCTTCTTCCTCATTCTAGTGTGTTTTCACATGAAAAGACTGTTTGTCCTGGTTTGAGACACCCTAGGACACTGCTAAGGATGCTCCCTGGTGTCCCTTCCTACCAGAACATTACAGCCCCCTCTTCCTTCACAGCTCTCCTGTTTCCCCTGTGCTGGCAGGGAGGTGCACATGCAAGCAGCAGCCCTGCAGCACAGCACACCAGGACAGAAGCACCCTGCACCTGGGTAGCAGCTCACAGTGGAGTAGGAATCCACGTGTGCTGGGGTGACCTTATGATGGTCATATCCCCATTTGTCTGTTTAGCCCAGAAATAAGTTTTGCACCATTAAGATTGGTTCTGAGAGCAAAGGGGGAGAGAGAAGAAGCGTGGAGTTGATTTCAGAAACTGCACTCACTCCTCCACATTCCTGCTCATGGATGGTGTTGTCTGTGGATGGACAGGCAATGAGGCAAAACTCTCTTTTACTTTTAATTAGTTTTAGGTAGCTGAAGAAAATAAGTTCCCTGGACTCTGCTTTTTCTTTTTCTTTGAACTTGTTTAAACCTGCTCTGGACTGAACACCCAGAAGAGCACCAAGAGCTCACACCTGTGGCCCACTGGGCCAGGCCTGGGCTGCAGCATTTCCAGCACTGGAGGGACAGATAACAGGCTGGGGGAGCTGAGCTACAGCCTACCAAGGAGACTTTCTGACTTTCAGTCAGTAGCAAGAGGTTTTATTGTTTAATATTGTTTATATTTTTTTGTGAGTGTGCTGGTGAATGCTTTGCCTATTAATTAAACTTTTTTCTACTTTTCTACAAAGAAGTATTTTCCCAAACCAGTTGGGGGAAGGGCTGCTTGAATCTGCTTTCTAGAGAAACATCTTCAGAGGTTCTCTCCCAGATTTGCTCTAAACAAGGACACCATGCCAGCCCCAAGGCCTCAGAGCTCCTGCTATTTCAGAAAAGACTGCCTTGTATTCCTGTAGATCTCTGTGTTTGTTTAACTTGATGTTCTGTACTTCAAATAATTCTCACTACTTTCTCAGCTCCAAAAGCAGATTTTATAATGAGCTCTCTACCAGCTGAGAAAAGTCTACATTTAATATTTTGCCTGACCACCTACAATTGTTACTGTCATATGTTTTAATTTCCCAAAGTAATAAAAACTTGGAATCATAAAATAGTCTGGGTTGGTAGGAACCTTAAAGGTCATATATTACCAAACTCTTGCTGTGGGCAGGGACACCTTAGTTTAGACCAGATTGCCCAACCTGGCCTTGAACACTACAATGATGGAAAATCTACAAGTTGGAGGACCCTGTTCCAGTATCTCACCATCCTCACAGTGAAAAATTTCTTCCTAATATCTAATTCTCTATCAGTTTAAAGCTATTTCTCTTTGTCCTATTACTACACATCCTTCTAAAAAATTCTGCTCAAGCTTTCTTGTACACTTCCTTGTGGTCCTGGAAGGTTTCTGTAAGGTGTCCCTGGAACCTAAACCACTCCAGCTCTCATGGTTACAACTTCTTCTGTCTTGGTAATGTCTATCTTTTAGAGTTGTCTTTTTTTTTTGTTGTTGTTGTTTTTGTTTTGTTTTGTTTTGGCTTTGTTTTTGTAAATAATTCTTGGTGGTTTTGACATATCATGCAAATTTCCATGATTTAAGACTTTTCTTTAGCCCAAGGAAATCTCAAACCTGCTTAATAAAGCCTTATTACAAAAACAAACAAAAAAACCCACAAAAATATTGTGTTTCTGAAGTGCACAGAGATCATTGAAGAACCTCTTTGAAAATCAGCTCTTAGGAGTTCCAAGTAATTGAGTATTTCTTAACTAAATTGCCATTTTACTTCAATTTGTTCTTAAAAGCATTGTTGTTTGCTTTCTCAAACAACATATTCTGATGCTTATTCTCTGCAAAACTTACTGGAAATTGGGACATTATGAAGTTTAGACACCATGAAGTTTTCAAAAGAAGTTTATCAGTGATTTTTATTATTTTAGGGCTGTGAGAAAAGATGGTTATATTTTTTGATAAATAACTGAGTAAGATAGATTGTCTTGCCCTTGCATAAGCTATAATAAGGTACCAAAATGACTTTTCCAATCTTTTGGTAGGGTTGACTGGAAACTCTATAACTTAATCAGTGGAACTGGTACAGAATACCAGTCAAAAAGAAACAATCACTCTATATTATCACCACATTTGAAACACTTTCTGGAGGTATTGCTCTTCCTCCAGAGGGTAATTTCTTATCTCTGTTATAGACACATTTTCTGAAAGATGTTTAGAAATATTTTTTAGTCTTGTCTCCCACTTGTCTTAGTTGTGAAAACTACCAGAAAGACAAAAGTTTCTGTTCTGTCCTGTCAACCTTGAGTGTGTTACTTCTTTAGAGAAACATAAGGTCTAAGAAACATTAGAGCTAGTCATGTTCACATGGAATACATTCTGAGCAGCAGGAGGCTTAAAGTGGAAAGGCAGCAAAATAAGGAACTGGATCTCATGTAACAGAAGTACCCATACCATTTTTATTACATGTATTGAAATAAAGATTTATTGCCATTGTTTGTATTTCTTTTTCTACAACAGAAAACTGTCATTTTCTATAATTGAAAACAAAGAGGTTTTAGCTTCAATAGTGTTGTCAGTCTTTGAGGAATTTTAAAAAAAAGATGAAACATAAATCTAGAAATCTCTAAGTCATTCAACAGAAGGTTATCACCTTCACAGAAAATAGAGAGGGTTTTAACTCACCTTTAGCCATTTGATAATACATAACTCTCTGACATGGAATAGTCTTCTGCTTCTATTTTAAAAGCATTGGTAGCACCACCACAGATGAAAGTCTGGTTTCAACAAAGTCAGCTGAAATATACCCAGGATTTTATCCCCAGTATGTAATTAACTTTCCTTCTAAGGATATTTCAATATTTCTCTCATATTCCTCACATAATAACTCAATGCCTGGTAGACAAGGGATCATCTGTTCCAAAACAACTGCCTCCTTCCTCATGCAGCCAGATAAGGGTAATCTCTCAGATGTGACAAGCATCTGGGCAATAGAACTAGACATAAAAACAAGAGAGGACATTTGGAATCTCATCACAGGACAAATTAAAAATACTCTCTGGGATTGAAATCCTGCCATATTTAATACTCATCATACATGTGAGCACTGCAGAATTGCAGGGCAAAATAATATTTTTTATGCTTGGGGGGAGTGTAGATAGATATTAAAGTGTTTTGAGGGTTTTTTTAAAAGATAATTTTGATTTCAAATAATAGAATTTCTCATCTCAGTGGCATTTGGCTACCCTCCTTCTCACTCCTGTAAGTAAACGTTTTGAGCTATGACTTCCTCATTTTAGGATAATTGCAAAATTTCTTCATTAGTATACTGAGCTTATACTCTTCCTGCATCTACCTGCTCTTCCTGCAATTCTTCCACTTGAAAAGTGGAAAGTAGCCATCATACATGAGAAATTGTGTCAGGAATCTTCCCAGCAGCCCTAAAGAAAACAGCATATCAAAGGCATATCTGAAAATGAATTCATGCAAATTTTGTGTTGACATAAATACATAACATAGGAAATTTACTCTCTGGAAAAGACAGGAATAGAAATTCCATTACAAAGATAAGTTGTTGAAAGAATTATGTTTAGTCTACATTTCCTTTTCACTGTTTCTTTCTCTGCAAAGCTAACCACGTGTCCAAAGATTTTAATGCTCTTTATTTGCATTTTTTTAAATCATATGTGTGATATGTGAAACTGTTAATTTCATAATTAAATTGTGATATTTTTAAAGTTACCTTAGAACCATCTCCCTGCAAGTCAAACTGATAGGGAAGACCATTCACAGAATACTATGTATTGGCAATATAATTTGAAATGTTATGTTCATTTAGAAATAAAATTTTAATTTGCAGAGATTTCCTAACTCATTTGTAAATAAAATACCTTAGAGTAAAATTTTCATTTTAGTAAAACATGCTGATAAGTAGCTAGTTCTTTTCATGAGAACCTCATGAAGACAATTGTAAGATACAGCCACTGCGGTATCAGGTCAAACTGCTTCTAAAGCTACAGGTCTTTGGGTCTCTAGGATATAAATAGATAACAGGGCTTGGATAAATTATATTTGCAAAAATATAAAGAGTAATTTGAGTTTTCCATATCACAATAATTAATTAACAATATGTACAATTTAATGAATGGAAAATTAGCAAATAAGATAATTCTTAATTAAGGGAAACAGTCAATAAGGTGTTTGAAGAGTCTTTGCTCTTGGCAATAGTGGAATATAAAGAAATACCCTCTATAAAATAATGTTTGAAACAAAAGTAACTTCTGAAGAAATTAAGATAGATTTAGTACCACACTTTTACAGTTCAAATGTTCCATAGTATTAATTAGTTTTCAAATTAATGTGACAGGGAAACAGACATTATAATGCTGAGTTGAATTCCCTAAATTTAAAGGCCATTAGCATACACAGTAAACCTCTGTCATTATATACCTGGCTCATTGCAATCTCAGATCTGGGATATGGACCCCTGCAAAGAGATTTACACAGATATATAATCTAGTGAAGAGAAGAAATGAAAGGAGGAGAGGGAGGGGAAGGGAAGGGAAGGGAAGGGAAGGGAAGGGAAGGGAAGGGAAGGGAAGGGAAGGGAAGGGAAGGGAAGGGAAGGGAAGGGAAGGGAAGGGAAGGGAAGGGAAGGGAAGGGAAGGGAAGGGAAGGGGAAGGGAAGGGAAGGGAAGGGAAGGGAAGGGGAAGGGAAGGGAAGGGAAGGGATGGGAAGGGAAGGGAAGGGAAGGGAAGGGAAGGGAGCCACAGTATGTTTCCTCTGGTGTTGGAAATCTTGCAGCAGTTTTAGATGAGTGACAGACAAGATTATTGTAAATCTAAGTAATCTGCTGAAATTCATATATAGCTTTAGAGAAAGAAAGAAACACTTCCCATAAATTTTCTAAAACATCATAGATTTAGTCAAAATCAAAGAAGGAGTGGGGAGAAGGGGTAAAAAAAGTCAGAATAAGGATAAAATTTTCAGTAAGCATTCAGATAGAAAATAAGCACTATGAAATAACTACAATGCTGGTTTGAAGTGACTTCAGCAAGACTAGAAAAGATTTTAAATACTCAATGCTTGGAAAATCGGGACAAAATTAAGGCCATGTTTAAAGTTTCTGCTAATAGACATTGAACAGTGTTTACTGAACACTACCACAGTCTTCCTATATTCTGTTTCCTTCTTCCAAAAAGTGAAAGACAGACTTCTGTGGCAGCTCAGATTACTTTAGACATAAACAACCTGGAAGTTCTCCTCATTCACTCACAGGGATGACCTTAAAAAAAATACAATTTTTACAAAATAAAATAGAAGTATTCCTACTTTAGATCATATGGAAATTCAGACGTCTGAGACTCTGCTATAAATTTAAGAAGAAATTACCTAATTAGTATTTCATGTTTCTGAAACATTACCATCTCCAGTGAAATGTCAACTTTCACTTTACTGTAGGATTTGGACAATCGTACCAAATGCACTCCATGTACTCTACAATCACCTAAACTATCTGAGGGTAGCAAAATTAAAGTTGTGTTGAGAATTAAAGGAAGCAGCAGCAGGAAAATCTAGCTAGAGTCTTTGATATACTCCAGGGGTTTTCTGCTTTTCATTTTCTAGATCACATAATAGTGGAGAAAATCCCAAAATTACTTCAAAGAGACACAGACTATATAAGGGTCAACTCAATGCAGGGAGATCAGGAGAAGGTCTCGTGAAGAATTTACAACATCAGACAGTTTCTGTCAGTTCTTAAAAATGAAGGGAGCACAATTTATACATCTTGGAAAAATTTAAACATCTTTACAAACAGAAATTAATTCTGTCTTTTACACTTAAAATTTCTAGAAAGGTAATTCTTGATTGAAGGAGACTTTTAATATATTAAAAAATTAATTCTTCTCAGCTAAAAATCTACATACTGCTATGATTTTTTCAATCATTTCAGGTGTCTGAATCCAAAAGTAATTTTTCAGATATTGTCAGTTCTGCTCAATTTTTAACTTTGAATTTATTCACATTATACATTTCTGTATTTGCAGGAGGTCAAAGGATAAACTTCTTTACCATTTACTTTTATGTGTCATATATATACTTTATCATAAGCCAGAATCTAAATTTCAGTAGTCTGTTGAGACAGTTTAGGCTAAGAAAAGATCAAAAGATAAAGACTGCTGTTAGTTACTGTAATATCTGAGCTTGGAAGATTTTTTAATAGTACTTAATTTATTGATACCATCAAAACAATAACTTTAGTATTATCAGTATTTTTAATATAATTATATTATCTAATGTCTATGTTATCTAATATATATATTAGACATATATATTCTCATTATTTCCATTTAGAAAGCAAACATCATCACCAGAGGATTTGACTTTTAAATATGTCATATTTAACAAATACATTAATTTTCTAAAAAAGAAATCAGAAATTTATTTCTCCATACTATGGAAAACACTTCAAAGTCATGAAAAAATTTCTTGACAAGGTATTAAAACTGCTCCGCAACAAAAAGTGTATAAATGTGTCCAACTCTGACAGTGATAGCTTCTTGATTTTTTTTTGGACTATTTAGTAGAGATAAGAATGCTAAAATGTTATAGAACTGAGCAATACAATTGAGTGTTGTTTCAGATTTTATTTTGGTCCCAATAATCACAGGACTGTTGAAGTTGTTGCTAATACTCTATATATTTATTCTGGTCCTTTCCTTGGAAAATCTGCTTCACTGTAGAGGCAGACATGTGAACTTCATACCTTGAGTTGCTGAGTAGAAAATCAGCATATTATGGCAAAATGTAAGGAGCTGATGTCAGGAGCAGCCAGGTTTTAAGCACCAGCTGATGAGAATTACCCCGGCCAGCTGCCCTTACTCTGACTTTGAGGTACAGAGAGACAACATGAACTGGAACATTCATCCACCCCAGCTGAAGTTTCCATGTGAGAAACATCCCCATGTAGAGTCATAACCATCAAGAAAAGAATAATTCTCTCTCTACCTGCTTTGATAAAACTTGAAGCTACACTGTGACAATTTGCAAAAATGGCAAAGAGGAGTAAATAACAGCATCATTGATTGATGTTCTCTCTTCCCACACTCCATTTAAAATAGCAAACAGAGAAACCAACAAAAACTCAACCACACCAGCTCAGCATCAAAGAAAAACCCATTTGATCTTCAGAACTGACCAGTTACCCTTTTCCATATTCCTGCCAACAATATCTTCTGGCCAAAAATGCTGGATCACCTGAACTGGGAATGCAGAACAAAGTTAGACAAGAAGGTTATGTGAAAAGTCATAAGAAAGGAGTTTATACAAAATGTTTAATGGGAAAAAAAATACCCCAAAGAAATAAAGTCAAATACTGCAGCACAGAAGTAACAGAAACAGGAAGAAAATATGTTTAGGTAAGTAGTTCTGACTTGGATAGCATATTTGGGATGTAAAGTTGTTTTGGAGGACAGTTACACCATTTTATTTTAAAAAAAATATTATTGCAAATACTGAGATATTACTAGCAAAATGTCTTCCTTTTCATTTGTATGGGACAAAGGAGTCTGGCATTACTTAATTTCTGCCATATCTGCTGATTGGAATTTGGACATACTTTACTAATGTGCTAGGTATTATGTATTCACTAATGCCTCTTACATACCATTACATCATAACTATTCCTTTGCCAAAAATTTATGCATGGAAAAAATGCAGATGTCTAGACCATCTTTCTTCTTGGGTTTCAGGTTGTATCAGCACAAAAAAAAAAAAAAAAAAAAAAAAGAAAGCGCTAATTATTTCTTCACATTTAATGAAAATTTGTTGTACAATAGCCCAAGTCTCAGACATTCAGTTTCTCCCTCCCTATAATTAATACTTAGCAGAGTCCAGTGGGTTTTTTTTTTCTGATCAGGTAAGTAAAACATATAATTTTCTATTAAATTGTGTGACTTTATATGTGTAATTGATGTGTTCCCAAGTTTTAGCTTATTTCACCTTTTGGCAACTACCACTCCAAGTGTCTCATCCATCCTGCAGTACTGATGTCTGCTTTCAGTAGCTAATATTTCTGAAATTAATCAGTACCCTACATTTTTTAAAAATTGCTGGTAATATTGCCAGTGGCTTATCATGAACAATCACTCCCCCTGACATGACAAACTAGCTCTAACAGGAAAGCTATTACTTTGAAATAAATTGTACTGCATTGAAATAATCCCCAGTAGTAAAGAATCTCAATAGAGTGTTAAAGCATGTTCAGTTGAATTCAGTGATGAAAGAAACCTTGTTGTGTCCTTTCCTCAGGTCATATTCTTTTTATTAAATATCAGATAATAGCAGTGTCTTACCCTAACAAAATTTTCAGGAGGGAAGCACTATTTTTTTTCTACTTTGATTTATATTTTGGCCTTAAAAATAAGCATTGGATCCTCTTACTATAAATATTAGGGATCTCACCTCTTTTTTATGCTGCTTTGTTTCCCTAAACCAAAGATATGTTGTTATTAGTTACTGATTCTCTACTTCTTCGCAGCAAAGGCAAAGGTCTGCTTGTAAGACAGTAAATATGAATAGAGACAGCCTTTTTCGAGGGAAATATTTTTAAAATACTTGATTTCTGTATATATGCAATGTATGTGAAGAAAGAAAGAAAGAAAGAAAGAAAGAAAGAAAGAAAGAAAGAAAGAAAGAAAGAAAGAAAGGAAAGAAAGAAAGAAAGAAAGAAAGAAAGAAAGAAAAATAAAACAGTACATACCTATAATAGTTTAAATATTCTTTTTAATAGCCCAAAATGATCCTTGTGATGAGGAAAAGATCAGTCTCACCCTATGTATGGTGTAGGAGTGGAATTGCAATTGATGTTGATAAAGAAGTACCAGAGATGTGGGGCATGGTAAAAGGACTACAACCACAGTGAAAAAGCTTTGATTGCATCAAAGTACCTGTCTCAGAGGAGATTTGATCACCTTGTGTGGCACTCTCTTCAGACATGGAGCAGTTGGAAACAGAATTGATTGGAATGTTTGGGTATAACTATTTATCTCTTTTTTTTTCCTTTCATATAATAAAAATTTGTTCAATCAAAACCTCTTTTAAATGTATAATCCAATACATTTTTATTAGGGTTTCTTAGTGCCAACATGAACTTCTGGTCTAACTAAGAGTGACATCCCACGTAATAGCTAGCTGTTCACAGTAATTCTACTGGGGTATACTAAACTCAATTTCAAGTCCTCACTCTCTGTGTTCTCCCAATTTAATGTGTCCCACAGAGTATTTGACACAGGTTAATTGCAAGTCAACTTCATGCTTCTATCTTCTAGAGTGTCTTAGTTTTCATTAAATTTGTTGCTTAGGATCGAATCCAAATTTGCAAATTGTGTTTCTGTAAAAGCAGATTTATTTTTCAGCTTTAACTGCATGTCATAACTTTTCTGCCAGGATATCCAGAGTCCTCTAGCTACTGATTGCAGTCCAGGGGCTTAAGTCATCTTTATGTTCCAGTACTGACCATTTATTCTTCTCTCATCTGCTTACAAATGAGATATGAAGAGCAGAATTTGATTAAATGTGGGTGTTTACAATGTCCTAAAGGAAGGCTCCTGTTATTATCAGTCAAGTCCTGGACAATAGATTCAGTGATGATTAGTCCTGTATATCAGACTGCAATTAAATAAACTGACTCCATTCTGTTGGCTATAACAGAATTTTTAAATATCTAGGTCAACTTAGACACTTGTTCCACAGGTGTCTAAGATCAAGTGAGGAAATCCTGCCAAAGATACATTGATACTTTAGTCCTTTTCAATTATTATATTATTGCCTTTTTTCTTCTCTAGCAAGACAAGGACAGGAGTGAATTAATGGAAAAGTGGGCAGTTGCTTATAAACCTCAGTATTTGCATGTAATTTTTACCTGTAAGGTTCACAGTGTTTTTCTTTTCTCTGCCTTTTCTGAAAGAGATGAAGGCCAGGTATCTGAGCAGTGCGTGCTCAATTTCTGGTCTCCATTTCCTACTTGCATGTTACAATATAGAGTTGCCATGGTTGGTGCCATCACTGTGGAATGTGCAGAAGAATGCAACATGGCCAGCACAGCAAGGCAAAAACCTGTCAGCATGTTCCAACAGTAATAACTGAAGCCATCACACCTCGGTAATAGCAGGACATCAGTCTGGTTTGTTTCAGCTCTATGTAACAGCTTCTCTCAACCAGCTCAAGAAGTGCAGAAGGTAAGTAGGCTGCTCAACTGCTCTCTGTCTCAAATCCTAAATCAGATCTTCTGTGTGCAAGGTGGAGTTGATGGAGACATGGCAGTGAAGAAAACAGTG
Organism: Calcarius lapponicus; assembly: GCA_039654755.1. Taxonomy (NCBI): domain Eukaryota; kingdom Metazoa; phylum Chordata; class Aves; order Passeriformes; family Fringillidae; genus Calcarius; species Calcarius lapponicus. The sequence continues at coordinate 140,354,374 of CM077464.1, forward strand.
TATTATAGCAATACAGGTCAACCGCTCTGTGAGAGAAACTGCAAATTGTATTAGCTCTGCAGGTGTTGCCAATGAATGCTCCACACTGGAGAGTGCCCCAGCCCACGCTACACCAGTGACAAACAGCAACAGCTTTATGGGAACAGTCTGAAGCATTTGAACAAGTGCTAGAGAGAAAGAATAATACTCACTGAACAATATCCCAACAGTAACCCTCTGACTCCTTCCTTCCCACACAGGCTTTTGTTACAAAACTTCTGTATTGGTGCAAAATATGATGCAATAATGAATTTTCATTAGTCCTTAGACTGCCAGCAGAAATTTCTTTAGGAGTAAGGGGTGGTATATTCTTTTCTCTCTTATTTACTATCTCTATAATTAGGACTATGTGATTATGTTATCAGTGCAATAAAGCAAAAATGAAATCCACATCCAGTATGAATAATTTACCCAGTCTGCATGGAAATTACAGAATTTTCAAACAAAACATAATTATATTTTTATGCTTCTCTTAATTACTTTGTTGTAATTTGAGGGATGTGACTAGGGTATTAACACACTGCAATATGCTGAAGTCAATGCACAGTGAACCTAACTACTTCTAAAAAAACCACTTACTTCTTGGGTGTAAAGGATGTACTGACTTTGTTGAATTATGGCGGCAAACCGTGTATGATTGACGCTGCAGGGATGGGAATACAACTGCTGTTCAGTGCATTCAAAAATCCTGATTGCTAGGCTATAAAAAATTGTGTCCTACTAAGACACTGCCATCATTAATATACTGGAAAGGCTTTTTGAATATGTAATGCGAGCTGCTATATCAAGGTTAAACACTGATTTGAGTTGATTAATAGACTAACTCTTAGAACTCACCGGAAAGCTGGGAGGGTCTCCATTTAAAGAACAAATATCTCCTATGCACAGATTCTGCAACTTTTTTCAAAGCTTACAAGTTCATTAAAGTTCTCTGAAAGTTCATCAAATGTGCAATAGGAAACTTCAGAGAGGACTTCTCAGTACTTCAGAAACAAAACAATTCACCACTCCAAGTTGTTAGCTTTTAAAAGAATAATGCTAGATTGCATTGCATCTATCTTTGTTTGATAAATGTTATAAGAACAGAAGGAGGGAACAGAATCAATTTTAAGTGTGATTTAATTTTTTTAAGTGCCACTGGTCTTAACATATTAGGCACCAAATGATACTAACCCTTTAGCTTTAATTTGAAAATAGAAGATTAGATACCAAAAATATGTACACCAAATATTCGGAAATGCTGAGTATAAGGCTGTTCCTGATAAAAATAAGACTATTTATTTACATGAAAATGTCAATATATTTTTAGATTTCATTTAGAAAGTGTGGCACATGTTGTCTAGATCCTTTTCATACTTTGCAATTCTGTTCACAAAACAACCTCACAAAAATTCTTTACTTGCACTCAAAGCTCCCTATGTTCCAGTGGGAATTTAACTCCAATGAATCCATCTTATAAAACATTTTATCCATATACTAAAACATGCAGTTTAACAACACCGAGGGTATATTTCAAAATTATATTTAGCATGGAGAAAATCTGAAGATTTAACTTACTTCCTTTGTACTTCTTCAACACCACAGAAAAATCTGTGTTTATTCTTATTAACAATGCTTTATCAAAAACAATTTATCAATAATTACGGATAACACCTTCCTAAATGGTCCTGTTCAGCAAAACAATTATCCAAACTCTCAACATGAGACATTCTGGTCTGCTTTGCCTCTAGATTTGTTTAATATTTTCCTTCTGTAGATCTGTAATCCTAAATGTTTGTAGGGTTAATGACCCCACAAAGACCAATAAACAGCAAGAATAATTGAAATAATCTATTTAAAATTGTTTATGCTTCTATGAAATTCTAAATTGATTTTTTTTTCATATGAGCAGGAATAAATCAAAACAACTTGATTTTTACAATTCACAATCCAATAAAGATTCTGGTTTTATAAAGAGACAAGATATAGATTTTATTTTAATTTAAAATCCATAAATATTGATGGCTCTAATATTATATAAAACCCATGCTCTGGAAAAAATACCAATTTTGTTTCTTTAATGACCATTTAAGTACAAACATTCTCTTCCAGTTATCTTACTGTACGATGAATGATGCAAGAAAAAAAAAATGTATTACTTATTGACAGTTTATATATATCTTTATCTTTTATAATTAATTTAATTTAGGACACCAAATACTAAAATTCCCATATAAGGAAAAATTGTAATGATTGCTATATTTTTGTCAGTTAGACAGACAATATTTAAATATCTTATTAACACTGTGTTTTTATATTTACTGCTTTATTTTGTTTCATGATATATTTGTTTCAATCAGCTGTTCAGTTTTTTTTTTCAGTATTTTCTTCTAGCTTCTGCATTAATTTTTTTTCTCAAAAAAGTCTTCATTGTAATAAATTTTATGCTGTATTTTTGGACAATTTGTTTAAATACTACTTTTCTAATTTTCGTATTACTGTGGAAATGAAGAAAAAAGTAGAGACAAGTAGTTTTAGGGATGAGCTATAAAATATTAATGGTTGTCAGTGGCAATTTTTTTGAAACATATGAGAGAAAACATCTCTTAATCTGCCTTTTAAATTCCATTTGATGGGAATTTATTGCCTACTTAAGCAAGTAACCTTTCTGTGGCTTGCATTACCTGCTACAGGGGAAGATGACATTGAGATATGGTTGAGAAACATACTGGAATATTCCATCTGGCTGAGTTACAAGTTTTCCAAAATGCCTGAGGAATAATGCAGAAGCATTAGCTACAGTTACCCTTCTCATCAGTCCTTGGATGTCAAAAAAAATTGTCTTAACAACAGGTAAATATAATCATATCCCTGAGAGTTTTACACTTCAATGGCTGACCCAGAATCAGGAAGACTATTACAGCTAATGAGCTCAAGAGAGATGAAAGAACTCTTAAAGATTTACACTGAGCTGTTACTGGGTTCACAAGTTATGACATTCTTGGTCACTTTTCTCTTTAATTTTCCTCTAACTTAATGTTCCTTGGGATTCTATATGGCAAAACATTTATATAAAAAGTTAAGGCAAAGGAGTTCATAGATCATTATCATTAATTCATAAGGATCAGACCTAACTGATAACAGTATGACATAGCAACATTGACTTTGAACTAAGATAATCATTGCTGCCTTGCCTTAGGAAAAAAAAAACCAAAAAAAAAAACAGAGAAGAAAAGATACTACAGCTATGCACAGTGATATTTATGAAGTTCACTACCCTTTAAACAGCTGTAAGTTACTCATTAGACAAAAAAATTCTCCAAGAGAAAGGAAAGAATTCCTACCTGCAAAATTACAAAGCCCTTTCAAATCAGATGTGCTTTTATTTTCTGCCATTGTTATTTTTCCTCTTTTATTACAAAATTCATTATATTTGTTTTATTATTGAAGCTAAAATACAGTTAGAACAAGATGGCAGAACTGCAGGTGTTGCAGTCATACAGAGTCTGGCTATAGAGGCTTGATTAGCAAGTAGAATATTTACATTAGATTTGGAAGACACCTGCTCAAAAAATGCACAATGGGTAACTTTCATGCCCCTCACTCCGCTCCTCTGCCTTCAGGAGAAGAAAAGAAAAAACATATGTTATTCAGTTTATTTCTTTTGCAGTAAGATTGGTATAAAACTCTCTGCTAATTATTTTTTTTCCAATGACATTCAAAAGACATTTAAGATACAATGAATTAGATAGTACTATAATTTCCACAAGACTACTAAGGAAAGCTGGTAGTTAAAGGGCCATTCATACACTGGATTTTGGAAAACTGACAAAAACAATAATGAAAGTCATGACAGTCAGAAGAGGACAATCCAGACAGTGAAAAAAAAAATTGTGTTTGAAGATGGCACTCTTCAAAGTAGTGTCACAGAGGAGAAAGAGCAGGTATGACTTATCTGATTGACCAAAAAACTTAGGACAAAGTCCTTTACAAAAGCTTTGCAAGACCATAAATTGATTGGCACATGGCAGTGAAAGATAATACATTGATACCGATGCTAGTAAGGAGGTGAATAGAATACATGTTTGATCACATTTATTATGGTGACATCTAGAATGAGAGAATAATTTAGGCTGGAAAAGACCTGTCAGATCACTGAGTTCAAGCCAGCACTGCTAAGTCCACCACTAAACCATGTCCTTAAAGATCACATCTACCACCACATCTACACAGTTTTTGATACATCTCCCAGAATGTCGACTCCACAAATTCTCTAAGTAGCCTGTTCCAATGTTTGACAACCTATTTTGGGAAAAAAAAATTTCTTTGTATTCCATCTAAACCTCCCCTGACACAAGTTGAGACCATTTTGTATTGTCCTATCAACTGCTACTTCAAAGAAACTGACTCCCACCTCACTACACCGTCCGTTCAGGTAATTGTAAAGAGTCATGAGGTCACCCCTGACCCTCCTTTTCTCCAGACTGAACACTCTCAGCTCCCTCAGCAGCTCTATTCCCCTTCCTTGGACACACTCCAGTGGCTCAATATCATTCTTGTAGTCAGGTGACAAAAATTGGACACAGGATTGGAGGTGCAGCCTCACCAGTGCCAAGCACAGGAGCATCACCATCGTCTTAGTACCTATGGCGACACTATTGCTGATACAAGCCAGGATGCTCTTGGCCTTCTTGGCCACCTGGGTACATGGTGGATCACTTTCAGTTCCAGATTCTTTACTGCTGGGCAGCTTTGAAGATGCTCTGTCCCAAACCTGTAGCACTGCACAGGTTTCTTGTGACCCAAGTGCAGGATATGACACTTGACCATGATGAATGTGATACAATTGAGGTTGACCTTGATCCAGCTGGTACAGATCCCTTGCAGAGCCTTCCGACCCTCCGTAACATCAACACTCCCCCCAGCCTGGTGTCATCTTCAAACTGACTAAAAGATCACTCAATCCACTTGACCAAATCATTAAGATACTAAACAGAACTCCAATACTGAGCCCAGGGGAATGTCAGCTAGATTTGCCTCCATTCACCACCACCCTCTGGGCCCAAACATAGACAGTTGTTTAGAGTCCACCCATCCAAGCCATGAACAAACAGTTTCTCCAGGAGAATTATGCAGGAAACTATTGTCAAATGCTTTTTACTTACATGTAGACATGCACAACCTTTCTCTTATTCACAAAGCAGGTGATCCTGTCACAGAAGGAGACTAGGTTTGCCAAGCAGGAGCTGCCTTTCACAAATCCCCACTGACTAGGCCTCATCCCCTGACATGCTGTGTCATGATACTGAACATGATCTGCTCCAAGGCCTTCCCTGTCTCAGAGGTCAGGCTGACAGGCCTACACTTTTCTGAATCCTCTTTTTGACCCTTCTTGTAGATAGATTTCATATTTTGCTGTGGTGTAGCATGTTACTGATCATTTCCTCTTGGATTACAGGGGCTTCATTCTTCTCCCCATCCCTGTCTTCCAGCTCCAGTGTCTGAGAACCAGAGAGCTGGTTCTACTGTTAAAGACCAAGGCAAAGAAGTCATTAACTACCTCAGTCTTTTCCTCATCTTTTGTCACTACGCTTTACTCCAGAAAAAGATGAAGATTCTCCTTAGCCCCTCGTTTTTTGCTACTGTTTTTTTAGAAACACATTTATTGTCTTTTACAGCAGTAGTGGGGTTAAGTTTTAGTTGGGCTTTGGCCATTCTAATTTTCTCCCTGCATAAACTCACAATATCCTTGTGGTCTTCCTGAGTCGTCTGTCCCTTCTAGCAAAGGTCATAAACTCTCCTGTTTCCTGATTCCTGAGTTCTAAACAAAGGCTTTTTGTTCATCTAGAATGGTCTTGCCCTCCAATCTGTCTTTCAGCGAATGGGGACAGCCTGCTCCCGTAATTAGGATTTCCTTATTGAAGAATGTCAAGTGTTCCTGGACTCCTTTGCTCTTCAGGACTACATCCCAAAGGACTCTGTCAACTGGTCTCCCAAACAGGCCAGTCTGCCTGTCTGAGGTCTAAGGGAGCAGGTGTATCAGACCTGCTCCTTATTTCTCTGGGAACCATAAACTATCATTTCATCATCACTATGTCCAAGTTGGTCTGCAACCATCACACCTCCCACAAATTCTTCATTCTCAAACAGGTTCCTTCCCTAGCTGTCTCCCTTACCAGCTGTGTCAGGAAGTTATCTTCCAGAGATACAAGAAATCTCCTAGGCTGCTTTCTTTCTGCTGTACTTTATTTCCAGCAGACTTCTGTAAAGTGGAAGCCCTCCACAAGAGCTACTAATCATGATAGTTCTCCCATCTGCTTATAGAATATTTCATCCATCCCTTCATCCTGATGTATGGTCTGTAACAGCCTCCCACCATGTTGTCTGCTTTCTTGGTCTTCTCCTGATTCTTACCTAAAACCACTCAACCCTATTATTAGCAGCATCAAACTCTAGAAAACTGAAATTCTTCTAAACATCCAGGGCTACACCTCTGCCTTTCTTTCCTTGCCTATCCCTTCTTAGGAGTTTATACCATCTATGAACAAAGCAAAAATCGAATTTCATTGTTCTACACTTGTATGAATACAGATACCTTCAAAAGTTGGTGTATCTAATACCTACTTGTATCAGACTGTAAGTTTTGTGGAGGGTAATAGAGGAGAGAAAGAATACTGTACTGCAAGAATACTCTTTTTTCTTTAAATGGATACTGATTTTTGAAAAGGGCAAAGGAAGACATCAGAATTTTACAGAGATGAAATCATTTGAGAGATGGAGGATGGAAAAAGTCAGGAGGATGTTTGTAAGAAACAAACAAAAATGCATTTGAGAAAATGAAAGAGGATGTAAAGGAACATAGCTTGATATGATTTAACACAGTTCTGAATGAAAATTAACTGATTAACTGGACATAATTTTGATTATCTGAATAAAATCTTAATTACACTGAAAAAGTGACCTAAAATATTTTTTTAAATTAAAAATTTGTGTGTGAACACACAAAATTCACTTAATGTTTATATTTTGAATTAAATATATTTAATTTTTGAAAATTCCTCCCCTGAAGTATTAAATGGCATCCTTTTCTGATACATATTGGAATAAATCCAGCGAAGCCCAAAAAATTACACTTATATAAAACAGCTGATAACTGATCAACTACATTTATTTCTCTTTAGAAATAATACAGAAATTATAAGAAAAATAATATGTGCAGAGATACTGTGGGAGTGAATGAAAGGAGAAAATTTAAAAGAGATAAATAAGAATGGGGTATATAAAATGATGGAATGCTTAAATGATAGGTCAGGCAGTTCAGATAAGATGCTCTGAAATTATTATTTTGCCTAATTCTTGAATATTAAAAGAAGATAATTATACATTGTAAAGTTCTGTTTAACCAGTGTTCTGTAGAGGTTGTTCATGCAAGAAAAGACTTAGCACATAAATTTAGTAAAAAAACAAGATTAGCTATCTCGATGGAAAGAAAATAGTTCCCACAATTACATTACATAAGCATAGAAGCAGTCATGGCCCAGATGCTATTGCCTATCACTACATTATGTGATTGCAAAATTACAGCCACTGAATTTTCTGGTATATTTTCTCTAGTTTTGTAAGATTTCTCTAGTTTTTCTTGGATTAAAAAAGATAACAATGTCCTTTCTTCAGAAATCCCTTTCTGTCCTAAACCTAGAACATCCTACAAACCTAACTGAAACTGTAAGTCAGACTGGCAGATGTAGCTCCATCACAAAGCACTCTAGAATAAACATTTCTATGAATTATTCTTTCCTTCTGCAACTACACAATGATACTGAGTATGAAATTATTCAGTCCAAATAATAAATGAAACACAACTATTGTGATTATGTCAAAGTCTCTGAATCTCTGTATATTGTTAATCAATGTAGTGAAAGATAATGGAATAAAATACCAATTTATACATGTTAATCCTATATTTCTTCTCTATATGTGTGTGATACCACACCATTGTACCAGATTACAGACTCATTTTGATGGCTGTCATTATCATTTTAAGGTCAGCATGCCTACTTCTTTCAGATTTCCTTTTCATAGTAAATATTCTGCCATATTTTTTTAGATTACTTTATTCTATACACAAAGAGCTGCCTTCTCTTTTCCTTACTATTGCATACAATCCTCCCAACCAAACAGTAGAGGTTCTCACTGATGGCCTCTAAGACATCAAAAGAAATAAAGAATTGGGGAAAAACTTCTTGTATTGGCTGAAATAACAGGAAAAGTTGTGTCTCTGACTTCATCCAGATTCTCATAAACACATGGGAGAAAAGAAAATGGATTAACAACTTTATGCCTTTCAATAACATCTTGAAGAGTTCTAATATGCTTTTTTTTCAAAATACTTATCTTGAAATCTAGGTAAGTTTGGATCTTTTCAGTATGAATAACTTTGAACTGATTTGTGAATCTGTTGTCAGCATTGCCTTTTTACAACCCCTTTTGTGGTTTAAAAGAGAGAAAAAACAATTGCATAGCATCTCCTGCAGAATAGCAACATTTGTTTTGTTCCTATAACTTTGTTCCAAGTAATAATTCCACCAATGAACCATGAAAAAGACATGAACTCATATCTTCCTACAAAAAAAACAATAGATATCATCATTTTTATTCACCATATATTTTTCTTATGCTATTGCTCTTTTGATTAATTTTTACTCGAGAAGATACAGCATTTTAATTCAAAACTGATTGTGCAAATCTTTTCAGAGAGCTGAATGATATTAAGCTTTACATTTTGACAACATTTTTTTGTTATCACTGTTAATTTAAAAAATCTTTTTGAGATAAAACATCTGAATTTTGGTTTTATGAATTCAAATTGTGAGAATGGGGAATGCAGTAAGTTAGACAAAAAAGTCAGTAGAAAATTATTTATTAGAGACAAAAGACTATCTGACATGATAAAAACATATTGCAAAAATATTTTTCACGGAAGCATTTCTCCAGATAAACTCATTTTAGTCAGATAATGAAAGTTCTGTATTAACATGATTCCTTTTATCAATATAAACTTTAAGAATGAAGGTACCTTCATCTTTGTAAACTGATTATTCTAAAAAGATCCAGACTTTATATGTTTGGAAGGGGTTTGTTTTCTGTGTGGAGTGTTATGGGGTTAATGCCATTAAGTACTTGTGTTTAAGCAGTAAACAGGCCCAGAGTAATTAATCCAAATGGCTGGGGGCAGGGGGGGGGGAAGTCTAAGTTTCTAATTTTTAAAAACTCAGATTTTCCTCCCAGATGAAATAAAATGCCACCCCTCAAACAAAATCAAAATACCCAGCATCTGCACAAAAACTTTTTAACCTTATTTTCAAATTAAAAGTAGAAGGTATTTCCATTTCTGAAGGATTTTTTTTTAATACAATGATTACAACTGGTGTTTCTTCAGAAGAATTCAAACACATATCAAGATAGAGTAACATCACAATCTTGTTTTTATATGAGCTTATGACCAACAAGTTAGAGGTCCCAGTCAGCTCCTCTGCATTCAGAGATTGCTTTGCAGTGGGGAGGGGAGGTAAGGCTGGCAAAGGGTTGCTGGATACTTGATGTCTGGATTTCTTAGACTAGCTACTGGGGGATTCACAGTGTGACTCATATTTTAATGTAAAAATTAATTTTAAAATTATATGTGGCACCAATAGAGAAATGAAGATTAGATTTTACTCATCAGACTGTTTTACCCTAGCTCTATATTAAAGGTAAAACCTATTTTAGTCTCTAGAAATTAGATAAACCATAATTTCTGCTAAATGACACATGGAATATCTATCTTAAAATAATCAAGAGTACAAAAGGCTATGACTAGAGCACAATGAATATGATATAAACCGAATGGCGGGGGGGGGAAGTGGGGTGGCGGAGTGGAAGGTCCTTTCCAAAACAGATGCAGTATAATTGAAAGACAGAAAGAGATTTTTGCAAGGTACTAGATTATTTGTATAACATTTACATATACCAGCTTAAATTTTGGGAATGTACAGAAAGTATACTTGATGCATTCATATTTAGTAATACTATTATAGAAATAATATTTGGAAATGTGAGAAGTTTCATATCACAGTCACTTCTCATTTGAATGCTTTTAAGCATCGTCTGTTTAAAAGGCGAGGTGCGACTGCTGCGCTGGGGGGTCCGGGGCCAGGTGAGCTGGCGGAGCTGCGGGTGGCCACGCTTCCCGGTAAGTGACACGGTCCCCGGTAAGTGACACAGCTCCCCGGTAAGTGACACAGCTCCCCGGTAAGTGACACTGTCCCCCGGTAAGTGACATGGTCCTGGTAAGTGACACTGTCCCCCGTAAGTGACACTGTCCCCCGGTAAGTGACACTGTCCCCCGTAAGTGACACTGTCCCCCGGTAAGTGACACAGTTCCCCGGTAAGTGACACTGTCCCCCGGTAAGTGACACAGTTCCCCGGTAAGTGACATGGTCCTGGTAAGTGACACTGTCCCCAGTAAGTGACACTGTCCCCAGTAAGTGACACTGTCCCCCGGTAAATGGCACGCTCCATCTGGCGGCTCTCGGGGGCGCGGCACAGATGCAGAACCGCGCTGGCTCCCAGCAAAGGATGCTCTCCCTTTCCTCTGCACACTGACACTGTGCAGCAGCGTCCGAAATGTTTGTCACAAGCACACCAGCGGACATCTGTAACTTCTAGCATCCATAGGACCATGCATTGGCCAAATGATGCGCATTTTGCCACTCATCATGAGCAAATCCTTAAGTGTTCCAGAAGTTAGAATACTATGGATTTCTGTCACAGAATTATGGAAGTTCCAAAAAATCTGAATCAGTCATGGGGAAAAGTTACCAGGGTCTAAAATACCAGAATTATTTTTAGCTCCCGTTCTGTCCAATTGCTATCACAGTAACTTTCCTGATCAGAATTTAATAAATGTAAAACTTCAGTAGCCCACACTGTGTAATACAAATTGTTTTGGAACAGATGTGTTCCTTGCAGCCTCCTACCAGTAAGAGCCCTCATCTCATTCCTTCTCTTTTATATCTACTGAGAAAAATAATGTTATTGAAGGACCTCAAACCTAGCTCTGGGAATAGAGATATTTGGTAACAATAAAGAGCTGCATTATTCAGACAAGCAAAAATCTGCATTATTACATCAAATGTCAAAATATCTCCAGAGAGAAGTTTCCATATGCAGATTCCTCTTTTGAGTTCTAGGCAAGTGCAGATGACAAACATTCATGTCATGTAGCAAGGGACAAGAGGAAAAAAGCACTTCAGAGGTGGAAAGCAGCTAGATACTAAAGGATGCTGTTACTGCAAGCAAGTATCACTATATATCTGCACTGGATTCTTGCCTTAATTTTTCAAAATGATTCTGAGAAAAATGCCTCGGTGATTTCAACTGGAATCCTATAATAAATTTTAATTTTAGTATTTCATAATAGTGAACACATCAGTGTTTTCTTCTGATTTTTCTTCGAAGGCAGAGTACCATGAACTTCATTGAAATAATTATTGAAAACCCATTTATGGAAATTGTGTGCTGCTATCCTGTGCTACATATTACTTTCTCTAGTATATTTTTCAACTGAAAACCAAACTTTATCTGGAAATGCACATAGAAGTTTTAAAACTGCTCTGATACTATAAGTTTTTTAATTTGTAGGCTTAGATATGTTGAAATAACATAAACAAAGCTGTCTTACTTATTTACTTATATACAGCAAATGCTAGAAAATAATAAACAGGGATTGAATTAAAAGAGTGTTCAATATGGATCCGTAATTCTCCTTTTCCTAATCGTATTGAGTACTTCCACTGAAATAATTGGAAGCTTGACTTTACATGGGCAGAATGCAAATACTTCAAGCATTAAGAACAAGTCATATTTCTTACATGTATGTGAAAGATAAATTTAAGAGAAAAATCAAAAGGAAAATAAAAGTTGCATTTTAGTCCTTTCTACTTGAGATATTAGAGACAGATGGCAGCAAAATACTATATTATTTTCACAATTATTCCAGTCATTAAATGCTAGAAAATTTAAGTAGTTTTGCAATTCATACTACATGTACACCTAACTACATGCACGCTTAACTACATGCTAACTACATACTTCTGTTTCTGTGAATGTGCTTTTATAAAATTCTCGGCAATTGCAGAAGTGGAGAGAAAGCATAAGTATGAAAACAAGTTAAGAAAGGCAAGAATAAAGTAAGTGCTATGAGTAGAGAAAAGGATTAGAAAAGGAGAGCACTGAGTATAAGAGAAAATTTCTATGACTGAAAAAGCTTAGTAACAAGTAAATCACTGTGATTTCTTTAAGAGTTACTCTCAGTTCTTATTCCACCACTTTTTATACAACGTTGTGGTCTTAAATAAATTTTTGTGACTGTGCATCCCATTTACAGAAATAGATTATTAAAAATAAATCTGTCCCTTAGGCTTAGATATTGAAATTGTTAGTTCCATAAAGCACAAGCTAAGTATTTTTTCATGTGTTTCATTTCCTCCAGTGCTGTTTGGGAAAAAGTACTACTGCCAAATACTAAAGGTCACTGCTACTAAATTATCTGATGCTAGAAAAGATATTATTGTAAACCTCAAAAAATCCACGTTCATAAACATGTAAGTAACTTAATTTTTATGGATTATTTTTTGTGATAACAACTTTAATACTAAAAATTCAATAATCTTCAAGACACATTAAAACACAAAGAAATCTTAACTTCTTTTTAATGTGAACCATGGTGAGTAGAATTTGGTGGTTTTTTTGGGTTTTTTATATGGTAAGTCATATAGGCAATAAACAACAATGACAAAATGGTCAGCTTTACCAAAAAGTTTTATATTTAAAACAGTATAGCTATTTTTATATTCAATGTCATAGGTCAATATGAACTGTAATTCACATTTTTTAAACAAGAGAAATCATTTAGTAATGTTAGTTTAGTTAATTCAGTAAATTTTATGAAAAAAAATGAAGGTTCCAATGTTGTGTTCCATTCCAAAATGGATGCAGGATCTGAAATTGCAATATTTACTACAAAATCGTTTGAGAATAACATTTCTCTTAGTTAGTTTTTTATGTATCTTATCTAATATAGTTCTTGAAAAATATATAATATCATTATGTGTGCAACATTGCTACTTTTGTGTTGCACTCCATCTATTTAGCAGTCAATGTAATGTATCCCAGGCTTTGTTTATCTGTGTAAGGATGCCTTGGAGTCTTTGCACCTTGGGGAACTTGCAATACTTGGCACTACTTTTGCTTACAGGCATGGAAATTAATTTTCTCATCTTGGGATATGAGGAGCCTAATTGTGTCTGCTCAGTTCAAAACCCGTCATTTTCAGCCACGGAGATACCATTCCCACTCGGGCCAGCCTTTGGTTGACAGGGATTATAACAAATTGGCCACGTCTTGAATTGCATACCTTTCTTCTTAAGCAAAGATCAGGCATGAACATCCAGTTGTTTTTTTTTTTTTTTATCTGATACTAAAACAATATGAAAAGATCAGTGAAAGCTTGCATGTGAAATGGAAGAGACAATTTCACTACTGAAATACAGTGCCTGTGCCTCTGCCTGAGATAGAGCAACCCTTCTCTAAGTATCAACTACCAAAACTGTAAACATGGCTTCACCAAAAAATATCCATGCTAGATTAGCTAATACTGTTTATAGGAGAGGAACTGAATCACACAGCCTTCAAATCCAAAAATAACTATAAGGTTTGTATTTAAAGTCATCTCATTTTTCACACTACTTAGCAGTCTGTAACATTTCATGAGTTCATACAAGTTCAAAAACACTGTACTGCCAGCTTCCATTGGAACTGTAAGTCTTAGTGCTCCTGAAAACTCAGCCTCTGGGACCTTGGATCAGTTACTGACAAAAACAATTGAATCCCTTTAAAGTTTTGTTTTAAGTTACTTATCACTAAGGACTCAGGATCACAGGAAATGTATGGACATTTTAGGCACCTAAGTCCAGACTTCTGATCCTGAAAATCCTCACTCAGCTTAACATAGGAGGTGTCTACATTTCATTGACAAATTAATTTATCACTTCAATTCTTTAGAGGCTTAAAAAGGCAGTCTTATCCTATGATGATTTCCAATCTAAATAGTGTGCCAGTTTGTCCTAATTAGTTCTCTGTGGAGCCATACTTGTTTTCTGTTCATATCTGGGAGTAATTTGTCACAAAGCTTTGTTGCTTCATGTTGTTAAGAGGCTTTACAATCTTCTAAAGGAACTGTTATAGATGTGTGAAATGTTACTTGGATTTACATTTTCTTTCTAAAGAAATGAAAGTAGCTTGCAAAGTCCCACTTCTGCTTTGTAAAACATGAAAATCCTGAAACTGAAATATTAGAAATATTAAGAATTCTAAGTGCTGCCTACCTAGCGACCAGTGTTATTTGTCCCAAATGTAACCATTTCATTTTCATGTTTAAGTGTCAACCCTTTCCAACCCTTTCATTATTCTATGCATATCAGTCATCTCTTACTGGCTCTCACTATGCAAAAAAGATCCATTGATGCAGAAAAATACAAAAAATTATTGGTTTTCTACTATTGACAAAAAATTAATTGTAGTGCCATTTTGCCAATGAACAGTAGACTATGTTATTTTCCTTTAACATTTTTGTCCCGTCTGTAGCTTTATTCTCTGCAAGTACAAGGAAAAATAAAAAGCTTTTTTGAAAAGTTGTATTAATATTCCTGTTTAACTTTCCTTGTCTTGGTGGAACCTAAAAATCTATGTATGCCTATCCAGTACTGTTTAAAAATAGTTCTTTCTTTTAAACACGAAAGGTTAAAGAGCCTAAAAGATCTGAGGTTGCAATCCCTGAAATACTTTCTCTGCTGTCCTGGGAGTCTGACAGTCAGCAGAGATGAGCTGCCTCTTGCATCCGTTGCTACGCAACCTCTGTGGCATCCCACGAGCTCAAATGTCTCTGCCCTGTACTTCATGCACAAAATGGGGAGAGGAGCTGCCAGCTTGGGGGGTTTTAGCAGTATTTTCAGCTTACTATCCAGTCAAGAGAATTTGTGTAAAAAGTTCTAGAAAACTGAAATACAGAAAGAAACTTTAAACATGGGCAACATGGTCTTAAAAACAATCTCTATCAGTAATTGATACTAATAGCCAAACAGCACTTTGTTCACTTGAAACCTTACTGGGTTTTTAATGAATTATAACAAAACCTGGACAGGATTTTTTTTTTCTGAACATCCTGTAAAATCTACATTTCCAACAATATTCCTATTTGGAGAAAAAGAAGCTGAGTTGAAAATAAGAACATAGGAGCAAGAATAAGATAGGAAAACAAGGAAAAGGAAAAGAGGAGCTTTCATTTGTTTCTCAGGCAGCTCGATCTCCATTTCATTGACTGTTACATTTCTAATTAAAATAGAAATGAAACACACTTTTTCTACTAAAAAAAAGTGCTGAATTATTAACGGAAAGGTTTTTTTTTTCCTATTATGCCTGGGGAAGTCTACTTGCAGGTCTTTATTGCTTCTTCTTTCGGTGTTTTTACAGACAATTTTACAAGCAGCTTAACTTTGTAGTAATGCATGCAATTTCTAAGCTACTACATTTCACCTGCATTTGTAATGATAACATAACCCACTTGGAAACAAAATATTTAATGGGAAATTATATGGTACCATCTAATTTTATCAAGAACTGGCACCAAAGTTACTAACTCCATTGGAAGTTAAACCTGAATGTTTTATGGTAATGAAACCCAAATCATGAGGGAGAAATATAGTTGTATGCCCATATTATGCATAAAACCTAGCAAAAAATCCAAAATTAACTTAAGATGCATAACATTGGCATTCAAGAAAAAAAAAAAGCTATTTAACTTTGTGTTAACTTAGTTATAAGAACATAATAGATTAAGCCTCAAATCTAGCAGTCTCTATAATCACTAATTGTGTCATATCTGCTGTGATACCACACCTTGCTTTAGTCTTCTCCTCCATTAAAAAATCTTTCATACTGAAGTGCTCCACTGAAAGACTATGCACTGAGTGAGAGCAATCAGGAGCAGATTTGGTTCATAAAAGTTTACAAGGTTTTTAAAACAAGGTCTGCAGCAGCTGTGCTGTTAAAGGTATAATAGACAGACATGGATTTCACATGGTAAATACCAAGAGAATTATTTAAAAAGAAAAAAAAAATAGAGAAAAAGGAGCCATTTTTAGAAGTTTATCTAAAAATTCAGTGTGAAATTCTGAGCGTTCCCAAAATGGAAATTTAAATCATATATTCAGATCATTACCTACGTATTTGGAACAGTTTTATTTAGGTCTTATTTACATTTCCAAAACTTGATCATTTGAAATTGAGTTCTGGAAAAAGATATCTCCTACATTTCTATTAAATGAAATAACACAGAGAATGACCTATGACTTGTAGCTGTACTATGCTTATCTTTCTGTAGATTCTGTATCTTTCTGAATTTGCTGTATTTTATAATAAATTAATGAAGTAACCTCACATCCAGATTAATTAACTTTATTCTTTCTAATATATCCTAAGTTATTTAGTTTTGGTGTGAATTACAGCATTTTAAAGCAGGTTTTACTAAGTATTGATTTTTACATTTATTTTCCTCCCACTTTGCTTTCCCCTAAAAACTCCACAGCTTTCTTCCAATCATAGATAAAGGTGGGAAATAAGACAGGTGTAAGACCCTGCCCTTGTTCTCAGCCTCTGAACTGTCCAACCCATTAACCACTGTTCTTAGAGTCCAGCCATCCAAACACTTTTTACCCATCTGATTTTCCACTGATCCAGACCATAACGTTTAATGCAGCTGAGAGTATCACACGTTTTCCTACAGTCAGAGTAAATGACATCCACTGCTCTCTCCCCATCTGCATACCCAGTCATTTTATCATAGAAGAAAATCAGATCAGTCAGGTGTGATTTACCCCTGGTAATTATGGCCCAGATTCTCTGCTGAGCTGCACATCATGTTTTTCCTCTTTGAAATTACTTAGGACTGACTTCTAGAAGTCCTGATCACCTCCTTTTTCCATCTTCCCCTCAAAAGTCTCTCAGATAATTGAAACCCAGAATTTGGTATATAGCTGCTGAATTTACATTAATGTAACAGAAAATAATGATTATTGCATCCCTTGCTATCCAAACTACATGTGCACTGAAGGCTACGGTTATATATGCACATAAACATAAATATATGTTTATATAGAGAGAATTTTCCACATCAAGAAAAGACTCCTTATTGCAGGCCTTGAAATAATCACAATTTAAAGAAATAAATTAGGAGTCAACAAACTGCAATTCCCTTAATAGAGTGTAAATACTGTATAACAATGCTTAATGCACTTAATTACAAGGTAGATTTGAAATTTGTCTTTTTCTTAAAAATTGTCAGAGAAGCAAAAGGAGCACATTACATTGGTGTTATTTTTTAGGAAATAATACAGAAAGAGGGTTTTAAAGACAAAGTCCACATTTGGGAGGAACTTTGTCCTACACAGATAAGATTTAGAATATCTGCCATATTGATCTTGAAGTGTGCTGTACAGGTTTACAATTGTACAAGTTTTAATCATTGTCCACATATATATTAAGACATTCTATTAACAACATACTTGAGTTCTATTTTTATAATTTCACTGTTTTTCTTCCATTGCTTTGATATTTTGTCCCATTTTGATAGTGCTTCTTTCATGGGAAAATCAGAAAATGTTTAAGTGAAATTTTATTATCTCTCAGATTATCAGGTTGCAGAGGATGCTTCCTTCCTTTCCCCTTATGTGACTATTTTCAGCGACAACCAGGTACCTTTAAATAAGGAAGATAAGTAGTTGACTAGATCCTTTTTCTTGGATTGTTGAAGACTTTTGGATTAAGAAACAAGGCTAAAGAAGGAAAAAAAATACACTTCAGAAAATGTATTCTGATAGCTATTACAGGTCTACCTTCTATACTCAGGAGCAGAAAGACTATATGCTTAGAATAGATATGTCAAATTTACAGACTGATGCATTCAAAAACAAATAGGAGAATCCATAACTTATCTGACTGTACAGGGAAATTGTTCATAAAGAAAATTATTATAATTCTAACTTATTTAAAAGGAATTCCAGCAGTTCTGGTCAAAACCTGTGTGCAAGACATGGCAAGCCAGGGATAAGGCATCTGACCAGTTTGCTTCCCCACCCTGATCATGCCAAAACAGAGCCTTGCTATGAAGTAGTTCATAACCACACGTAAGTGTTTTGGTTCCTCCAGAAAGAATAGAATGCAGGTTGCTGAACCAAAACATTTCCAACTCCTAAAATCACCAAGCCAATGACCTGCTAGGCTGTAAAGTATTTGTTTACCTTTTTCATTAAGGTCACTGCCTTAATAAAAGGATCACTTATCTTATTAATTCACTGGATGAAATGGAGGAAGTTCAGTTTTGATACCTTTGTTACAAATGGACACAACTAAAGACATACTTTTCATAACTCCAGTTCTCATACCTCTACCCTCCTTTTTAGTCAAGTTCTTGACATATAGTTCTATACATTTTTGAGAAAAAAGACTGAAGTTCCAGAATAGCTAATTTGAAAAATATTTAATTGTGTGTGCAGTTCAAATGCTTATAACTAGCAATCACAAAAGGGTAGTAAAAGTGCTTAAAGCAAATAAAAGATGTGAATTCTCACCCTGACGCTTAATGGAACGTTCAAGAGGACAATACCATACTCACAACCTAATTTTTCAGGAAAATGGTTTCCAAATTTCTTTCAAATGTTCATTCTTTACACCTTCACTTTCTCCAAAACCATTATGTAGAAGTTTTCACAGAGGAGCATTCATGTTTCAAAAACTTAGAATGTCAGCATTTCAGAGGGCTTTGTTCAAAGGAATAAATTAAATTACATATGTCAATAATGCTAAATATTATTTATAACCCTATGTTTATACATACCTGATGTTACTGTAGGCGATTAGAAAGTCAGAAAACTTTCTAAAGAATAAATATAATGGTAAATAAATAATTATTAAAAATTGTGGAATCAAAGAAATGCAAATTTCAGGAAGGTATAAGAAAAAAAGGAAGTCTTTAAAGAGATCACAATAATGTCTATATTAAAGCAAATATTGAAGTGTATGTGTCTCCATCAAAAAAGTGCATATTTCCACTTCTACATATTATTGTAACATAATTCCCCAAACAACAGTTTTCTTCTCTGCTGTCAAATTTGATTCTACAGTGCTACATATTTAAACATACTCTTCCTCTTTACTGAGATTTTACTTGCTGAATGTAAAACCTGCAGACTGAGGTAGATCAAACTCAGTTTTCATACAGTTCCTTATACTTTTCAGTAAGTAAAATGGGATATGTACACATGTATGCACATGCACACACATTCCTTACTCCAGCTTTAAGGCTTAGTCATCCCTGAATTGCTACTATAGCTCTCATTCAGAACACTCAGAATATAGAGTTATTTGCATGAAAATACTTTCTCTTGTTGTTGGTTCTCATGATACTATCTATCTTCAGAGATGGAAGAAAAAAATCTAAATTCAGTAATACCCACAAAAGTTTTGAAATGTGAGCTACAAAGGACAGGAGTTTCTCTTTGAGTCCTGGAAACATAGGAAATGACAGCAGTACTCAGCTTCTGCCTGTTCCTTCAGAATCCATTAAAAATCTCATAAAAAAGTAGCATGCAAAAATCCATTTTTCCTTCTTTCATCTGGAAACTGAGCTTCAGCAATTTATTCAGAGAAATAATCCTGAAGAATGGTCTCCTGAGAAAGTGCCTGCTGTTTCCTGCCTGCACATTGCCCAGCCACAAAGCTTGGTCTCTCCTGTTCTGGTTTAGACAGGCTTCTAAGGAAGCTCTCACAGTCACTTCTGTGAAAAAGTATTCAGAAGACCTAGACTGTAACTTCATTTTTTCATTTAGATTCACATAGGTTGTACACACGACTTTTCACACATATTGCATCTAATCACCTTGCAAATACCAACAACCTCATATGGAAGTCCAACACTGTGTTCACCATTATCTTGAAGATTGTGGAAATAAAAAATTTGAATCATTTGGAACTCCTGAATATCAAATAAGTTTTCAGACTAATTCAAAACAAGTACACGATTACCTGTGAGGACACAAAAGCTCAATGTAATTATTAATAATTACCTAGGTAAGTAGAACACTACTATTGTAGAGTCCTCAGACAGGAATATTAGCAAAAATTTCTGAAACAACAATCTGAACACGGAACCACATGGATGTACAAAAGGCATCCAATATGTGTCTTCTGATATCACCTACTGATATGAGGTAACAATAGTTCAGATCCTCTCCTACTACTCTTCCTTTAGTCAGTTAAATGAATGCTATTCAATTTCTGAAACTGAATTATGATTAAGAATCTACACAAGAAAAGAAATAAAAACAATAAAAATGAAAGAAAAGTAAACCATCTTGACTGAACTGAAGAAAATAAAAAGAATTGTTCTAAGATGATCCTCAGTAAGAGACTGCAGGACTCATGTCTTTCTTTGTCTCAGTGCAGGAATGAATGTCTGGAAGATGTGTTTCAGACAAACACCACATTGCCCTTATGTGCAAAAATAATGAAATTATTTTATTATAATCCTGTTATGCAATAATAAAAACAATACAATTTAATTGTAACTTTGGCCTTCAAGGCAGCCTAATTCTGACAGTGTTAAATTCTAATTCCTAAATCAAATTGTAGTACAGACACTGAAAATAGTAAGAAAAATTTTTTTCTTTCATATCATTTTTAAAAGTAATTTTTTCACATAGAGACTTCAAAGAAATAATTTGAGTCAGATTTGTAGCTATGAAAAATTTTAACAGCGCTCCAAATTTAAGAACATCTTATTAGGACTTCAAAAAAAAAAAAAAAAAAAAAAGAAGAAGAAGAAAACCAGAGAAAACTCATGTCCTCACTGCCAAATTCTGAAACATGATGTGATATTTAAAGCTTCTGGTTCTTTAGAGAAAAAGAGAGAAGAGTTCAGTAAACATATTTTACCATCTGCTTGGGATTCCATAAATTAAAGATGTCTGGGTATTTTTAACTGCATTCATACAGACTTGGGTATCTTTTCTCTGTTTTGCATCTGTCGTGTTTAGCTTCTTGGTATAAAACTAGCAGAGGGAGTCCAAAAAATACAGAACATGCTCCTACTTCTGGATTGTGACAGAGTGCAAAAATATACTCACACACAACTTGGTTTAAGATGCTAATATTTACTACAAGGTGTTTACTATCTTTCTGTTAAACCTGAAAATTCCTTTATCGTCTATTATCTACTCATTGACAAATTCCAGAAACATTAAAAAGAAATATAAGTGTTCAAAGAAAGAACAAGCAATGTCAAAGACCTTTCCCTCAAAAAACATGATGCCAATCACAGACTGTTATGGTTCTTTAAAAAATACATTATTATTTAGATAATAGATTTCTATTTTAATTTTTGTTAAGTAATGTATAAATTTAGATTCTAAAAAAATAAATTTAATTTAGAGGGGTTTTTATATATTTTGATACATTGAATAATATTCTTTTAATGCTTTCCTGAAAGACTGTGGAATTTGGATAATTTGACTACAGTTAGAAACAATTTTCAAAAAGAAACTATTAAAAAGCCTGTGTATCTGGAAATTACTGGAATGTAGAAAGTTCCCACTATAGTTCTTAAGCAGACCTCCAGTAGAGATAAAAGGTTTCTAATGTTTTTCCTTTTTTTTTGTTGATGGGTGGTAACAGTCATTACTCTTTACTTTCTACTTCATGCATTATGAAAAGAATTAAGATATAGTGACGGCATTTTCTGCAGGAAAATCTTTCCATCATAAGGTACTCCTGAAATCCTTCTTTTTCCCAGTGGGACCTCTCCCAGTCCTCACAGAGCTGTGGATGAAGTATGGGCAAGATCAGCAGAGAGTGAGGCAAATGGGATGGCTGGACCTAGGGGGAGGTGATCAGTGGCATGAACTGTACTTAGAGTACAGTAATTGGTGATGCACCTCAGGGGTCAATTCTGAGCCCAATTCTCTTTAACATCTTCATTAATTATCTGGATGATTGTATAGATTATATCCTCAGCAACTTTGATTAAATCAGAGTAAATGCTAGCAGAGCGGTACTTGTTATCTTTCTTCCTATATAACATACCAAAATTCTGAAGAGGATAGTGTAGGAAGAAGTTGGAACACTGAATAGAATAAAGAACATTACACTATGTATGTAGTATTTCCATAGGCATCAAAATGCAAAACTAGACCAGGAAGAGGTAGACAATCTCCAACACATGCAGAGCTGTTGAATGAAATCATGCATCCATTAGCTCTAGCAGGTACCAGAGAACACAAGAGAAAAATCAGCACATCAGTTCATGTACATTGACAACATCTCAGAAACAAACAAGAAAACATTTTTTTTTAAGGAGGGTGCATGTACATCACAATCTTTCCTGAAAAACTGAAAGAAATGACCTAAGAAAGACTGAAAGCAGTAATATTAGACTCTCACCAGCTTCAGTACAGAAGAAAAAATGGCTACTAACTACCCTTCCTGAGTTTATGAATTCTCTGCTACTAGTGATTTAATAACAACACATGTTCAAAAGCAAATATTTTGCATTAAAAGTTCCCATAAATGTATTCATCCTCTCAGGTGTAGATCGGGCAACAAAGTCAGTTCCTTTAATGGGCCTGCATGGATTCTTTTAGAACAATTTATGTTTTTACAGTAGGTATTCTCTTAGGAAGTGGTAATCATGTTCTTATCTCAGCTTTTTTTATCATGGGAAAATAATACAAGCTTTCTTACCACCATGAATACAGCCTGGGATATGAGTAATAATACACATATGTTTTTTACATTTGAAAATCATACATTTGTTAAAAACTAGTATTTTCCTCACATTGCTATTACATCCCTAAAAAAAAGAAGCACAGTAAAACTTAGACTGGCTTATATGCATGATATATTAGTCAGTAAATTAAATTCTTGAAGAGTATGAAACAAGGAAGCATGCAATAAAACTTCCTTGGCATATTCTGCAGTCAAATTCCTTGGAAATTTATGAACTTAAGACATGTTCCTTTATGCTTAATATTTCTCAGTGATTTTATTTCCCAATAGTTTTAGAGGGAAGGACACACAATTTAAACATAGGACAGTCATTCAGTAAAGATGTGATGTATATGAACTCACTGATTTTAGTACTATGAAAAGCAATTTTTAAAATTATCTCAACAGAAAGCACCTGTGTAGGTTGGGAGACTAAAAGCAAACCAGTAAAAACACAGTTCTTAAGGAAAGTAGAGGAACAAAACATATTATGTATCATTGTAATAACCTACTGTATAAGCAAACAAATACTTTCCATTCTTTTCATGGATCACCATAATCCCTTTCCCTAATAAGTGTATTGGGTTTGCATGGCAAGGTTTTGGTGGAGGCTGGGGGCCTGCAGGGCTGACTTCAGTGGGAAGCTGCTGGAAGCTCCTCCTGTGTCTGACAGAGCCAGCGCCAGCCGGCTCCAAGAACAGCCCGTCACTGGCCAAGGCTGAGCCCATCACAGATGGCATTAATGTCTCTGTAGCAGTGTATTTAAAAAGGGGGGGGGGGGGGAAGTTATTACACAGAAATAATTGCAGATAAAGAGTGATGTATATGAGAGAAACAGGGTCAGTGAGGAAGGAGGGGGAGGAGGTAATTCAGGTGCCAGAGCTGAGATTCCCTGGCAGCCTGTGGTGAGAGTGGTGTCCCTGCAGCCCTCGGAGGGCACAGGGTAGCAGAGATCCGCCTGCAGCCCCTGGAGGAACCTACACTGGAACAGGTGGATGCACCTAAAAAAGGCTGTGACCCCCGTGGGAAGCCCATGCTGGAGCAGGCTCCTGGCAGGGATCTGGAAAATCGTGAAGAGAAAAGCCCACACTGGAGCAGGACTGATGACCCTGCGGGGGACTGATGTTGTAGCAGCCTGTGCCTGAAAGATTGCACCCCAGCAGTTCATGAAGAACTGCATCCCATGGGAAGGACTCATTTCTGACAAGTTCATGAACTGCCCTCCCCCCATGGGAGGGACTTCAGGCTGGAGCAGGGCAAGGACTCTCCCTGAGGAGGAAGAACCTGTGATGAACTGACTGCAACCCCCATCCCTGTCTGTCTGTGCTGCTGAGGGGGAGGAGGTAGAGCTGGGAAATAGGCAGGGTTGGAGGGAAGGCGTTTTGAAGATTTGCTTTACTTCTCATTATCCAGCTCTGATTTTGTTTGGTAATAAATTCAACTAATTTCCCTAATTCAAGTCTATTTTGCCTGTGATGGTAATCCGTGAGTGACCTTTCCTGCCCTTATCTCAACCCACCAGTCTCATTGTATTTTTTCACCCCTGCCCAGATGCAAGAAGAGTGATAGGGTGGTTTTGGTGGGTACCTGGCACCCAGCCAGATTCAAATCACCACAATAAACAATTCTGTTGCTTGCTACTGCTGAATTGATAAGATTTCTTTTAAATTATACCCATGATAAACTTAAACTATTTAAAAGTGCTAATTTGCTGCTATTTTGCTCTCTTTTTTCTGCTTTATTTTCTCTAATGGTACAAATTATTTTGGATGAGAGCATTGCTTTGCATTGAAAACATCTGTTTCATTGAAACTAATCAAGAAGAAATACAAAAAAAATGTAAAGGAGATCAGGTCAAGGAAGAAATGCTAAAAACATCAAGAGGGCTCATGGATACATGAACTACATAAATATTTTCCCCTCTACTTCCTTAATAAATGATGACGTAAAATTGTATTTCATTTCCTAATTTTGCTTTTTAAAGACTCAAATGATTTCAAATCAAAGTTGGTGGCAGTAAGTATATAGCAATTTTTTAACTCTTTCTCTAATTAAGATTAATTGTCCTTGCCTATACCCAACATATGCTGTTAAGGCATTGCAGTTTAAGCAGCAGAACATCTGTATCCCACAGGCCCTGACTACACACATTAGAGACACACTATTTTCCATAGTTTATAAACCAGTTCATTCTTCCATGTGTTTATACTACGTGCTTGATGAGGGTGGGCATTGCAATCAGTGAGGGAAATACCTAAGCAGTAGATTGTTGTTCTGAGTGGTTATCACACTGATGTAGATGAAAAACAAATTCTATGGTTATGAAAGAGAAGCAAAAGTATCTTGCAGTGTAGCTTTTTGGACCATGTATTCCTTCTGCATTCACATCCATCTATTTTAACTCTCTAGTAATTAAATGCATACTTTGTAGATTGCTTCAAAACTTTGTGTGCAATGGACCTTTCCATCATATATATAGTAGATACTCATGAGAAAATTCTTTGCAACATTATCTTCAGGCTGAGCAGTAGTGTGAAGGCTACTTATCCCTAATCATTGGCCTTGTGGATGAATAATGAAAAATGCTCCTTAGCTTATAACCTTGCTGTGAAACTCTGAAAACTTTTCCACCGTAACCATCCACTCCCCCAGTAGTGTTTCTCAATTTTCCTCTCAGGGTTTTGCTACTTTCCAAGTTTGGTAGCAGGCCAAAAATCTACTCAGTTCTAATATGCTCATTTTCATTTCCCATCAAAATTCAGCTAGTTTAGAGGAGTGAAAACATCTGGAATTAATTTTCTTGATAATTTGCATTGGGAGGGATTGATGGCATTAGATTTCTGATATTGCATTACTTCACAGAGGGCAAAAACAATGCATTATAAAACAGTATCATATTTCAGCCTCAAGTTTAGCTAGTAAAATTTACAAAATAAATTATTATGACGTTAGTAATGTATGGGGTACAGATTAGCTGTTATCTACATATCACCTATAAACTAAAAGGGCAATTAAGTACCTCTGTTATCTTCATTCAGTCCTGAAAACAGCATCCTACTAGCAGAATTATTCATATAAGAAAGCAATCTAACATCCTCTGAAGTACTGTACCAATTTTTTGTTCTGATTTTTCAGCCCCTCTTTATTCAAGAAGCCTTGTGAAATGTTAGGAATTCTGTTCAACTTGCTGATCACAGGAAGAGATGGTAAAATCTGAGGCAGGCAGAGGGGATTATTTTAAACTTCTAAGGGACTGAGTAGATATAAATGTATAAATTTAATTAATCTTAATTTGATATGGTTTTATAAGGTCAAATTCACAACATCAGGATGTACAGAATATATTTCTTCAAGATTAAACACCTGGCTCTTAAAGAGGAAGCACTTCTGTAGCCATGTAAAAGGGATTGCAATGTTAATACCAGTACAAATGCTTATCAGTACCAGATAAAAATCAGAGAAAGAGCTCAGTGATTTTTGATATCGTGATGTCTGAATAAAAGAACAGGTCATTCAGCCTTAAACTAAAAAATGTAAATTTTCTACCACTAGCTTGTTATGTCAACATTAAATTTATTGGCCTTTGAATTGAGGGTTAGGCATCTGCTGATGCAGAGTGAGATGTAAATTAATTATTTAAGCACAATTGATATTATTATTAGATGCACATCTGTATTTTCTGTCACCTCTGTATCTTTAAAGTCTTACAGTTGCAGTTTTTTACTTTAAAGAGGATTATTATAGAAAAAAATACACTAGTTTTTATGAAAACTAAATTAGTTGATGTTTATTCCTATGTGCATGAGGGAGAGGCTAAAAAACCCCAAAACCTGACCCAGCTTGAGCAGCACAAGTTTGTATCTGCCCATCAGAAGGATGCATGTGAATGTAAGTAAAGGTTCAAAGTCAGAGAAATAGTTTTCTATGCTGAGATTTTCCTGATGAATATGACAGCTACAGTACTCAGTTTTGCAAAATGTATTTACTGTACAAAAATATTTTTATTCTGAAATATAGTTTCAGCACAGTGTCTGGTTTTAAAGATTAAAGACGCTCATCCTTAGGAAACCCTGGAGGAACAAGTCTCTGCAGAGGAAAGGAACCAATTTTCTTTAAAGTTTTCTTTTATCTATTTCTATACAATTTAATTGTGATGACCCAGATAGGTAGTTCATGCTATCATCTTTTGTTATATTCTGGACAGGGAATACAGTTTAAATACAGCTACAGAAAATGGGAATATAAAACTACATATACGTAATGTTAGCAAACATCATTATATCCATTTTAAGAGGAGTTTTTATTTATGGAACACAGAATAACACATTTTGAAAATAAAGCATATGAAAATAATTTCTATGGAGAATATTGTAGGCTTTAAAATAAACTTTCAGTTTTAGTCAGGTGAAACAGTCAAAGTTGAGGCACAAGGAATATACAATATCATAATTTATAAATCACTGTTATCCGCACAGTTCTTTGCAGGGATAAGCAAGAGTGTGGATTCTTTTCTTGTAAAAACCTTAATATTATATAAGACTAGTAATTATAGCCTTATTAGATCTAAAAACCTGATAAATACTTATTTTTAGTCTCCAAAACAGGGTGAAAGACAGCATTAATTGTGTTTCCTACACATCATGTATAAACCTGAAGCTGCCTTTTAACATATCTTCCTAATCTTAGTTTTTCTATATATTTTTTAAGGCCTAGATTAATCACTGCTCACTATAAATACTAAAACTCCATGTTAAGAATAATTGCTTTCTGGTTTAGATGAATTTTCAATCTCTCCTAAGAGACTAAAAGGTTACCTCTTCTGTTTTCATGGAGCTAAGTAGCAGAAACTGGATGCAAAAGTACATAATTGAGAATAGTTCTTCATGAAGACAAAATTAAGAGTAATCCAGACTGTACTGCAAATACAGCTATATCTGGTAAGAAATTATGAAATTAAAAGCAAATTATATTTTTGTGGGCAGAAGGAAAGATAAAATTGTGATTTCACTAATTTTTAATGGTTGTTTTAATGCTACTTTTTCTAACTTTTACCTATTTGGGATTTCATTGTTTTCCACTTACAATACAGTTCTGGAATTCTCTAACTGCCTCATTCAAGTAAATAGGGACTGTGAGAGTTTGTGTCAAGGTTAAATTTAGATGTATAGGGTAAATTATGTTCTGTTTCATTTCACTGTAAATACTGAGTAATTGAAATCAATGGACCTACTCCTGATTTATACGAGTGTTAGTAAAGGCAGAATTTGATGTCTCTCAGGTCAATACCAAGGGTCTTGCACACAAACAATTACATTAACCTATATCAGCTCTGCAGCTGTGTCAAGGATACAACTATGTGTAAAGTTGCAGCATTTTTTCCAGGTTGAAGATTAACTGAATCCAGAACAATGTTCTCTTAATGGCATTAATAAATTTCCATAATAGAGGTGAAATAAGTTGTGGCAACAGTAACAACCTTCTGAAATATGCAACATAGCCACTTTAGCGCTGATACAGTATACATTGGCAGTCAGAAATATAAAGGCTCCCTGCATGAATATGAAGTCATTCCAACATTGAAAGGACCCTTTGTTTCCTCTTATGACTTAAAAATACTAGAAAGTTTCATGGAAATAAATCACAGTGAATAGGTAACCAAAGAGACAGCTAAAACTAGACATGAGTGGATATTTTTAGCTTAAATTTGAAACCTTATTGTCAAGTAAATATCACTAAAGATTATTATAATGCAAGTAAATTTTATAGATGTAATGATTTATCATCCATTTCAATAAATTTATTTTAGTGTTTAACATGTTACTTAGTTAAACCATTGAAAATTTTACAATTAAAATTAGACATAGGTAATTTTTTTAAAATGGGACAGCTAAAATAAAATGCTTAATCAATGACACCTAAATTGTAACAGATTTTAAATTGTAAATGTGATGGGTCCTGGAAACAATGCTACAATTCTGTACTGCAAATTAGTATATTACAGTAGCAGAAACCAACCAGCACTAAATTAAGCTGGTCATTGATGGATTCCTAAAGTAAGAATAAATTAGCACTGTCATTGACCTTAGCAAGTGATACGTGTACTGCTTGCAGCACCATTACATACATAACAAACTAATAGGACAAATATCTGGGTCATAAAGCAGAGCTGGTGGATTGGTGAAATGTGAAGAACGTTTATATTTCCAAGACAGAAAGATTAATAATCATTTCCACTGGGGGAAAGCATTAATTTAAGGCAGGGCCCACTATTCTTGGTTTCCCTTTTCTCACCTCAGCTTTCCTTGTTACCACACCATAACCGACCTGGATTTTGTACATAGGTGGTTTTTTTAATTTTTATTTTGATTTCTATCTAATAAAAAAATTACCTATTATTTTATAAAGTCCTAGTTTTTCACTCTTTTTATCTAGACTTCCAAGTTGATACTGATAATCAGAATGCTTTATATATTATTCTACCCAAATGACAGTTGTGAGTGTATTCTCTTCTTATTTATTCAATTTCCAAATAAGAACAAATATATAATTAAAAAAAAAAAAACAGAAAAAAATTGATTAGGTGAGGATTTTTTATCTAGAGCAAATCTGAAAGCTGCATTTTAATTCTCCTATTCCTGCAGCTTTCCATTTCTTCCCTTGACAGTTGCCCTGGCACACAGACAAACAAAGAATTCTGCTTGCAGTTGCTCCACAGCAGTCATTGGAAGAGTCACTTCGACAGATTTAAGCCAAAGCCAAGTACCTTCACCTCTGGAAATTTGTATAAACACTCTGAAATAAATCAGTCTGCTGTGTATGGAAAATGTCTAAGAAATGTAAGAAGAGCTCTAACTACCTCTCGGGAAAACAGGATCAGGAGAACCACAAACAGAAAGCAGCACAGAAACAGAATTAAATAAAACCAGGAATAATTTAAAAATTAGTTCTACTTAAAAAAGACTGAGGGATTTTCCTGGAAGGTACATGCTTCTGTTTCTCTACACAAAAGCAGCAATTCAACCTTCTCAATCCTACCCATGTTAGTATGACCTGAGGTGGCCACCTCCCTTATATGAGTCCTGTCAGCAATATTGGCTGTGTGAATCAATTTAGTACAGTGGATACTCTCAATGTTTTATTAGATTACCCAAAGTATGACACAAATGGGAAAAAAAAAGCTTAAACAAAGTAGATATTCACTACCAAAAAGCCCAAGAAGGGCACTAAGATGGAAATAATTCTGAAAGGGCCTTTTTCATTAAGAATACTGCTTACAATTTTCAGGAAAATTGAAAATGTAGAATGTACAGGCAGCTCACTATCTTTACCCCCTCCCTGCACTGGTTGTCATTCTCAGTATTCCCTGAACACTTGAACTCTCAAGACCTTCAGGGGTCTCTGGTGTTTATGATTTTGAACTATTTCAAAATGTTGAAAACGCTAAAGAAATTTTATCTAGAGCTCCTCCATGCCCAAATTTTTGTAATAATCTAAATGTTCTTTTTTATGAAAGACCAAGTTATGTGTCATTCATGTTGTTCAAGTACTTTCACTGAGAGAAGGAAGAGAAGTAAATCTGACTGACAGACCAATGGACAGTGGAATGAAATTTAAATTAGAGAGATAAACCCAGACAACCTCTAATAGGTACAGCAGTTATATTTTTATGCAGTTGAAGAGTGTTCCAATTCAAATTGCATAATATACTTTTTAATGAACTCATTCCAAATGCAGATCAGAGGATACAGCATAAGAATTCACAAAATAAATATGGTGGCCTATGTCTGATTAAGAGATTTAGAAGTTCTATACCTTTATTGAAAATTACTTACTCATTTAAATTTCACTATGAAGTATTTAATTTTTTAAAATTTGTAGAATTTTATTTAAAATAAAATAAATTACATTATATTAAACTAAAAAAGTGTATCTGAGCAAGTTACTGATTATAAAAACAATGATTAGAGTAAGCCTATATTTTGTGACAATCAGGCATCAAGGATCTTTCCTGTCAGTCTCTCAAAACCATATCAACTTATTTATCCTCATTCCGTATAGGCAATTTTAACTGAAATGGATAGGTGGCACTTTCCGTACTGAAGTGTTTGCCTGAAGATGTGGTTTCTTGTCACTCACTGCTGGCATTAATGAAATGTCTAACTTGTAAGTCATGAATCTTTCCATTGAGTTTTTTGTAGGAGATTTCGTATTCATAAAATAACACAAAGTACAAAAGTACAACTAAAAATAATGGATTGGATTTGCAGTAGCACTCAGGCCTGACAAAATCCCTTCTTTTACAGTCACCAGAAGTATCTTAAAAGAGAACAAGATTAGGTGGATACTAAGGGCATTCAAAATCTTACCCCCTATATTATGCCAAGCTAAAATGTATACACCTTAAAAAGGCAGCACAATATCTACATATTGCTATTGTGATCACAAAGAAAATAATTCTTCCTTTTTTAGGAAAAAAAACATAACTCTGTAGGCTATTTACATAAGCAAGTAGCCTGCCTTCTTCAGACACCCTTTTTTGCTGTTTTCAGTGAAATGAATTGTTAGATTTTGCTCTAGTTAGTCAGTTGACTATGGAATTTGAAACAATAGAAGTTTGCCAGGGGAAAGGGAACTTCAGTCCATCCCACTTCTACCAGTTTGATGCCAGTGTCAGCAAGAGATGCCCAGAGCCTGGAGAGGGACTGCAAGTCAGCAGGAGAACACCTGAAAAGCAGCACAAAGGAATTCCATCCACTCCAAACCATAGGCCAGCTTCACTGGGGCTCCAACTCAAATACCTCTATGCAGGCACAAGCAGCATGGGGAATAAACAAAGGGAGTCAGAGATGTGCACAGGCCTACAGGGACGTGATCTTACTTGCATAACATGCAGACCTGGTGCAATGGATGTCTCCTATGAATGGAGTGTTGAAATGAAAGGATACAAGGTCTTCAGGAAGGACAGGTAGAGGAGTCAAGGGTGGAGTGTTGCACTCTTTGTCAAAGACCAGCTGGAGCTCACGGAGGTCTGCTTGAGACTGATTGAGGAGTGGACCAAGAGCCTATAGATCATCCAAATTAAAGTGTGGGAGGATGGATTGTAGGAGAACAGAGATAGTGCTGAAGGCAATCTCGCCCCTGAGGGGTTGCAGCTGTGCTAATTACATATAAAGAGTAGGAAACAGCCCTGCCCTTAACAGGGCACAGCTGTGTCCAATAAGGATGGGTGTTATAAAA
The DNA here is from genome assembly GCA_039654755.1 of Calcarius lapponicus. NCBI lineage: Eukaryota > Metazoa > Chordata > Aves > Passeriformes > Fringillidae > Calcarius > Calcarius lapponicus. Next base: position 140,386,543 of record CM077464.1, read on the forward strand.
GAGTGGGTTGGCTGAGTGAGAGGAGAGCTGAAGTTTTTTGGGTGTGCTATGAGGGATAGTAAGTGTTGGGTGGTTGTGCAAGGGATAGGAAGGGATCAGCTGGCCGTGCAGAAGGAAGAGAAAAGGAGTCAGCGTTGCAAGAACCTGCCTGTTGGAACTCACAGAGAGAAGGTATGAAAGTTTTACAGTGTGGTAAATAGGTATGATTTGTGCTGATAAAATTGAAACAGTAATCAATATTGATACAGTAATTAATATTTGAGAATAAATAAAATAGTTAAAAGTTGTAATGTCAAGAGAAGAGAGGGAAAGGAGGGGCTCCACCCTCCCTTCCCAGCAGATGTTCCCAAGGAAGAGCTCCACATTCCCTTCCCAGCAGCTGCTCCCAAGGACACTCGGAGCTAAAAATGAATGGAAAGGAAGAAGAACCTGGTTGGGTCCCAGAAACTGCTAATTATAAGGGATTTATTACTCTGATATTAAGATGTAGTGATATGATAGTTTTGGCTTGCATTGTACTGGCTTGGTGCGCATGTATAACCCAAAGGTGAAATAAAGGACACAGAGGAAGACTACGGAATCTTCATCAGAAGACCCCCAAAAGACTTGTGCAACCACCGAGCCGAGTGACGACGCATGCGTGGCAAAGGTGGTGATGAGGGCGGAGATGAAAGTGTGATGAATCGAAAATGGGAGGAGATGAGATTAACACATGGCATAAAAGGGGGAATCTTCACTGGGCAAACTTGTATGTGAGGTGGCAAGGGTCCAAAAGCCTTGCACTCGTGTACCCCGCGGTTATCTTTGCTTATGCGCTATTATTAGAACCAAATTATCCCTTATTTATATATTTTTTTCTATTCAATTAAAATTGCTGCTACTTTAAATATTGTTGGGTTGTTTTTTTGTAATGGGATAATTGGGCAAACATAATAACAGTAAAATGATAAACTGCTGGTGATTGTCAGATTGGTATCAACAATTGGTGACCCCTATGGGGATGCGACATTAAAGGAAGGCCCAGGGCAGGTGACATAGTCACAGGGGTCTGCTACAGGCTGTCAACCAGGAAGATTGAGTGTATGAGGCCCTCTAGAGATAAATGGGAACAGCCTTACATTCACAAGTCCTGGTTGTCATGGAGGACTTCAACCACAGTTACCTCTTGAAGGGATAACACAGCAGGGTATAGCAGCCTGGGAGGTTCCTGGAGTGCATTGATAGTAACTACTTTCTCCAAGGGACAGAGAAACCAGCAACAAGAGGTGCTATGCTATCTTTTGTTCTCACCAAAAAGGAGGGCCTGATTGGTGATGTGAAGCTCTAAGTTGTGAAGGAATGTGAAGCCTTGGCTGTACAGACCATTAATTGGTAGAATTTCAGATCCTTAGGGCAGTGAGGAGGACATGCAGCAAGCTCACCCCTGGACTTCAGGAAGAAAGCCTTGGCTTCTTCAGGGATCTGCTTGGTAAAATACTATGGGATAAAGCCTTGGAGGCAAGATGGCCCAAGGAAATTGGTTAATATTCAAGGATCACCTCCTCTAAGCTCAGTGATGCATTCCAACAAAGAGGAAGTCAGAGGCTTGCAAGGATAAACAAGGAGCTCTCAGACAAACTAAAATACAAAAAGATAAAGAATAGAAGCAAGGACAGGTAGCCTGGAAGGAATACAGAGAAATTGTCTGAGCAGCAAATGATCAGGTTAAAAAAGCTACAGCCTTGACAGAAATTTGGCCAGGAATGTCAAGGACTACAAGGAAATCTTTAACAGACATGTTAGCAGTGTAAGAAAGAGTGAGGAAAATATAGGCCCTCTATGAAAAGACACAGTAGACCTGGTTACCCAGAGTACAGAGAAGGTTGAAGTACTCAATACTCAACTTTTTTGTATCACTCTTCAGTGGTAAGTGCTCCAGACACACCACCCAAATCACAAAAGGCAAAGGAAGTGACTGAGATAACAAATGCCCAGTGTATGAAAAGCTCGAGTACGAAACCACCCAAAGAATCTGAAAGTGCACAAGTCCTTGGGACATGATGAAGGCCCTGTGGGAATGGGCAGATTAAATTGCTAAGCCACTATCCAGCATAGTGGAAAAGTGAGCTTCCCACTAACTGGAAAATGGAAACAAAACTCACATTTCCAAAAAAGGCAATAAGGAAGATACAGGAAACTACAGGCTGGTCAATCTCACCCCTATGCTTGACAAGATCACAGAGCAGAATCTGCTGGAAGCTATGCTAAGGTAAATAAGTAGATGATTGGTGAGCATCAACATCCAACATGGCTCCATTAAGGGCAAATTGTGCCAAAAAATTTGATGACCTTCTATGACAGGACTATAGTGTTGATGGATAAGGGAAGAGCAAGTGCCATCATCTGCCTGGACTTGAACAAAGTATTTGACACTGTCCTCCACAATTTCCTTGTCCCTGAATTGGAGAGGCAGGGACTTGGTGGATGGGCCACTCAGTGGATAAAGAATTGGGAAGATGGTCACACTCAAAGAGCTTTTGTCAATGGTTCACTGTCCAAGGGGAGACTTGTAATGAGTGTTAGTCCTCTGGGGTCAGTATTGGGACTGATGCTCGTCAACATCTTTGTCAGTGACATGAGCATGAGATCTGGTACACTGTCAGCAAGTTTGCTGACAACACCAAGCTGTGTGGTGTAGTCAACACTCTGGACGGAAGGGATGCCATCCAGCAGAACCTGGACAGGTTTGAGAGGTGAGTCCTTGTGAACTTCATGAAGTTCAACAAGACCATAGGCAAGGTCTTGCCTCTGGATCAAGAAAATCCCAAGCACAAATACAGGCTGGGCAGAGAATGTATTAAGAGCAGTCCTGAGGAGAAGCCAGATGTGGGGGACTTGGTGGATGAGAAGCTCAACATGAGCTGGCAATGTGCACCTGCAACCCAGAAAGCTAACTGTGTCCTGCATGAAAAGGAACGTGACCAGCAGATCCACAGAGGTAATTTTCCTCCTCTTCTGTGCTCTTTGGAGACTTCACCTGGAGTCCTGCATCCAGCTTTGGGGTCCCCAGCATAAAAAGAGAGAGTTAGAGGATGGCCACTGACATGATCAGAGGGCTGGAATGCCTCTCCTATGAAGAGGGGCTGAGACAGTTGGGATTCCATAGACTGTAGCTCCCTTTAAAGCAGTCTTCCAGTACTGTCAGGGGACCCACAAGAAGCCTGAACAGGGACTTCTTGCAAGGACATGTGGCGATAGGGTAATAGGCTATGACTTTAAACAGAAAGAGCATAGGTTTAGATTAGATATTTCTTCACTGTAAGAGTGATGAGACACTGGGATGCACCTCCCAGAGAAGTTATGGTTACCCCATACCTAGCAGGTTCAAGGCCAGCCTGAATGGGGCTCTGAGAAACCTGGTCTAGTGGAAAGTGTCCTTGTCCATAGCAGAGGGGGCTTGGAACCAGGTGATGTTTAAGGTCCCTTCTAACCCAAACTACTCTATGATTCTTAGATTCTATGAGACAGGCTGTTCCCTGCTGGATATGGAGGGCCATTGTGGAGAAAATAATCACCTGCAGCCCATGGAAGACCCAGTGTTGGAATAGATGGATGTGCCTGAAGGATGCTGTGACTCTGTGGGAAGATGGTACTCCAGCAGGCTCTGGGTAGGACCTGTGGTCTCAGGGAGAGAGGAGCCCACTCTGGAAAAGGACTCCTGGCTGGACTTGTGACTCTGGAGGGGACCCACGCTGAAGCGGTTTGTGAAGAACTGCATCCCATGGGAGTGATGTACATCAGAGGAGTTAATCTCTCATGGAAGGGATTCCACACTGAAGCAGGGTAAGAGTGTGAGGAGTCCTCCTCTCCTTGAGGATGAAGGATTGGCAGAGATGTGATGAACTGACCACAGACCCCATTCATTCCTCATCCTCCCTAAGTCGACTCTGTTTTGCCTATGATGGTAACTGGTGAGTGATCTCTCCCTGCCTTGCTCTCAACCCATGAGCCTTTTTTCAGATTTTCTCCCCCCGCCCAGTTGGAGAGAAGAGTGATAGGGCAGCTTTAATGGGCACTTGGTCCCCCAGCCAGGGGTGAACCCACCACAAGCTTTTTTTAATGCTGTGTGAGAAGAAAAAACCTGTTTTTTACACAGATGTTTCATGTGATTATAACTGAGAAACTTCTGGAAAAAGTAGAAAAAATGCCTGTAATTCAAGCAAGTACATACTTAAAGTTAGACAACTGAATTTATGTGCTGAACTGTTATGTATTTTAGTGAAATATCAGCTTTACATATAAGGCCATTGAAGACATTTGCTGCTGCCAAATGTGGGAGCAAGGTATTGCTGTAAAGGGTTAATAATTGTTTACTCTGATTTTCCTTGCTTTCCTTTGCTTTTCTCCTCCCTTTTCATTTGTTTGTACTTTCAAATGGCTTTTTATATCTCCACTTTACCTAACAAGCTTTGAAAATCATCTTCTAAAAAATAAGAAAATAAATTGGATTTTTTTTTTTTAGAAGGAATTGCTTTTGCTCTAAAATATTCTGGGAAATAGTCTCTGGGAAATATGCTCTTGCATGCAACACTGAAATGTTCTATGGTAAAATAATTAAAGCATCACCTTAGATTTATAATTGTATAATTGATGGGTACATGAAAAATATTCTTACTCAATTCTTTTTTCTTTTCTGTCAGCACTTTTGTTTATTATGTTGGTTAATTTCTGAAGAGAAAACCAATCCTGTACATATGCACACATCGCATGTGCATTTTACTGCCTTTGAGTGCTTGGTAAAAGTAGATGCACAGACTGCTAGGTGATCTCTATGAAATCTATAAAATCTGGATGAAAGGACCATTGAATTGTTGGGGAACAAAAAAAAGGCTTGAGGCAATCTAAGCTTTTACCTAAGTTAAACACAAGTCACACAAAGACAGGAGTAGAACAGCTCTGTTTTAGCTTACAACATGTTTTTTTTAGATGGCCTCTGGAAGGCAAGGAGGGAAGGCAGCAGTATTAAGGGAGTAAGAAGGGAGCAAGTAAATACTGTTTGTTCTATGATACCCGTGTAATTGAATCTAGCCACACAATTAACTTTTCATATTAAGAAATTTGTCCGGTTCTTCAAGTCCTGTGGGAATTTTGCCATTTAGATCAACAGGAGGAGAACAGGAAAGAGTTAGTAGGATTATTTCACTGTAAATTAAATTAAACTTTTGTGTGCAGGATCAGACACAGAAGTAAGAACATACAGCAAAGTATTATGCTGCATAATGGATATTTCATCTTTTCCCTAACATTTCGGCTCATAATCATAGAATCCTTCACAAATATTATTTGGTGCCTATGATATTCTTTTAGGGAATGAAAAAGAATTTTCTGTTTACAAATTTTTCAAAAAAGTGAAGCTGCATGAATTAATTATGAAAATTGACATGAGGTTTTGATGAGCATTTATTTTATTATAAACTATGTGTTAGAATCTTTACGCAAGAAAATCTATGTGTCACTAGTGAAAGATTGTTTATATATGATGAAATTGATGCAATTCAGAATTTACATGCTGAATTCATCTCATACATATTAGACCCACAAACAAGGATTTTTAGAGAAGTCAGCTTTATGAGGATGAATTATCAAATGCAGGATAAATGATATCAGAAGCCTGCCAAGAGCAGCAGAGTAATAAGATGAGAGTCTGACTTCCCATAACAAAATGCACCGACAACAGAGGAGTAACCCTATCTACTATTTCTTGAATACTGAAATATTTTAGTATTATTGCTGTGAACATTTGCTCTTAAAGGCAATCAAACAAACTAACAAATAACCCCAAACAACAAACTCACACAAAACCAAGGTCCAGCTGGTTTAGTTTCAGCAGCCGTGTACAGTATATGAATGCAGTTCCCTTTCCCAGCAATATAGATGACAAACAAGGTCCGTGTGCATGCCAAGTTTTTCTGCAGACATTGTAGCACAAAATAGAGAAGGTTTAATCCCTAATAGCACAAAGAGTTGCATTGGCTTGAACTCAGCTATGAGAAACAGAGCAGTCACTGTGTTTTCACACGTAACTGTTTCATGCACGGCCAGTGAATTACTTCTGATGCATTCATATTTTGAGAATTTACAAAACCAGGGGGAAGGGAAGAAAAAAAATCCACAGAAAGACAAGATACACATGCTTCTTTAAATACCCATGCAGCAAACAGACAAATCGCACAAGTAAATGCAGTTCCTTCAACAAACCATGTATTAGTTGGCAATGGTTGTTTAATCCTTGTTATTAAAAAAAAATCCAGTGTAAGAAATTTAAGCCAAGGTATTTAAATTCAACTACTTTTCATAATTATTAAGATTTATCACTACTACATGCTATTTTGACTTAGTAAAAAACCTTAATAAAACATTTTCCCTTTTTTTTCCACCTACAGATCTCCCACACAGATATTGATGAATCTATACATAATGATATGGAGCAAATCATGTTCATTATTTATTCTGTCTACTGGATAAGTGTTGATGTTATCCAAATATGCCTTTTGGGTACAGGATTTTTAGGAAGTATTAGGCATAGAGAAGTTCTGTGCTAAATTGGGGATTAAATAAGTTACTTCAAAGCAACTGAAACAATTGGAACTGGAGTTGAAGTACCTCTGAAGATTTGAGAATTTTGAATGTGAAACATTTGCAATCTGGTTGACTACCATTAAAAAAAAAAAAACTAAAACAACACGGACAGAATAAGCTTAAAAGCTTGGGGTTTAGTATGATGGAATTGACACACTGAGAAGTTCTCTGATACTTAGTCTAGGCTAAGGCCATCATTTTTCTCCTGTCTTCAGAACAGCTAGTAGGCATTCTCAAAATCCATCTAATGGACTAGGTTTCTAGTCTGTACTGATCTTTTGTGTCCAAAAAAGGGTAACAAAGATGGTGAAGGGTTTAGAAAACATCTTAGCAGGAGTGGCTGAGGGAACTGGAATAGTTTTGTCTGGAGAATAGGAGGCTTGGGGACACCTCATTGCTCTGTACAACAACCTGAAAGGAGGTTGTACTGAAGAAGGGATTTGTTCTCTTCTGGCATGTCTCAAGTGAGAGGGAGAAGAAAGGGCCTTAAGTTGTACCAGAGGAGGTTCAGATTAGTTAATTAAAAAAAAAAAATTACTGAATTAGTAGTTAGGCACTGGAAGAAGTTGACCAAGGAGGTGGTGTGGAGTCACTGTCTCTGGAAGTGTTCAAGAGGGATCTGGATATGGCAGTTGTGAATATGGCTTAGGGGTTATTAAGATGGTTCTGGATAGATGGACTAGATGATCTTGAAGGTTTTTTACAACCTTGATGATTCTATGATTTTTAGAAAATGTTAAGAGAGTCAGAACTTTACTCAAAATACTTCAATTTAATGTAACACTGTTTCTCTTTCTAGTTGTGGCAGTTTCAGTTTGAAACCTCCTAGTCTCAAAAACCTCCCAAACAGAAAAAAATAAGTAGAAACACTATAATGAAGCTTATAACTAGAGTATTCTTCCTGGTTCAGAAATTGTTGATTCTTCATGAAGTCATTTACTTGTCTTCTATATTTTCCTAAACACCAGAATATTATTTTTGGACGCTCTCCAGTCCTTCATTTGTAGTCACTCTATTTCAATTTGGCAAAAAAATTACAGGAAAAAAAAAAAGCAGTATACATTTGGACACAAAAGGAAGATCGAGAATACAAGCCAGAAAATGTCCTTGGTTCAATCACTTAAATAAAATTTCTTCCTGTGTCCCATGAGTTACGGACCAAACCAAAAAATGGCTGTTAAATCATAAGTAGAATTCCCTGCCTTGAGTATTAACAATAGCTGTTGGCCAATACAACTATAGCAAACATGGACAAAACCCTCCAAACTTCAGGGAAAAGATTATTTAAAGTTTATATTATTTGAACTTGTAATGGATATAGACAATACATATCAAGATAGAATTTTTACATACACCTGAGACACCACTAAATAAAAGTGCAAGATAAATACCAGAACGTACGTCTTCATTACTCTGCATCTGGTCTGATTTTCTACAACCTTGCAACCCCTTTTCTTACTCTATCTTTTTTATAAGAACAATGTAAACTCAAAAAATCATTAGCATCTTATGGACTTAACTAAACAATAGTAATGTAGTAGAGTAGTATATTAATAATAAATACTTCAGTATGTATTTTATTACAAGAGTGAATTCCATACTAGCTGGCCTCTTTGGTTGGCCTCTTTGCATACAAATTTGAATGAATACCGGGGAGTGGAGAAAGTTTGGCCCTTTTTTTTTTTTCTGAGATTTCTGCATACTTCAGCATATTGTGTGGCTAGTTGCATTTTTCTGCAATTCAGGGATGAAAGTTCAGCGTGTATATATCAAAATTATCAATTATGTTTGGCAAAAATGTGTTCTGCTTTTTTTAAATGGAATGTGGACAAGAATGCAGACCTTCACATGCAGATTTGAGAAATCAATATTTACACACTGGTAGACATATTTTTACTGCATATCTAGCATATACAATTCATTTTTCTAAATTTATGCTTAAAAATAAAGACCTCCAAGAAATCACAACTTTCAATTGTGTTGAAAATTGACAATTGATTTAATATGAAAAAGTTCCAGTTAAAGTATGAAGTTGTTTGTGACATTCAAGAGAAATATTTTCTGTTTTGGACTTTAATATAATTAATAAATCCCAACAAAAAACAAACTAACTTTGAAGATAATTAGGTTATTGTTACATGCATTTTGATTAATCATTAATCAGTCTACTGAAACATGCTTAAGAGATTTTAAAACTTTTGAAGTCCGGTTTATTTACAGGCCAAGAATTCCACAGAGATGAGGTTTGATCTTTCATCTCTGTGAATGTCCTTTTGCCATTAATGTCTTTGAAAAATGGACATAAATTGTTATTGTCATTGGAAATACAAAATTATGACTTGGTTGTATTTCATAACAACTCTGTCTTTCAAAAGCAACAAGCAGTCAATAATTAGACCCACTGAATCATCTACATGCAGAGTTTCAACCATTATTTTGTGACAATATTTCCAAAATATTGACATATACAAGGTGCTTGTTGTGCTACACACTGCACTGAGACAGGAAAGACACCAACTTCAGTTTGGGAAGACTGCAGACTAAACAGAATGCAGCATAGTGCAAGTGCATGCAGACTAGACAGCAGAATGTGCAGACTAGGGAGCACAAGGAAACAGTGAGATGGTGCTAATCACCATAAAATGCAGTGCTTTCAGTTCACCAGCTGCCAGACGTGTACCAGGTTTAGAGAAATTGTAGCAAAAAAAAAAAAAAATCTCAAAAAAGAAATCATTCCTAGTGCATGTTAAAAAACTCTACATTAATTCTTTTTTACCAGTCTCATTTACCAGATCCTGCACATATATTTTGGAAGTACAGTTATTTGTATATTTTAGTCAACACTAATAATTCTCATATGCATTCATTGTATTTGTGTCCCTTTCCAATGGCTTTCAATGTATATCAGTTTATATGTCCACTCAAATTTTATATTTATGAGAGAAAGTAATGCCTAGTAATTAAAGACTTGTGTCACTTCTATTTTATGAATTATTGCACTAAGCTGATTGTTTAATATGTAAGGCAGATCAGTACTGAAAAGTGGTATAGAACCTAACATCTTATCAGAAAAAAATAGAAATTTACAATCATATAAAAACCCCCTTGGACATTGTTCCTTTATACCTAGTAAGAACATGGTTAGTATTTTATGTTTAAAGAGAGGATTTTTCATGGATCACTGTTAACAGAGGTGTCTTGGAATCAGGAGACATGGCTTCAACTTTCTGCTTGTTGAAAGACTTCTGCAACTTCGGGAAGTCACTTGGGACATTTTTAAAATTCTTTAAGATTTTTAAAAGGTATTTTCCAGAGAGGGCATAGCATGACTTTGAAAAATGTAGTACCTAACACCTATTGAAATAATGGGTCTTACACATTTAGGCTTCTGTCAGTTCTGCTAGGAACTTGCCTGGATCATTAGGTACCTAAATACCCTGAACAAATCTGGCCCATAACTGACTAGCAGAAAGATTTTCTATCTGCAAGCAAGGTAACAAGTAATAGTATTCCCTTATGACATTGGTAGAAGGAAACATGCATTAAAGATTATAGCACTGCTATATATTAAAGCATGGGATAGTATATCAATATGTAAGACAGATCATTAAAAAATGTCATTACATAATATTAATGATGCAGTAGTATCTAGAAAACTGCAGACAGTAATGCCCAGCCTGTACCAGAGATGACACTGCAGAATTAAAGGTGCTCTAAAGACTGCGACAAAAAGGATTAAGTGCATTGAAAAAAAGGTGTGAACAGAAGTTGAGAAGAGTTGAAAGAAACTCAGAGACTGAAAAACAAAAAGGAAACCAAACTTTCAATCAAGATCTTAAATGATCTGGTATGATCTCTGTTCTAATCACTTGTACTTTGTGCCAATTTACTTGCACTCACACATTAGACTAACACTTCAGCTCTAGGTATTTTCCATTTCTCCTTTCGTTTTGATGCACTATTTATCTATCAGATATTCTGTAGTAACAAAGGTATTTTACATTAAAAGCCTATATATATAAGTGCTCAATTTCAAAGCCTATCTTTGTCTCTGCTGTTTTGTTTGTTTGTCCTGAGGTGGCCATCCTCTTTTCCCTATAACTACTAATCAGATTAAAAGAACACTTCAAATGTCCATTGGAAAAGGTACGTATTTAATGCATGGCGCTGCTAATGACTGAAAATTTTGCATGGAATTATTGTACTGATGAAATAACAACTGTTAATAAATTGTATGATAGAAGATAATAAGAAATCTAATGCATGAGAGAGTTAAAAAAGTCATAAATACTCTTGCAACATGACAGACTTTGTCTAACCAATCTGTTCTGGATCAACTACCTTTAGAAAGTTTTCTAGAAATAAGTTTCATATTCTTTTTTTCTTCTTACCAGTGCTGCTTCACATATACTGCATTTCTATTTTACTAACACTTCATATTATCTTAGAGGTCTTTTGGACCAGGATTTCTCACACCAGCATCTTTGTGTCACTGTTGCTTTTTCAGTATTTGAAAGTAAGGCTGTTATCCTGGAATGGAGAAATTGGTTTTTGGCATGTGAAACAATAACATTAGAAATGGGTAAGGTAAGGCAACTCTTATCAGGAAAGAGAGCAAATCTAAAAAGTAATCTCCATTTTAATGAATTACTTTGAAATGCAAAATACAATGAGGAGAGATCACTAAGAAAATTGGACCTGAGTCTTAATTACAACCAAACTTGTTACATTCAACTAATAGTATGCATTTATGTGACAGATAATGTATTGACAGAGACTGGAAAAACAAGACCAATTAAAACCCTCATAACCAGCTTGAAAGTTTTAAAACCTACTTCAACATTCACTTACTAGAAATGACTATCACATTTTTCTATATCTAAGCAGCATTATTAAAATCCTTGAGGAAAAAGTTAACTGCCAGAGATTCTTAGAAAACCAGTATTCTGTGAAAGATGTTTCTTTACTCACATCTCAAAACAGTGACAATATTTAGCTGACACCACATGAACTGCGGCTTTTAAACATGCTGTTCCTAATCAGTAGAAGAGAGAACTCGTATTTTGGAATAAAAATAACCAAATCACTAGGCAGATAATCTGCCCGGGTGCCACTTTCTCCCCTACACATTTCCCCCTTTCTATGACTTCAAACATAGAATGTCTGTGGTTTATTTTGAATGTCAAACTGTGATTATATGATCATACATTGTAATTCCTTTTTAGCAATGAAAAGGAAATATTTTTGTCTTTTTATAGTTCTAAGCAATTAGTGATGGATTTACATATGTTTCACTGTTCATATCGGTGATGTCTGTTTCGCTATGGACCTGAAAGCCTGTGAAGTCAGCCACAGGCCCTATGAGCTTTGCAATGCTAAGTATAGTGATGTTTGGTTCAGTACTTGACAGTGAAAGGAGCTACATGAAATCCAGAAACAAGTGTGGTATGTATGGCAATCTTTGTGAGACACTTTTTTTTAAAGACTTGCCATGGAAACTTTTATTTAACTATATTTTTTATCACTTTAAGGTTCTTACCATATGTAGAATATGAGGCAAATAACAGTTTCATTAAATAAGCATTTCATTTTATTCTGTACATACTTTAGGTCCTTGTTAATCTGTCATGTAGAGATAGGAAGCAAAGGACAGAATTCAGCTTCAAAGAACATTTTACTTTTTCTCAGTCATAACACAGTAAGGTTCTGACACTTTCCTTTAGCAATACTAACAACAACTGAGATATTTTTCAGGTAGTGAACTCCAGAATATAAAAGTTAATGAATGTCATAATTGCATATTTCCCTATGTTTCAAAAGCTGCAATGAAAATGTCTTTTAGGAGTTACATTAACATTTTCTCAATGAGAGGTACAATGTTAATATTATGTGCTGCAAAAAAAACCAAACAAACAACAACAACAAAAAAAAAAAAAAAAAAAAAAAAGAAAAAGAAAAAAAACCCAAAAAACCCCCACAGATCATTGCATAAAGAAGTTTGGTCAAGACAAAGAAGAAATAAGGTAGAGTTGAAATCTATTAATTCTCCTGCAATGTTCCTTAGAAAGTCTAGCTGAAGAAAAAAAAACTCAAATAGATGTGCTTCTGCTTTAACTTTGCTGGGTTGAATGATTTTGCATTGAGATCCACAGATGGCTCCCTGAAGCTGTGATTCCCCATTACATCTCAGCATGTCTGCAGTTCAGAGATTGTCAGCAGTGAAAGCACTGGTAACTGTACATAGATTAACTTTTTTTTCAGCATGTTCCTCTTCAAAAAGTCACCTCCCATTCCCTTATCCCTCAAAGTAAGTGTCCCTCAAAGTATGTTTTTCATCCAACACAAAAACAATACAATTACGGGCATGAGCCAAAGCCAGCCATGAAGACTGCAGGGTAAACAAGCCTTTTCTTCTTTTCTGTGGGAGGGGAAAGCATAGGGGTTGCTGCCTAAGGCATTATGAGCCTGAGAAATTTTCTGTAAGTTTTTAGGCAAAGTGACAATGATAGGAATATTCAAGCCATCCAAACATTTCTTATGCAGTGAGAAATTGAAGAGTTGATTTTTTTTTAATTTTGCATAATTTTTGTTTCAACTTTTCTGACTAGCTTCGTATAAATTGGTAAAACTTAATTGTGAGGTATTGCTGATGTTCTTACCATTGTGTAATTTAGCACTTATATCCAGGAAGAGAATAAAGGTGGAAATAAAAATCTATTATGTTATGCAACAAAACACTAATAGAAGAATGCATATAGAATGAGCAAACTTCATACAGGCAGAAGAAAACATCCTAAGAAAATGAGAACCTTAAAGAAGATAATTTGAAAATAATGTGATGTTTGTATGCAAATAAGATACTGATGATCTCCCTTTTCGTACAGTATTTTCAACTAATTTGCCACGAGGCAATGTAGGAAGCGATAACAGTGAGCTAGCAGAGTAGGGAACCTTTGAATGTTCAAAGGAGACATTCAATCATTTAAGACTCACAGTATAATGTGGTGTGAAATTATTATAATACGTTGGGAAACGGCCTAGTTAGCACAGAGGATGTTCCACTCTGCGTGGCTGCTTTGTGCTCTGTGGAGGAGCATCCAGTGCTCCCTGCAGGTCTGCTCGCCCTGCACAGGTGAGCAGCCATGCTGCCTCACTGGCAGATAAACCTCCCAGCTGGGCAGAGAAAGCAACAGGAAGATACCAAAATAATTGTATGGCTTCCTATTGAAGTAATGCTTACCTGGAAGTAGCAACTTTTAACCCGAAGGACCACAAAGCGTACAACAAACTGAAATTTAAATTGTCCTTGGTAAATGTCTCTGTAGATGAGCGTCTGTGGAGTCAGGCCAGAACATGTTGCCCTAAACGCTCTCACATGGTTTGTTTGGCTCTTTTTTTCCTTAGTTCTCACTCCCAAGAGGGAAAGTTTGTGAAATCCTGTAACGTTGAGACAAAAAAGAACCCCTAGACCACTTCTCAAATAAGAGCAGAAAAACCAACCAACCAACCGAAAACCTGCCAACTGAAAAACAATGTTTTTAATCCTGTTTAAAACAGCAACAAAAAATTAATTTTGCCTGAGATTGCCTAAGCAGTTTTGATAAACAGGTGTTGAATTGTCTTGGGAAGGAAAAATAATGTATCAAATGCAAAACCATAATTTGTAATTTATTTGCAGTTAACTAGCAATGTACAGTGCATTCTTATTAAAGTGCAGAAACAAGAAACAATTACTTTTGCTTATTATCTTTGCAAATAAATAATTTCTTGTCTCAAATTTCTGTTTTAGTGTTTGAAATGTAGAATGAGAGGCACTTGAGGAATCCTCCCTTTTTTTCTTCCATTTTCTGAAATTCAAACTCTTTTTTTAGGAACTGCCAGAAATATATTAAAAAAAAAATTAAAAAAAGGCATGCTATTACAGAGGACTGAGTTCACAACCACAAGTGAGTGCAAGAGGAAATATTCATTCTCATATGTCTATTTTGTAGTTGTGTAACAGCAATTCAAAATCCTGCTGCTTCTTAGTTGAAATGTGCTGATGGACTGTAGAAAGTAAATTATTTCAGCACTTGTCACTGTGTAAGTTATTTTATACTGTGGTATACCTTGAATTGTAAGAATGGACGTGGAGAAATTTTTGGAAGCTGATACAAATAGCCAGCAAGCTCAGAAGGGTGGGAAACTGAGCAGATGCATGGGTCTAAATAGCCATGGTGATACAGTTGTTTGACCATGGTTTTGATTTTTTATATGTTTCAGCATTTTATATAAGAATATTTACTCCAGTAGTCAGCAGCAAAATGTTTGATTTTAGGTGCAAAAACATGGTATGCTTTTGAGCACAAAATCAGAAATAATACATATATAAATGCAAATTGGAATGTAATACAATTATGAAAGTGGGGTAATCATCAGGAAAAAATCTTTCATATATGAATGAACTCTTACTCTGTGAATTTTGAAAATGTTGCACAGTTTCCCTTGGTAGAAATCAAGCATTATCTGAAAGGTTATCTGAAAAGAGGTATGTTTTCTACTCCTAGTGAAAAATCTAATTCCCAGAAACCAATACCCAGTTGCCCTCTTAGCAGCACGCATTAGTGAAACCCAATGATAAAAATGAAGAAATAATTCAAAGCTTGGAAATAAATCCTTCAATTAAGTTTGAGATCAAACATTAGAGGTTTTTTTTGTGCTGTCTGCACTGGATTTGGACCCATGCAACTTCTCAGAGCACTTATAAAACAAACCATTTATTGCTGTTTCTTAATGCAGATATGAGGTGATATTGCTTGCTCTTTTTCACTTTGTTATTTATGTAACTGAAAAAAATCTTGCAATAATACCCCCTGAAAAAGCATATAAAAAGGCTTTTATGAATAATTATTCATGGTTTCCATCTGTTTAAAGTAATTAAAGCAGATGATATTTGACCCACTAACTTCAAGATTTTATTTTTGTTTTTTCTCTAGCAAAGGATAGTAGCAATTCCCTTGAAGCCAATTTCTTACACAACTATAAAGAACAGAAGACTTCAAAGTGCATTTCGAACTGCAATATATATACTGAATCTTTCTGGCAATGTAGTGTTAAATTGCACACCAAAGTACCTGAAGTTTCACTAACCAACAGATAATGAAGCTGTTTAACAGAGAAATAAGCTCATTCCATTTTTCTCTTGGTCACTATCTTAAGAATGCTGCTGCTTGGTTTGGAACTGTGCATATTTTGTTACACTCATATTTACTAATTTTTTATTCATACAAGAAGCTAAGCTAATGAAAATTCTGTACTGAGGAGGCTCCAAAATAGCAGTTAATGTAGTTTTTGGCAACAGTAAGTCATAGTGACAATCAGGCCAAGAAGTTCTTTGTGTTTCTGTAACATCAGAGAAATGAAGCTATCCTTAATCTTCAAGATCGCAATCAACTCAACCACCTGCACTGTAATAACAGAGTTTTCTTAGAACCAGACTTAAATGCTTTCTCAAAGGGCCATAAACAACCTCTGCTTCCATTCCATCCAGACATGCATCAACCAAGTGCATACCTAATTTGCACATAACATTTCCTAAAATGATCTTGTTATTGTGCTTTTTTAAACAGAATGGATTGAGCTTAGACATAGTTTAAGAGCACAAGTGGGTATGATGCTTTTTTCTTGAACTAAAATAATGAACTAAAATAATGCCAAACAGTACCAGGAGTCATAGAATTATTATGTGGTTGTATTGCTCTCTATAAAACCCCCCACAAAAAGTTTTTCTGTGAACCTGTACAGAGTTCTCAAAATGCAGGGTGGTAAAATCATGAGCAAAAATGTTGACATTGTCGTCTTTTCTTCATGGAGAGCAAAAATCTTTGGGCTTGATAGAGGACATTCTGTGGAAGGTAAATAAGTTTGGAAGAAAGGGTACAGGAAAGGGTTTCTTCTAGTTTAACACATCTGTGTCAACAGGCCTCAAGGAAAGATGGAGATTGTAAATATGAGAACACATTTTGAGTCAAGACATTTCTGTGGCATCTCTTTGCTTCCTATCTCTTTCTTACTTTGCTGAATGCTGCTACTTACAATCAGGCCAAGAGGGAAAAGCAAACACCACTTTTGATGGACCAACAAGCTGATGCTTAACAAATTATCCTTAAACTAGTCCAATAATTACACATGTTCAAAGACATGTCAAGCAATTGTGATTAATATTGAATTCTCTTCCTTTCTCTTCTCACATTGAAACAAACAACTGAACTAGTATGCAATCAGCAAAATGTTGTACTCAACTACATCTGCAAGATTTCCTTTTCATCCATTTACTTCAAATCTGGGACTTGACTTCATGACTGGTCCAACTGACCCATTTTCTCCCTTTGATTTTTTTCATATCTGAGGAAGTTCAAAGCTTTGCACAGCTTTGCACTTTTCTATATTCTCCTGTGTACTAAAGTTGTGTGTATTAATCCTTCATGTTGAATAAGAAATCTTTATTTCAACCTTCAAAAACCTGTAACTTTTCCAAAAATTTCTATATGGATTTCTGCAGGCTTGTGCTTTTCATCTTGGAAGAGCATATTGTATTGTATATCTAAAATGTTTCCATGAACTCTTAATTAAATTACAGCAATCTTGTTAAGGAGGTAGTTTCCTTATTTTCTTGTACAGTGCTAAGGAGCATTTCCTACACCAATGCCACTGTGTAATTTATCACTGAGCACTGAGTAGTCAACACACCTTCTAAAACAGTTCCTTTCCCCTTGCATTTAGAAGCAGCTGCCTTTTAGATTAAATAGATCTATTATTTAATAATTCTCAGAAATGCCCCTCAGAAGATTAGAAAAGGAAGTGTAGAAGGTTATTTAACACACTCTGCTTAGAGAATTTAGATAGCAGACTGCAATTATCCAAATTGGAATTCAGCCAGCAGATGAAGGCTAATAACAATCTTCTGTGAAAAATACCATGCAATCTTTCAGGACCAGACATGCCAGCAACATCTCATCTGAAACATGGCAACTACAAGAGCTCAGTGTCTCTAAATTTTACTTGGAATAGTAATTTGTTCAAATTATAGAAAATGCTTCCAACAGAAACAGCAACATTTCCTACAACTCCGGTAATATGTTTTTAAGTCAGCTATTAAAGTACTAAACAGTCTCATTGTACCTCAAAAGTACTATGAAAAGTGCCCTGATTTAGAAAATATTTATGGTTCTTCTGGGTAGCAGAGAAGGCAATGTGTACAGACAGCTCTTCTCCTGTGGCTTTTGGTCCTTGGTTAAAGCTGTCACACCAGAGAAGGGAATTCTGGGTATAGGTCCATTAATGAGAAAAGCTAATTTTTTTAGGTTTAGTTACTGAGAACATGCAAAAATCTCTTGACAAGGCTCACCACCAAAATCTATTAAAAATAGTTTACCACAGGACGTATGGAAAGATCCTTTAATGAACTTAAAGATGTTAAAATATAAGACACAGAATAAGTGATGATCACTTGCTTAGATGATTAATCAAAAGTGGGGTTGCCGCTTTCAGATAGTGATGGCATCAGTTTTTCTCACATCTCTATCCTCAACAGAGTAAGGAGTATGTAGGGAAATTTGCTAAACTGGAGATGTTAAGATCTTTTGGGTAATCAAATGATGCACCAGTGTCAAGGGACTCCAGAATGCCCTCACAAACAAAAGGTGTGCAAACGCAGAAGTAGGCAAGTTTCAGAGATTAATATGCATATAGGAAAATATAACTAAATTATACCTGCATGATGATGAACTTGGAACTCAGAGTTTTGACCTCAGACACATCACTGAAAGTTCTTTGAAATTACTGACTTCATGTTCCATGGCACTTCCACAAACAGGAAGAGTAAGACAAAGAGAGTGAACTCTATCCTCTAGAAAAAACACCAATGCTCCCCTATCTTGAGCACTGCCCAGAGTTCTAATCTCCTTATGTTAAGAAAGACAGACTGATATTAAAGATACAGGGATGGGCAAATAGTTGATCTTGGAACTGAAGTAATTTCTTCATAAGGAAAAAATAAAGTTACAGGTGTCTTTTTGGAGAAGGTGGCAGTCTGGAAAGAAGGTATCAGAATGGTAAGTTTCCCATTTTCATTCAGGATAGTTTCTTTGAGCTTTGTCAGTCATTACTGTGGGAACCTTGGAGAAATAGATTTCATTCTCCCAGCAAACCACAAAGGCAAAAATGCCAGAGGATATTCTGTTTCCTTGAAGGACCACTGTCATGTGTGAAAGCTGCCTCACAGGCACAGCTGTGTGCCCTGGCTGGGGCAGAGATTGTGTGGAGCTGGAGCAAGGATGGGATGTCTGAGCCATCCACCCTAAGCAATCTCTGCAGAGCAAATACTGCCTAATTTTTCAGGTGGTTATAGCCTGGACAAACTGGGGAAGATTTTCATGGCAGGAATGAAATTAAAAAAAAAATTAAAACATTTGAAAAAAGATCTCTTTCAGAGAATCTTAAAGACTCTATTCTAAAGTTGGCAGATAGTGAAGTTTCTACATTACAGAATTTGTAAATTAGAGTCCTGATAATGGCTTTTCTCTCATAGTATCCTCAGCTTCCTCCTCCACTCAGTGAAGAGGAGCTAAGCATCAGTACACAGTATTAGGACAGTGGAATGATAATTTGGATGTTTTGTCAGTTATGATTTTTTTGCCATAACAAGTCAATAAGAAATTTCTTCTATGATAATACCTCATTATCATATTAAAAATGGTTGATTGCATCTGTTTAATCATACTTTGCCAAAAAGATTGAAAAACAGAGGCTAAGTTAAACTTTTAAGCATCATGGCTGCCTTTACATTTTCACAGATAATGCTATATTTTTCTTAAAATATATTTTTGTCACTGCTACTTCCATAAGTGGATGTCTGGAAGAAAATATAGCATTGCTACAGTTTAGTATTTCCAACACAAATTTCCTTTTTTTCCTCCTTTCAAGAATTTATATATTTAACTGCATTGTGAAAGATTAGACCAATAAAGAAGCTTTCAGCAGAATCACAATACAGGTAATTAAGGGTCTGTCAGCATTTCCATTATGAACTCCATTTAGTATTAAGGGCTTAGCATTTTTCCATCATTTCAGAAAATGTCAAGCTGAAAGCTGGCATGCAGATTAGCAGCCTGGATGCAAATTTGTTTACACAAAATATTTAAATCTGCTCAGCTGTTTTAGATTTAGAGATCAGCCAGAAACTTTAAACTCTCAGGGCTCCTCATGTGTTTCTGCCAAATTCTAGACCAAATCAGTTAAAAAAAAAAGTGATTGGTTAATAAACTTTTGACTCATTGTCTTCTGACATTTTGATACTATTTGCTTTAAACTTTAAAAAGGATTTTAGATTTTTGGTCATCTTGCAACTGCAGCCTTACTCCTTCCATCTTTATAAATGAATGATGAATTAGAATAGGATTTGAAAACTATAATAAAACCTGATTATTAATCTTGTAGTCTGAAGCATTGTTTTTGTGGACTCACTTAACTACTCTCATAAGACAGTGAACTGAAAGGGACCAAAGCCTGTAAGGTTTTGAGAGTGTCAATAACTTACCCACCTAGCTCTAATACCATTTTAGGGTACTGCAAATAGAATCTGGTGGAGTTCATCTGTTACAGTTTTTCAGTTTCATCAGTTCAGTCCCATGCAAGATATGAACAGTTTTGTAGAGCTGTCACATCCTAAATAAACTCCTCTGTATTGAAATGAGTACTTGGCTTTTTAGTATCAATCTGCTCTGTTCTGCTAAAAGTCAATGACAAATCTTCAGTTCAGTGGGGACAAGCTCTAAAATAATCTACTGGTAAATATTTCAATAAGGTTATAATTGAATGGATGATCACTCTTTTAAAAAGTACACTTCTCACTTGAGAAGTAAGAAGCTTTGAATGGGAAGACTTAGAGCCACCAAGCAGTGTGAAATAGAAATACTGTTAGGAACACCAATTAGGCCACCAATAGAAAAAAATAAAAAAATAGTATTGTCATGTAAGAAAAAAAAGACAATAAAATTATAAAATATGGACATTTAAGTAGATAATGGGCATATTTTAATACTGATAAGAGATGGGAAAAGAGGAAAAATCAAATATACACCTTCTAAAAAGTGCACAATCATCCAAGTGTGCCAGACAAAAAATAGGAACCTTGCCCAGAACAATCTGAATTAAAAGCACAAAAAAGGTATGATACAAAAGAGATAGTGGAAATAAATTTTGTACACATGAAACATGGAGGAAGCAGATGAGGAGAAACAGTTGATCAAATAAATATATCAGTTTGGCCAGAGGATGTTTACCTATAGGACACTGTGTACTAGCTTAATAATGCAAAATAATAAAACTTGTAAGAATGAAGAAAATGCTCTTCAGAAAACACTTCAATATTGCAATGCAGTTATGTTTTCAGAAGTGATGATTCAATGCTCATTGTATTGCATACAATATTCTAAAATAAACTATCCATTTTCCATATAGTTACCTCAGAATTACTGTAAATTCCAGGAGGTAATTCATGTTTCCTTAATAATTACAGTGGTTCTGATGAGCAGATTCTCCCCTTAGCTGGTATCTGTGGCACACTCTGACTCAGATTTGTGTTAACTCAGCTGTCAATGGATTTCAAAGAGGGGACAAATACAGGAGGCCCCAAAGGGAGCAATTTGGAACAGTACCTTTCACAAGTCAGATACACAGCAAACTCTCTGACTTCATTGGAATACAGAAATTCAATGGGAGCAAGTGTGTTACAGCATCCCTACAAATCTAGCTCGGTTTTACCATATGCAATTTTTTTCCTTTTATATTTAATTATTTTCCTATTCTACAATATTATGTAGAATCCAGAGTCCCAACAAGTCAGTGGTCATCCCAGAACAATGATATTAGTAAAGGATTAAGAGGAGTAATATTAGATCTGTAAAATTTCTCTTATTCCGTCACTTGGGCAGTTTAACTGTATACATTAGAGCTTGAAAAACCAAGAAGATATATCTTGGATTTCCAAAATATATCAAGTGTTCCAGTTTTAAATATCTGATTCTATACTGTTCATTTATACACAAGTGAGTGTAAGAATATCTCCCTATCAAATTTTGGACTTTTTTTAATAATGTATTTTGAATTTTTCTACTTTGGGGTGAATGGGTATTATTTTGGTTACCAAAAAATAATCAGATAAACAGGCACAAGTTACTGAAGAATGAAAAGAAATATAACTGAAAAACCACTCTTCCAATCTTGCATTCTTGGAGATGATATAAAATCCAAAGAACTTCCTGAAAAAGTTAGTAAGTCTAATCTATTACTCTAAGGCTTGGAGGATATTTCATTTCCTAGCATATTACCCTTACATGATTATTACTTTGGGCCAAAAAAGGACTTTAAAAATTACATGGAAATTGAAGAGAACTTTCTATATTTTTCTGCAGGCTTTATGTTATTGGGACTTCTCCAGCAGTTCTTGTGGAGTGGGAAGAGAATTTGGGAAGGGAGCCCAGAAGTGCAGAGGAGGCTGAATAAATTCAGAAAAATTACAGGAGCTAGTTGATGAGCTAGATTTGAGTGTAGTAAAAATATATGGCTAGAGCTTAGGAGAATGGTGGGGTTTTTTATGGGTAGTCTAATTTAAAAGTAGCTCAAAATAGTGTAGAAACTCATACATGTTTCAATGGACTGCAATTGTAGTACTAGAAAGATTTAGGAATTTTGAAGCACATCCTTTGGAAAGTTATGGAGGTAGGCATGCAGGAGTCAGCAGTGCCATTGAACTTGTTCTATATTAAACATGATTCTGTTGCTCATTTCTATATCAGATAAATAGCTTTGTGAATCAAAAGTTTGTCAGTATGATTTCAAAGACTGTGTCTTATATGGGTTGATTGGTGCAACTTTCCACTGCTGACAGAGCAAATGCCAATATACTTCAAATATTATACCAATAAAACCTCTCTAATCAGATGAGAGTTTGTAAGCTCTATATTGATGCAAAGATTGCCCTTTTATTATGAATTATTAAGTATACATTTTTCTTCTCTTGTGGCCACTAAAACTGCCATGTCATGCATGGCATTCATCACTCAGCGCTGCTGGGTTAACAGTTGGACTTGATGGTCTTTGAGGTCCTTGCCAACCCACCCAATTCTGCCATTCTGTGCAACAAGCAGTGCTCAAGTCAGCAGGAGTCAGTAACTGAAGTGTCAGCACAGACGCATTCAAGGGAAATCACAGAAGATGAGAGCATAGTCATGAATTGGGCGGAATTCTTCCTGATAGAGGGCACAGTTACAGATGCCTGCTACCAGCAGTGCTGGTGAGTCTGTGCTCCTGCATGCCCCTGGAGATGCAAGAAAAAAGCATCTATTACCATAAAGCCAATGGTCATGATTATGCCAGGTGGCCAAAGACCTATTCTTTTCTTCCCCAAATCTTTGCTTAACCATGTAGGCTTTCTAAAAGTCAGGATTTGAACTTTTGTTTTCCACTATATTTCAGTTCTTTTGATTTTGACTCAGCATATTACATGTCTTTAAAATAAGACAGTGGCAAATACAAAGAATGTGTTAGGAAAAAATGCAATAAAGCTAACATGGAAACTTTCTGATTTTTGTGCTTTGGTTTTACTAGCTAATTCAGCATTTTCAAATGTAACTCCATACTGGATATGCTGATATGATAAGCTGATAAAAGTAAAATCAAATTGCTTTTATAATTAAATTTGAAGCATTTTAAACCACAATCTATTTTCTTAAGTTCTCCTAGTTCCTCTGCAGCCATTAATTAGCAGCATTGTGCAAATTCCAAAATGCTTTACTGAAAAACAAAAAAAAATTAATATGAAATCTTGAAACAAGGTTAAAAAATTGCTGTACTTCACCATATGTCCTGACAAAAACAGGACTATCCTGGGGTTCTAAGGACTACACCTGACATTGTATTAGCATACTATCATTACACTGAATCCAGTAGACTCATCCTGAGAACTGCTGGTGTGACCATCAATGAAATGGGGAAAGAGCATTCTCCTACTGTATCAAAATATATAATTTATTTTCCCTTAATCATAAACAATTTACTTGTGTAATCCTTAGGTTTACAATGCAATAAGAGTTTTCCAAAGACCACTTCAAATTAAAATATCAAGCATATAGTGTGAAATACATTACTTCTGTTATAATTATTATTTATGAGTCAAACAAAATATATGTACAGAAAATTGTAATTCAAAACTCAGTACAAAAAGAAACAGGAAAATCTACTCTCAGAGATCTTATTCTGGACTCTTCTTTTGCCTTCAATGGGCTCAAAAAACAGGCAGCTTAGAGGTTCTTTTTATATCCTGTTTTACAAATTCTAGTTACTTTTGGGTCAAAGATCATACAAAGAAGGAAAAATGCAACTTTTAGTATAGGCTTTTAGAATACTTTTAATTAGACTAAGCTTCATTTCCCAAAATAATTGCACAGCAATCAAGAAAGCTAACCATAGTAGACTGTGAAGTCTTCGTTCTGGGTCAGGTTAAATAGTGGAGGAAAGGTTTTGTAATTCAAGTAGTTCCATCTCAACGCTATGCTCAATGAGAATATGTGTACTTTGCATTTCTGGGTTCATTTTCAGTAAGGGCTCCAAACTACACTTGCAGGTATCTGCTTGCTGGGTTTGAAAACAGCTCTATGAGGAGATAATGATGGCAGAGGGTTCATTTTAACTGCACTGAAATACAGCCACCTCTGAGATATGTCAGTCTCTTCAAATGATAATAGCAGAAAATAGCACAGAAATGCTCATTTTTTGTATACTTGAAAGGTGATTAGAGGTTTTCAATCTACTAAAAACAGTTTATAGAAACCCCTAAATCACTAGGAATAAATATGACAGTCAATTATTTTTTTTAATTACTGGTTTTAGTAACTAGTGGTTTTTTCTTTTCATCAAGCTTTCCTTTCTAACAAGTACACCTAACTATCACTACTATCACTCTTCTTTTGTTAGTGAATTTAATTATGTATTGTAGTGGAACTTCCTTCTGAGATTGGGAATACCCAATAAATTACGAGGTAATAGATAATTTAGGAAGCACATAAGTTTCGAGTTGCTACCTGTGCATTTGACAGGTAACAATACAGTCTGCTGAATTTCTTCATAACATAATCAAATATGTGGAAATAATTTCTACATATACATGTTATATATGCATGTGTAAACATATATATATATATATACATATTTCCATGAGAATTGAATCAAACAAGTTACATGCATAAGGCTAATAAGATACATAAATAGGGGAAACAGACAGAATGGAATTCAAGGTCAGAAATAGTGACTCAATAGCATTATAATCCAAGTAATCAACTCAGTCATTTCTGCCTCAAGCCTCCAAATTCCTTCAGTTCTTTTGCAAAGACAGTCTGTGCTATTTACAGGCCTTGGGCGATGAGAATTCATCACCCCAGGAATGTTTCTGTGGTTAAGTTATTTACAGTTATTTTCCTTATTTCTATGATACAATACAAATATGACACATGACACTATGAAGCATTTTGTAGAATCCAAGGGAAAATGGCCAGTCCATCTCTCCGTGTCCGTGCTGGCTGCGTCCCGTCTTGTTTTTCAACAAGAGTTCTAGAAGAGGAGCAGCCCTGCTGGGATCCCTTGTTTGCCATTTATCAATACACCGGGGCTCACCCTTTGTGAGTAACACTGTTCCTAAATCTATAAACTTACCCAACTAAGATTTCAGACCCTGGGAAGGACATGATGAATTCCCACTATTTCCATCTTTGACATTTACAACAGTACTCAGCATCTGTAATGCTGAAATTATGAAGCCATACTAAATCTTACACTTTCTGCAAGAACAAAGCAATGCAACAATGATTGTAAATCTGCCCAGGAAAGGTAAACAACTGAATGTAAACAAGTACAAATATAAATGGTGTATCTGTGTGTATATGTGTATTTTAAATAATCCTCCTTATAGTCCAATATCCTTCTCCATTCTACTTCCCAGAAGATAAACTGGATATAGGGAAAGAGACCTTCAACATTTTCTACTAGTAGTTTTTTGGGCTTTTTTAAAAAAAGGGAGTTTTAAAACTAATGCATTACATGTCACACGCTGTTCTATTTAGGCCTAAGATAACTGACAAATATTGTCCCTTGAATTTTAGATAAAGACAAATTATATCATTTTTTTGTAAAGAAATTGTACCACTTCATTGACAAAGAAATATTCTTCTGTAAAGCTGATTAAAAGGCATGTGTCTAAATGTCTAAATCTTGTAAAAGTTCTGGATTTTTGCAATAACTCTATCATGGAAATTACTTAAACAAAATTTTGAGGTAAGGTTTATAGCCTTGCAATTATTGATTTTATCAGATGTGTCTCTGATTTGTGACTAAAAAATTGCTTCTTCAAAAATCTTACATAGTAAGAGCTGTCTTAAAAATATAGGGGTTTAAGGAAAAAATCAACAGCTTAGACCAAGTTGTCTGTTCTCTTCTGACTGCTCTTTCCTGGAAATTGCTTTGTAAGTTAATTGGTAAGCTAATTTCCCTCAAAGGCTTTGTTCTATTCTTCTACCTAAACCATTATGGTCAGAAACACAAGCTGAATGATATGCATCAGCAAGTAGTTGAAGCTGAGATATCACAACCCCATGGAATTAGAATTGAAGTTTCCTATAAGTGGGGAAAAAAAACCCAAATCAACAACTAATTTTACAGCAGATCATAAAGCCTTTCTTATTCCAACCATTCCAATTTATCAGATTTTGTAGAATTCAAATTTTCTATATAATTTTAATTTATTTTATAGATGCCTTTTTTTTACTGATGCTGTTTCTCTGTGTCTCAGTATCATAATGCTGGACTCACTTGGTCTTGCTTCAGAGGTGCTAACATGTCCCCCAGACTCTTACTAGAGCCACCTGAAATTGTAAATGCTCGACACCTCTGAAAATCAGACAATGTCTACGACAGTATTTTTTTTAAGGCTACAACACAAGGCTGTCTTATTCTTCAGAACATTTTCCCTGAAAAGTTGTTCCAATCCGGCAAATTGAACTATCCCCACAGGATATTTTAAAACCTTTTCAAATTTCTCTGAACATGTATGCGATTTTCTTTCTTGTTACTAGATACATGTGCACTCAATGGTTTCAAACCTCAGATTTTGTGGGTAGATCTTCACATCATGTCAACGACAACCAATTTTATCCCAAATGTTCATACAAACCAGTGCTTTCAGCCAGATGAAGAGAGAAAACAATGCAGGATTTATATGAATGCCATGGTATGGAACAGGGATGGAAGGCAAGGCAAGGCAGGGCAAAGCAAGGGAAAAAGGCAGCAGAATGAAAGACAAGGGACAGATGAGCTGAACGCAGGCCAGTCCATGCCTTTCCAAATGTGATGTTTCAAAAGCAGCCTGTATCTTAGGAGATCCAAAGCTGTTGGCTGCTGAAATCCAGGACGTGCTAGTCACTCCACTTGCTGTGTTTCTCCAGTCTTTCACTAGCCTGCTGCTAATTGACATGGTTGGAAATAAAGGGCACCAAGCTAGATGGGCAATTATCCTGCTAGACTTGTTGCTCAAAAACATCCTCCCCCCCAGCCCCAAATACAAGCAAACAAGGAAAAAAACACTGGTAGACTACAAGTTTCTGCTATGTTTCTGCATAGGAATTTTGGAAAAGGAGGAATTTTGAAGCACATCCACGGAATTCTTTAGGTCTCATGCACTGCTGCTTGCAAACTGAGATGCTGATAATGGAGTTGAAGGTACAGCCTGTCTCTCTCCATCCTGGATGGCTGCTGAAGTGCTCAGCCTCCCGCAGAGGACCGGGCTGGTTGTGCTTAGGGACTGAGGGGCTATTTCTGTGTGTCAGCCGAGCAAACCAATCAGCCGACACCCCTAGAGCTGCCTTAGACTTGTCGGGAAGACGTGCAGGAGTGACCGAGATAAAGAAGCAAAGCCAAAGGACGGGATTCTGTCAGGAGGAGCGCCCGGAGGTGCGGACCCCTCGGGCGGCTGCGGGGCCGGTGCCGATGCCGGGCGCGGGAGGAGCTGCCCGCCCGAGGCTGCTGCCTCTCACAGTGGAAGGGAGGACAGCGAGGGTGAGGCTCTCCTGCGCCCTTTGCGAGTCCCGAGTGGCGCCGGCAGGGAAAGGACGAACAGTCCCTGCTGGGAAGGGTCGTGCGCTCCTTCACTGCTGCCCTGCAGGAGGGCAGGCGGAGGAGGCGAGCGCTAAGCGGGGGCACATCGTGCTGCGCTTCAGTCCTGAGAAAGGCGGGGGTGACAGAGGGTAACTTTGCCTGCAACCCTGAAGAACTGCGTAGCTGGAAAACACGGCGAGTGGCGGTGCGCACCCGCGGGGGCTACGGCGAAGAGGCTCCCTAGAGGAGGTGAGCGGTGTGGAGGAGCTGGAAAGGAAGGACGACGCTGTCCCTGCTCCGGTCAATGTGTCCCTAATCCCCCTGCGTGTGTACATACACACAAACACACGAACTAACGCGCACACACACACATGCACACAAAGATGCAGCGCCGGCATCGACCATCTGGGTATGAGGAAACCTGAACCTGCTGTTACTCTCCCGACCATTCCCGCCTCGGGGACAGAGCCAGCATCTCGCTGTGCCTGCCCGTGCCCCACTGGGGAAAGCCATCCGCCAGTAATCCCATCCCCATCGTCAGTAACTCCATAAATCAAGTGACTGGGAATGAAGCGGTGGGGAGGGGCTGGCAGAACACGAAGGGAGCGGGATTGAGGTTGGAATGAGGGAAAAGGGAGATGGGAGAGGTGGTTAAAAGAAGCAGGGCACGCTTTGTCCCTGCTAAATACTCCCACATGCCAGGTACCCATCACTGGAAATGGAAATGCTTTTCATTTTCTCATCACTTCTCTTGTCAATGAGCCGTTTAAAATCTCAGTGCTTCATCTCCCTTTCATTTTAAAAGCTGCTCTTGTTCCGCTTGTCACAATTGCAAGAGGGGAACAGAGGAACAACAGCAGCGGCAAAGATTCATTTCAGCCGGGCAGACAAAAGTCGACCTTGGTGCTCTCTCTCTTGGAGAGACAGCCAAATAGAAGAGATGGAGGAATCTTGTGGAATCTGGTCATTTTGCTTGATTTCCTCTCAGACTTGCCTTCACTATGGATTTTTTCTTTTCTTTTCTTTTTTTTTTTTTTTTTTTTTTTTTTTTGTTTGGGTTTTTTTGTGTTTTTTTTTTTTTTTTTTTTTTTTTGTTTTGTTTTGTTTTGGTGGAAGGAGGTGCCAAGCCAAAGGCGTGCAAGTTCTCTCCTAGATCCCAGGAGGCAAACCTTACTGATGCTGCCTAATTTGTTTTCCCACTCTTTCATGCCTTCTTCTCCACTTTCTGTAAGGGAGTTGGACAGTGGAGTTTCCCATTCCCTCATCCTCTAAACTTGGTTTGTATCTCCCTTGCCTCAATGATGCATCTCATTTCTCCCATGGTGTGAGGGGAGGGAGCTTTCCTGGGTGCCTCCTTCATCTGAAGGGAAGAGCACAGGATTCATCACCCCTGTAACTGATCAGGAATCCCTCTGCTTGGCCTTTTCTAAAGGCTGGATCATGGATGTAGTTGATTGTTTTAATGCCTTTCACACCACTCAGTTTTCAGCGGTGTCATTTCTTTGCTTTTTTACTCCATTCCTATTGAAGGAAGATTTTGTTGGAGATGATTCCATGGCATAAATGGGATATTGTATAAGTACGACTTTAATTGAAAAAGGAACAATTCCTCTTTACTTAGCTCTTCCTGTCACTCCTTCCTCAGTAGTTCTGACAATTTCCTTTCTTACACCTTCTCCTGCTTTCTTCTCCCTTTTCTAGCCCCTTTCAATATTGTTGAAGATTCCAAAGAGTCATATTTATAGATAAAGGGGAAGTATTTGTTTTGTCCATATTAATATATCCAAGGAAAGCCTAATTATCCAGATGTAAGTGTGGTTCCTTAAGCATCCTGGGATAGTTTGGCACATGTAGTGATGGGAGAGCTGTGGATCAAGACTGGAGAAACGATGACAGGACAATGACAAAATTGGAAAAGCCTGAGAGGCAAATATCAAGCAAAGCTGTGGAAATGGTCTGGATGACAGCAACAGTTTGGGTATTATGATGTGGTGCTGGACTGTTCAGTAGAAATGTTTAAGCAAGGAAGGGTATGGGCTAGAGCTTGCAGAGATGGGGTGTGGTAAAGGCCTTGCAAAGCAATGGTAGAGCAGATGTAGCATCTGTGGAGTCATCTTGCTCCCAACATCTGGAATGTTTTACGTGGGCAGGTATTCATTCATCCTTTGCCTCTGCTTTCTGGGGGCAGGAGCTCCGTTGACACAATGGGAATGTAAATTTAAGTAAAATGCTTTCATTCACGGGAGTGGAAGGAGAATTAATATAAACGTCCAGAATAGATGCAGTGCTGCAGTAAGTGTAAGCCAGCTCTGTAAGGCTTGGCTGCCTAAAGGAACCCACATCCAGAATGTAAAACATCACCTCCTGGGTCTGCAGTTTGTGAACCGCCCCAGTCCAAAGGAAGTCTATGGAAACTGCCAGGGTCAGGCACCGGGGAAGCTTAGGCCCTAACAATGGAAGAAGTAGAAACAGCCAGTTTTGCAAAGCCCTTTTTCCCCTGTTTCTTGGGCTGTTTCTGGTGCTTCATCGCAGCTTTTGCCCTCCGCGCTCAGCATTTTTTCCTCACCCCACCCGCAAGGGCAAGCGGCGGCTCTCAACAGGTGCTGGGGAAGCCGCTCGGCTGCGCGGCCGCCCGGCGCGTCCCGCGGTCGGGTGCTGCCGCCCCGCGACTCGCGCTCACCTCGCAGCAGCCGCGCCGGAGCCCCCGCACCGCGCCCGCACCGCGCCCGCACCGCGCCCGCACCGCGCCCGCACCGCGCCCGCACCGCGCCCGCACCGCGCCCGCACCGCGCCCGCGGGGCCTGGCCCGCAGCCAGCCCGGCGTGCGAACCCGGGCACCCGGCACCCGGAGCGCGCTAATGGCAGAAGGCTGAACCGGGGAAAAGAAATGCGCCCAAAGGCCCGGGCCGGCGCCGACAGCAAATCGTCTCCAGACCGGGGCAGAGCGCCGGGAGCGGCTCCCTTCAATAGATGCAAACACAGACAGGCTGCCTTTAATTACGGTGTGCATAAACGTCGCAGGCAAGCCCCTTGGATACCCCGCGTCAGGATAACGCGGGATGAGGTAAAAGCCCTCCAGACCCTCCCCGTGAAATGCGAATTGTCTTTTTCAACGCGATGCAAATGGGGGGAAAAGCAGCTGCAAAGCTCTACAATAAACTGTTTCATCCAAGCCAGCGCCAGCTCAGGAAGGCACGCCTTTGAACGCCACCCCCACAAGACACCTCCTTCCCACCCGTGCAGGCAACCTCTGTAGGCGATAACCAAGTCTAAAAACTCGGAGGGGATCGATAATGTCTGCTAAATATTCTGGGAGTGTATGAGTGTGGCGGGGAGGAGGGATGAGGATGAGGAGGGGGATAAAAGGGTGATTAATCGGATATTAATCACTGGCCACAAACAAGGGGAGATTATTTCGGGTAGGCAGCCGACTGTGGGGAGTAGCAGAATAGATCCTTTTACTGAAGGCACGCGTGATGGGATCGGCACTTTACTGTTTAGCGATGCCTGTGTAATTCTGCAGGTGCACATTATTCAAGCCACATATTTCTTCTTTTCTCTGTGTGTAGCATTTCCCTTAACTGCCTGCAAGCACAGACTTAGTGAAGATATTTATGCCGCTAACTAGACATTTCCTTTTTGCCCTCCTTTCATGAACACAGAAGCAAGAAGAAAGCAAAATAGCCCCTGCCTCGGGGAAAAAAAAAAAAAAAAGAGATAAAAACCACCACCCAAACTCCCTCACACATCATAGAAAAGGGACCAAGGGAGGGAATAGAAAAGGTGTCGATCTTTGCACCCAGCGACAGACCAAGGCTGAATTACTAAGGCACCTTTCCGACAGCCTGGGAGCCCTGCATGCATACAGACAGCCGAGCGTGAAGCGCATTTCGGGCTGCGAGACGGCTACGCGTACGCTGGGCTCCTTCGTAACTTTCCCCAAGCAACGGGTTAAACTAATAAGTGCATTGATACAGGCATTCCCGCAAAGATCCCGCTGCTCGACCGAAATCCAGAATTGTAAGTAATCCCCCCACACAGCCGGCACTAACATCATCGTCACCTTAAAAAAAGTGAACCAGTGGGATTTGTTTGAATATACACTAGTTAGAGGCTATATGAACCAACTCACGTCTCCGTTTGAGCATACTGCAAGAATATTTATTGAGCCCCGGCTCAGTCACTGCATTGAACGCCAGCTCTGGCAAGCAAATACATTTCCTATCTCCGAAGAGAGCTCTGAATCAACTCCTTCTTTCCTCCCCGCCTTAGCGATCGTTTATATATTTCCATTGCAAAGTACCAAGGGCAAAAATATAAAATAAGAGATAAATATATTTTGAAATACACCTTGATAAAAGGCGAGAGCTTGCAACGCCCTGACAGAAAGCAAATGGACCCCTAAAAATATACCACTCAAATACTACCCTACCTTTCACACACGAAACCATCAATAAAAAAGACGAGGTTCCAAAATGTAAATCCACTTTTAATCTCCATTTTCTTCACCAGGATGAAGTCCAGCCGGCCACATTTAGTACATCCCCTTTCCCAAAAGTCTGCTAATTTCGATTCCTTTGCACGGATTTCCCCTCTGCAGATCCCTTTCATATTATTCTTGAGAGCTCCTAATTCCTATTCCTCGGCCAGGCGCAGCGGAGTTGTTGCTGTTGATGGTGCGCGGTCACAGCTCGGAGTGAATGGTGTTTCTGGGATACCACAGCAACCTTGACGAGGACTCAACCATCTCTCCAACGGGGGCACAAAGTCTCAGCTACTCTCGATCGTGTCTTTTCCTCCCCCACCCCCCCGCTACCCCAACTCCCTGCACAGCCGAAACCCACCACAATCCTGCCTCCTCGCAGCATCCACCGGGAGCCACGGGAGAGCACCTCAACGCTCACACGCTCTCTCCAAAAAACTCCGAACAGTATTTGCGACTGAGACTCTCCCCCCACCCCCTTGTTCTCTCAAGAGGATCAGTTCTGCCTGGGAGAACGGCTCGGGAGATAACGGAGTGCCGGGATCCCCCCGCCGCCCGGCGGGGCTCGCCCATCCCGCCCGCGGCAGCAATCCCAGCCCCGTTATTAACCACGCACGTGCGGTGCTCGGGGCTGCCATCGCCACGGCGGCTCGCACACGGCGGCTCGCCCGCGCCTTCGGGCACACACCCCGCGGCAGCGAGCGCGGCCCCCGGGGATGCGCAGCCCGATTGCTCTGCGCGGGGACATTGATTACAGGCCGGGCGGGGGGGAGCGGCGGGCACAGCGCTGCTCCCCGTGCGCGCAGCCGAGGGGGCCCTTGCCGCGGCGGGCGGGGGCCGAGGCCCGGCGGCCGGGGGCTCCCAGCGGGCCGGGCCGGGCCGGGCCGGGCCGGGCCGGGCCGGGAGCGGAGCGGGGGCGGCGCGGCCGCGGCTCCGCCAAAGAGCGCGGGCGCCACCTGCCGGCCGCTGGGGCCGCGCCGCTGCGCGGGGGCGGGGGCGCTGCGCGGGGGGGGAGCGGGGGGTGCGGGAGCGGCGCTGCCGGGCCCGGGGAAGCCGAACGGCGCCCGGGGCTGCCCGCCTCGACCCGCCCGAGCACCGCCACACTGCGCGGCTCTGCCGCTGCGGGGAGCTTGCGGAGGGGCGGGCAGGCACCGGCTGCGGCGCGGAGGCGCGCACGTGGGTGGGCGCGGGGGTGTTGTCCCAGGTGTGCGGGGGCGGTGGGAATGGTGGGGATTCATTTCTGCGCGTAAGGGCTGCGCGCGTGTGCCGGGCCCCGCAGTGCGTGCGGGGGAGGTTTCTCTGGGGGGCGGAGTGCGTGTTTGGGTGCGCGTGTGTGCTGTGCCTGTGGCTGTCAGGGTTCGCGCCGCACGAGTGAGGGTCTGTGCGTGCTCGTGTGCTGCCCGTGGGGCGAATGCGAGTGCGCGTGTGCACGCGTGTGGTGCGTGTTCGTGTGCGCGCATGTGTGTGCAAGCGCTTGTGTGGTTCAGTGCGGGTGTGTGCGCACACGCGGTTTGTGCATACGTGCACGCTTCAGTGTTTGTGTGAGTGTGCATGGATTCCTTCTGGTGCCTCTGTGTACGTGTGCATCTTGTGCACGTGTATTTGTGTGAATGCGCTCTAACACGTCAGCATGTGTGCCTCTCATGTGCTTTTGTCTTGCATGTGTGTGGACACGAGTTTGTTCACACACCTGTTAATTCATGCAGATTTGTGTGTATAAATTGTTGCATGGATGATATGTGCACATGCACATGTATTAAATGTGTAAGCTGTGTAAATGCATAAACTGAGGTGCTGATGGAGATGGACTTGGGTGTGTGAGCTGGGAAATTTGGCAGCCAGTAATAAAGCATGTATCTTTGAAGGTGTATCCACAGAGGGGTCTGCATTTCCCTGTGTTGAACTGCATGGGGGTGTGTCTTACGTGCATAGAGTGCATTTTTGGAAAGATCTATCCTCGTTAGGAACTTTGAATGTGAACTGCGGCTTTCTGTATAGGTGTAGGTGCATGTATGAATTTGTATGACTACATGTTTGTATTATAACACAATATATGTAATAGTGCCACAACACCATAGATAATAGTATTGAAGAAATTTGTAAAGGTAATGATTCACCCTTTACTGCCAAAGCACTGTGTAAAAGAGGGAGGTTTTGCAAGGCTGTAATTCTGCTCCCATGTGGGTGTCAGGGTGAGCAGTATGTGCCTTTCTTCCACCTGTACTTAAAACCTCTTTCCGTGAGGCCAGCAGTGATTCAGAGTGTGGCTCTGCACATGGCTGGCTGTACCCACCCACCTCTATAGCTCTAGTGTGTGAGGAAAGAATCACTTCAGCTACAAGTGCTGACACTAACCCTGTCCCATTGGATCCATACATGTTTGTTGACCGGGGAGAAGCCAAGGTATATATTTCACAGCCCTGTGTACTATCCACAGCCTTCTCTTGCTGACACATAAGTCCTGAAGTGTGACTACTGTATTGAAACTTGGTACGTTTGTTTGCTTCCTCTGCAGTGGACACAAGAATGTGATTGCACAAGTGATGTGAGCCCTGTGTTGGTGTTAAGGGCAGTGCCATGGTAGGATCAGTGTTATGACAAAATTTCATTTAAAATTTTCAACATTTTTAAAACAAATGGTTCTTATTTTAGCTAAAGTTGGATAGGTGAAAATAACTCAGTTCTAAACCTGTCAACTGCATTTACTAATTATGGGATCTCTCTACTAGATATATGTATTTACATTTATGCATGTAACTGTAATCCATTTTTTCAAGAGAAATTCAAAACTGAAGGCTTGTGCTTTCAGAACAGCATAGATGGCCACACCTTGAGTATTCATATTTTGGAGTGTGTGTCCTCAGAATAAAATTCTGCCCTTATTCCTTCAAGAACACTTTCTGGTTCTGAAATTAAAATCTCTTGGGTAAATACGTTATCAGTTGTAGAGGATAAGAGATAGATTACTAAAGATACAGACTTGTTATTTCTAATTCATGGGTTGCATTGCTCAGTACTTCAATGCCTAACTTATTTAGAGGTCTAAGTTTAATGTCATTAGAAGTCACATCTGTTTGGCATCCGAAAAGATTTATGCTGCAAGTTATCTGTATTACTTCTGAAAATGAACTTTTGGTTCATCAGTTAGATGTTCAACATGAACAAAGAATTGCTCACAGTTAAAAAAGGAACCAAAGATTTTTTTTTTTTGTGATGAATTCCTACTAATTTTCAATGACCCTTAGGTTTTCAAGTAATTTAGATGCATTTTAAAATAGCACTTCTGCTACTAAGGCAAATGCTAGGCACATTTGGTAGTATTAGTGCTAGAGATGGACTGAATTTCTTCATAGTTCACCCCCACCCCAACCCTCCAACACGGTGATGTTGCATTTTTCTTGCGATTGATTTGTTGTTCAATACCGGTTGTCCCACAACCTTCTGTGTGATTCTGGGTTCAAGTTGTAGGTTATGCTGCATGTTTCATACTCATAATGTGTCCTCCACCTCCTCCATCTTAGTCTTCCTTCCTTCCTTCCTTCCTTCCTTCCTTCCTTCCTCTTCCTTCCTTCCTTCCTTCCTTCCTTCCTTCCTTCCTTCCTTCCTTCCTTCCTTCCTTCCTTCCTTCCTTCCTTCCTTCCTTCCTTCCTTCCTTCCTTCCTTCCTCTTCCTTCCTTCCTTCCTTCCTTCCTTCCTTCCTTCCTTCCTTCCTTCCTTCCTTCCTTCCTTCCTTCCTTCCTTCCTTCCTTCCTTCCTTCCTTCCTTCCTTCCTTCCTTCCTTCCTTCCTTCCCTTCCTTCCTTCCTTCTTCCTTCCTTCCTTCTTCCTTCCTTCCTTCCTTCCTTCCTTCTTCCTTCCTTCCTTCCTTCCTTCCTTCCTTCCTTCCTTCCTTCCTTCCTTCCTTCCTTCCTTCCTTCCCTTCCTTCCTGTCCTTCCTTCCTTCCTTCCTTCCTTCCTTCCTTCCTTCCTTCCTTCCTTCCTTCCTTCCTTCCTTCCTTCCTTCCTTCCTTCCTTCCTTCCTTCCTTCCTTCCCTCCCTCCCTCCTCCCTCCCTCCCTCCCTCCTCTTTTTCCTTCTTGCACTTCTTTAATCTGTTTTTCTTCCTCCCTTTGTGTTTTATGTTTTCTTCCTCATCTTTTTTTTTCTCACCTCTCTTTTATTCTCCTTCTCTCCATTCTCACTTTGGCATGGTCAAGCTTATTGATCATTTGGGTATCAGTCAAGGATGAAAGTGACTTGGCAGGGACCATTAAGTCAATCACTATGATTAAATACTCCCAAGAATTTTAAAATGTGCTGAAATCAGAAATGGGCAGATACTTAACTGTCTGACCTGTCAGGCACATGAATATCAGCATTGCTAGTGGAAAACTTGTATCCCAGACCTGACAGGGTGTGATGCCTTAGTTACACTATCTGTAAGCAGGCGCTCGCCTCTGAATCTCCAAGAAGTAAATACACCAAAATAGCTCTACAGAATAAGGGTGCTACTATTGGATTCACATTTTCCCCCGTTCACAGTTCCCTGCTCACTTTGCCAAGGCAGATCAAATTTAAGTTTGATAATTACATTACTAATTCCTCCTACGCTTTCAGTTGCGTTTGTTATTCTTCATTCACTGTCATATACTTTTGTGTGAGGTAGCTGTATTTTGTTAAATAGCTCCTACATTTTGCTTCCAGGTAATGTCACTCTAGTTGTGGATAGACTGATTGCTCTGCTTTAAAAAATGCAGTGGGGTCTTCTGTGACAAATAATGCTGTGAATAATATGGTTGCACAATGCTTGCAAATACAGACAGCATGTGTAGGCATGTGCAAAGCATATAGACAGTGATATTTAAAAATGAGTATTTGACTTGGGATACAAAATTTATTCACTCATATCATATAATCTTTTGCAAATCCTGACTGCAGAATATTCCTGTATTCCCATAACTTAGTCCACATGGTTATAAACACTGGTATGATTGTTGGTCCGAACCTCTGACCCAGAACACAGACTGCATGTATATCAGTAGGAGAGTATTACAAATATGCTGGAAACTTCCATTTCCTCACTTAGGCTTTTGAACATGTGTTGGAGTCCTTCAGGGGAGGTCATGAAGAGGAGGACATCATTATGCCACCCCACTTCACTCAGATTAGAATAATTTACTGTGTGAAACAGATAATTAATTTTTGATAGAAAAGGGTGTGTGGAGATCATTCCACAAATATTGGGATACTATGATGTGCTGCTGTTACTGCTTCATATTCACATTTCAGGATACAATCATAGTGTGAAGATAATACAACCCAATTAAAAGATGCATTAAAGCAAATACAGTAATGGAGAAAGCTGGAAGGGAAAGTGCAGTATTACTGACCTCTTCTTGGCTACTTAAGCTTTCACAAGTAAGGTCCTAAGCTGCCTCTAACACAAAATATTTCAAGGAAATATAGGGTTGGTTTTTTTTCAAGAAAATCAAATAACAGCAATATTCAAGGGTACCCACTATAGTTCTGACTTAAAAAAATAAAGAGTATTTCCTTCAGATGCACTATGCAGAGGGAGATGGTGTTCCTATGTTTCAGTATCAGAATTAGCTGTGATTTTGTTAACTCCCTGATAAATGTTCCTTGTATTTCTGCTAGAGGGCCACGTGTGAAATCTGTTTGCAGACAAGAGAGAGAATACAATTCTCTTTTATGCAATTCTCTTTTTTCCTCATTTAGGTGTTGTACTATAAAACACTTAGTTCTCAAGTGGAATCAAAGGAATTAGTTTTGTTCTACTGCTACAAGAATTTTCTTATCTTAGTGACTAGATTTATTGTATTGTATTTTATCAGTCATGATCAGTCAAGGTGATGTTGGTGTGTAATTTTGTCTGTCTGAGATTTAGACAACGGGCATTCTCAACAAAAGCTGTCACTACTGTAACCTTCTGCCATCTCTTGTCTGCAGAGTTGGATGATTTGGGAATTTTATAGGGTATGTAAAGACCAGAAGTGTCTGAGTTCTTACACAGGCAGAATGACTTTTTATATGCTATGTGCAATGCCATTAGTTTTGGCAGAATTTATATCTTGATCCCCCTGTCTTTGCTAATGGACTGGTTTTCTGTTCAGATACCCATTTGAACACTAGTATTATCCCTTAGCTCCAGTAATTTAGGACTTTTAGTCTGTGACCAAAAATGCCAGTTTATTCTGCCCAATGACTGCTTTTGTGGAGATAAAAAGTAAAAGAGTATAACAATGTGATAATTCCCACATGAATGAGATACAGTACAGCATTGTGCAGTGGAAGCTTTCCAAGGGACGCTTGGATGGTGAAAGTTTAGAAAATACATTTTATATGATCATTGCACCAAATAAAATTATTTAGTACATACTTCAAGACAGAATATCACCTTGAGTTCTGTATACCATTGTTTTCCATAACAGGAAATTATTGCACACAGCATCAGTAGAACAAAAGAGAAAAAAAGGTAAATATTGCAGGGGAGAAAAAAGTGTGCTAGGAAATTGCTATGCTTTGTCACTAATGTAATAAGCAAAAGGGAATTATCCAGAATTGCATCAAATATTATCCTTCTGTTGTAATAGTACTACTGCAGTATGTAGAGGAAAAGAAGTCAGGAAAGTGTTTGTGAGGTGCTGTAACAGGAAGAAAAAAAAATGTGTTTATTTAGTGGATTGTGTAGGTAATAAAGTTTGTGAGCTGGTGGGAGGATGTAAAACTGTCCTTCAGAATTCCACCTTTCTGTTTGCATTGGATTGAGATATAGTTAAGGTACATTAAGCATGTCAGTTATTTGCTGCAATTGAGTAATAATGAAATGCAGTGTATGTACAATCATTCTTCATTGATCAAAATCTGAAATGCATTCCACTGATGAGCTCAGATTTTTCTCTGTAAACTTCTATTTGTTGCTGGTGGGGTGAAAAGAATTGTCTATACGAAAAGTTTTCTCGCATCCCAGGTTTTGCTTTGTTTCTGTGACTGTTTTTTTTTCTTTTTCATTTTTTTTCCCCTATATTATCTTTTGTAATGCTTTCAATGTCCTTGTGTGGTTCATGAAGTTTCAGGGAAGATAAGCTCTATATTTATAAAATTATTAATTATTCTTGATAATACTTGCAGAAGTTATGGATATAAATATTCTGGCATATGCCAGAGAAGAGAAACAAATCTAGAACAAATCTAGTAGGCCTCTGTTTTCTCTGTTATTCTTCATGAAGGATTCCCTTGGCTTGAACCAGAATTCTGTGCATGGAGCTGTGCATAACCTAAGCCCATAAATACTGGTAGCCCTGACTCTAATTTCAGACGAAAAATTACATAAATAACATTTATAAGTAATTTGTAGCTAGAAAAAAGATGGGAATTCTACCTGCCATATATTCTTTAATAAACACTTAAGAATATAATGTCTGTTGACATTACATATATTCTGGTTTAGAGACATATGTCTGGACACACAACTACATATACTGATGGCTTTTAGATGCCATATGTTGGGATCTAAAAGTTACAGATAGCTTAGGAAATTCTGGTAGCAAGATTAATTACTAATCTTGAAGAAAAGACAGGGAAAATGGGAACGTAAGGATATCTGATAAACAGCTAAGATTTAATTTTGATTCACAACTGATTTGCAACTGCATTAATAATTTGTCGCAGTGTTTAAGGCAGCCTAGTAAGATATTTCAGGCTTTTCTTCATATTATTTAATGTTAGACATTGATCAGAAGCTGAGGGAGGGTCAAAGAAAGTGTGTGGGAAAGAATATTGGACTAGTGTCAAGCTATTTTGTTTCAGCTAGATACTTGGTATGCATGAACATAGCTAGACCCTTTTGCTGTCTATTTCTCTCTGTACTCCATTCTAAAATGATTTATAATGTTTCAATCCTTCCCCTTTTTAGCTGAGTGCAGTATTACAGTGAAGAGTATATCGGTGCTGATTTTAAATAGCATTTCACAACCAGCTCTGTCTCTTGCTTTGTTCTCTATATGGGCATCACGTCACTTGGAGAATGATGAGCTAAAAGGAATGAGTGTTGATGTGGTGATGCTGTAATTTTTTGTGCAGCTTGAAATGCAGACCTGAGCTGACCTGTGTTAAGGGATGTGATGAAAGGCTTACCTCCCCCCTCACAGAGGAGCGTGAAGTCACGAGCCCTTGCCCCGAGCTCCTCAGGGCTGTCCTGGGAGAGCATCAGCCCCAGGTGAGATAAAGCACCACAAGTCCCTGGGGATCACTCTCCAGAACAGCACACAAGCTGAGGGGTCCCTGCCCTGGGGGACAGGGCTCATTATGGGGTACAGGGAAAGAGCATGCTGGGGTGGTGGAAGACTTACTGTGGAACATTTAGGGGGGAACCAAAGCTGGGCAGATGAAGGGATCAAGCCAGTCTGGAGAGGAACAAATGTGCAAAAATGGAGACAGAAGAAGATAGAGGTAACCTGCTGACAGTTTGCTAGTTGGTACCCTAGTCTGTGTTTCAGGTGGTGGGCTATGCTTTTCAGTCCTATACATCTATGGTTTATGTAGTTTGATGCATTTGAATATGCTGTTTCTTACCTATGTATTGGTTTCATTAGTAGCAAAATTTGTTATGATATGTGCACCAGTTTTGATT
Source organism: Calcarius lapponicus (assembly GCA_039654755.1). Classification (NCBI taxonomy): domain Eukaryota; kingdom Metazoa; phylum Chordata; class Aves; order Passeriformes; family Fringillidae; genus Calcarius; species Calcarius lapponicus. The sequence continues at coordinate 140,427,454 of CM077464.1, forward strand.
CTATAACTATTCTGTAATTACTTCTTTTTACATAAAAATATAGAATGTATTATATTACCCATTCTCATGAATGAACTATTAATTCCTCCAAATTCAGCTACTAAAAATTAAAGTTATTAAAAAAAAGTACTTCAATAAAGTATAGTATTAATATATAGAGGCACTAATTTTTTATTTTCCATACTAATGTATTTTTACTACTTTAGGATTTCCAGTTTACTACTAAAGTGTTAGCTACAGTTCTGAAAGAGTAATCAGTTACATTTTTAATTTCAGGCTTATTGTCTATCTATATATGTGTTTGCCATTATTATAGAAACAAAATAAAATAAGATTGTAGTGTGTTGTCTTGCTGAATGTATGAGTATATGCATTTCAGTCTATTCATATTTTTAAGAAAATTGTTTCATTTATAAGCAAGTAGTTTTCTGTCTGAAATCCCAATATCCTCTGGCAGAAATATTTTAGAGATACAATTAGTGGTATGCAAGTATTTTATACTAAATGAGAAAAAAGATTTGCACTAGAAACATTGAAGGGCTACAAGTAAAGAAAATAATGAGATCTTTAGATATTGAATATATTGAAAAATTGACAATTAACTCATGTGACTGTAAAATAATCTTCAGTATCTCTACAATCATTAAATGGAGAAATTTAAATTTAAGTGTAAATATTTCAAGGTTATTTCAAGAAAATATGTTGGAAAGAATGTTGAATATTTGAAAGACTTTTTGACAATTAATTTGGTTTCATCACATTAAAATGTTGGAGTATGCCTAGAATCAGATGGCAAATAAAAAGCACACTATAAAATATACTATAGGAATTTTATAATTTTTCAGTATCATTAATAGATAGTATCATAAAGCAAGTAGGTGATATAGAAGACCAACTTACCTGAACAGAGAACTCCTCTTGGAGATCAAGAGGAAAAAGAAACTGTATGATCTCTGTAAACAAGGTTAGGCTTCACAGGGAGATTACAGAGATGTAGTTCACAGAGCAGGGGACAAAGCTCAGATACAGTTGAAACTGGCCAGTATTATGTCTGGAAACAAAAGAGACATTTTGAAATATACTAATAGCAAGAGAGGTGTAAGGAAAATGTTTGATTGATACTTGATTGTCACCTGACAAATAAGGGTGAAGAAAAGGTGGAGGTATTCTGTTGCAGCCTGAATTGCTGCTGGTAAAGTCCAGGCTAAGGAAGCAAAAAGGGCTTTTGCATGGTATCCACAGATGTTTTATTCAGCCACGTGGTGAGATGATCAGGTCCCAGCACCCACACATGGAGGGTCCCCAGCTTGTCAGTCTCTGAGGGGCCTGGGGGTAAACCTGGTCTCAGGGCAGTACCAAGATAAGAGCCAGTCAGGGAATAGGGAAGGAGTGGCTCAGAGACATAGGAACAGAAGTAGGTTTAGGGGAATGAGCCAATGGGGTCTTAACAGCTTTTTGAGGTAATTTCTTGTGTTTCCCCTAAACCAGGTAATGCCCCCCAGGGTCTCCACAGCATTCAGTGCTGGGGGCTTTTTGCCTCAGTCCTTAATAATGCTGGTTAGCCCTTGGGCTACATGGTCCTCTGAGTTGGAGGACCACAGCTGCAGAAACAGTGACTTTCCAGTGGAGGCCACTGAAGTTTTTAGGGAGCAGTTGTATCCGTTGGATGTCTGTAAGTGCAGGAGCCTAATGGGATTCAACCCAGAGTACTGAAGGAGTGGATGTTAGGGAAGGACCCCTCTTGATCATCTACCAAATGTTTTGGAAGTTCAGCGAGGTCCCTGCTGACAGAAAGCTGTCCAGAGTTACTCCAGTCTACAAAAATGACGTGAGGGAAGACCCAGGGAACTGCGGACATGTAAATCTAACCTCAGGTCCTGGAAATATTGCGGAGAAGATTATACTGGGTGGTATTGAAAGTCATTTAAAGAACAATGCAATCATCAGGCACATTAAACTTGGGTTTACAAAGGGAAAGTCCTACCTTATTTAGTATCTTTCTGATTAAGGTCACCCACATAGTGGATCAAGGGAAAGCAGTGGAAGCAGTTTTTCTGGATTTCAGTGAGGCTTTTTGATACTGTCTCTCACAACACCTTTCTCAACCACTTGTCCACCTGTAGTATGAGCAAGTTCAATGGTGACCTGAATGAAGAACTGGCTGAAGAGGTTGCAGTGAGTGGGCTGTACCAAGTGTCCCTCAGGCTTCAAATCTAGGGCCCGTTCTGTTCAATATTTTTATCAATGATCCAGGTGCAGGAGTTGAATACACCCTTAAAAAGTTTGCTGATGATGCCAAACTGGGAGATGCCATGGACTCATGTGAGGCACATACATTTAGAATTTAGGGGAAATAGAGTGAATATAGAATGGAAAAAAATATAAGAGATGAGAAAATATTTCTGAATAAAGTGAAAAAGTTGGAACTTACTAAATTTTACTTTCTGTAATGACTATTTAGTAAGATTTTTGTCATACTTACTAGGACTAGACACGTTTCTATTCTCTTAAGTGAATTAATCATCTAATACTTATTCACGAGCCTTTCTCAAGGGACAAAGCATGTTTTTCTCCTTTGATCAGTGTCCATGCTTTCTAGGCAGCCTGTCTCCTATGCTGAGCATCCAGTCTGACTCCCAAATCCTGGCAAACCTGCCTACTCCTGAGATTTTGCTAAGCAGAATTTCTTTTAGGCATCCTCTGGAATAAATGACTCATCTGTGTTTCTTAAAGAAATTGTTTAGGAACCAAGGTCCATGAGAGAATTCTAGGCTGATAATCCTCATAATAAAATAATTTCCCTTTGGATAAGAATGAGGTGTGTAAACTCTTGATGCATTTTTCCATTATTCTATAATTGCTCAGTCTGGAAACTCTCTAGTCAGAGGACTGGCTGTTGTGCATCTGATTATGAATGCCCAGGTCTCTTTGTGTTTTTTGCCTGGAGCAAAGACTTTGAGCTTAGGGTTTAAATAACTTATCTTGGTGCCAGATACCTTGTAGCCAAAGCAGAGGCCTATGTCAATGAGAAACTGTAAATGCTGTAATCTGTATTAATTTGCCTTGAACTCAATTTTAAGGCTGCTAAAATAAGTTAAAATAAGGCATTAATACTATGTATTGGTTAGTGCTGTGATGGCAGAACCGTGCATAACCACTTAACAAAGTGTGTGAGAACTGTGATCATCAAAGGGACAAAGATGTATTGCATACAGGATGATTTGGGAAATGCTCAAGAAGCACGACTTACAAAACGAGAAAAAACCCCAATATAAACAGTTTTAGAAGCAGTTGAGAGCCTGCTTCTCCTTGGGAGAACCAAATAGCCTGGAAACATCAGACATAATGAAAATATAAAGAAGAAATAAAATTAATGCCCTTCAGTTATAAATTCTCTCATCAGAGTCTCTTGGTCTTAATCATCTTAATCTCAGCCACTGAGAACCGATAACGACCATAGCCAACAGTGTCATCCTGAAATCCCTGGTGTTGCATACTCATAATGAATGATATACATATTAATGAGTAGCATATTAATGTTACTGACTGACAGTTTTGTATACATTGCGGTGATTGTAAAATGGAAAAAATAATTATTAGCACAAAATGTGTTGTGAATAAATAAATTTAGTAACATTTTGGTTTAAAGCTTAAAGCTGACCAGATTTGTCAGTCTTCTAAATCTTATATAGCATTCCCTTAATTAACTAAAAAGTAGATGCACATACATATATTGTATATGTGCACATACATGCATAGACATATGTTCAATTGCAAAGGCCTAAAAGTTGAACACTGAAGCCCTGGCCATGGGGGAAGAAGCACTTTGTTCTGTCTTTCAGCCAACTCATCTTCTGCAGATATTGTTTCCACCACAGGATCCCCCAGGTCTCAGTTTGTGCCCTCCCTTGCTTTCTCACCCAGACTCTTCATTGCTGCTGTCACCTCTTCTCCACGTTGTCACTAAGGACCCGGAATTTTTTTTTTTGCTGGTAGCATTCATTGAAGCAGCAGCTGTTCAGCTTGTGGATGATACTTGCTTACTCAGAAGGACACTCTACTTATCCCATGCTTAGTGCTGAGTTTTCTATTCTTACCAGTCTTCAGAGAATCCTAGATCCATAATTTAATAATTTCTAAAATGAGGGGTTTGTTAGCAGAACCATTGAACATGACAGCTTTCATAGCATCTCACTGCACAAAGTGTTTGAAAATTAGATTAAATGGACCTCTGATCTTCTACATCAGATGCTGTGTTCCTGTGAAAAAGATATTAGTCAAACAGATGAAAATAATGTTTTGTATTTTTAATGGATCTGTATAAAAGCTGTTCAAAGCAAATCAAATCAAAACTAGCATGTCTAAGTCAAAGGTAGTAAAAGTGAAAATGTTTTGCAAGTTATGAGTTGTTAAAATCTGTGGATTCCAGGGACAGGGGTTTCTTTTTTGCAGTTGCTGAAGCCATCTCAGTTGCAGCCTAGGAACCCAGGGGTCTCTCCTCGCTTCCATGGTTGCTGCTGCTGCTGTTCCTGTCTGCAGGTCTGGCAGCCAGTGAGGCTAGTCCTGTGTACCAGAGAGTCCATGTGTCAGCACCACTCACACACACACAAAGGACTCAAACATTTGCTAAGAAAACGCACACACACACAGACACACACACATGTATGTTCAGGATTAAATTCCCTGGGCAAAGATAAACACAGTCAGGTCTCTCTAGCTGCTGGGACATTTATCTGCAGACATTGTGACCTACATCCCATTCGCCATTTGCTGCCACTCCTGTGGAATGCAGCATTGATAGATAGGATAGAGAAAGAGAGAACACCAACAAACAAGGTAAGAAAATAATTTCATAAATTCATGTGAGGAAAATAAGGGATCTGAATAGCAGAAAAAGTTTTTACGGTCCTCACCAAGGAGTACATACTCTTCTGCTAATATATGTTTTTCTATAAAGACTGAAGGTGAGATTTAATTCTGGTGGAGGGTTTTGGTTTGTTAATTATTTCCTCTCTTGATTTGACCCCTTTTTGCCTTTGAGCAAGGAATTAATTAACTTTGCTATCATTATGGAGACAGCATTGAAGAAGTTATATTAGGGATGCTGGGTAGGGTATATCTATCCTCTGTTTCAACTTTAGGTCAACAGATAGTAATCATGGAATGGCTCTGTATCACTTTGTAGGTTGAAGAATGATAATTTCATGTTGTTGTATCTTTCCACAATAATTTCTTGCCTTCCAGTTTGGAGCTGGAACAGCTTTTAGCCCTTTAATGAATCCATGCAAGACCTTTTGTGTCTGATTGTGATGCTCAGTGACAAGTAGGAAGATCACAGCAAGAAAAATGCAGAATTTGCTGTTCTAGGTTACCAGGGGAAAGAAAAACCAAAGATACTTTTTCAATTAGTTTTGGACTGGTTGCGAATATGGTCAGCAATATGTTTCTGAAGGTTCTACTGGTGTGAATCTAGCAATTCTGAGGGTTGGTTTTGCAGGAAATTGAAAGGTGATGTCAAATTGAAAGGGATCATAAACCCCCCTAGGGATTTGAAGTAAATGTTGTTAGATGCATAAATGCTAGGACCTGTGGAGTCTAATTATCAACAGATCTTTTTACTTCCATACTTGGGGAAAAAATGTAAGAAGAAAGGGGAACTTTAAATGAGCATCATTTAAATCATTAAATGCTGACATATGAATTGAGTTCATTGGGTAAATTAATTGCCTTAAATTTTACTTTATTTTTAGTGTCTTTGTATACTTGCTCTAAGCAGAGAAGAGACCCACTTTCCATTACTATCACAATCCATCTTTTCGTCAACGCTAAATTACCTTCAAACGGGTTAAAGAAAAAGGGGGAAAAAAGAAAAGGGCTTTCACAAGGGACTTAAAAAAAGTATTCTGCTTTAAAAGCCTGAAGCCAACATTATAAACCTTAGAGTTACACATCTTTTTCCTCAAGTGTGAGACTGATGCTCATTAGGAAAAGTTTCCTAAAACAGCAAAATAATAAAAACATTTGTATGTAATAAAAAATCAAATTATCCAGTATTTCCAATCCCTTAGTGTAGATTTTAATAGGAGGCACCTACTATGGAAAAATTTACCTGAATATATGTCTAAGAAATAAAAGCCACAGAACCAATTATTTCCGTGACATGAGTGCTCAAATGTATTATAGGCACAGACTCAGATTTCAGCCAACTTTTCTGAAGTAAGCTATGGTATTCAAGGACCTTAAAACAGAGTTTTGATTTTCACACAATTTTGTATACCATAGCTAGATTTAGCATAGCTAAAAATGAAAGGAAAATTACTTTTTTTTTTTTTTTTGGTAAGAAATTATCAGGAAAAAATTAACAGGGCAAAATATATACAGAAAATTAAAAATAAATATTTTTTATTTTAGTAAGTTGTGCTCAAACCTTCTTTGATATCACGGTATTTCTATACTATGTGTTGCATAACTAGTATCTTTTATATAAAGGATTTTATTACTATTCTATACAAAAGTTGTTCTTCAATAATTAATAGAAAGTGCTAGTACTCTGGGGTTTTTAATATTCTCTCATAATTGACAGACTTTTCAATACGAGTTGATACTTGTAAGCTTTCTTTTGACACAGGAACATGTGTTTGTCCTGTAGCATTCACATACTGAGATTATAAAAACCTAGATGATGCATATTCAACTCGTAGTTGCTACTTAGTGCAAGGTTTCAAAGCACACAAAGAAATGTACATTCTTAATTTAAGATGGTATAATTTTAATTTAGTTAAGATATAGATAACTACCATAAATCAGTATTCTCACAAAGAACATATTGATCCTAACTAGCTGGTCTTTTTTATAATATATTTAATCATATTTTTAAACAAAAATGATTGAAAAATGTATTCTGTACTAAGCATTTTAAAGTACAATCAAAATAAATTGTACTCTGTTTTTAGTAAGTTTGCCGATGATACAAAATTAGGAGAAGCTGTTGACTCCTTCAAAGGCAAAGAGACCTCAACAAATGAGAGGACTGGGCAATCACCAATCATATGAAGTCTAAGGGCAAGTGCTGGATTCTGCACCTATGACAGGGCATCCCTGGATGTACAGACAGACTGGGGAATGAGTGACTGGGGAGCAGCCCCATGGAAAAGGACCTGGGGGTCCTGGTCAGTGGCCAGTGATCAACTTGTCCATGAGCCAGCAGTGCCCTGGCAGCCGGGAGGGCCAACCCTGTCCTGGGGGCATCAGGGACAGCATCACCAGCTGGGCAAGGGAGGGGATTGTCCTGCTCTGCTCTGCACTGGAGCAGCCTCACCTTGAATATTGTTTTTGGTATATAAGAAAGATATTAAGCTGATATTAGAGAGCATCCAAAATAGAGCAGCAAAGGTGGGGAAGGGCCTTGAGGGGAAGCCATATGAGAAGTGGCTGAGGTCACTTGGTCTGATAGCCTGGAGGAGACCAAGACCTCAGAGGACTCTGCAGCTTCCTCACCAGCAGAAGAAAAGGAGCAAGCATCAATCTCTTCTCTCTGGTGAGCAGCAATAGTACCTAAGGAAATGGCATGATGCTGTGTCTGGGGAGATTAAGTTGTGTATTAGAAAAAAGTTCATCACCCAGAGGGTAGCTGGGCACTAGAACAGGCTCCCCAGATCATGCTGTGTTGACTTCTGAACCTGTGTGTATCCCAATTTCTTAAACTCTGGAATACTAGATGCCCAAAAGTTCATGTCATACTGTAATTTCTTATTCTCCTAGACATTTTTGAATTAAAAGTTTGTTTCACTGTGGTGTGGAGTGTAATATTTTTTTTAAATCTCCTGTCTAACACATCTATCCTGTACAAAGACGGTATGTGCCAAAAAAAGAGCTAGTGTTGCTGAATCTTTTTCTATATATTGAGCTCCACAGGGGACAGTGAATGTGCATTTTTCTTTCCACAACTACACAAAGACAGAACTAGAACTCAAATAAAATGGTCAAAAATGTTGTGTTTCACCTGCTGCCATTGGCTTTATGATAGCTGTGATTCTCACTGGATTTGTCCTCAAAAACTGTCACAGAAAACAGAATTTCAGCATGATTTATTATGGCTTGACGAAACACTGAAAAATTGATGAAGGAAAAATTCAAGTACAAATACAATTTGTGCTCATATAATGTTCTTTAAATATTGTTAATGCTAGCAGAAATGCAATTAATTAGAAGTATTCTGAACACTTTCAATACAATGTGAAAATAACATTGTTATATTTTCAAAGGGATATTACAAACCAGCAATCACTCCTATTTCGCTGTTTTTGTCTGGGATGGAGTTAATTTTCTTCAGGGTAGCTTGTGTGGGGCTGTGTTTTGGATTTGTGCTAAAACCAGTGTTGACAGTACAGGAATGTTTCAGTCCCTGCTGGAAGCATGCTGTATGTGTGCCTGTCTCTGATCTTGTCTCCTGAGTGGGATTTGCACTACAAATACCTTTGCTCCTGGGTGGACCCCTCCTACCTAAGTCTAGACTGTCATGTATTACCATGGGCATTATGTAGCATAACCTATTCTATTCTGTTCTATGTTATTCTGTCCCATCCTATTCCCTGAGCTCACCATGAGTCAAATGATGAAGAGACTATTATTGTCTGAAATGCCAGGGTTTTTCAGCTCCAAAAACATTTTCAAGGGCACATATCACAAAGATTACAAGTGGAAACTTTATTTTATATTATTTCTTTTATCTTATTTTTCTAAATCTGTTTCAGAGCTGATGCTTATTAGCATTAACAAAAGGTGATGTAGCCAAGAGCAGGCTGATTCATTCTTCAGTTTTGCTTGGGAAAAAAATATCTCTTGCAGTGTGACGAAGGCAAAGAGCAGCAAAACACAGTGGCAAGACAAGACCAATGGTCCTGTTTCCCAAAAAGTGGAAACTTGAAGAATGATGACCAGGACTGACCACAGTGAGACTGAGGAGATGTGTGGTTCTCTGGGGTGTTTTTAAAAGTATGACACACACTGGTGAGAAGCCTACTTTTGCCTTCAAGAACTTGCTCTGCTCTGCATCTCAGCAGTGATGCATGAGAAGCCCTGTCATGCCTGTCCCGTGCTTGCCCTGCCTGCAGAGAGAGCTGGAAAGTGGCAGCTCCTGATTGTGCAGCCAGCCTGGAGCCCACCCCAGCACAGGCTCTTTTGCATGAGTAAGAACACCTGGGAAATAGAGCCAAAGGAAGTGCAGAGCTTGCTCCCACTACAAAAGGAGGAGATACAGCTTTCTTTTTTGCCTCATGGTTGCCATGAAATCCAGGTTATGAAGTAGACAAGGAAACATATTTCTTGAACTATAGTTTTCTTCAATCTAAATTCAGAAGACCTGACCAAGAATTTCACTGTTACCTACACCTGATGTCTTATGTAAGAATAGTAGCTGTGGGTAATGTTACTAATTGAGCACTAACAAATGTGTTTCAGAAGAGCATAACTGTGGTAGAAAGTGAAGTGAGTTCAATAGAGTTTTTTTTAAGTAGATATTTAATGATAACTCTTTGCTCTTTTCTTGAACAGAAATTGGTTGATATGTTCTTTTAGCAGAATTAATGACTGAGAATTCAGAGAAATCTACTCGTTTTCAGGAGGCAGAGTAGCTTGTGGTTCCAGTGACTTTTAATTAAAAATAAACATAGCATGATAACAGGTAACAAATGCCAGCCGAGTGTGAGCTTTTAGAGAATTTAAAGAACAACATCTAAAATACTATAGAGGCTCCTACTCACTAGTCATTGCAAATGTATAATTGTTTTTATAAGGTTAAACTAAAGAAGGATTTAATAGAATACAGACATATTTGTTCTGAGACCTAACTGTTGCAAAATAAATAAATAATTCAGGAGTTAAAGGTAAAATATTACTGAGCTAAAGGTAAAATGACCGCCTTCGCAGTAGCTGAGCTTTTTCAATGGGTTGCAGTTACAGCAATGATCTAATGAAATGTGTGAATTTCTTTAAGGAGATGGAGCAATGTTGAAAAACTCTCCCAGAGAATCTCAGAGAGCCACATAATCAAATTAATACTTTTTGTTCTTTTTTTTTTCTTTTTTTCTCTGTGGGATGGATTCTACCTGCTGATGTTAAAGTGATTATAATAACTAGGCATTTTAGAGCTCTTTCATCATCAATACCCTGAGGGAAGAATCATCCTCATTCCTTTCCTAAAAACATCACTTACTAAACAGACCACTGTTATTGCTAGAATGGAACCAGATTTCCATTCTGAAGCCTTCAAAATAATAATGCGGGCTTTTTAATGAGATTTAGGGGCTAATTACTCAAATTCATTGAAATATGCCTAAAAAACTTTATGGTCTGTAATGGCAAAAGGGCTGCTTCCACATGCAGGTGTGCAGGTCAACCTATTAAGGTTTCTGTGCATACATATATCCCATATATATCACAAGGATATATGTCCCTTATATATGTATGCGCATACATATGTGCATACATATATAAGGGACATATATCCTTGAGAGAAAACATTTATGAAAGATCCATTTGATCATTCATCATAAATTACTACTTAGGTTCAAGGATTTTATTTATTTTATTTATTTGTACCTGCTTTGTTTTAGCAACAAGAGTGGAAGACATATCCCTTTTATAAAAAAATACACAGTACCCCATACCATAGCATGCCATCTGAAATGCAGAGCAATAGCTCCTTTCTCATCTCCTACTGTTATGACTTGAGTAATTTACTTTGTCATCATCTTTCTCATGTAAGTAAATAAATTATCTTTGCCTTGCAGAATACAGAGTGAATTTTGCTTGACATGGTATATGAATTTCATAAACTGAAAGCAGAGAAAAATACGCAAATATTATTTAAGGTCATATGCCTAATATCTTTCTACTATTGCGAATTATGTTGTTCATCTTACAATTGTACCTAAAGGCCTCATCAAAGTCATACAAATGTTCTTTGTCTTAAAACAGAGTAGGCCAACTCCCCAGTTTTATTTTTTTTTTAACTGACTGCAATTTGAGAAGATAAATCAAAGAAATGGTTGCTAAACTTTAGGAAACTAAACACAACCAATTTGTAGGCTGATAAAGACTTTATTTAACTTTCTAGAGTTCGACAAAGAGGTAAGGATGTCATAGAGCTGTTCCAGGATAGTTAACAGGATCAAGAGAAAAGACAAAGGAAAATTATATTGGAGAATGAAAACAGAAAAGACCACCAAAAAAAGCAGAAAACAGAAACATAAAACTATTTCATAGTACAGAAAAATCTTGACATACCCTTTCCTTTTAGAATGGATTTTCCCATGTTATACACATGAAATAAATTATTGCAGGTCCAAATCTGATAAGTATACTTCCAGTTCTGAGCTAAGAAGAACATTGTTATGTCCAATTATGCTTAAGTTTTTAGGATTTGATTTAATCCCTAAAATATTGTATTTCTTTTGTAAAACATAATCTGTGTCTTCAGTAGCACCCTGTGACTTTACAAATGCAGGAGATGTAGAATATTTTTGTTGGGCAGACAACAGATTTGTTTTGATTTGATACATTTCTCATGTGATTTTTTTTTTCTTACATAACTAGGTGCTACAAAGCCCATACTTTCATCTTTAGAAAGTGTTTAAGAAGAAGTAACATCTAAGTTCCCAAGGCCTTTAAGTGCAAAGTATTCCTTCAATGAGAAATTTCATCTAGGAGCTCAAAGGCTTCCTGTTGCAAAGATGATGGATTTTTGTTGCTCAACTTAAAAATATGAATCACTCATCAAAAATCTGGAATCTAAAATGATCCTTTAGAATAGTTTGAAGATGCTTTTTGAATTTTTTTGACATCTGCTTGATTTATTGTTTCTGACTCAAACTGCCAACTGACTTCTTTTCTTTCTCTGGAGAGTACAAACACAGAGATAAAGTTAGAGGAAAGAAAATATTAATTAGCATATTGAGTATGGGCTGCCCAGCCAACTGCATATTTTCTAGGAGTACGTCTTCGATGGATCAATACATTGTATCTGGAGATAAATCTAGATGGATACCTAATGAAGTTATCCTCTGGGCTCCTAGTACTGTGAGCTGAAGCGTGACAGAATGTTTGCAAGGAGTACATAGGTTACATTCTTAAACATTAAGGCAAATCATAGAGCCACTAGTATGACTTTTTATCAAATGGCTGTTTCTTTTAATTAAGTTTTGTTTAACTAAGGAAGTTTACTGCATAATGTCTTGTGGGTTTTTTTCAAAAGTTACTGGATAAGATACAAATTTCACTGAAATATTTTGAGCTTTAGATTAAACTGAGATATATGTGATTTCCTTGCACACATTCAACATGTGAAACTAATCAACTGATTGCTTACTTTTCTTCTTGCATCTGTAATTTGTGTAGGTCAAGTGTTGTTTGATATCAGATACACTAAATTGTACACAAGTATATGCATACATGCATTCTAGTAAAAGAAGACATCTACTTCATAAAAAATCAAGAGGAACATTAACTTTTCTTTCTGGAGAACCATGAAACTCCCTGAATAGGGATGTCTTCAACCATTATATTATCTACTTATTTTCTGCTGGAACATGATTAATTCACCAGCACTCTTAAAGACCCAGTGGAAATATACCTTCTTTCTCTTTTCTTGAAGCATTACTTAGCCAGATATTAGACAGTAGTTTATGGAATCAGTAGAACAACCTGCATAAAAAAGAGTATCATAAATTAATATTTGTTTAAAGGACTTTAAACCAGCAAATAACTTTTAAATTAAAAGAAGATCTTATAGTCCATGAGGATATGAGCCATACAGCTAATAAGTCTGATGCATCACAATATAATTCTAGGGACAACCTTTTTAAATAAGGAACTTCTTTTTCAGAAACCCAGGGAGCAGTATTGTAATTAGAGGTCCAGAAGCTCTAAGGATATTAAAAATTTAAGTATGGAACCAGCTACCTTTGCAGTGTTTGTTTGCTAGCAGGCTGTTCTTTGAATTGAATCAATATACAGTCTCTGTACAAAGACTTTTAAGTATGACTATAATTTTATTTTTACCAAGGTTTATAATTATATTATTAAAAAGTTTGCTAAGTAAAAGAAAATAAATTGCTATGCACAGAGAAAAAAAAATCAAAAAACCACTCCTATAATCTGTGTTTGAAGATTATATGCTTAAATAGCCTGATTTCACTGAATGTCTTTTCTTTCGTCTTTCTGCTGAGGAGTTCAGATAAGCAAATTCATACTCCATGTGCTATTGATTAATTATTCCCTGTTCCTAGTTATTGCTTCATCTTTGGGTAGTTTAGCTAATCAATTTTATATGTGTCTAAAGGACTATGTGAATAACTGAAACTTTTAGGAAAGGGTAATAATTTTTAGAAATAATATAGCATAAAAAATGCAAAATGACTAAATCCCATATTCCCATGGACATTAATATTAGGATTTTTTTTCTTTACTTCAGCCTCTCAACTGAAAAATTTTTGAAATACTAAAAAATTACAGGACTTCTACACAGAAAATGAAAAAATATTTGAGATTTTTTTGTTGCTGTTTAGAAAATATAATCTTTTCTGTTTAATTTTAATTTATTACTGAATAATTTCTTCCAAGCATAAAACTTTATATTTGCGCAAGATATATTGTACATAAAGATTCCCTTGACACCTAACGATGCTTCTTTTTTTTTCTTTTCTTTTTTTTTTTTTTTTTTTTTTCTGAGGCATCTATGTTTTGGAGAAACCCAAAGTAAAATCTCTTAGACAACTTAGACAACTTTCATAACCTGTTCTTCGGAGTAACTGTAAATTGGTTTCAATTCACAGGACTACTAATGCTCCAATATTATAGTTCTCTGTTTTACAAAAGGGTGAAGTCTGTCATATGCTAAGTAGCATTTGTGTTGTGCTGAGTAATCTTGTTCAACTCCATAGGACACATAAGTATGTGCTCAGCTTTCTGCTGAAACTAGTGTATTTCATGAATGTCAATGAAAACAATTTATTTGAATGACATTAGGGATAGACTGTTCACAACTGTCCAATAATTCAGAAATAGTTTCAACCCACGGTTCCCAATTTCTGAAAAAATACATTCCTTTAATATCACTGTGGTGGTTTGACCCGGAAATCCGGGTCAATGGGACTTCTGGGAATGGTCACCTCCTGAGACCACCTTAAAAGCAGGGTTTTTGCGCAGGTACGGCCTCTTGGGACATCGGCGGCAGAGAAAGAAGGTGCCTCCCTCGCGCAGTGCTTTTGCTGGGCGGGGGAGGGCGGCCACGCGGTAGGCCTGGGCCCCAGACCGAGATCGGGAGAGAGGGTACCCTGAATGTGGAAGGGTGGAGAGATGGAGACCCCCAAAAAGAGAGCGAGTGTTCTGGGACCTTTGTTTTGAAATTGGATACTAGTGTGCTGCTGCGGGCTGAGAAGGGAGAGAGGGAAGCCATGTGGCCCGGTCCGGGAGAGGTAGGCCTGGCCCCCCCCCAAGGGTGGAAGTGGAAGAGAGACCAGGAGCTGCTGCTGTGAAGTTCTTTGCCCCCCCCCCCCCCCGGAGACGGAGAGAGAGAGAGAGAGAGACCGAGAGAGAGAGACCGAGCGGGACTGTTATCTTGAAATTTGATATGGGCTGCCCGCGTGCCTGTGTCTGTGGAGAAGAAGGGGGGGGGGGGGGAAGAAAGCGCTGTGAAAGAGTCCTGCCGTTTTTAGAGCTTTTCGTTTTTTGTGGACAATGAAAGCTTACAGGGCATTACCCTGTCCCGGAAAAGGAGTTAGAGTGATTGAGAGAAATGAAATGAGCAAGTGGAGCAAGTGAGGGAGAGTGTGGATGAAAGGAGAAGAATCCTGGTGGCAAGAGATGATTGGAGTGGCTGTTGCTGGACTCTTTTTGTACAGCCATGGACAGAGCCGTGTTTCCTTGTGAGACAGACTGCGTCCAGGGGGGCGCAATGCCCCGGAGCCAAGAAGAGGTAGTGGTGGAGTTTTTACCCCTCCGCCCCAAGGGGTATATAAATATGGGGGGGACAGATGTCCCAGAAGGTGTGATTGTGTTTCTTTTTGGAATGGGACAGAGCATCCTTAAAAAACAGACCCTGGAAACAGCCCTGATTTCATCCAGGCGGTGAGAGAGCCTGGAAATTGGAAAAGGCCACCATGGCCAAGCAAAAAGGACTCCTCTCCTCTTGATGAATTGAGAATTGATTATGTACAGAGTCGTGATGGACTGATGGTTGTTGATTTGGGAAGAGTATTGTATTGGGAATTGGAGGGGAGGAGGAGGGAAGTGTTTTGTGGGGCTTTCATTTTCCATTGTGTGTTCTTTGTTTCTTTATGTATAGTTTAGTTATTGTCTGTATAGTTTAGTTAATAAATGTTCTTTTTTTTTCCTTTTGTTAAGTGGGAGCCTGCCTCTTTCTTATTCCTGGTCAAAAGTCTCACAGCGGACACCGGGGAGAGTGCTTTTTTTTTCATGGGGTATTGGCTAGCGCCAGTGTCAAACCATGACAATCACATACTTAGTGCCTTACTTGTGGGTCATCAGTCTCTCTGTAGAATCTTTAGAGGTCTGTTATCTTAGTATTTAATGCAAAGATATGTGATGACAATATTTAGATGTGTGGATGTTTTATATAATCACACAATTATGTATTTTGTCACAGTTCTTGAAAATATTACAGGATTTTATAAGGGGAAGAGTTAACATTTTTTGGTTGCTTTATGCAGTGGGATGCCTGAAAAACTTAGAAGTTTTAAAACTCCAGTGGTTTACAAGAGTCTTTCTCTAGTGACACTTATCTTTACATAAGTCTCCTGACACTGGAAGGCAAGGCAGTTTTCCAAAGCATCAATTTGTTTTGAAAATGCTAGACTTTCTTTTAAATAATTTACTTTATTATAAAACAAATCATGGCTACATCTAGTATATAAATTATAAAATAATCTACATTTTAAATATTCAATAGAGCTCCAAAAGCTCTCAAGTTGATAAAGTGGCACTCTGATGCTACAGATTTTTTTTACTGGCCATTGTCCAGAGCAATGGAAAAACATAACTTATATTTAGTTGACTCTTTACCTTGAAGACATTGATGTTAGATTTCATTGCATATCATAACAGCAAGAAAAACTTGTCATTTACATGTTGTACACTTGTTCTTTTGCTCTAGGAACATAGGTTTCATGTCTCACATCATACTTTCTTCAGTATGTGCCAGAGTACACTTTAATAAAGTAGATGAACATTTACTGAGCTGTATGTAATTATTCATTGTACAATGGAAAAAAGTAACATGGCCTTAATGCATTCTCAGCCCATGGCTATCAACGTGAGAGGAGACACAGTCATAATAAGGACAGGATATTAAGTGAGGATTAACAAGAACTTTAACTGCCTGGAAAAGCTGGCTGTAGGAGAGAACAACAGTTTTTCTTTCATTACAGTCTTCAGACAAGCAGTTCTCTGAACTCATACATGGCTTGACTATCATTAAAACCATATTTTTATATGCTATGTGCATTCTCACCATCAATTTACTGTAGAAATGCCTATTTTAGTCTATGGAATCTCACAAAGAAATTAAGATATTCCTATTCAAGCTGAAGGAATTTCATGATACTTTATTCAGGAACAATGTAATATTGCTTACAAGTCCATATTCTAACTCCTTTGTTTGTTTAGGGAATTTAAGGATAAAAATCTGATTATTCTGATGATTGTAAGACCCTGGACTAAAAATAAAAGCAGACTAGAAAATTTTAAGAAAAATATGGCAAAATGAAAAGTTAATTGGTGTGCCTAGACTGGTAAATATCTGTGCTATTTTTATTTTTATGGAATCTGAAAGTTTATATTGAATTTACCAGATGCAACTGATAAAAGTAATGAAAGATATATTTCCATATAGTTTCACCAGTAACTGCATTCATAATCTGCTTTTAAGCAGAATATAACAAGATCCTGTTAATTCCAAAAGTAGGAAACCAGGAAAACCTGAAGATGGGGAAAAAAAAAAATTGTGATCATGTTCCTGTATTTGTATTTGAAAATTTCCCATTTTACAAATATACTGGAAAAACTATTTATAAGTGTCTGTCTTTGCTATTGAACTGGGAAGCTCAATAGCAAAGGAAGTGTTTAGACTGATGTTTATCATCAGTAGTAAGTAACAACTCAAAAATATGTATTAATTATTGTACTGGTTTTAAAAACTCACTGGAGAAATGTTAAGACTGCTCAAGCCCCACTCGTGTGGGCAGAAACCAAAGAAAACAAGACTGTGAGACTGTGAGAGGTTAAAAATGTTAGAGTCACAGTTTTACTGAAGCTAAACTCACAAACAGTACAGAGAAAAACATTTTACCTACAAAACCAGCAGAGGCAAAACGCCACCTGGTCCCCCACCTCTCAGGCAAAACCAAAATTTCCACGTGGCTGGGAGGGCCAAAGAAGGCCATTCCACCTGAAGGGATTTAACTCTGCCCAGGAAGAGCAAATGGACCAGTGCAGCAGCGGCCAGCGCAGCGGTGCATGTATCGCTGCAGAGAAGTGGTGCAGGTATCACTGCCGCAGCAGCCCGTGAAGTGGTGCAGGTATTGCTGCAGCAGCAGCCCGTGAAGTGGTGCAGGTATTGCTGCAGCAGCAGCCAGCGAAGCAGTGCAGGTATCACTGCAGAGAGGTGATGCAGGTATCACTGCAGCAGCGGGGTGTCAGTTTGGGCAGGGCTCTCCCAACACCACGGTGTGGTTCCAGCAGCAGCCACCTCTCCTCAACCCAGCCAGTGAGAATTCTGCTTGTGCCTGCTGCCCCAAGGAGACAGCCCATTAAGGTAACGTAGATGTAGAATAGGTGTAGAATACTCAATCTGGTCACCTCCACAGAGTGCTAAACTTTGCCTCCTGACCCCTTCTGGACAATGATGAACTGAAGATGTGTATCACAAATGCAGGTTTGAAGAATGAATTTGAAAATATTTCTGAAAGTGATTTCCTTCAGTGAAGCTGATGCTATTGTAGAAATTACATGTATCACAAGGCAATCTTCAAAGAAACTGCAAATAATGTATAAATATCTCAAGGTACACAAAGTTCTGGTGAGTTTTTGGTTTTGTGTGTTTTTTTGGTTTGGCTTTTTTTTAACCTGCTAGCGACAGCTATAAAGGGAATCAGAGCTCGAAATTATAAAACCTAGCAAATTAGAAATAAAAGGTATATTTTTTGATGAAAGGAAAATGCGATTAAATCAAGTAAAAAATGGTGTGGAGCCGTAGTCCTCATTTGGCAAGTTTATTTTAAAGGGTCTTGAGTTGGGTGCATGGGAGAAATACAACAACATTCTCAGGAGGTAAAAACCAAATTTTACTAGCAAACTTCAGAAGATCAGAAATTTGGCAAAACTTAAAAAACCCCCATTCAATCAAAATAAAGTATTTCACTGAGAACAGGCTTAGCAAACTCTACTCATCCAATCTTAAATAACCTGTATTTCAAGAAGAGGGAATTAGGAATAGGAAGGAAGAGAAAGAGAGAAAAAGGAAGAGGGAAAAGCAAGATACAGGCAGTGTCTTGGATCCTGATGTGGTTTCAGATGTCATAAAATTCAAGGAACAATAGGGATACAACCATGTGTGTCTCAGGGCAAGAAGTTTTATCTGCTCTGGCCTCTTGTTGCCACCCCCACCCAGGTGGGGCTTCCAGACATGTGGCCACTCTGGGGCTCAGCTGGGGCTGCAGGGGTTGGGTGGGGGCATTGTTTCCCATGTGCCAGGTGTGCCAGCAGCTGACAACCATTCTGGGCTGGGCTAGAGGCTCCAGGGAGATAAGGTGTGGAGCAGGGCATGTCCTACTTCCACAGAACTTGCGCTGCTAGCTCCCCAACCCACATTTCAGTTATTTAGAGCTAATAATAATTTTATCCAGTCTCTCACAAATATTAAAGCTTCCTCTTTCTGATTCTTTGAATAAAGACTGAGTTTCTTTTTAAAGAGATGATTTATCGTTATGCAATCACTGAGATCAATAAAAATTACCTTTTACAGAAGTCAAGCTGATAGTCTAAGAGCTTTGTCTGGATCAATCCAGACTGAGTTACAGCCTCCCAACAAGTCAGCAGACAGATGCTATATCACTGCAATGGGCTATGTGTCATCTTAACCTTGCCAAAAGATAAGGTAAAATTTATACTCCCATGAAATGACTTTAAACTAATGCATTTTACCTCAGAAGGTAGGGTGAGCTAAGTGTGCACATGTGGGCTATTGTAACTCACCTCATGAACAGTGACTTGTAAAGCTGCTGTAAATCATTAGCTTTTGATTCTGTGCCCCTATGCTTCCACAAACAGGAAATACTCCATACCTAAAAGCTTTCACAGATTGGCCCGCCATGGGCAGTAGCATTTTTAAGAGATGTGATGGATCTGTAATTCTGATGGGAATAAGTACTTTTTAAAATAGGAACACATACCAGTTTTGAGCTCCTCACTACATGAAAAACACTGAGGGGCTGAAGTGTGTCCAAAGAAAGGCAACAAAGCCGGTGAAAGGTCTGGAGCAGTCTGATGAGGAGCTGCTGATGGAGCTGGGATTGTTTAGTCCGGAGAAAAGAAGACACAGGGGAGGTCTTCTCTGCAACTCCCTGAAAGAAAGTTGTAGCCAGGTCAGGATCAGTCTCTTCTCCAAAATAATAAACAACAAGACAAGAAGAAATTACCTCAAATTGCACCAGGGGAGGTTTGATTCAGGAATCAAACTTTACTTTCAGTAAAAGTTTCTCAGCTGAAGGATTGTGAAAACATTGGAAGAGGCAGCACAAAGAAGTGATTGAACCACCACACCTAGAGGTGTTTAAAGATATGTAGATGTGGTGTTTAAGGACATGGTTTAGAGGTGGACTTGGAGTGCTTGTCTACATAAATGGTTGGACTCAATGATCTTAGAGGTCTTTTCCAACCTAAGCAATTCTACAATTTCATAATTCTAAATGCAAATGAATGTAGGTCTGTATTAAATTAGCTACAGGATCATTTTTTGTAAAAATCATAGGACCCATAGATGGTAATAATGCTATGCATTTGATACAAATTGATACTTTAAGACCTTTGATAAAATAATTTATGTTTTAAATCCACTGTCTACTCATTGTAAACTTTAAGAAAACAATCTTTCTCTTACCAAATGACCTCAAGGGTAAACAAAATTAATGAAAAGGTTTGATCAGAAAGGCCTTAAAATTCAAGAATACTACAAGGCACTACAATAAAACTATTTTCCAACAGTGCAAAATACTTAAGAGTTCAAAAAGATAAGCTAAATGAACAATTTATATTGCCACAGACAGATGATTACAAAGTCAGGCTGAACAGATGACCTGTTAGAAAATAAAGATCCTATTTACACTTAAACTGCTTAATAATGCTGAATGAAGTAACAAGTTTTTTTAAAAGGAAATTGAAAAATGTTTACATTGCTCGTTAACAAAGCATTGTCTAAAGAGTGCTAAAAAGTGTGTCGGTACATTTGTTCCTGCATATTAGAATTTGAAAGTCAAAAATAGATTTTGGTATGTCTACCTTTCTCAGGCTATACAGTGATTCATCAAATGTTTTTCAGAAGAAGCTGTTATTCTCACACAATAACTGGCTTCTCTGTCACCCTTTCTTGCTGAACAAAGTCAACAACCTTCATACACTCTCTTGGATGCACGTCTTCCAAAACAAGGCTGAAACACCTACCAGAATGTCTCTGTGAGAGGCTAAAAGTAGTGACACCTGCTCTGCAGATAAACATCAGTCTTCAGGGCTCTCACTGCAGTATCTGCTGTGCAGTTTTATGTAACCCATTTTCTTATTTTCCATATGGCCAACAACCTTGAATGAAAACAGGATCTTATCTGCTTATTGTCTCTACTTGAATTAATAATCTTCTGTTTGTGATATCTCAAATTATTGCTGTGAAAATGATTATAATTTCACAGAAGGCCATGGTAAAAAATAAGATGTAAATGCTTCTAATCAAAGATATGAAACTGTAATTAGAAGAGGAAACAATCTGTTTTAGCAGACCACCATGAGAAGAGCTGCTCAGCATTAAATATAGCTTGATAAAGACATTAGTTTGCAAAAAGATACTGGAGTAAGTAAAAGTCATTGAGTATTTAATCTGGCTTTTAGGATATAATCCTAGAATATTCAATCCATGGACTGAATTTAAGAATTGGATTTAGAGTTGAATACAGCTGGAATCAGAATAATTTTTGCTGTGAGGGCCTTTAAAAAAAATCTTTCATTTTCTTACACATGTTGAAATCTTCTTCATTGAAATGGGGAATTTGTGTGAGATTATCAGAGTTTAGTCTATTTGCACACAGAATTCTATCATACAGTCTAATAAGATTGTCTTGAAATGCTGAAGACTATTACATCAGGGTTCCAAGAGTAACTGTCACACTGCGTATAAAACAATAATTTATATTAACTCATAGTTTGCATATTTTTTATTTTCCTTTCTGTTGTCTGAAAGGGTTGCAGCAGGGATCCTTTGTTTATGTTTCTAACTCCAAAGATGGAGTTTTTTCAGCTCTGTTCCTTCAGGGCCCTTCAAACCCATCATTCTGAGAAGCTTGCAGGCATGCATTTATCATTAGAGTTGGTAGACACAAGTATTATAAGCAGACACTGGTATAATAATAAAATGTACTCTATTAGACAATTCAAGTTTGTCAAGACAAGAGCCCTTCAGAGAAGCAGACTGATTTTATGTAAAATGTAACCTAGACAAATATTTCATTTCAGAACAAAAAAATTCAAGATCATGAAACAGTGAAGCTGAATAAACCTTATAATAACTTCATACGTTTTCATAACTGAAAACATTCAGATCAAGTCTTCCCATTATTTTGTCTTCCCACATTAAAGGAATCTTATTCACAAAATACTTTTTGTTTGCTTTGATCCTTTGGATTTTGCTTTGACTAGTCTGTCTTGCTTTTCTCAGTCTTTTTTCCTGATCAATGGAATGTGATCACTAGATTATGGAGAGAAACCCATAGCTCACATGTGGCTGGGTTGTGGAGTTAGGTATATCCTGTTCAACTGAATGGGGCAAAGCAAGTATTTGAAATTATGCCAGCTATTTCCTACTTTGGTTTGAGAGTTTCTTTATTCAAACCAGGCAAACCAGGGCTGTGAATGAAGTAATAGTTACAAACTATTTGCAGCTTTATAGGGTAGTACTGATTCACAAGTATAGTCAGTTCTAATAGGAATAGAACTAAATTACCTTGAAGTAACCAAGAAACCACCTCAAAAATGCAAAATCAGACTCAAACCTCCACCAAAACTGGGCTATATATTTGGGATGTTCAATTAATTTTCATATCTGGGATAGAAGCTAATTAAATTCATGGCTGTAAGCCCAAAAGAAGGTCAAAGAATAAAAAAATAATATAACGCATTGTGCATATTCCAGTTATGTGAAAAAACATATAGATGATGAATATCTATTGTACATAACTTATAGAGCGCATAGTATAGTATGGAAAAGTTTGTTTAAAATCTTATATTGTGAGAAGACTATTGGAATATAAGCCATTGAAATACACCTGAATACTACAGCTCCTTTAACTGATAATTATAATGAAGAAGTGTTGTCTAACCTTTAACATAATCTCTATACAAAATATACATTTTATAAATGTACTTACATATGCCAACATAGATTCTTAAATATATAGGGAATGCTGCAAAAAAAGTCCAAACAACAAAAACCACCAAAAAACCCCTAACCCCCACAAAAGCTAAAATCCAAATGAAGGACATAATATCTATGTATATTTTTTTATTTCTAATCAGATATATTATTATTACAGTCAAGGAAAAAAAAGGGCCTCACCATTATGATCAATATTTTAAAAAATGTGCTAAGCAGTGAAATTTGTGAATTTGAGACAAATCCAATGAACAGTGTCACCTGGGAGAAAATCCTGTAATGGGAAACTCTTAATTTGCCATTGTTAATGCCATTCTATCTGATTTTATACTTCTCAGCATGAATTTCTTACTGTGTCACTCAGCAAGTTGGGTGTGGAGGTGGGAGGGAATGAGAGCCTGAACTCAATGTCAAAGATTGTTTATGAACTTCATGTTTAAAGTTAATTGGAGAAAGTGCATGATTACCCTTGGGAATGTTGGTCAGAAAAAAGAATAATCTTAAATCTCAGAAGAGGCCTTGTCATATGGAAGACATCAGGCTTCTTTTTGCTTATTCTCTGTATGACTTTCCTGGTAACTAAAAGTATTCCCTTTCCATCAGGAAGGCTAACTGCTCGGCCCCAGGCTCTGCAGTTTGTAAATTCAGACACTTCCTCAGAAAGCAGAGCTATGGGTTTAAGGCTGCTCTGGGCAGGAAAGACTTAATATCCCAATTGTGTTACTTTCAGTACTTGAGATGCTATTACTACAGGACTGCTCTGTGCAAGAATTGTTATGTTGGTTCCAGTGGTCTTGTTTGATCAAAAAAGTAGTTGACAAAATATTCCTAAAAGAGCATTTTGATGTGACTCATGTTTTCTGTTGCTTGGTTCTGCTAGTTGATACAGCCTTTGGAAATGCAGGTAAAGAGATAGGTTGGTGGAGAAAAGTAACTTCTCCAGAAGATCTTTTTGGGGAAGCTGTGGAAGGAGTCTTGCTGCCTCATTAGGAGGTCCTGCTGGAGCCAGGAAACCACTTTCCTGTGGTAGGTAGGGTGCATCTGCCCCTGGGTTGCTCTTAAGCTCACGGTCAGAACCTGAGCTGATAAAAGCTGATGTGAGTCTGGATGATGTCAAGCCGGAGCCTCTAATGTTCACTGGTAACATCTTGAATCCTTTTAGTGGCATCTTGTCTTCATTAACTTTCTTTTCTGGTGACACATCAATTCCAGTATTTGGACTTACAACTGGCTTTTTCTATTGATTTTTAAAATTATTTCGAAAAGGTTGTGAGTAGATATGAAATGATTTATCACTACCAAGAACTATGTGTCTCTTCAGTGGAATTGAAAAGAATTTCAGTAGAGCTCACTCCCCACTGTTAGCTAAGAGCTTAAGAGCCCTTCTGTGTATTAAGCTACACTTAAAAAGTTCAGGAATTACTAGAATTTATTTAGGTATATCTTATTCTTTGACTATATGTATTAGAATAAATCTATACGTTTTCTAGAGCCTTTGGAGAATCAGCATGCTTCATATAACTAAGGAATAACTGGTCACCTTGCCATTTAGTTATTTCAGTTCATTTATCGTGATTCAAATTTTTCTGGAGAAAGGCAAGGAATACACTTTAATCCAAACATTGGTCTAAGAAACCTTACACACTTGGGGATAAAAGAATTAAAGTCCCAATCTAATTTTAGTTGTGACTAGCTCTACTTTGAACAGGTAGATCTCTTATCTAAAACAATGGGAAGTAGACAAATTATTGGTAAGTTTTCCTTAGGGGGCAAAGGTGACAGTTATGAATGTGGCACTTGGTGACACACCATGGGATGACAGCAAATTCAGAATGAAGAATGATGCCTTTTCCTTCCCTGACATTTGCAGTGGTATTTGACACGGTGCCAGGGTGCAGTGCACTAATACTGCTCCTTTCGGTATCAGAACCCCGGACAAGGCACTTCTGCTTCTCCATCTCACCCCCATGGCACATCTATCCCTCACACCTTTTACTCTTTTCTCCTGTTTCTCTTTATCAATTACTTTTCTAATCCAGCTGTCCTACTTTTTTTTTTTTTTTTTCATTTTATCCAATCATCTTCTGTAAATCAGGTTATTCCCATTACAGGTACAGGGGCCACAGGTTTTGAGAACTCAGGATGATTGTACTTGTCTTCTTTTAGATATATTAGCAGCTGTTTAATTATCAGGTAAATGAAAATCTTTGCTTTAACCTATAGTTAAAGACATAGTTATTCTGTGCAGATTGTCTCTGAATAAAATATGGTATGGATGAGTGGACACAGAATTATACCAGAGGCTACTTCCTTATTACGGCTATCTTATTATGGGTAAACACCTAATATATGTAGCCAAAAATTTGCTTTTCATACAGTTCGAATCTTAACAGTTTATTCAAGATTTTTATTTTATTTTGTTTTGTTTCATTTGTTATCAGATTCAGTTATTGCAGAGTAAAAGAATAAGGAGTAATGCCATTATAACAAAAAAACCTTTTAGAATACTGTTGAAGTATGCACACATCCTGGTGTCTAACCCATTTTTTTCTGCATTTTGACTATCTTTTCACTGTTTCTCTGTATCCTGAGGTAAATGGCTTCAATACAACTGGGGTATTGCAAGTCATCAGCATCCTAAGTCCTTTCACATGGAGGAGTATGGTGTTAATTATGATGGTTTCTTCCTCCTTCTCTCTTCTGAATTTACTTAGGGCTTTTTTTATGCCTTTATTAAACCCAGTGCAGTTTGATCTCTCTCCTGTGGTCTGTAACCATTTCATACATATGGTGCATTTTATATATATATATATATATGTATATATAGCTTAGATTTTGTTTGTTCTCTTCATGAACAAACCCCAAAACCAACTCTTATGTCTGCATTTATTTGAATTGTTTATAACTCTGAGGTCTGGAGCCTGTGTTCTGTCTCTTTGCCACCTCCATGCTTGCACTTCTCTCTATATAAAAACTGCAGCTATGCTATACAAATATAAGTGAAAAGAAACCAAATTTGGTATAGCCCCAGTTATTGGAACAGCTGCTATTACAGAGAAATCAAATAAAAACAAATTTCCAGGTAGGATGAAGCAAATTCAGACAAAGTAAACTTTGTAAGCATCAGT
The DNA here is from genome assembly GCA_039654755.1 of Calcarius lapponicus. NCBI lineage: Eukaryota > Metazoa > Chordata > Aves > Passeriformes > Fringillidae > Calcarius > Calcarius lapponicus. The sequence goes on from CM077464.1 coordinate 140,453,290, forward strand.
CTGGAGGCCCCCTAAGTCATTACACAGCCTGTTACTAACAATGTCAACTGCATGTTTACTGAGCTACAGGGCTAAAGATGTTAGTTCACAAACAGAAATCCCAAATCACACCAGGTATTGTTCAAGATAAAATCTGTTTTAAAGTTAACAACGGGCATAATCAGGAATCACTGAACAAAAGGACACACAGACAGCCAAGAGTACCACAACTGGCAGAGCCAAGGTGCTAAAAGACACCTTTGCACTCTGAAGGCTTGCTATGATGCTCTATTTTACTTTTATATCTGCCATATCTTGATTAGACTGTTAAAATCATTTTAATCGACTAAGTTCTTGGATTCTCAAATAAAATGTGTACTTTTCATGTCCAGAACAAGATTTTTAGTGCAACACTCATTTTTCAAACAAGGAAAAGAAAGTATTGATCAATTATTAGAACAGAACTTTTAAGTGATTATTCTGGGTTTTATCAGTGCTCAATATCTCAAGAAGAATTATCAGTGTATTTCTAAAATCTACAAAAAGGAGAAAGCTTTAGTCCTAATTTACTACTTTTCAATGAAGAAATTAGTATTCATTAGCTTTTGGGATCTAGTTTTATACACTTTGAATTCAAACATCTAGAGAACTGAAATAATTGCCACATTCCACTTTATGGTTTAGCTCTGCCTTATTCTAAAGCTGGTCTGTTGCATTATTGTGAAAGTTGTGGAAGTCATAAATGACACCTTTTTAAAGCATTCTTATCAACTGACTTTGTCATATTTGCCTTTGTAAGCAGAAACATAATCACAAAAGTAGTTGGGAAAAGTCTCAACTAGTACTACAAAATTCATGAAAGCATCCTTCCAAAAGTTGACTTAGCTCCTTAGCTGAGACCTGGTGAATGAATAATAGGGAGAACACAGATGAAAAATTTTCATAACAGCACAAAAGTCAAAATCTGGATTCATTTAATGCCTTTTTTCCCCTGTGTGTTTGGGGGCTCTGATTTAACCTGTCCTTGGTATTTAAATTCACTCTGTGAGAGATTTCAAACCTGCTCAAATTTCTATACCTCCTAGTTCTGTTGTCTAATCTGTAAGGACTAATATGAGCAATATGAATAATTCAATGAGCATTATTTAGTATAATTGAAATCACTACTTATTAATTAATTACATGCCCAGTTTAGGCATTTAAGTAAGGGATAAATCCAGGCTTTTCAAGAGTGCATTTCCTTTATGGATGAAGAAAGAAGCAATTACTCCATCAAGAAAATCAGAGAATCATAAGAAGTAGGACTAAAATATGACAGCTTTGAAGACTCCAAAAGGTCGGTCATACCAAAATCAGAAAATAATTTCAACACCATTTAAGAAAAAGCTATAAAAAATTTATGTAACCAGGGAGCTTTACTAGGAGCAGGATGAATGATGGCATTTTGTCTGCCCAGAATTTTATTTTCTAAATTATTTATTGGGGGGGGGGGAAGGGAGTTGTTTCTTATTGTGTGTTCTTTTTTAGTGATTTTTTTTTCTCTGTGCAGATTTCATTCTGAGTTCCAGATAGACAGCTCTCAAATACCAGGTTTGCTTATCTCCAAAGAGGCTACGAAATGTACAACAGTCTGAATGCTGATTAAGGTGTTCTGTCTGCATGTCTGGGTTTAGCTATGACTTATCTATACTAGCCAAGCATTCAAAACTTGGATTTAGAATAATTATTATTTTTACAAGAAAAATAAAAAGAGAGAAAAAGGAACTGGACTGAGTCTTGTTAATAAAACTATCTACTGCTATTTTTAATGTATTTTATAAACCATGTTGTAGTGTAAAACATACAAACTTTCCCTCTTTCCTTTTGGAAATGCTCCTTTATTTCTTTGAATCTTGCTCCTGGAATGGTGTGCAGGCTTTCTGTGTTCTGCAGTGTTTATTCTGTTATCAAAATCTCCAGACTGTCTTATCTCTCATTCCTATCTCTTGACACCTTTGTTTCTTTTCTTTTTATCTGCAGGGATTTTATAGTTTTTGATAACACTAAGGTTATTTGATGTTTAGTATATAACTTGGTTTTCAGATTGCATTTTCAAATCTGCTTTTCCATGGTGATTCAATGCTAAAGGAAAGCAAGTAAAACTCATTTTGTATCTTACATATATTTTCATAATAGCAAAATTCCACCAAGAAAAAATTCTTTTAAAATGTCTACATTCTCACATCTACTTTTGTGGAAGTGTTTTCTTCTTTTTGATAGGTCTTTTGTAATTTAAACAGTTTATCTCTTTGTCATTTTGCTTTGCTCTGTACAGCAGCATTTTTTCCTTTTCTTTTTTCCTCAATGCAGGTTGAATTCTTATTTTCCAGTTTTGAGTGAACAGGTTTTTTATGTATTTCACAGGGCATGAAATATTGAGGAATATTTTTAGGGAAATTCCTGAAGTAGCCAGTAAAAACTATACAATCAGTAACAGAACAAAATACTATGATTATGTTAATGATGATGATGATGATTATTGAAGAGAATAAAAAGAAGATATAGTTCTTCCTTTGAAATTAAAATACCAGTCTTTATGCATAGGTTGATAAGCAAATTAATCTTTGGTGTAATTTTGTTTTTTCTGGAACAATGCTGAATTGAAAAACATTTTCATTTTAGACAACCAGATGAAAGTTAGGCTTTCCATTTATAAAGTTATACTGAATAGAAATGTAGCATTTGGAATAGCAAATTTCAGAGTCTTAATTATCATAGCTGTCTTTTCTGACATGCAATTAAACATTTATCTTTTTATCTCTCTTCTGGGATAATTTTCTTCACAGTACCTGGTATGGGGCTGTGTTTTGGATTTGTGTTAGAAACAGTGTTGATAACACAGGGATTTTTTTTCATTATTGCTGACTAGTGCTTACATAGAACAAACGCCTTTTCTGCTTCTCAGCCACCCCACCAGCGAGGGTGCTGGGGATACACAAGAAGCTGGGAGGGGACACAGCCAGGATCACTGGTCTCTACTGACCCAAGAGATATTCCAGACCATATGGCATTGTGCTCAGCACATAAAACTGGGGAATAAGGAGTGAGAAGGGGCATTTGGAGTGATGGTGTTGTCTTCCAGGTCTCCATTATGCATGCTGGAGTCCTACTTTCCTGAGCACCTCTTTGTCCATTGGAAGTGGTGAATGAATTCCCTGTTTTACTTTGCTTACACGTGCACTTTCTCTATTAAAATGTCTCTCTCAGGTGATGCATTTTCTCACTTTTACTCTTCTGATTCTCTACCCCAGGAGAATCAGAGGAACTGAGCTGTCACTTGGGGTAAAACCACACCAATCTCTTTTTCTGTGAAGAGTATATCATGATGCTGCCCACTACACAGTACTGCTGTGATGATACATGGAATATTGTGGAAGATTAAATAACCTGTTGGTTAGCTGTATCTAAAGGAATACTTGGCATGGTGGTATTCAGCCAAAGATCAGACTTGATGATCTTACTGGTCTTTTCCAACCTTAATGAGTCAGTGATTTTATTAAATAAAGTATGTAGAATGGTCTATTTGGGAATAGGAAAATATAGAAATGAAGATCATTGGAATTTTCAATATAAGGAATTTTCTCTTTATTTACCAGATTATGATTCTTGAATGAGAGTTTTTTGTTATTTTTAAGACTTCAATAACTTTCTAAAACACAACACTAGCATGTTCCTCAATAATTGAATAGTCTTAGGATGCAAAAATCACTGCAGGGCTGTGTAACTAATTACTTCTGACATACACAAGTAGCAAAATAAAAACTTGAGGCTCTATGTTGCCGTATAGGTTTTTTTTTTGCAAATGATCAAGGAGATTAATATTGAATCAATATCCATCTTATTCATTTACTCAGTTATTCCAATTAGAAATCTAAGGAAGTATCTTCTCTAATTTTAAATCTCTGGAACTCTTCAAAAGAAATGAACAAAGAAATGAACTTCATTCTTCAAAAAAAATTATTGTAGAGATGTAAGCATAAATTCAGTAGAGAAAACTCACACTGGTGATAAAATTTTGATCAGAAATACAGTGTTTATGTTTCAAGATTTAGCAATAGGTTTGTATATTGACAGCAATTACTGCCAGCAGTTTTGATCAACAAAAAATGCAAAGTAAATAACAAAGCAAATATTCTTAGCATGGCAGGTAAATTGTGTTCACTTTAGAAGAGTACAATCAATCATTGTGTTGTAGCTCACCAGAAGCTTCCTATCTTCCATTCCCAGCACAGCATGATTTGCTGGTGTTAAACGCCAAGAAAATCTATACCAAAAATTACACTGCTTAACCAATTCACAGGGTCTTTGATATTAAATTTATATACTTTAATAAGAATAAATATATCAATCACTTTTAACAGATCATCCATCTTAAAAAGCAAAGGAAAAAATCTTTAAAAACAAAGGAAAAATGTGAAGTGATAAGTCGTTTGGATAAAGCAGCTAATTTTATCAATTCCATAATTTTACTGTAGTATATTCAACATAGAACTATTTAAAGATCAGAAAGGGTATCTGTCTCAGCAGACTTGAGACACAAGTCTCATATCACTTTTTCAGTGGTAATCTTAATTTTCTATTTCATCCCTTGCTACCAAATCACCAACTAAAATATCTCTTAAGGCCACTTGGATTCTCTGTTTCAAACTCTTTCTAAGGAAGTTAATTTATGGTTGCTAAAACCGTATTTCCTTTTCTGAAGCCTTGTCTTGATTTCCCCCGTGACAACGGATAAGAATATATTTCCTTTCAGCTGTCAGTTTTTTCTCATGGTGATTTAGAGAGAGAAAGGTCTCCTGTACTGATCTTTGTTTTTGAATTTGTGCATCTTTTAATTTCTTCTACGAGGTAATTTCTGAAGAGCTAAAAATGGACTGAATCATAACTTTCTTTTGAAAATGATGGGGTTTGTTTTTGCAAATGTTTTACTGCTTTTACTAGTGTTCATCCGGGATAATGCTAAAATATGTAAGTAGAAAGGATCTGCACTGGATTTGGGGTGATTTGCCTCTGTCACTGTAGCAAGCTCCCTGAGACATGAGGAGGCTGTGGGTGATAAAAGGGAAATAAGTGAATTATAGATGACTATGCTTTGCATCCCCTAATGAAGAGCTGATAGAGATATCATATGAGTGAAGAATTAAGTAGGAGCACTGCTCAGAGAACTTCATGAGACACTATGGGCAATACCTACTATGAGACCAGAGAACATCAAACTCCCCTCCCCTCTGCCTGTCCTGGAGGATTCCTTTGCTGAAGATTCAGCTTGCTCCAGCTTACATGCAAGGTTTCAGAGGAATCCTAGAACTTCTTTAATTAACTAATACCTCTGTGAACTAGAAAGATTTGGTTTTTCTGCCTCCTTCAAATCTGTTTTTCATGTCTATGGTTTAGCTCAGCTCCTGCTGTATTCTGTAACGGTGCATTTCCCAAGAGAAGTTGGAAGTTAGGTCTTCTAACTTGAGTTAGAAGATCAGCCTCATTGTTTTGTTCCAGGAAAAAGAGAAACTGTGAGTGATTCCTTATAAACTCAACTGTCCCTTGCATCTGCTGCTTAGAAAAAGAAAACAAATAAATTGTCGTAATAAATTGAATGCAGCAGTTTAATTTGTTCTGTTGGTCTGACTTCTATGAGGAAGAATTTACATCATAAGCAGACTCTTCTTACTACCCTCAAATAATAAAAAATTTAAAAATCCTTTTAATTTCCAAAGTAAAGTAGATATAAATTGAAATGAAACATATAAGGAAATGTGCAAAAGCATTTGCTAACACATATGTATGTCTTCTATCCTTGTGCCCAAACTCAACAACTCAGTCTTTAAATGGCAACTACGTTTGATCCAGGCCCACAAATATGGGCTTTGCAAGTGATATAGAAATCCATGCTATTTAATAATGGCACAAGAGTATTATTCATCCTGTGATGGTAGAAAAATAAAATAATAAATCTTATGCCAAATGTGCCAGAAAAACTAATATTTTCAACATCTTATTGAAAAGCTTATAAAATCCAGTGTAATTTATCCTTCTAATATTTTGGAAGTTTGTTAATTTCCATGTACCCCTACTTCAACCCATTCAAAGGCATAAATTCTCCTCATTTACATCTTGAACTGTAATTTAGCTTTTTTTCCTGTCATTTTAGGAAAAGAAAGTACAATGCTCTCTGTCATCTAACCTATTAATTTTCATGTTTGTACTGGTACAGTGAGATTGCTTGCCTAATACGACACATGAACAAGCTTCAAAGCTAGTCATAAGACCTTTGTTTGTTTTTTTCATGTCCTCTCTCTTCTGTATTCATCAGATCAGAGCATTTAACTATGAAAACCCTTCTACTTCTCAAGTCATCTGCTGTGACAGATAACCCAGTCATACAAGTTATTTCACCAACAAATTGAAGTTTATTATCAAATTGAAGTTTATCATTAAAGTAATTTTTGCATCCCCTTCATCCTTCCTTGCTTCCTTCTGATTTATATCCTTCCACTCCATCATTGTCACTGAGATACTTCTGGAATATTTTCACTAATTTTTAATAAATAATAATCTTAATAATAAATTAATTAAGAACAATTTATTTGATAGCAAATTTCTAATAATATTTTTCTGCTACCAGCATTTTAGCATTTTCCATTTATTGCTGGTGTTTATTTCCCAGATGACTACAGACCTTCATCTTCTTTCTTCTTTGCCCTTTTTTTGCTTGCCAAATTGCTTTTTTTGTCCTTCTCACCCTCCTCTTCTTGTGGCTCTGATGCATACAAATTCATTTTTCAAGATTACATGAATCTGATTAAAACTGATCAGGGCTTTAGGAAACACCATTCAGATTAAAACAACAGGAATCTGCTTCTAATGATGGTTCATTCACCATAAATTGTCAACAATATTCAGTAGAGATTAAATCTGAATGGTCTAGCCCTTAAAGGTGGGGCCAGGAATAATTTTATTTTTTTTTAACTTGTTAGAGGAACAAAGAATCATTGAAAAAATTATGTTCTCCTTGCTGTCCTTTATTGGATAAAATTATATAAAGTGAAAAAGTTAATTCTATGAGGCAGCAGAGTAATGTTACGCTATTGGTTATGGAAAGTGTCTTCCACCAAGCTCTCATTAAATCACCAGTAACTGCAAGAGGTAAGCATTCAGTGCTTCCTCTCAGTGCTAGGCCAATAGAAGTTACCTGTTTGAAGTATGTCCTCTGTCCATGGAGGCATACTAATCAAAAGCATCGGGAAAATTTAAAATGTTTCATTTTTTTATGATAAAAACTTTTGAATTTGTTAAGATTCCACCATTCATATCTTAATAAGTCTCATTCTTCAAAACTCTTTTTCAGAGTAAACCCTACATTGTCTCTTTTTTCTTGTGATTCTGGATGAGTCCTTTTCAAGCATTCCCCTTCTTTGGGTGGACCATGATAAAGTAATGGATTATTTGACATAAGTAGATAGATGTCTTATCCTACTTGAGAACTACTAGTGCTATTCCCCTTTAATAGTAATGTTTACTATCTCAAGTGCTGCTGATAAGTAAAGTGAATGACTCACTGACTTTTTCACATTAACTTTTAATTTTGTTTTCCTTGGATATATCTACTTGAATGTATTTAGTAAATGAAAACAAAAAACTCCTGAGATTCAGAATAATTTATATGTCAGAAATGTCAGCTGACTGAACAGTTTCTGAACAAATGGAAGACAGGACAGTGCCATAATCCTTAATACACCCATGTGGCATTTACTGGCAACAACCTTGTATGAAAGGTATGAAAGGTTGAATTAGGCATTTCAGTATGAAAGGTTGAATTAGGGGCTATTACTTAGCCCAAGTAATGCTTATAGTATAGAGTCCTCTGCTGGAAGTTTGAAATATCAGGGGGAAAAAGCAAACAACTGGCTGCCACAAAGGGCTGAACCTTTTCCAGTCAGGAAAGGTTTGATGTGTATTCTTTACCTAGTTCCATTGCTGCCATTTCAGTTGCCCTGCCCCCATTGGTTTCCACTGATACAATTATCCCTGGAGAAGGATTAGGGGGAAAAATACTTTTTGTTTCACTTTTTTCTTTCTCTCCAAATTATTTTTATGCAGATCAGTTCCTTCACCTGGCATTTCTGGAGCTCCCCAGAATTCCTACCAATACAACTGGTACCACAAGGGGAAGGCCATGTGCAGGATTTGGAGGGTGCTTGCCACTTGAAATACAGCCAGGAGAAATCCATGTCAATTCAGAGCCTTTTCTATAACCAAGGTAGGAAAAGTAGCTATAAATAATAAATAAAATAACATTTTAAAATAATATTCTGAGTTACTTAAATTAACCCACTAGCTTTGAAAAATGAAAAACTTTGCACAACAGATGTACAGGGGAAAAAAATCAATTTTTACTCATTTGTGCATCGATCCTTTACCTTGTTCACCAAGTTAAAAAAAAATCTTAAGATTTGTACAAATTAATCTTTTTTTTTTTCCCTACACCTGTTGAAGTGATGAAGGCTCCTGAAAATAAAACTCTAAGAAAGTTCCTGTGATTTAATTGGTCAAAAAATAATCTTCGGAAATCTTAGGAACTTGACTTTAATAATATTTTTTTTGAAAATTATGACTTCTGCATTAAAAATTTGCATCATCATCTGTTGATTTAGTCCTTTTATCTATGTCATTACAACCTCAAGGATGAGATTGGTCTTTTCTCTTTGGAGTGATCTAGTCTGAAAAAATTTTTGATGTTAGGTATCAAACCACTTTTTCTTTTGCCAGTTTTACTGAATGCCATTAAATAATGCTATGAATAGTCCAAATTTTGCTGCATAATGAAAACAACAGGAATCTGCTTCTAATGATGGTTTCCAAGTGAAACAGAGGGGAGCCTTGATGTCTCCCTGTGAAACTCCTTCAGCTCTGATATCTTTTACCTTTTAGCCACAGATCTACAGTTTATCAGTATCTTAATTATAATATATTAAAGAAAAAATGTGAGAGTAGGATGTTGTCAAAGCTGAGAAATTTTTCTGTTATAGTTTTTGAGTTCCTTATAACCACATGATATCTTTGTGTTTTTACAAGCTGGAGAAGTGGATCCATGTGAACCATGAAGGTCAACAAGGCCAAGTCCAAGGTGCTGCACCTGAGTCAGGGCAGCTCCAGGTGTCCCTACAGATGGAGAGCAGCCCTGCCCAGCAGGGCCTGGGGCTGCTGCTGGATGGGAGGCTGGGCATGAGCTGGCAATGGGCACTCACAGGCCAGATGTGCCCTGGGCTGCATCAAAAGCAGGGTAGGCAGCAGGTCTAGAGAGGGGATTCTGTCCCTTCCACTCTGCTGGGCTGAGACCCCACCTGGAATGCTGCATCCACCTCTGGACTCGTCCGTGCAGGAAAGAATGGACCTGTTGGAGTGGGTCCAGAGCAGGCCCATGAAGAAGATCCTGATCAGCTCTCCTGTGAGGAAAGGTGAGACAGCTGGGGCTGTTCAGCCTTGAGAAAATGGGAAGGGAAGGGAAGGGAAGGGAAGGGAAGGGAAGGGAAGGGAAGGGAAGGGAAGGGAAGGGAAGGGAAGGGAAGGGAAGGGAAGGGAAGGGAAGGGAAGGGAAGGGAAGGGAAGGGAAGGGAAGGGAAGGGGACTGCATTTTTTCTTTTCAGTACTTCAGAAAGATGAGGACAGAGTTTTTAGTAGAGCCTGTTACCATATGACAGGAGATAATGGTTTTCAACTGAAAGAGGGTAGATTCAGATTAGATAGAAGTAAGAAATTTTTTATCATGAGTACAGTAAAACACCAGAAGAGTTTTCCCAGGGAGGTGGCAGATTGCCATCCTTGGCAACATTCAAAATCAGGGCAGGTGGGGCTACAAGCAATCTGATCTAGTGGGAGATGTCCCTTGTTATTGCAGGGTCATTGGATTAAATGGCCATCAGAGGTCTTTTCCAGCTTAAATGCTCTATGATTCAAACTACTCAAGATCCAAAGCCTTAAAGTGCATTTGGGATCTCTAGAGTACTCTGCCACAGAGCAAACCTAAGAAATTGAGAATATGAGATCTGAGCTAATTTAATGGGTGTAGTGAGGTACCTTCACTCAGGGTGAAAGTCTTTTAGCTGTTTCTTGAAGGAAATTATTCAGGACGCTATTACATTGTTCACCAGGATTTGATAATTTTTTAGATGTTACATGCTTGAAGGCTCAGGTAGTGTCCCTATTTTCAAGGCCTCTGCTAACATCTTACACTTGTCATTTTCTACATTTCATCCTTATTCTAGAGTTATAAAAATCACCTACTTGCTGTGAAGATCTATTTGTTACAGAATTAAAAAAAATATTATAAGAAGAGGTGCAATAATAGCAGAAAATTCAGCTGGAGCTTGATTGAGTTAGGTAGTATTCAACCTAGTTGTTACAAGGAAACAAGCAAGTTTTGTCTCTAGGCAGGCCAAGATCAATTGGGCAATTTTTACTCGAGGCCCTAAAGAGTTAGGCAGTGTGGACAGCAATACTATATTTTCAGGGCTACATTAGCTCTGAGTAGTTTACAACCCATCTACCTGAGCAAATAGTAGGTATTTTATGCAGAAGGATCTAAGACAGTCTGGAAGTAATAAAGATTTCCTGATTTTTATTCAGGATTACTCTAGGTGTTTTCAGCCCAATCAAATTACAGTGAATCCAATAGTGCAGGGAAGGAAGGTCTAACACTTGATTTAACATGGTCTGCTATGGTTGCAGCACTATCATGTATTTATTAGCAACAAATTTTGCATAAGATCCTGGTCCTAGCACAAGCCATGTACACATGGAAAGAGCAGCTGGAGAACCTTGCATCCATGGGGCAAGTGAGGTGCTTTAAGTGATTCTCTGCTCTGTGGCTTCAGGGCTGGTTCTGCTGGCAGTGAAACTATTCTGAGCATATCAGTGGTGCCCTTGGGTGCGTGCTGCAGGCGTGTGAGCATGGATACAAGCAAATTGCCACCAAACACCCCTCTGTAACACACCAGATGTATCATGTAGATGTCCCCATTCATGCCTCTGGATTTTGTGTTTGGATATTAGTCCATCAGAATAAAATGGTTTCTGCTTTCTTTGATCCTCATGATGTGAAAAAAGCAGCATTTTCAGAAAGCTTTTTCCCCATAAAAGGATCAATACTGGGTCAAATGCTATTCAAAATCCTTGTAAAATATCTGGATTACAGGACTCTATGCCTCCTAAAAAAGACTGCAGGCATCATCAAATTCCAAGGAGAGGCAGATACACTGCAAAGACAAGACAATGCATGGAGACACTGCAATGGGCTGGAAGATTGGAATAGAAATAATTTTATGAGGTTTAACAATGGTATATGGAAAGTACTACACAGGAGAATAGTTCCCCAAAGAAAAACAGGTTGAGCTATAGTTCTGCTGAAGTGCCTCTGTGGACAGTAAAATGAACATTGATTAGCAGTGTGGAAGGGCAGCAAGGAAGGAAAATCTGTTCTGCATCTGTAGGATATCCAGTAGATAAAGGTGGGTGGTTAGTCCACTCCACTTGCAGCATCATAGGCAACACCTGGAAAAATGTGTCTAGCTGTGGCTTCCCCCATCTCAAATAAGAGGAAAAACTGTAATATTGGAAATGGTCCAGTGGGGCCCCACCCCTATGATGATTAAAGGACTGAAGAACTTGATGCATGAACATGTTGAAGAAAGTGGCTTCATTCCTTATGAGAGGAGGTTGCTGATGGATATATGTGAATTTAATCACTGCCTTCCAACACCTACAACATAACTACTGTAAAGATGGGGATACTTCCTTTGCAAGAATATATGGTGGCAAGACTACATGCATGAGTTTATTCGGGGGAAATCCCATTTGAATATAAGAAATATAGTCACATCTGTGGGAATAACAAAATACTGCAGTAAGTTGCCCAGAGGAGTGGTTTAATTTCTTTGCTGGAAATATTCAAGACAGTTTTGACAGAGCCATGAATAGTCCAATTTAATGCCTCCTTTCAACAGAAAGGTAAACATCTGATCCCAGAGCTCCCTTCTAACCAGGACTTTTCTATGATTGTGTCATTTTCCTATGAAATTTCTTGTATATATATTCCAGTTGAAGGTGATTTGAGATACAGGGTTTAAAGGAACATTGGTATTAGAGCTGTATGACTGCAAGAAGCTTTAAAGATTCAAAGAAAGAAGTCAGACAGAAGGGATAAAAAAAAGATAGCCCCTTCAAAGAAACCATCTAGAATCACTACATCCAAAGTCTACAGAGGTTAATAAGTGTCTTTTTCTGTGACTACAATGGGCTTTGGTTGTCTCTTTAAGTGTTCTGCCTTATATTCTTTTTTTTTCCCTCCACACTTTTTTTTTTTTTCCTTGTGGATGTCTAAAAATGTTTAAGAATGCCTAATATTGTCCATATTCTGTCTGCACACTGGACTGAAATTTTTCTTCATTTCATACATCATTGGCACTTGCTATTCTGATTCTTTTTTCTGAAAAAAAGGGTGTTAATCGTTACCACTGTGGGGGAAAAAAAAAAAAAAGAAAGAAAAAAAGAGAAAGTCATGTATTGTTACAGAATTGAGAAGCATTAGCTGTGTGCTTTAATAACAGAATATATTTTGTGTAAAAGATGACTTCTATTCTAATTTTAATAATAATTTTAATAAATGTAGATAATTTAACATAATTTTTAAATTATATCTGAAAAAAACCGAGAACATGTTAATATAATTATGCATGATAATATATTACCAAGTGTGATTGGTTCTAGTTTAATAGGCACTAATAAAAATTTCCACAAGCCAAAGGATTTAAGTTTGTAAGGAGCTCTGTGTTAAAAGAAATGGAAAGAGGGAAGGGAAATTCTTTTAAAAGACTGCTTTAAAGATGAACAAAAGGCTCTTCCTGTTCAGTGAAGCTCTCTGTGAATGTAAGGATTGCTTGAGTCTCTGTCTAGCATGTTAATCAAAAGACCATCTTTAGGAATAATAAGATACTTTTTTTAGCATGTACAGCAGATTTTTCATGCAATAGTTCAGTGCTGTCTATCATCAATGTACAATTTACTAAGGAGATATGAAATTGGGCTGTATGTTTAGGGGATCTGGATATGTAATTTCTAAATATGCAGAAGACCATAAAATCAACAGATTGGGATCCATTTAATAACTTTTTACTTGCCACAAATCTAGTGACAAATACCTATCTAGGCTTCTTTGGTATTTTGGAGCAAGAGACAAGCACATCTAATCTTTCTGCAATGTATATCCTGGACAGGTGTCTTAACTGACCACAGGGGCATCCTAAGCTCCTAACACTTTAAAAGGCTAATATTAGTTGCAATCAATTATGTTCTAAAGGTAAACTGGATGTGTTAAATATACAAAAATGTGAAATGGTAGAAACCAATGGTTTTGGGCCTTATACAAAGTGACTAAAGAAAATAAGAATACTTTCATTGACTTCAAATTTTTTAAATTTATCTATCACATATATTCATTTACTGAGAAGTGATGATACGGTGGTAGAAATAGAATATTTTAGAATATACTTTTAATAGTAGAAGAGAGTAGGGTGTTCATTTCCTCTTGCTTATTCTGTTGATTTTTGTAGGAAAAAGAAAGCAAACTTTTGGTATGAAAGATATTGCATTTTTTATTTCTTTAAAATACAAAATGAAAAATCATAATGTGAAGATTTGATAATTTTCCATAGGACTGAATTCATTAGTAAAAGGTCTGTACTTCTTGTAGTTAATATAGAAACAGCCTTTAGTGCAGAAAATATGCAAGTGTTTGAATAAAGACACAAAAATGCCTCAATGCACACTCATAGAAAATCAACTGTTTGAGAATAATAATAATTTTTAGTGAGGTAACATTGAGGAATTTATTTCTATGTTAGAGGGTACTACATAGAACAAGAACAATATTATTCTTATATTATTTTTTTTCTGTGACACACAGAAAAGATTGAGACTAGCAACAGTAAAATCAGATTAACTGAATAAGTCTAGCCTGTTTCCTATTAAACTTATGTCTGATGCCTCTTATGTGACCACCAGACTTCTATGAAGTAGAAAGGAGCAGCTTTTAAAAATTGCAATTATTTTTTGGTTTTTATTTTACAGGATACACCAGGGTAAAAATGAAGGAAAAATGTTGTTGGTTAATATTCCACTGGCAGCTGGGTCCCTCCGTAGTTCCCCAGCCTGTTATGTGAATTCCAGAAGACTCCATTTCACAACTTGGTTGTTCTGCTTATACTGTAGTAATGCGTGGAAACTCAGTAGGCCAGCTCTCAGGCATAGTAACTTCAACTATCAATAGATCGAAATATGCAAATTAAAAAATGTGCAGATTTAAAAATATTTTTCAATAAAATATTTGCTGTATATTTTACTGCATCCATTTTATGGACATTTGCCTTTTTTACTTCAAATGGATGGGATAATTTTTCTTATGAATAGTTTTTATTTACACATGCATGATTTCGCCAGTGTCTTAAAACTTTTTTACCCTATTGTTTTTCTCACTGAATTTCAAAAGCCTTTACACCTCTACATTAGAAACTTCCTGTTAAGATCACAGAATCACAGAGTGAGTCAGGTTGGAAGGGAGCGCAGTTTGTCATCTGGTCCAACTTCCCTCCACAAGCAGGCTCATTCCAGATCACATTACACAGGATTGTGTCTGAATGGTTCTTGATTATTTCCAGTGAGAGAGACTCCACAAACTTTCCAGGCAAATACGATTTCTTATTGAAAAGATTTGAGTACCTTAGGGTCAGTTTTTAACTCTTCTTGAAGTATTCATATCAAACCACCAATGCATAATATGTATTTTAATTTCTCTAACAATCACTGTTTTCCAGCTCTTGTCTTTGGCAAAGAAAATTCTTTTAAATGCAAAGGAAGATTAACAGTAGTTTCCACCTGAGCTATAGCTCAGCTACTTGCAGCATTGTTCCTTTTCTCATTTTTCTTTGCAGTGATGGAACCTTTCTGGAGAGGTATTTGACCTCTAAACTTATCAGAGTACCAAATGTAAGGTGCTATTAGTGTTCACTGGGACTGAAAACAGTCAGGACATCTATGCACCAATTAATGTTGCAAAAATATATATAATGATGAATCTATAAGAATCTTTATGAATTTATAGATAAGGCAGTTGTGCAGTCTCCTCAAGGTGGACTTGCAAGGTACACAGACTTAAAAAAAGGGTAAGTGAAAATATAAAGCGGGTAGCAATGCCTTCTAACCAAATAAGCTCATCATTAAATCTTTAGAGATCCAAGATGCATATGATTTAAATTTCTGGTTTTCTGAATTCAGAAAAAATTTTGTAGTCATGCCTTAAAGATCAGCACCAGTAGCCTTCATGATTAGCATAGCTCGCATTGCAGATCACATCCTAAAGGGAATAGTTAATTTTTCTGGTGTGAAGCAGGGGTAATTAAGCAACATGCAAAAGAGAATCCTTATGTTTTTTTTTTTCATCTAATCTCTCAGATATTATTCTGAAGGGATTTTTTAATATAAAATATTCCTTCAAGGAATAACTGACTCAGATGAATCATGTGTTTCTGTGTTCTGCATTCTCATAATGATTTCTGCTGGTTTTTTTTAAAGCAATAATATACCTAAGCCACAAAGTCTGGTCCTGAATTTAGAGTCTGTTCAGATTTATGTATGTAATTTAGTTGTGAAAACTGAATCAGGATCCTGCTTTAACTTCAAGCTGAGTAAATTAAGATCAAGTGAACAGATTTAGATGCACTAAAAATTCTACACCCCCAAATTAATCTGAATAGTATTATTTTATACATAGATATGCACAATCTTCATGAAGATTACAGCCTAAAAATATCTGTAAGAGATCCTGCCAAAAGTAAATGCCTTCACCCTGGCCAGAATTTGGAAATATATTTAAATGTTTTGGTAATTTAATCCTTCTCCTTTGTTCAATACTAGTGAGCATATTGTGATTTTTTTCTGAAGCCTATCTATAAAAAAAGTAGATTTTTTTTTTTCACAGAATAGTAGCAAACAGGATTTTATAAATATGCAATGTTTCAGATCTGGGTTCTGTGGATTGGGTATGACCAGTTATAGACAAATTATAGCAATTTCTTAATTTGACTGTATAAGGTACAGACATTGGAGTGCACAAGATTGTGAATAAATATCTCTGTTCTTAAGTTTTAAAGAATAACTATTCCCATTGGTGGGTCCACTGGATAAATGACCATGAGTGTTTTGTTTGCCAAATTAATTTAGCAGAAACATAGATGTACAGTGTCACTGTCATATTTTCTGAAAAATCCCTTCATCAGGATTTCTTCTCCTGGGAAGCTGAGAAGCCTCAGAGAAAAAGGAAAACCAGTATTATCTCATTTGCAACTCCAGTGTTTTGCTGCTTTGGAATGGGGTTGGAGATTGTTTATCCAACATATGATTTGTTTTTACTTAATGACCAATCACAGTCCAGCTGCGTCGGGACTCTGGAGAGTCACGAGTTTTTCATTAGCATCTTGTTAAGCCTTCTGTAAGTATCCTTTCTCTATTCTTTAGTATAGTTTTAGTATAGTATTCTTTAATATAATATAATAGCATAAAACAATAAATTAGCCTTCTAAGACCATGGAGTCGGATTCATCATTCCTTCCTGCCACAGGGGACGCAGAAAATACCACAGTACAGAGCTTCAGAGAGAAAGAAAGCCCTATCTTCTGTTTATGTGAGAGGAGCATAAAATGGGACTGTCAAGAGGGTATCATTTGTGCAGGTTTTTTAACGAAGAACTCCTCTTGTTTTTAAAAGCACCAATACCTTTTGCAAGCTTGAATTTTTTCATGCAGGTAGCCTGATGTGGAAAAAAATGTGGATTGGAAATGGCTGTTAGAGATAACCTTGATAGCAATAATACGGCTAATGTATCAAAGAAATTTGAGATCTGGGTGCTTAGATAGGTCAGTGAAATTAAGCAAACTCTCATTTTATCTTTCAAGCATTACCTGAAATTGAAATTATAACATGTTGAAGACAGAGAATGATGATGGCACTCTCAAGAGACCTGAGAGAAGTTCACTGAATATATTCCTCATTTGGGAACTAAACACCAAACTGTGATATGAGAACAATTTTCTGGATGGGAGAGAGGTAAATGGTCTGGTACTGGATAGTTTCTCTACTAGATAAAGCTGCTGGGGATCCAAGGTAACAGTTTCCTGATCATCTCCCCCTCCAAGACTGCAACTGTTTTATTATGGATCCGCATGAAATAATAACGTGCTTTATTTTCTAATAAAAAAATTTTCTGTGTTTCATATACAGAATCAGAATTTACTTCATCTGATTTCAGCAACAAAATTAGGAATCCATGGATATATCCCCAAAGACTAACTGTAGCCCAGTGATTTTAATCTTCCTCTAATTCCTCTGTCATTAATAAAGACAACTAGGCTTTTATCCCAAGGGACAGTACACTACTGAGGATACCAGGAAGATATAGTTAATGATTCGAAAACTTCTGTCTGGATATCAGGTTAACAATGTTAGTTCTAAGAAGAAAATCTACTGATTTGAACTTAATTTTTTATTTCACTGACCATTTGCTCAAAGCTGTGAAGTAATATTGTAGGATAATAATTTAGAAGGAATAAAAATAAATAATTTTATAATTGCTAAAAGTTTTAATTTTATTTTCCCAGTTGTCCAAAATCATCAATTGTCACTGGAAACAGATCCTCCGAAAAACTGGAGAAGTTTATCAAGGGTGTGTTTATTCCATTACACTCTCATTTTGTCATGCTTTCTATAATTTTTTTTTTAAGATTTGCCTCCTTTTGTTTCTTGCCTCCTCTCTTCCTACATTCTATAGGAAATGGAATAAAGGAAAACATGGCTTTGGAGCACATTTTTGGGAGTTCAATTTGACAGACTTAACATCCACACTTAGTCAACATTCTCAGTTTCATTGCCTCCCAGCAACTTTTCACCTTTCATTTTAAGATTTTCTTCCAGAACTATTCACTTGGAATTTACTTATTTAAAAAAAAACCAAAAATACCAAACAAAAACTAACAACAAAAAACCCCCATGAAAATATCAATCTTGCCAGTGGAAACAGTGAGGAATACTTTGTTGGAAGAGGAACAACAGAATAAAATTGACCTCTGTATTCATTCTAATATCAATGTTATTTGTTACAGTAAGAGACATAATGGGTGAGATTTTATCAGACTATAAAAGAGGTAATGTTGAATTACTGACTTATTAAATCTACTCTGGCATTCTGATTCCATAAGCATCTGCCTGTACTTGATGCTTCAAATAACAGCAAAAGCCACCATAAAGCACTTGTCCATTGTTTAATGTCATAATGAGAGAAGAAAAGTTCTTTCCTGACTCCCACAGATTATCAGTTTATGCCCTGAAGCATACAATTTTATTGTAATTATGTTAGCTAGCATGGTTGTAACTGTTATTAATGATCATAAAGTTGTAGCTTTGCCATGTAAATGTATTGGAGAAAGAAATAGGACAATGTAAAGGGTAACTAACCTTGACATCAGTAGAAGCTGTGGGAGCCCAGCAAACAGATCATTTACTGAAGTGTTGAAAATACAGTTTTGGTTCTAAGTATATATCTAATGCAAGGAGGAGAAAAGAGTCCACATTCTTTAGAGTCATTATGGTTTTATGGGTTGTGAGTAGGTCATCTAAAGGTTTGCACAGAAAATGTGCAATGGCTGACATAGTTTCAAATTTCCAGAAGGTTTAGGTAATAGCAATCTGAATGAAATGGGATGAACTGACTGAATATTCTGTTTGGGAAAAATCCCTCTTCAAGTTGTATGGGGTTTATTCTTTTTTTTGTTTGGTTGTGGTTTTTTTGTTCATTCACATTCTTCTTTCTGGCATTATGTTTGATTTAGTTCTAGTTTTGGATCAATAGGAGAGAAACAGTACTCTATGGCTTCTAAAAATCATTTTGAATGAAAGCTGGGTATCAATATGCCGAAAATATTAGAAATTAAAAGCTGGAAATTATATTGGAGACTATGTAGAAAGAAACCTTGAAAAAGCTTAGAAAAGGCCAAATGGAAATATATTTCCAAAAATGAAAAAAATTATAATCATGAGATGAATTGAGGTTTGGCATTCTAATGGAAAATTTTTGGAGTCTAATCTGGACATGTCTAAATGTATACTGAAACCTACTTAATTAAATATATTGTCACAAGCAAAACATTTTATACGGAAGCTACATCCTGAAAAGATTAAAAGAATAAAGTTTAAACATTTTTTTTTCCTCATTCTTTATATTCAGATTTCCCAGCATGGTTCATTATTCTTATTTTCCATCCATTTCAAAATGCAAATGTTGCAAAGACAAAGCATATTATACAATTTAGGAATTAAAGATTTTGCATTTAACATCGTGGAAAAAGCCAACAACTGTTGATTGTTAATAGGTGGAAATGTATGATGCTCTATGTCTTTCCATTCCCAGTTATGTTAGCACAGTTACACTTTTCCTGCAGTGTAATTGTGACTAAGTGAATAAAATGTCAGTTGGGATAATGAAATAAGAGTAGCAAGATGGTGCCGAAAATTAACTGCCAAACTAGCAGCTACATTAGCATGCTAATGTTTGTTTCAGTCTTTGACTTTAACAGGTTTGAAAAATAGCAAAGAAAAACACTTCTGTGCTCTTTGCTCCTGGCTAGACCCTTCAGGAGGAGTCTAGCAGTGCTTGTTTGGAGCAGACATTTAGGATTGAGGTAGCAAATTTCTGAATGTATGTTATTGCAAAAATGTTTGACATTTTGTCTGGGAAGCTGTTCTCTAGTCCTGAAAGAAGAACAGGCATGTTTTTGTACCAGGGAAACAGAACCATCTTGTTTTATCTCTGGGGATGCACAAGACTAACAGTAAATAAGTAATGAAAAATCCTTTTTCACATTGTCCAGCAGTTGCATGTATGACTCTATAACTACATAAGACATATTTTGGTTTTTTTTTAAATCAGTGTGTGTTACTACTGCTAAATCCTAGTGGAACAAGAATTTATTTTGGCAAGATATATGCATGGTGTTTCATCCAGAAAGCGACTAAGTTGCTTGCAGTCGCTCATATCAGTACATGGTCATAAACTAAATAAGTATCAATATCACAGGATTCCTCTACACATTATTGTACTATTATATTATAGTGTTATACTAAATATGTTTTTTATATAAATTATATATGTTGTCAGAGAAAATTATTAATACATTTGGAATAAGAATGTATGTGACCAAATTATATAAAGACTGTAAAAGTCACATCTGACCTTGTTTGGACTTCTCCCACCCCAAAACCAGGGTTTTTCAAAGTTCAGGAGGCTCTTAGTCTATTTTTGAAAATTCTTTTTTACTGATATAAAATTTCATCATACCCTAATATGGAACCTATACATGACATTGTAGGCAGAGCTGTCTGTAAGCTCTCTAGAAGACTACAGAAGACTCCAGCAGAAAATAGATCGATGATTCACAGTATACTTGAGAAACTCATCTGCAGACTGATTACTCCTGCCTCTTATTGCACTACTGCCTGTGTAACCATTGCCATTAAAAGGAACTCTACCTTAGCGCTTGCTCCCCAGTTTTGTTGATTGTGTTTTTCTGGTAAGGTGTTGTGGTTTAGGAATGACACTCCCCAGGTTAGTACTCACACAGACACTTCCTGAACTATGCACTACTCATTTGGTCCCCCCACTGCCTTCCCTCCTGAGGTGGGCTGGAGAGGGGAATTGAGGCACAAAAAGGAAAGATCACAAATTGAGACAAGAACATTTTCCTGGAAACACCAATGAGAGTAAACTGAACAGCAACAGCAACAATACTAATGGTTCAAAATATAAGGAAAAAAATGTTATTGCCCACCATAAAAGGCCCTGACAATAGGCAATACCCCAACACTCACTCCAGCTTGAAAGCAGCATTAGCCAACTGTTCCCTCCACCCCGAAACCAGGGCCACCAACCCACCTCTCCCTCTCTCAGAAGGAACCCTTTTCCTCACAAGAGACTCCCTTCCCCCTTCCCTTGGCAATGACGTGAAGAGATGCAGAATAACCTCTGGGTCCTGGACATGCCTCCTCCTGGCTACTGAAAAATTAACCCTGTCCTGGCTGGAACCACACACTAAACTACCTTCCTTTACAGACTGCCTGTTTAATATGACTGCAAAGGTTTCCCCAACTTTATAACATTCCTTTGCAAAAGATAGCAAAGATAAAGCAAATAAGGGAGACAAGGAAGAAGCATTTATATTGTTTTCCATTGCTATCACTCTGTCCATAATTAATTCCAGATTAATTCCATCTTGATTTTCTTTTTACTTTTTTTTTTTTTTTCGTTCAAGAAGAGAAATGTTATCTTACATTTTATTTTGGTTCAGTTTTTCCTGTTTTCCCCCTGGAAATGTATTGATACCATACATACCACATTTTCCAAGGGAAAATCAAAAAATGTGAGAGTCTTTTCAGGTAATCTCTGCCCAGCATTCTTTCCTTCATTCTCAATTACAAAGGTACATAAAAAATTTTAGTATTATAAAATCTGAATGTCTATGTAAATTTCAGCACAATTTAAATGTTTTTTATATTCTTTGGTCTCTGTATGTATGTATACCTGCTCTACACATTGGAGAAGAGTAAATTTATCAAAAAAGAATTTAATAAGCATTGACATTTGCAATGAATCAATATCCTTAGCTACTGAGTCACATGACACCTTTCTACTAAGATGTTGAAATAATACAAAAGTGTTATAAAACAGTGAGAAATCTCAGCTCTCATCAGAAAAATTAATCTGCCAAATTTGAAACAGTTTTGTGTAAAGTTTCTTGCATAAGTTTGTCATAAAAGCACAATAAATGTGTGCCTAATGACCATTTCAGTTGGAAATTTAAGAAAATTTTCAGCAGTGGTCTCATGAGCCCTGTTAGGTTTATATTAGTAGCAGATTCCCAAAATGTATTAAAAGATTTTTAGAAATAAGTCAAGAGCATCTATCTCCATATAGAAATCCAAGACAGTCAACCAAATACAATACAAATACACAAAGAGAGAAAGGCATATGTTCATGTATCTGCCAGCAACTGAAGTATGTATGCAATGTATGCAATCAAGAATTTCATTGGGAGTTGTAAGCAACAGATAATTTCAAAAGGAAAAGTTGTGCCTGCAAATGTTCTTTGAAGTTACATCATAAAGAGGGTTCAGGATCAAACAAACGAACAAAAAGGCTTTCTATTGTTTCACATAATTTTGAACTCTACATTCAATTACTTTTCAGATACATCACCTCAGGTATTTAATGCAATTTTAGTCTATATTTAATTCTAACACAATCGCGAAGGGAAGAAAATCTATGGAAATTTGGGTTGACTGGAAAAGGATAGGATCTATGGCTAGTATTCATTTGTGCCAGTGCAAACATTATCTATGCCACTTAGAATTCATAGGGTTTAGGTATGGAACGTATAAAATTATCTGTGTAATTTGAATAAAGGGAAATGTGGTACTTAATGTACCACAGATAATGAATTCATTATAACCAAAACTCAGTCATGCATCCTTTGCTGCTTGAACGCATATGAAAGCAACTATATGGGCTACTGACAGGCATTTAAAACTTACTTTCTTGGTACCTCAGGCTAATTTTTACCAAGATCTTTCTTTAGTATGCTATTTGTTTGTGGGCTTTTTCCAAATGGAAAAAAAAGAAATTAATATTTTGTATTCATTATCCAAATAAGATATCATAGAAGTTTTTTTTACCAAAGTCATAAGTAACAGAAATATGGTCTAACAAATTTTAAAAAATCAGTTTTTCTAAGCAGCTTTAGGAAGAAAACTAGTAAGATTTTGTGCAGATGTTGAAAAATCATTAAAAATATTGATTTTCTAAGAAGCAACAAAATAAAGCTTGGGTTTTTTTCATCCATGTTTAGTTTTTTGCAGAGGCTGGGGATAAACCTGCATAAATATATTTCTCATTTCTATGGCAACTAAACACCAACGATTATTTTATGACACTAAGCATTCAGTAACTATTCATTAATCATGAATGAAAATATCAGAGGGCAAATGCTAGGGTAAATAAAATGTGGAAGGGATACTTTTATAGAAAAATTTATCAGTGAAGAATTAAAAGTACAAAACCTGCAAAGATGATGTAGAGCATTTGCTAAATACTCTTATCAATACAGAGTTGAGTTAAAGTTGTTACTGATTTAGTTTATTTTTATAGTATATATTCTTATTCTTCTTTATATTCTTATATAAGTCCTTTCTTCAGGCCCTGGGTTCATGGGCCTTGGCAGGATGCACCCATGAGTGTTGTGAAAACTGACAGACACTGTAGCTATGTTATTCATGATCATTTTGGAAGGGTCATGGTGATCAGGAGACTGGAAGAAAAGACTTGCTGGAAAACAGTTTTGCGAAGGGCCTGGAGATTCTGGTGGACAACAGGCTGTCCATGAGCCAGCAGTGTGCCTTTGTGCCCAAGAGAGGGTTATGGCTTGCTAGAAAGGAAAGGCAACAGAAGAGGGACAACTCAGCATTCTAACATAAAGAAAAAAATCTTTCACTGAAACTTTAAGTGAAGCTCTTGGAAATGTTCTGGGTAATGATTCAGGACAAAAGGAACATTAACATTATAGGAGTCCCCACAGAGCAGTGAATCTGAGAGATGACATGAATTAGGCTTGTTGTGAGCAATCTCACATAACTACAAATATACACAGTAAAGACTTTTGCATGGGAGCTGGTAATTCTAAGCACTCTTCCTGGCAGCAGAAGAAAACTTCTACTCACTGTCTGCTGCAGTTTAGTATATGCTGAATTGCATTCTAAGAGTATCTGATTCATTACACTACCTATACAGCAAAGGGAAGTCATAACAGACATTTACCTGTCATCAAATTAATTAATCCCTCCCAAACATACAGTAACAGATCACAGGGTTACTGTTAAGTGACTGCATTAACAAGAAGGCATGAAGAGAATGAAAAAGTTGGTTTAATGACACTGGGTCCACTATTACAAGAGTAGGAAACTGTTGGTAGATGATGATAGGAAGTTCAACATGATAAGTTATGTTTTTTAGAATTCTTGACTTAAATATCAGCTGTAGCCTAGAAATAAATGTAGTTAGAATGAGCAAAGAAAGGTTCCAGCCTTAAATAAATCAAGAATAAGCTAGAGACTACTTATACAAGTTACGTAGTATCCGTAACTTAGTCTATGTAGCTTTTAGTCTATGTAGTTAAAGGTATAACTGGTGAAATCAGACTACAAATAGTAGTTATTTTGAGAATTTGCACATCAAAAAAGGTAATTGCTGTGCCACATTTTAAAAAAGTGCAGAGAAGGAGGAGCTGTGGAACTTTGCATCTTTTAATATTAATTTCTACATAGAAACTGGAAAAAATAATCTAACAAACCTGGAGTAACTGCAAATAAGAAAGAGTAGAGCAATAGCCAAGAAAAAGGTTTGTCATTAACAAACCACCTCAAAGCACTCTAATTTACTTCTGCAACAGGATAACAGCCCTCATACACAGAACAGAAGTAGTAGAGTCATATAACTTAGCTTTTAAAGTCTTGTAATATTGTGCCTCATGATAGTACTAAGAAAGCTGAAAAAAAAAAAAAAAGAAAATGTTTGAATGAAAAAGCTTGAGGGTGGAATTCCAACAAGTCTGGCAAAGAAATTTTGTCTGTTGTAGTCTTGAGTTCACTGCCAAAAAGATAGGGGTTTGCAAGAATCAGTAAGTAAAACAAAGCACTAAAAACCCTGCTTAGGAATGAGTTGGATTCTTCTCAGTGGATCTTCAACAGTGGAGTAAAAATCATCTCACAAATTTAAATCTATATAGTTTATACATAATAGAACAGAATGTCCTGCCAGAAGCAGCTGGAAAGATTGGACAATCTCTTCAGATGCCTGCCTGTGTGTCTTCTTTCCTTAGCACACATAAATTGATATAAGAATAGGTGGCAACGTTTTAGCCTGCAGGTTTTATTTGTCTATTTGCTTATGCTGATAACAGTTTCAATGGGATTATTTACAGTTACATGCATTAATTTCTGGAGTTTTTGTAAATACATCTAATTGTTGGTTAAAGACAATGTGTGATTTAGTACTTGCAGGCAATACATAGGTCAAAGGCAGAAGCAGATATTTATTTATATGTATAGTTAATTACTCAGACATAAATTAAAAAGCATCAGTGTTGTGTTTTCATGAACAATGCTATTTATAGACATCAGAAAGAGATGGACTGTTTTTCAGAGAATTTGAAGATTTAATGGTGGATTTCTGTGCTTTTAGGATTATATCAATGTTGTATAGTATTTACTAAATTAAAAAGTTAGGTTTTAATGTTAACACTACAAAGAGTTTGAAATCTAATTCTAGGGAAGGTTCAAATGTGCCTCTAACTACACCATATGGTCTAAATGCTGAGTATTTTATAAACATGCTTGAGACAGCTCTAAATTAGGTCATGGCTAAAACAGCAAAATTAAACTCAAATTTGGGTCAAAAGGACCTGCTTGTCCTTTCTGTGTAACACAGAAATAATTCAATGCATAAATCATGTACATCTGCATAGATGTCTAATTTGTGAATCATGTTTTTGTCATTAAAATTTCACATGTTGTGTAAAGACACAGTGTTCCATGAGTATCAAGTTATCCTTTACAGAGAGAAAATAAATGTCCTACTTAGAAAGAAAAATATGTAGGCATAAGTATTAAATCCATAGTTAATAGGTCCTTAAGGTTTTTTGAGATCTTTCAGCTGAGGCTGGATTTAAATTCCCATGTTCTGCAGTTCATGACTAAATTCATTCTCTGCATGTGTTGTTATTACTTTTTGCTGGGTAGTCTAATTTTCTGCAATAGTGTATATTACTCCAGAATACTCATATATTACATTATACATATGCAATACCTTTAACACTGTAAAATGCGGTAATGTCTTTCCTCAGAGGCTCTTAATCTTTTGATGAATATCACCAGCATGATACTGTATTGATCCAGAAACCTGGGACAGCCAACTGCAGAGGACAGCTGACATCTTAAGAATGTATCTTCATAAAGCTCAGTTTCTTAATAAAGCTTGTGTCAAGTTTTTTTGGAGCACTTAGCATAAAGATAGTATTCAACTCACCAAAAATATTATCTGAAAATTTCATATTGAATAAAACCTTTGGGCTTTGACTATTGGAAGGAGAGCTCCACGGGGGACATAACCCTTTCCTGCAGTGGGTGGGAAGCTGAGTCAATACTGACCCAGTGAGCCTTGGTTGCCTTGGTTCCCTCCCTACAACTCCCCTCAGGGTATGTACTGGCTCCTTTACTGTCCACATACCCGGATACATATTTTCACATTTCCAGGGGGAGGGCAACCTAGACTGACCCTGGTATGTCTAGGGAGCAGAGACATTCTAAGGAAACACTATTCAATAAAACTGAGGCATACTTGGGGGGGCTATACAAAGCTGGTCTCTGTATGTTCCCATCTCTTTCTTGTGCTTAGACTTAAATTGGGCAGCTAATCATATAAAAATACTTTTGGTTATTGAATGCTTTCTTATTTTTTCCACATCTTAAATACATTTCCCAATCTTTTAATTTCCTAACAATCCACTGGGCTAAAGCATTGAGGAAAATAGGTTTATCAAGATATCAAGCACCCAATTCTGTTTCAGTTTTAATTTCACTAAAAGTTCTTTATAGATCTGGGAAACATTTTATTTGTCATTTGTTTTATTAGTAACAAATGAAGATTTGGATGGCTTGGAAAGACTATCTGGAAGATTCTCATGTTTTTTGCAGTAGTTTGATATTAAGTAGCTTTTTTATTTCTCAGAAAGTAGTTTTATAAAGCAATGACTCATTAATCCTGTGCAGTCAGCAATTTCAGCAAGAAGTCGATACAGTATTTACTTCACATGTCAACATATATGGTACTATTCAAACAGCTTAGAAGAGTCATGTCTATATTTTAATTTGTAAGCAACACTTTTCATCAGAAGTCTACATTAGTTCTAATAAGTAGCATTTTTTCCTGCTATAAATAAATTAAAATCAGAATAATTTATAAATATGTTAAAATGTAATCTAGCATGATGTTATAAATACTAATGAATAAACATGATCAAATTCCAAATATTATGAAAAATAATGTAAAACAAATACTAATACAAATAGCTTGTATTTCAAGGTATCTTTCACACAAAAATGTTAACAATGCAAGTGTTTTCTGTTTCCCACACTTGAAAGTATTGCTTTTAAGGATATTCATAGTGAAATTTTTGACATAATTATATGACATTTCCTCAGCCTAGATGAGATTATCTAGCATCCTGTTAATCATGTCTTGTGAAACTTCAGTGATGGGGACTCTACCATGTCTCAGGGGAGGTTGTTCTAGTCATTGCCTGTTCTCACTGCAAAATTTTTTTCCTTGTGTTAAGATTAAATTGGTCCTGATCTGCAACTTGTACTCACTGGGCATGGATTTCTTCATGTGGCTTCTGTCATGAAGAGAGACATCCTTCTGTGTAACTGTCCTTTAAGTACAGGGATGGTGTTAGACCTTCTCCTTCCAGGGAAAAAAGACCTGGCTTCTTCAGTTGTTTCTTCTTAGGGCTGGTTCTCTAGCCCCTTTGATCTTCATGGTGACACTCCATTGAACTCTCCTCTGTCTGTCCATACCTTCTTTTAAATTTCAGGTGCCAAAAATCGGCAGAGTACTTCAAGTGTAGCCTTAAAAAATTCTGGGTAAAGTGGGATGATCACATCTCTACCGCTGCTAATAATGTTTCTGCAGATGCAGCCAAGGATCCATTTTGCTTTCACTGTTGCAGCCACACACTGCTGACTCACAGTCCGTTTGTCCACCAAGACCCTCAGGAGCCTTTCAGTGACACTGCTACCCAGCCAGCACACAGATCATGGCCTGTTCTGGGCTCTTTGGTTCTGTCATCCCAGGGGCAGGATCTTGCAGATGTTTTTGTTAACCTCAGACAGTTCTTTCTCACCTGTTTCTCCAGCCTGTTCAGTCTCTCTGTAATATGTCTCTTTCTTCTTACATGTCTGCCTCACCTCAGTCTGGTGTCATAAGCAAACTTGGTGAGGCTGCTTTCAATCCCATCATCCAGGTAATTTATGAAGATACTTAACATTATGGGGCCCAGCATTGATCCCTGGGGCGCCTCACTGGAGACAGGCTGCCAGCCTGAGAGAAAACTTTGATCACCAACCACTCACTGAGTGCAGCCTGTCAGCCAATTCCATATCCAAATCACAGACCACCTATCCAAGCTGTGCCTTGGCAATTTGTCCAGGAAAAGGCTGTGGGAAATGGTGTTGAATGATTTGCTCAAGTCCAAGTTGCTCATGTTGACAGAATATGCTATTTTGCTGTAGATGATCAGGTGAGTCAGGCATTAGTAAAGGCATGTTGCCTTTTCCCAGTCAGTGACTTCTTTGGGTTTCTATCATCCTACCAAGAGACTTTCCTAACCCTGCTCCTGCAGAGGAAAAGGATCAACCCATCTGTGCTGTTCATGCTTGTGTGAATGCTGTACATTTGCATAGGTGCTGGTAAGGCACAGTGTTCCCTCTGTTGTCTGTGCAGCCAGCTGTGTGCACGCTGGATGTGTGTATGTGCGACAGGCTGTTCATGGAGCAGGCTGTGAGTGCACTGTGAGTGTCTATGTTCCTACTGGGGATTGTGTGATGAGCAAAAAGGCTGGACACTGGAAACAGGGAGCACAGCAGCCTCATCTCCATCAGGCTACCCAATCCAGCAACCTCTAACATGGGAATATGAATCTTCAAATCAATCTCATGTGTAATACTGGTAAGAAAAAGGATATTTTTCTACTGCGTGTGAACCTGATATAGCCCTCAGGGGCATATTGTGTCCTTGACATATTTGTGTCCTTCAGGAACAAAATAGTGGTTTGGCTGAGCTTTCTGGTTTTTCTTCTTTTTTTGCATAATTGCTATTTTAATTCACTCAGAGGTAAAACAGTTTATTTATATCTGATTGAACTGGCTTATCTTACAATGATGATAAAACTATTTAAAATAATGTCGGGATGAAAACTTGTTTACTTTATACAGACACCACTTCAGTAGAATAAACATTTCAGTGTAAGAAGTTTCAGTTTTCATTGCAGTGTCTTAATAGCAGTATATATTTTCAGCAATCAATATTTTCCCTAAAATACTCAGAATAATGAAACAGTAAAGATAACTACTGGAAAAAGTACAACACATCTTTACATTCATCACAGAGAGCAATTCTTGATGCCAGATTTTGACAAAAAATTTCTCTGAAGTGACTACTTATTATACATGTGTAACAATTACCAAAACAAAACAAACAAAAAAGAAAACATTGCTTTCAGGAGAACTAAATAGGTTGTGAATGTTGTTGTCTTCATTGTTGTTTTATTAGGAAAAGAGATTATTTGGGGTTGGCCTAATCGCTTTTCTCCAGAGGTAGACTCCTTTAAAGAGTCACGCGATTAGTAAAAACCCAAAGCAAACAGACAGAGAAAAAATATTTAGTAAAATGTTTCTGAGAAGAATTTGTACCAATCACCTACTCTAGGGAAGAAAAGAATATTTAGATGAAACATGGAGGATATAAACTCAACTACTTTATTCATCTGAGGAATCATGGGCTCATGATACACATAAAAGTTCTCTAATGCTTTATTATATGGTATTTTGGGATTTCTTGGGCTTTATAGCATGGAACTAACTATAAATTGTGCAAACTAAAAAGCTGGAGAAATTCTGTGGGACTAATTATGTTGTGCTGTGTTATTTTTCAAGTCAACTTCTTGTTCCAGTAATTTTGTGAAGCTTGTTCACACACACATGTGGGTGTAGCATAAAGGTACCATGGAGGAAATATGAAGATAAGAAATGGCTAATGGTGATGAAATGGGTGTGCTTATGAAGTTCTGAGGTAACAAGAACAGTGGGAATTAGAACAAGTTTTAAGGTGACCAAAAATTAGTAGCTGTCATGGTGATTGCCATACCCAGCGAATTCAACCCTTCAAGGAATTTAGTTGGATCCAACAAAATATCACAATATTATTTAGTCCAAACACAAAGATATCTAAATTGCTTTCAGAATTAGTTCACTTGTTGCCTATAAGATGAGCCAATCAGTGAACAATATTGTACAAATAAACATATCAGAAAGTCTCACACCTAACTGTACAGAAGAGACTGTGTTCAGAAATGAATGAACAGTGTTTGCGAAAAAGTTGATAGGGAATTCTTACATAGGATTTAAGATTTATCTAAACACAAAAATGCATTTATCTGTTGGTACAGAGCTGGGACTTACCTATTTTGTAAATTATCACTGTATTTGAGAATATTTAAAGAACACTAAATTTGCCATTTATGCAAATAATGACATATACATTGTACTATCCATATAAACAGATTAGATAGAATTGCATAGAAGAACCTGCACTTTTGTTTTTTGAAAACAATATTTTACTGCATTTTAATACCCATTCAAATTTTGACTTTTATATCTTTTTGGCTAGTGACTGGTTTCATTGTACTGTGACTAATTTATTAGTTTCTTTGTTTCCTGTCTTTAAATTTGTAAAGATAAAACACTGACCTATATATAATTCCTACTGTAATCTTCATGTAGGAATTATGATAAGAAGCACTATTATTTCATTCAAAATAGGATTTCATTTACCATGAACATTTCCCTGACAGCTTAAGGAAGGAAACTTCTGTTATTATTTTTTAAAATAGCTTTCAGGAAAGGAAAAGAAAAATACTTTGTGAAGGATATTGAGTTGCTGAGTGATATTTTGTTTGAGGACTCATGAAAATTAGTTAAAAGTAATTATTTGAGAAGATCCTTTCTATCAATGGAAAACTAAAGAAAAACTACATAAATTAATTTTAAAAATAATTAATATTGGGCTGCACAATTCCAAAAGAGAAGCTCATTTTTATTAGTTTATTTAGGTAGTCTTTATTAGTCTATTTATGTAGTTCCATTTTATGTCTTCCATTATTGTCTAGCCTCTTACAATAAGTTACATTTTTGTATAAGTTTTGTTCCATTTTCACATACCTTTGTGTGTGTGTGTGTGTGTGTGTGATTCAATAAAGGAATAATTACATAATCATGAAGGAATCTATTTTACCATTGCCTTGGTTGAAGACAATTTAAAGAGGTGGACATTCTAAAATGAGTTACCTTCCTTTAGATTCAACCAATCCCTTTCCACCAATAAGCAATGGCTACAAGAAAATGTAAGTGAAAAAATAACAGTTTAGTACTAAGTGAAACAGCAAAAGGCATAAAACAACAGCAAGTAATCACTAGGTGCAAAACTGCTAAATCTTATTAACTGCTTGGGAAGGATCACACAAAATGGCGGGGCACCACCCCCGTCCAAGATGGCCCCACTGCTGACTGTGTGTACAGAGACAAAGGGAAAACGACATCAGACCGTTCCCAAGATGGAGTCTGCCATGGTGTTACGGGTTAGGGAAGATGCCTATGCACAAAAAACTCAAGACGCAGTGAGAGTACCAAAGCAATAAATACATACCGAGCCCTGGATGTCGGAGAAGCCACCAAGCAGGAGGAGGAGATAGAGCTCCTGAGCGGGAGGGCACCTTCAGGGCATCCCCTGGAAGAAAAAAATTTGCTTCATGTCATCCTCAGCCCTCCATCCTGAGACCACACTTTATATCTCCACCTCAGGAGTAGCCAGTTCCAACATCATCTCACACAGGGCCAATGCGTGAGATGAGGTCACAAACTCCCATGATCACAATGGTTTTATTGTATATTGTTTCCCTTTCACAGGATAAATCCCACCAGGTGACCGATTCATAGTTTCATTTCTGAAGGTTAGTCCTACCAGCTAACAGTAAGTTCTGCTTCTACATTATCTTGATGACGTGCACCTACCACGGACCAAATATGTCAGGCCTTAGACCTGTCTTTGGTCCCTGACACACATGGGTGACTGAGCACTCTGGGAAACAAAGGGACAAGGTGGTGGCAAACCCTTCCTCAAATGTAGGCACTCACGGAGAAGTTCTAGTAGCAGATGGAGGCTTGCCAGTGTGCACGGTGTCAGTACTCCTGCCCACTGCTTCCTCCTGCTGTCCGTCAGACTCCGCGGTGTTGGTGCTGCTGTCCCCTGCTCTGTGGGTGTGTTGGGGGAAGAACCACTTTGTTGGTGCTCACACAGGGTTGAAATGGCTGCCTGGGTCTGGCTCATGTTTCACTGCTGATAGAGTTTGCAAAGTTCACTCCAAGAACTGCTTCTGATTGTGAAATGCAGCTTTTCCAAGTTGCTCCAGTTGCAAGCCCAGAAACCCATGGGAAGCAACACCCTCCAAAGCAGTGACTCTGCCTCCGGCACAGGCTGCCAGGCAAAAGAGGGAGTCAGCTCAGGTGCCCCAGCCTTTTAAGGGCACTGGCACCTCGTGACAGTCACACATTCTGGTCACGCCTTTGGGCTTTCAAGAGACATTAACAATTTTTGGGCACAAATAGTTATGGAATGCAAAAACATTTTGGGTTACCCAGGACAACCATAAATTTAAATCCTTGTGGAGTAAACAAATGTATGGTGTTTATTTCTCTTACTGATTTACAAAATATATAAAGCTAT
The DNA here is from genome assembly GCA_039654755.1 of Calcarius lapponicus. NCBI lineage: Eukaryota > Metazoa > Chordata > Aves > Passeriformes > Fringillidae > Calcarius > Calcarius lapponicus. The sequence continues at coordinate 140,486,066 of CM077464.1, forward strand.
GTGTTAAAGGATATCCAGCTCTCTTTCTGAGGAGAAAAGGCCACAAGTATGATTATTAATCCTTCCCAGTAGATCATCCAGTAGATGAGTCCCAAAGTGCTGAGATGTTTGAATACTGAGTACATTCAGCAGACTGGCTTGCCAACCAGCAAAACTACCATATTATAAGCCAATACTACAAAATGCCCCTCAATGATAATCTTAGCCCAGGCCCCAAGGACAATAAAGATTGCTACAGGGAACACATACTGCAAGTAGGACACTACTAGTATTACAGCACAAAGCCCTGGGCTAAAACACAACTGTGAGAGCAAACGAATCACATTATAACCAGTAGCTAGTGAACCAATACAATGAATGTTTATGACAACTTTTATTTTACACAGTATGGTCAGATCTGTCATCTCAACCCACTGTCTCACATTGGGCACCAAAAAGGATTGTTGTAGTTGAAAGCCAGCTGGCAACTAAGCACCATGCAGCTGCTTGCTCACACCCCCCCCCCCCCGCCATTCCCAGTGGAATGAAAAGGGGAATCAGAAGTAAAACTTGTAGGTTGAGATAAGAACATTTTAATGATTGAAACTAAGTAAAATATCATAATATAATATTAAATAATAATGAAAAAACTGAAACAAACAAAGGAAAAACAAGTGATACACAAGAAAATTGCTCATCACCTGCTGACCAATGCCAGATAATGCCCCTTCCAGATAACTTGCCCAGTTTATACAGTGGACATGATGTTCTATGGTATGGAATATCCTTTAGGCAAGTTTCGGGCACTTATCCTAGCCATGCTCCTTCACAGCTTTTTTTTGTATACCTCCTCACTGGCAGAGCATGAGTCATTAAAAAGTCCTTGATTTAGGATTAGCACAAACTAGCAGTAACCAAAAGATTAGTATGTTAGCAACATTATTCTCATATGGAGTCCAAAGCACAGCACATTACTAGCTTCTGAGAAGAAACTAACTCTATCTCAGCCAAAACCAAGACACAAATATATTCATATCTGCAATCACTTGTTAACAGAATTTCACCATATAACTTTAAATATTTATATTTATACATAAGTATTCATCCATTTCCATGTATTTATTGAAGTAATTTATACTGGTGCTCCTAGAAGAGGGTTTGTCATAGCATATTTAATAATTGAAGACAAAAGTTCACAGCTCAGTTAGAAAGTATCACTAATCAAGCAATTACTAGCCATTGGCAAGGCAAAAAGTAATGAAGCTTGATGCTAGAAGGACAGCCTTTGAAAATGAAACACATTCTCAGTGTTTGATACTAAAAGTGCTGTATAAATTGATAAAATGTAAGGTAATATAATTATAATTAAGGCAAAGTTGAGGTCAAGTATCCTTTAAAACAAGATTAAGCATGTTATTCATGACAGTGCAGGCATCATTAAACATGTATAATGTCTATAAAGAGGAAGCTATGTGAGAGGACATCACTAACTAAGCTTGACATTACCGGTAAGCCAATTCAGACTTCTTTTGTAATATGTAAGAAATATCAATCTTCAGGAATGTTATTTTATGATGGAGCTGGAAACAAACCTGTGCAACAGCAAGTCTGGGACACAAATCTCTATACTTACACTGTAATTAATTTGTTATTATTTGGCAATTGATAAATGATGCACACAGCACAAACAGAAAAGTGGGAGGTAAATTTAGAAGGTAAAGAAATAAAGGCAAGAAAGAAAAGGATGGGAGGAAAGAAAATAAAGATGAATGTCACTCCCCAGTACCATAAAATACATGTCAACAATTTCAGGATGAAATATGAGAGAAGGAAGCATAATGAGAATAAAGGTGAAAAAAATTTATGAAATTCAGTAGTTAGCTGATGTAAATTATGCAGTCTGGTTCTGTTAAAGTGTTATCACCAGATGTGATGAAAGTTTAATATCTTATGTAAAATGGTAAATATACTTTTGAGAATAAATGACATCTAACAGTTTTGTCCAAGAGGGACCAGACTCAATCTTTTTTTATTACAATAGTGTCACTTTGCTCATAGGGACATATTGTCATGAAAGTCTTGTTAATTTGTGACAGGGTGTTTAAAAGGAGCATATGCATGTTGATTCATACATTAAAAAAAAAAAGTAATGGAAGGTGTTGCAACCTCAAGCGTTGGTTAGATTTAAAAGGGCAGAAACACCAAAAAGGTCTTTTTGATTTTCTGCATGCATGTCATTACTTTTTCCTCTCTCTTCTTTATCTGTTTTCTTAATTAATATCTAAGTGATTTTTTTCCCTCACCTCACATCCTCGTATTACTATTCCTTTGTTCAACTATTTACTTTATATTTTATTATATTTTCAACTACTTGTTTAACTATTGTAGTTAACAACTACAATATATCTATATCAATATTTATATCTATATCTATGCCTATATATGTATATATCTATATATATATGTGATGTAGTACTCCGCTTACTCATCAGATTACAGACAAACATTTGACATCATTTACGGACTCTATGAAGTCATGGACATGTATTTTACAAAATACTTTTAGTGAAGCCTTTTTTCCCATGGTCATGGAGATTATTTCTAGTATGTAAATTATTTGTTCTCATTTAAATATATCTATTATATATGTCTGTCTTTGTTGTCGTTTCATGTCTTCCTCTTTGCTGAATTGGATATTAATCAAACACATTTCTGAGAGATGAAAGAGACAGCACAATGTCTTGTCCAATACCAAAAAGAGAATCACTACAGATCAAAAAAATCCAAACAAACATAAAGAACAATGAGCACAAATCCGTAAAAAGGACATTTTAAATATATTAATTTAACCTAGATATATAAAGGTAATGAAGCATAAATGAGAGCATTTTATGGGTAAATAAAAGAAATAAAGATACCACCTGCCTTTTTGTGGGACTTGCACAACTCAGATTAGAGTGTATTTTTTCCCAAATATCAATTAATGTTCTTCTAGATCCAAATTACTTTCTTCTTATTTCTGTGCAGTCATACATCTATTACATAGTAGCATAGAATTCTTAAGAAAATCCATGTTAAATTAGAAGAATGTGGTGCTATGGACACAAGCTCAGTCAGTAAATATACAAATACACAACGTACTTAATCATGTAAATATAATAAATATACATCAGAGTTCTGCATTATTATTCATAAGCTCTCAGTAGCAGCTTCAATTCAGGAGTAAACTGCCCTCTATTATATATTACCTAAACAGACAGACATTTATATGGAGCAGAGGACATCTCTAGGTTCCCTCATATAACTTGTTTATAGGTCTGTATCATTATTTGGATGCATGTGATAAACAGGAGAGGCATTAATCATCGCACTGAGAGGAATGAAGTAACAGTGGGATTTAGCTAGTGCAAGAAGATGGATTAGCTCTCATCTGTAGACTCTAGTCATGACATCCAACTGCTGAACACAATGCTTAGCCTGCATCTCTAAAATGCTTATCACTACTATGTAACACTTGTCAGCCTACTCAATCTCTGCAAAAATTTTATGTACAATAATATTTAGCTAGGAAATTTAAAATTTTAATGAATCGTGGAGGGATATGGACAATGCAGATATTAATAATGCTATATTCTGAGAAATAACAGAGATACTATTTCCAATTAATTTATTTGCTCTTTTACCAGTGCAATTCTTCCTGAATTTTCACTGTAGACTATTTCTTTGGTTTTGCTATTTTGGCTGTTCATTTTTCTTCCAGATAAATTAAAATGCAAGTAATTTTAGGGGCAAGGTATACCTTTTCTAAGCTTCTTATTTATTTCTAGGTGCTGTGTATAAGGTCTAAACAGTTCTATTTGAGTACTTCTTATCTAGTTTACAATGTTTAGAATTAATAAGGCCAATGGACTTCTTGAAACTCAACTTGTAGACTACTTCTATAAACACTGTCCTTGGGAATCAAGCTTATCATCCATAAATTCTATCAGCTTAAACCAAAATGTGAGCATGAAAACATTCTATGCTAAGCTTAAGGATATTTTTCTGTTATGTTCTGGTCCTTTTGTCCTTTCTTGTTCATCTTTTCTCCTGGAAAAAAAAATTAAAAATCTGTCTGTCTTTTGTTTAACTGAGCTTTTCAGCTACCCACCTTCTGTTCATTGTGGAGAACTCTAAACCTATCATTCTTAATTTGAAACTTAAAGACCAACTTCCCTATGTTAATTTGACTTTTTTTTTCTCATGGTAATTATTTACCTATCAATTTCTGATACATAAATCTTCTGTACTATACCTGGAAGTGGAGGATAATGGAAGACAGTAAGAATCAAAACCATAAATCTGGAACCAGATCTCTGAAAAACTGTGAGGTGGAATCATTATCAGCTGGACTGAGGATTAGACTAAACAGCAAAATATTATTTGTAATTATGTTTATGTTTCCGCTGTCTGAATAAAGAGGACTTAAATATGTAAAGGAAGAGTGCAAGCAAGACAGAGAGAGACTTCATACCAAGACCTCTCTAACAGGATAAAGGACAATAGGTTTGAAGAGAAAAGGTAGATTTAAACTGGATACAAGGAGGCATTGTTTATGATAAGGCTGGTGAGACACTGGACCAGGTTGCCCAGGGAAACTGAATTCCCCATCCTTGGAAACATCTGAGGTCAGGCTGGATGAGGCTCTAACAGGGGATTGAAGTCATCAGTCATTTTCTCTGCTGCTCCTTCCTCCTCAAGGGGAGGACTCCTCGTGCTCTTCCCCTGCTCCAGTGCAGAGTCACTCTCATGGGATACAGTTCTTCACAAAATGGTCCAGCACAATCCCCTTCCACAAGGTGCAGTTCTTCAGGAGCAGGCTGCTCCAGCAGGGGTCCCTCATGGGGTCACAATTCCTGCCAGCAAACCTGCTCCAGTGGGGGCTCCTATCTCCATGATTCTGCAGATCCCTGCCAGGAGCCTGCCCAGGGTGGGCTTCCCACGGGGTTCCAGCACCCTTTGGGCACATCTACCTGTTAAAGTGTGGGATCCTTCAGGGGCAGCAGGGGAATGACTCTCTGCTCTGGCACCTGGAGCACCTCCTTCCCCTCCTTTGTCACTGAGCTCAGTGTGTGTAGAGTTGTTTCTCTTACACATTCTCACTCCTGTTCCACACCTTTTTCTTTCCCTTATTAAATACATTATTCCTGAGGTGCTAACACTATCACTGATAGGCTCAGCCTTGGCCAGCAGGGCCTGTCAAGTCAGGGGGAAGCTTCCAGAACCTTTCACAAAAGCCAGCCCTGTAGCCCCACTACCAAAACTTTGCCGTGCAAACCCAATGCAATGGTGTTTGCATCAGTGGCTATATTCAACTTGTCCTGTTTTCTGTCAAAATCCATGTAAAGGTGGACTGGAAAGAAGGGGAATTTTTTTTTTTCCAAAAAAACTTTGGAAAAAAGGCAATAAATGATTGGCATGTGCTCTTAGTTTCAGATATAGTTTAGTTTCTGTCATAATTCAGTGAAGTCGTGCTGAGTGCCACTGGATGTCAGAAATGTCAAGACTATTAAAACCAAAGCCAAATCCCAAGATGCAAACTGTGACATCAAGGTTCATAGCACTGGCTGCACTGGGGTCTGTTTGATCTTCTGGAACATAAACCTTGCCTTCAATTTTCATTGAATTAGGTGTTGTTTGTATTGGTTTTAAACTCATAAAAAAAAAGGGGAAAGAAATTCTTCAGTAAAGCCTGTAATCGAAAGTAGAACAGCAGTATAAGCATCCAGATAAAGGATTTATTTCTTATGTTAAACTACATACTGTGCATCTGTACCACAATCTCACCTAACAGAAATGTTCTCCATGGTTAAACATTTCTATGTGAGAAGCCCCATCCCCTAAAAACCTGTATGTTATAATGCAACTTCACAAAATGGCATTAACTGATAACTTATTGTTTCTCTTAAATAAAGCAATTAATTTCTTCTGCTGAAGTCTATTCATTACTGAGGGCACTAAAAGAGGACAGTCTATTTAAATAACTTTGCATTTTTTATTGAAATCAAATTGTTTGTATGTGCTTACTGGAAAACTCCGTACTGTTAGTGTGACAATCCTTTGAAAATTTTTGGCTAAACAAAATTTTGTATTTATTTATTTTCTCATTTGAAATGCCTGTAATTTGCATAAATTTTGAAAATTTGCATTTGTTTAATAATTCTGAATCTTTATATAAATCTCCCTATTTATTTACACTGGTAATTTTCGTCGTTTTTTATAATTACAGGCAAACTATGTCAATAATAAAGTAAAAAGAAGCCATGTTAGTAGATCTAATTAGTTCTTGCTTATCATTACATTATTTACAAGAAATGTATAACATTCACAATATCTACAGTGGATCAAGAATTCTTGAATTATTTCTTCAGAACTAATACAAGGAACTCATTGGAAATGGCTCTCTGACATACATTTTTAATACAGACTCATCACTATCTTTCCATTACTTAAAATATGTTTGTTCTCCATGGAAATAATTAACAAAGTGAAATCATATTGGAAATCAAAAAATTTTAAACTTTATTTCTTTAAATTTTATTATTTTAAAAGGACACCCTGTGAATGCAGGCAAATGATTTAATCAGCAGGATAGTGCTAATGGTCACCAACCATTGTTGGTGGCGTTTTTTCATTTGATCTGCAGAAGATAGTTGTAATCAAGTGTTCCAAGTGTTCTAATTTTAGATGCTGCTTTTGTAAAAGCCATTAATTTCTATGGATAAAAGCGAGAGTTTGTAGAAGGTAAGAACTTCTATATAAATAAAATATCTTGCAGAGGGGAAGAGAGAAGAAATATAAGGGTTGAACAAGCAAATCTTTCCACTTGTAAGTCAAGAATAGGAAACTTCAAGCCAAAAATATTGTAAATTTAACTTAATTACATTAATGGATTAGATAATGTAAAGATAAAGATGACTGGCAATTGCAGCATAAAGGGGAGTGTTAGGAATGGAACAAAAGGATAAATTTGCTCTATTTTTACCAGGCTATAGACAAATTTTCTAAGCAAAAAATAGGAACTATATGTAAACTAACATAAATTGTCAGTTGAAATACAACTTATGTTTTGAAAATATACCAAGGAGGGCTCTCCTGACTACTTCTAAGCAATGGGAAGCCAGATGATTTAGCAGAAATAATGCCAACTAATAAGTGTTTCTATTGACTTATAGAGGTATGAATCTGAACAGTGTCTCTGGTTAAAATGAAGAGAACATTTCCTCCTCCTACCATGAGTGATTTCAAATAGAGAAGAGTTCTTTCCTTACTGGACATATTTATGCAAATTTTTAGAAATTATCTTGTAAAATTATTTCCCCAAATTATTTTGAATTATGTTAATAATGCAATATAAAGCATCAGAAAGGCTGATGACGATTTTTTAGCATGCTATTACAATAAATTTTTGCTATCAGTTCACTGATCCCTTTCTCCTCTCTTTTTCCATTATGACCTTCATGATGTTGATTATACATAGCAGAAAGCTTAGTTACAGATAAAGACAGTGAAGCTTGCTAATTTTCTCTCCTTTCAATTTATTTAATTTAATGTGAAACTACTATTTCTCAACACTTTTTTTTCTTTTTTAATTCTGTCACCATTTCTGTGCTGTCTGATCTGCCAACATGTCTCCAGCATAGCTTTTCCTAACATGTTCTTCCTCCCCTCTTAAATTTGTCACCTAAGATGATTTGTAGTATGATGAATTGGTCCATCTCAGTGTTCACACCTACTGTAAGAACTTCAGTGCTGTTTTTGCCAGGTGTGGTATCATGCCTGCTGGGCACTGCCAAAGCTCTCCATGCTTTGGTCTGCATTGTCTCCCCACAGTCCCACATTTGGGAGTCCACAGTCCCTACGGGGGAATAGAACCTTTTCTACAGAAAAAAAAATATAATTTGATTAAATAGAGGACCCACATATGGACTCGGGGCCTCACTTGCATGAGGAACATGCTTATATTGTTGCACTGCAGAGAAAATACTTGTGCATGCACAGCAGAACTTTGACACCTGCATGGCTCAATTATGAGAGATTCCTTATCTCTGAACTGAACATATATGACTTATTTTGAGTTGTAACAAAGGGCTCAGTATCAGAGAGAGAGTAGTAAGATAATCTAAAGTAATGGTCTTAATTAAGACTGGAAATTCACTTGATAAACATGTCATCTAAATATTCCAGGATTTCAGAAACCTAGCAAAAAGATGGAAATGGATATTTCCAATATAAGAAGGTAAATGGTTTCCAAAGGGTTTTTTAATGCGGCTCATGTCTGCACAAAGCTGAGACTTTCACAGTCATTGATTTAATGTTGCTATGCCTCATGCAAAAATGTGATGTTTCTAGCAAGTCTGTGCCCTCTAGCACCATACTTCAGTTTCTAGCCTAGTACAGACTCCAAAGTGTAGTATTTGTGTGTCACTAACTCCCTTTGTCTATAGCAGTAGCAGAACCAACAGTGGTTTTCATCCTTGCAGTGTCATTGGAAAATAATAGTTTTCAGAAATTTTTGTAGGAAAGTTCTCAAACAATCCTGCTCACTCATCTATAGCCATAAGGAAAATTCAATTCTTAGTAGCATTCCTAACATTTTGTTTCAGGTTGTACCACAAAATCTGTAGCATGGCATGCCTTTTCAATAAAACAGACGCATAAGGGGAAAAAAACTGACCAATTTTTATTTATCTATCTCTGCATTATTAGTTAAGGGAAGCAGTAAAAACAAACATTGGAACTGTAGTTGCCTGTAACAAGAAAGAAGATGCTTGTTGTGCTTAGCTGGCTACAGCACAATGAAAACTGTTATCAAAAATCTAAAACTAGAGAAATTCAGACTACATGAAGGTAAAGATTTTTTAAGAGTGGATTGCCATGGAGCAGTGAAGGACAGCTACACTTGAAGGGATGGAAATCTGGGAGCCAAGGCCGCCTGTGGCAGGACATTTCCCGGCTGATAGTGGGGGAAAATCCTGCAAGGCCTGAATCCAGGGGCAGAGCTGAGTACAGGGGACAGGGTCCATCAGTGCGACAAGTGATGAACCAGATTCAGAGTCCTTCCAAGTCCTGCTCCTGGGAGCAGAATGAGAGGAAATCAAGGCAAGCCAAATCATAGTGCTGGGGGGTTTATCCAGGGGACCAGGACTGGGCTGCAGACTGGTGCTTCTGCAGTGTTGTTTGGGGAGCTGTGATAGCCCCAAAGCTGAGATGAAATTATGTCCTTGGTCTGTGTGCGAGGGTGGCTGAGGGCCCTAGGTGAAGAAGCTTTTAATGCCTTTGGGGCTGTGAGGAGATGTTGTGAATTCTCCACTGCTTCAAGATCTTTTAAGTGGTATTGGTATTGTAACTCAGCCAGATGTGTCACGTATTGTTTTTTAAGACACATGCTGCCCTTGCTGACACAGCTTTCTAGGTGCTTACAGTTCTGCTTCACTGGAATTAATATACATAATTAAAGCAGCATTTATAAAATTAAATATACTCTAAACTGATATATCTGGAACACTTTAAGATGAGATTGAGACTAATCTTTAATGCCATAGTACACAATTGATTCTGTTTAGAAATGGTAGTGTATTTTAATTCTTGTCCTATTGATCATGCACTAGATAAATTCAAAAACTTTTGCAGAGATTCAAAGATGAAACTTTTGCACTGGAAAAACAATTTTCTCAGCCAAGTGAAGTTCCTCAAAGATGAAAAAAATAGAGGCTTTTCATGTTATCTATGATTTTGAGGAAAATAAAAATAAAACCAATACAGAAAACCATCTGATAATATCAGAAGTTGAAGGGCTATTGCAGTTGTCCCAGATATAAAGGGAAAGAGGGGTGGCATTTCTAGCCCTGTCTGATTCCATACCATGCACTCTCAGTGGGGCCGTGGTTTCAGCAGGAAGAGCTGGAAGGGCTTCCATCTATTTGTGGGGCTCTTTATGTGGGAGGTCTGTGGTGGGCCAGGACTGGGATTCCCTGGATGCTCAGCACTGGGATGAAGCCACCCACCACAGGCTGGAGCAGCCCAGCCCCAGCCGGGGAGCCGAGCCCTGCCGGGCAGCACAGCTCGGCAGCAATGCTCCTTATCCAAACCAGCTGTCCAGCTTCTGCTCTGCCCTGGTTTCCCGTGTGTGCAGGCTGGGGAGAGCAAAGGGAAGAGCCTGTCTGGCATTGTTCTCCCCGGCAGAGTGATGGGCAGAGTGGGGACAGGCATTTTGCCTTTGTCTAGAAAACAAAGCCAGGCTCTTCCTCTCTCCTCTCCCTCTCTCTCAGAAGTGGTTTTGTTTGCTGGGTAGTGAATACCCTCTTGTGGGTAGAGCACTCTCTCTTTTGTGAGAGTGCTCTTTTATTAATATTTCTGTATTTATTGTCAGTTTTTCAGTAAAACTGTGATTCCAACTTGAGATCTGTCCTAGTATTTCCTCTGTTACTTGGAAAGGGGCAGGGGAAGAGGTACAGCTTGAGTGATGTGAAAAACACCAATCACTTGTTTTTAAAATTTTAAAAGTTTAATAGTAATAAAATGGTGATAAAAATAGTAATATAATTAGAGTGATAAAAATTTGGACAATTAGGATTTAGGACAATACAAAACAATAAAAACAAAGAGTTATGGGTGGTCTGGGTACCATTTTCTGGGCAAAATAAGGCCAAAAAGGCCTATGTTAACAGAGGTTTAACTCTTAAAAACAATAGTCCATTGCATATTCATACATCTCATACATGATGCATAAATTCCATTCAAACAAAGGATTCTATCTGGTCAGTGTCAACTTCTTCCTCTTAATCCTGATGGTGTCTCAGGGCTGAGCAAGGCAGGAAGAAGTTGGTTTCTTCTGATAATGGAGCAATAAATTCTTTTTCTCTGAAAGATTTAGGTGTCCTGTGGCTGCTATCTCAATGCGAGCACCTCATTAAAAAATATCCCACATACATAGTTTCTACTTTAACTACAAGAACTACATTTACCATACTATTAAAATGCTAATACAGCACTACTAATCAATACAACATAACACATACAGTAAATATCTGCATAGAGGCATATAATATGCACTTTTCACAAGTGAGGCCAGTTTTATTTCTGTGTTTTAAGCCAGATCAGCAATCATATTTAGTTTTGCCTTAAGGTTTCTTTTTTTTAAAGCCTTATTATGATATATTTACCTTTTCATACATTTTTACAAATACTTCTTGCATAAGACATACTATTAATTTCTAAAATTCATAGTGCTCCTTTATGTTCAACTTTTTTCTTTGTTTTCTTTTTTAAGTGACCTTAAGATAATTAGAAGGAATGAGGATGGGTGAGATATTCTTAGTCAATGCTTTTACTGACACCTTCTAATGTAAGCTCCTAATAGCTGCATTTTATTTTAAGCATAATTTAATAAAACCCAGGTCGTACTTTGTTAACATTTTATACGAAATTGAATTCCCATAATTCTCTGTTTTTGATTTTTCAAATATTCCTTGGGAAGGAGGGAGGAGGTGTTGAGTTTGGGTGGTTTTTTTGGGTATCCAAATATATGTTTTAGCTAGTCAGTACTAATTTATGACTAATATATGTGGTTGATGCCTAAATATACAGTTAAGTTATATTTAAAAATCTGTATTTGAAAACTGGACCTGGAAATTCCTTCATACTTCATATACAACATTCATTCTATTTCATGTTACACTAAGCTTCACAAGGATTAATGAGCACATTAGTGTGTGTGTGTGTAGGTTTTCATTTCTCCACCTAGTTTCTAGTGTATTTCCTTCACATTACATCTCTTAATTATTTCTTTGCAACGTCTTCCAACTCTTGATTTTTCTTGTTGAAGTTGCTGTATCAGGAACTTCTTCCAAATGTTAACTGATCGGAATTATTAGCATCTAAACATAGGTCTTTTAAAGATGCCTGTCACTGCTTTATCTGACAAGTTCAGTTTAGTCTTCAAATATCAATTCTGATTTTGATACTGTCTTGATCTTTGGTACTGTCTGCATTTTCTTGAAATGCTGTGCTCACCTATATCCATACAGTCTTTTTTACATATTTGATTGTGACCAAAATAAATCTATTACTGTCAATACAATCACTACATGAGGAATACTAATAAGGGCATTCCTAAAATGCCTATTTGACTATGACTGATTCACAGTGTTTGGTGTTTAGATAATTAAAGCAGCTGAAGGATGGAGAGAGGTGCAGAGAAAGGTGATTCAGTGTTCCAGCAATCTGATTAGTGACACTGCACCAGTTACTCATCAGAAATGCTACCTATGACTATAATATCCTATTCACCTGAAATGCTTGCTCCTCCAAAAATGCTTTTCCCAAGAGGTGTTTGGCAAAGAAAAGAATAAGAAAGACAAAAAAACTCTGTTGGATTTTGCTTGGGACAGTTAATACCTAAAGATGTGATAGTCAGAGTTTATAAGCATAATAGAATAGCAAAGAAGTACCAACCCAGGAATATATAATAATATTTATGACACTTTTCTAGAAATGTATATTTACATTCTGGTCCTGAATTCAGAACTAAATATCCATTTTATTCAGTGAAGTGTCAGAAACTAAACCAATTATATACTAAACCACTCCAAAAGGAATTGAGCAGTAGTCATTGAGCTAAGGAGCTAGGCTTTCTTTTGTTTATTTCTTCAATACTCCTTGCCTAGAAGGAAGGAAGGCAGGCTTATATGTTTAGAAGGCTTATATGTTTAGAAAATTCATGTAAGAAGTGAAATTTATGTGCTTGCTATATATTAAGGAAGGGAGGCACTTTAACAAATGAAGGACATTTGAAGTCCAGTCTCCAAAATTTTTGCAGTGTTTTAAAGGCTGTATATAGGCAGTAGAACTTCTCCAGCCTGTAATGTTAATGCAAGAAACAATACCTAATGTGCTTTTTTTGTTGAATTCAATACATTTTAAGTAGATCCAGACAATATCAAAGCCCTCTTGGGAATTTCAAATTCTCTGTAGACTCTGTCAGAAGGTAACAGCAGAACTGAAACACATAAATGTTTAGTGACTATTAATTAAATAAAAAGCCCCATGTAAAAATAAAAGTAGCCAAGGTGCTTGCAACTCCTGCTGGTCTGGAATGATAATGCTGACTGAACTGCAGATACCCCTGGATAACTCATTAATCTAAATTTGGAATTCTCTTTCCAGGGATCTACATTCCATGGACTTGTTTCAGAGGCCTTAATCAGGTGTTCAGAGCCTTAGCTATCAGGCAAGAGACACAATGTGTTGTCATATTTAATATCAAATAATTATAATTATTGTGAATCTCTCCTTATTGCCTGGTTTGTGTGGCAGGCTGCAAGAATTTTCAGTTTGTCATAATTTGTACTGTGTAAGATGCTGGACTGCATGACATTTTCTATTAATTTCCAACACAATACCTCCTGCTTGTATGTATTCCCTTATTATACAAATTCAAAGGTTGTTTGTCAATTATGTAAAGGACATCTGTTTAAATTAAGAATATGCTTAAAAAAAGCAGTACTGTCTTCCAATTTAACAGATCTCCTGTCTAAAGAGTTCATCTTGCCAATGTCACCGGTTGTCTTCAGTTGCCTCCCTGATCTCCTGGATTCCTGCAGGGTCAGAAGTGTGTCATTTCTCTGTACTTCATTGTCAGAGAAAAAAAGACACATGATGTATTTTAAACCTCGCATGGAACTTCATAAAATCTCCCTCTTTGTGATTAGATGCTGTGTAGTAATCTAATAAAGAATGAGAAAAATCAGTACCTCTACTATCTTATTTGCCTTGTAGCCCTTTCTAACTGTTTTCATCAATTTCATCAACTTCATGGATCTGACTTAAAATTTACATAATCAGGAAGACTAGAAGGGTACAATACCTAGAGAGCTGTACACAAAAGTGGACTGATAATGAGGATAAGTGGTTGGACAAGAGGCTGATTTGACTAGGGCTCCTCTACTTCTGGTGGGGATATGTTTGTACTTTACATTTGTTCTCCATGTGACCAGTAGAACTGGCTGAGGTTTAATTCTGTGCACAAACCACAGGACAAATGTGCATGTAGAAATGCCAGTGGGTGTGGGAAATTCAGGACTCCTGGACAACTAACCAATATGATTAAGCAGAAGCCATCTATTTTTTCCATTACGCACTTATTTATGCATTCTAACTCTACTGCACACCTCATCACACATTTCTCATTGGTGCCTTTGCTTGTCCAAGTGTTTTGCCTGCACTTCTCAGAATATGTGATTGGTTACAAGAATATGTGATTGGTTACAGTCCAGGTGCTTCGCTGCCCCTAGTTATCGAGTTCTTGTGGTCTTGGAAATCTGGTTTGTCAGCTTCTTCTTTCTTATTTTAGCACAGTTTATGTCTTAGTAACCTTGTGAATTCCAGGGGGCCCTGAGAAAATCCTGATAAAAACAGTTAAAGCTGGATGGCTGGTGTACCCTGTAGTAGAAGTTGTTCAGAAACATTGCTACAGATGAGCATTTCTGGAAAACAATGGATTTACTGTGATGCCAAGCACCTGACTGCTTAGTTTGAAGATTAACAATTTTTTTTGTGTCTCTGTTTTTACGTCAATGCCTTATAAGACTTTGGTTGTCACCATATGATATATGTGTAAAATATATTCAACTGGATTTCAAAGTTTTTCCTGCAGGTCATCACCAGAATTTTTGATATATGAAGCTTTACTGGGCATGGCTGTACCCTTCTGGTCATCCAGCTAAGCAAAACCTCATTGCAAGGCAGCTCTATATACAGCAGAGCGTGAATGTAGCAAGGGACATTTCAAAAAACTTAAATTTAGGAAAAGCATTTATCTAGAATCTGCAAGAACTTTTTTTTTTGTGCTCTTCTGGGATAACATTCTTTTCTCTAGCATTCTTCAGATCTGGGATCTACACTTTTCTTCCCACTGGAAAATGGCCAGTCAAAAATGTTTGGGGTGCCCAAAGTATCTTAAACATTTGTGTCAGGATAAATCTTGGTAGTGACAGGTTAGATTAAAATGTGAATGTAATCATTGGACTCTCACATCAGGACAGAACCAAGAAAGATGAATGAATTAATATTGTAAGGTAGGACTAAGCATGGCATCGCCACAGTCACAGCAATGACAATCATTTGTTTGGGATCTCTTTGGAACAAAGGGTGCAGCATCTCTGCATATAAGTTTAATTCATGGACATTGATTGCTATAAATGAAGCGACCGATTTGATTTATTTCAGGAGTCACTGCAGCATAAAACAACCTTATAGTAAATATGAGATTATTTTGAGGAAAACTGAATTCACGTGTCACAAAAAAAGAAAAAAAAAAACTTGCTTGCCTATTTCTGTTTTTTAATTTTCTTTTTGTTTATTTTAAACTTCTGTTAAACCCAGAAATGCTAACTTCTCGATTTAATAGATATTGCAAAAGAGATAGATAAATTAACCCAGTCATCCTCAGAAGTATTTATTTAAAAGTTGATTTTAAAAGGGGGAAAGGGTAAAAACCCAGGGTGACCAGTGTTGAGCGATGGGATAGTATGTGCCAGAACTTGAGGAAATGAGCACTAATGCGATCTCTCAGCTCGCTCATGAGGTGTTTTGTGCCAACGTGCCTCACCTGAAATGTTTCTACACTGTTGCACGTAGCATAAGGAACAAGAAGGAGGAGCTTGAGGCTTTGTCCCAGTCCCAGAGATTTGACATTACTGGTGATAAGTGAAAACTTGATGGGATGGAGTCCTGTGTCTGGAGAGTGCCTCTTGTTGGATGGTTACAGACTCGTCAGGAGGGACAGGCAGGGCAGAAGAGGCTGAGGTTTGTCATTGTATGTAATAGAAGTGTTCAAATGTATGGAGCTCACAGTTTGGCAATGGCACAAATTGAGAGTCTCTGTGGGAGAATCAAGGGGGCAAACAAATAATGCAGATATCATTGTAGGAGTCTGCTGTAGACCTCCCAGCCAGGACAGTGATGCTGATGAATTTATTCTTCTTGAGGAACTAAGGGAAGCTTCCAAGTCAGACTGCCCTATGTCCTTAATGGAGATCTTTAACTTGCCAGAAGTTAACTGGGAGCACCACACAGCTGTGTACAACCTGCACCTGAAGATTCCTAAAAAATCTGGAAGACAGCTTTATGGAACAGGTCCTAAAGGAGCCCCCCTTGGGAATATGCCCTCCTTGATCTGCTGCTGATGAACAGAGTGTACCTCATGAATTAGTGGGATGGGGCAGCCTGCCTCAGGACACAATGGCCATGAAGCCTGACAGAGTTCAAGAACTTTTGGACAGCGCTCTCAAGCACATGGTATAACTCTTGGGGAGGGTCCCTGTGCAGGGTTAAGGGTTTGGACTCGATAATCTTTGTTATACATTAAATGTGTAGTATTAACAGTTTTGGAAAAGACAAAGTGTTAAAGCTATAACTGGTTGGCATTGTGCAACATCAACCTTGCACCTAACTTAATGTCAGATTTCAGGTGACTCATATGAAGACTTGTAGGTTATGTCTCTTCCAGTAAGTAAAAGGCCCTATGATTATATTTCCTTCCAGGGTAAAAACCAGGTGTCTTCATTCATGCTGCTTATGCTTTGGCCCATTATTCTCCTGAGCATTATTCTCGGACACTGTCTGGGAGTTTGAGGTTTGGTGTGGGATAAATCATGCAAGTGGGAGCCCTAACAATTAAACCATAGGAGCAGTTGTTCAGCAGTCTCTGAACTAGTACAGCACCTCACTCAGATGAATTAATTAAAATTAGGGAATATTCTGAGATGAAAGGGACCCACCAGAATTTTAAGTCCAACTCTTAAGAAAATGGCCTACAGAGGGATTGAGGGATTGAATCCACAGCTTGGATTTATTAGCATCATGCTCTAATCAATTGAATTATTTAATATGAATGTCAGCTCTAAAGCCCCTTTGAAGAAAGGAAGAAATTAGTGATTAAGTATCTTTGGCAGAGTTCTTGTTATATACATAAAATGTTACAAAAATCAGTTCTTCTGAATATTAACATAAGGGAAACCAAAACAATCTTCCTCGGTTGTAACCCAAATGTATTTCCCCCCAGAACACTGTGCATTTTTTCACCTTATATTCCTTCTCTTGCTGCTCTTAGCATTGCTCCCACATTCAAACATATCCATATCCATTATTTTTATTACATTCTACTGAAACCAATTTTTATTCCATATTTTTAGTTTTTAATGACCTTCACACTCTTCACCTTTCATATGATGGCAGCCATTGTTTCAGCTACCCGTTTACACAAAGAAGCCTAATCACTTCTTAAATATATCTTCAGCATAGGACAGATTGCATATTCTCCAGTTTCAAAAAGCATTGTGATTTCTTATAGCTCAGAGATACTCCTGCTGCTAGAAACCAAATTCTTTGTCATAATACATAGTTGAATGTGGACATCTCCTATGGTTGATGTCTTTGAAAATTGCATTTCCTGCTGAGACAAGTCACTCTTTTTACTACAAATGTCTTTTATGTGATGAAGTTTTCTTAAAAGCATCCAAGCATTTCCCAGAAGCAAGTGTTTAAAAGCAGAATGCAATAAAAAAGGAGAATTTGAGCTGGCAAATTTCACTACCGTAAAAAAATAAATGTCTGAGCTCTGGGACCACACATTCTGGAATATTAAAAAGACTTAATCAAGGCAAACCAGCTGTAAATCAAGGTTGTAACTCTGCAGAAACATAGGTAGGCAGAAAAAGAAAAACAGATGAAAGCACTATACAAATCATAAACAAAACACTACCCTTTGTTTAAAATCAGTTCAGAGTAGGTAAATAAAATAAGATTATACAGGACCATTCACTAAAGAATTTTTCTAAATCTGCAGGTTTTGTCTTTAATAAAAAGAAGAAAATCAAAGTGTCATAATTGCTTCTAGGATAGTATAAAATTTTATCAACCAACTAATCAGCTTTAGATAATTTCTATTGCAACAGCTGTATCAAGAACAAAGGATTATCACTATGAAGAATTTCTTAACATCTCACAAAATGCAGACAGACCTTTTGAGAGAAAGCAATAATGCAGTGACTGTGATGAAGCCCAGTGATCAAATGTCAAGGAGGGAAGGCCATTGTAATCTAATGAACCTTGATCCATAATATTCCAGAGAGCAACATGGGAAAAGTGTTTGCAGGATGTTTGACCATTAACAGACTGTACAATTTGACTGCATAAAGAAAATTTAGATTGTCTGGAAAGATTATATGGTAACTTGTAGCTGCCACAAGAACACATTTCTCTCCTTGTGGATCCTACCATATGTCAGAAGATGCATAATTTACAAACTGAGGCTCTTCTAACACTTGTGTCAGAACCTTGTGACTCAGCCCAAATTCTCCACCTAAAATTCAGGAAAATAATGTGTCCACTATTCTAACAGGAAAGTTTACCCAAGGCTAAAATTTAAAACATTTTTACTCAAGCCTCTAAGTTTATGAAAAATCTTAATGAATACCTGAATGAAAGAATTGATAACAGATTTTTTGCATGATTCCAGGTTTGGACCTTTGAGTTTATATGTGAGTATTCATTTAAGACTTTTTCTGAATCTAAGGAAACTGCACATTTATCTAAAAAATAGAATAGAATCATTTCAGATGGACGTGACCACAATAATTTTCTAGTCCTTCTACCTGAGCATTTCAATACTGACCAAAAGTTAATGCCTTTTGAGAACTAACAGGCACTGATCACCTCTCTGTGATGCCCTTCCCAGTATTTGATGATTATCTCAGTAAAGAACGGTTTTCTCATATCAAGTCTGAATCAAATCAAAGCTTCTCTGATGCAGCTTTGAACCATTCCCACACACCTGTCTCTGGATATAAGGGAAAAGAGGTCAGCCTCTCCCTCTCCATTTTACCTCCTCAGGAAGCTGTAGCAAATGGTGAACTCATGCTTCCTTTTCTTTAAACCAGAAAAGCTTCCTTTTCTTTAAACCAGACAAGCCCAAAGCCCTCAGCTGCTCCTGACAGGATATGCCTACCAGCCCTTTCTCCAGCTTGGTTGCCTTTATCTGGACGTGTTCAAGGACCTTTACATCCTTTTTAAATACCATTCAAACAATGGAAAAACTGTTATTAAAAGGTGATACTTTTGTCTAAAGACTTGCAGACCCAAATGAAACTCCCCACACACAGTAAATCCAGTACAAAAACATATGAGTATTCAGTTTTATTAATATTCACTGTCTAAGCTGCAGAAGTTGGTAGATGCATTTGGAGTCTAAAAATATTTTTTAGACAAATATATGGAAACTGTTTCTTTCATAGGACATATCTCTTTATTAATTGATTTGTCTGGACTACCAATATACCTATAATTCTACCAACAACTGTGGAACATGAAGCCTTAAGATTCAACAGTCAAGAGATCTGAAATAAGAAATTAGTAGATTTCCACTAGGTTGTTTCCCTGTATAAGTTTATTTCATTCCTCTGGAGGCTTTCAATTAAAAATGTGTTGATAGTGTTGTCTGAGTTTTTTCTATGTGCAGTGCCAGATAATAAACTCAAAGATTGGGTATTTATCCACAAAATAAGAATTGCAGTTTGGATTAAAGTGTTGACTGTAATTTATCACCCACAATATCTCATCTATACTCTGACAGGAAATTACTCTTAGGAGACTATGTAGCTGGTCTTTTAAGACAACACTTTCCCAACTGTGTTGTAAGAAAATGGAGGTTATCATTGATGTATGGTATCGGAATACATGGATGACAGATTTATTTCTTTTATTATTTGAATTTCAAAAAGTAGAAATTATAAAATTAAGGCATACTAGTAAGCAACAAAGAATTGCTACAAAATGTTGTTTCTCTATTCCTTCAGCCTTTTCCAGATATGGCTGGCAACCCCTCTTCCCTAGAACAAGAGCATTCCCAAGAAGAAGAAGCAGCAGCTGGTGGAACTTGGAAAGGTTTTTAAAATTTGGCATTTTCCTTCCAGAGGCATCCAGTTGCCTTTTTTCCAAGTCCTTGCCCTCCCATTCTTCACTTGGATAGACATTATGGAATAAGTATTAAAAGGACATAAGTTTAGGAATAAAATAAAAATTGTGGTTTGTAATTAATGGCCAATCACAGCGGAGCTGGCTTGGACAGAGAGTCTGAGGCAGCTGCCTTTGTTATCATTCTTTTCTATTCTATTCTTAGCTTAGCTAGCCTTCTGAGATGAAACTTTTCCTTCTATTTTTTTTTGTATAGTTATAATGAAATATATATATAATAAAATAATAAATCAAGCCTTCCGAACATGGAGTTAACATTTTCGTCTCTTCCCTCACCTGAAAACCCCTGTGAACGCCATCGCATATCTTTACAGTTTAAAAATGTGCCTCATAATATGCAAAACCTAAAAACCTAATCCATTTGTTTTAAAAGAGTAGTGATGCTCATTCAAATTTACTTTATGTAGGTATTTTTATTTACCATTATAATACCTCAAAATAAACCCCAAGTTTTAAAAGCTACCTTTCTTCATTTGAACAAAATTGTTAAATTTATGACGTTTTCACTCACTAAGGTTAACAAATGTATACCTATCAGAAAGTAAGATTAGAAATACAGAGATGTATTAACAATGCACTTTTGATGGAAAGTCATTGCTTGTGTATCAATAATAAAATGTAATTTAAATTAATGTTTAAAATTATTAAACACTTAGGGAAAGTGTTTAATTTATATATTAATTTATACACACAAAGAAAGGTGTATAAAACCTACATTTTAATGTAAATTAAATAGGAATGGAACAGCTATTCTTATGCTCACACAAATTTATTAAGCTTGATATCTCAATTATTATAATATTATTATTATATCTAATTATTTTTAAATCAGAACTGTCATAAGGAGATTTTGTACATATCAGAAAAACCTTAAATATTTTAATTAAACCTTTCTTATATTGTCTGTTAACACACATGAACTTTGGAAATTTAATTCATCTTCCTAACTCCTTCCAATGATCCTCTACTGAATTTCACTGGTTAAATTGAATCTTTAAAGTGAAGTTTTACGTTTTAAACACACATGTATACCAGCTGGTTTCTTGTGATATTTTCAGAAATATTGACTCAATTTCAGAAACAAATATACTCTTGTTTGAAATACATCCCTGTTTGTTTGGTTGGTTTTTTTAATATAATACAATGATATAATAGTCTTAATAGTATATATATTGTTATTTCAAACTGATTTTTTCTTCTGCGATTTCATCGCTCTCACTTGTTTTTAATATGGAACATAAATAAAATTTTACAGTTTTAAAGTGAAAAATTAAATTTTACAGTTTTAAAGCATGTTCCACCTGATCTTTTTCTTATTGATTATCTTATTGCTTAACCTCTTTAAAAATTAGTTCTAAGTTCTTGACGCAAACCACTTTTCTTAACATTATGATTTTTCTGTTGCATAATTTCCATGATCTGTGCATTCTTGCATTTTTGTACTTGACTCCTGTCAGTAACTAAATCTCTTTTAAATAGAGCAGAATTTCCTCCTTCTTACTGCATTCAAATCCAGGAAATATGTATGAAGTTATGCAAATAATGGGTTTCAATTCTGAGTGGATTAATTTTAAAAATAGTATATCCCATTTTTGGGATTCTTTACATTTTTTCCAAAGTATTCATGTTGAGTAATGCTTTAGAAAATCCCTTTTTCAATTTGTTTCTTCTCTTGGATTTACTATAAATGTACCTATGCTTTGAAGAAGAAATCAGTCTTGCTTCTGAATCCTACATTCCTTCATAAAGAAAACATGGAACCCAAGAGATGTCTATGTGTAAATCATGTTAATCTTTTCAAAGCAACTACAAGAATATAGGTTCTAATCTAATGCTTAAGCTTGAGATTTTTCTTTTCACAATAGATTCACCTTCCTTACATCTTAGGGGACATAAAGCAAGACATAAAATATGTGATGGTATGGTTGAGTTATAAAGACTGCTTGGATGCTGGAAATGGCAATTTCTCCTAAAGTTTCTTTATGATTGTTTACCATGAGACATCTTTCAGCTCTGAGGGACATAGCACAGAGAACATTCAGAGGATCTAGGTTACAAGGAAAACCCCTACATCTAATTCTGAGCAGAAAAAAGTCCCAAGTCTCTTAGAAATATACACTCAGTTTTGACACACAGAGTGATTTGTCATACTGTCTGAAGAGTTGGTCTGAACCAAATCTATTGATTTAGATATGGTCAGGATAATGCGGTACTCCTAATTGAAATTTCTTTTTAGCAATGCTGAGAGCTGAGTCTTCAGTAATGGTCAGCCTTGACCTTAAATACCTAACAGTAATGTATCTGTTGTAGTACATTTATAAATTTAATTTCTCCTCTTGATAAGGTGAAGTTCATCACAGAAGTCATGCCTATCTTTTTGCTCACTCTTATGGCAGGAGTGGGGTGGTAGAGGGATTTCACAGTACCAAATCCCTCAGTGCTTGACAGACACACTATGGTGTGATTATCAACATTTCTGGAAAAATAAATAATTTAAAAGGGAAAAAGATATTGGAAACTATGTGAGATTGCAGAATACACTGAAAAGAAAACTACCTCTCCCCCACCATGATTGATACATGTCATACAAAAGAGTAATCAAAACAGTAAGGACAAGATAACCACATCCTAAAACTGCATAACAAAGAACACTTAAGCATGTTCTGAGGGCACTCCTCAAGGGTTGGTATTGGGCCAGAGCTCTTTAATATCTTTTTTGGTCGCATGGACCTAGGATCCAGTGGACCCTCAGCAGGTTTGGCAACACCAAGCTGTGGGGTGTGGTCAACACTGGAGGGAAGGGATGCCATCCAGAGGGGCCTGCACAGGCTTGAGAGATGGGCCTGTGCCCATGCTTAACAAGGCCAAGGGCAAGATCCTGCAGCTGAGCTGAGACAATCAAAAAAAAAAAAAAATACAGGCTGGACAGAGAATGAATTGAGAGCAGCCCTGAGGAGAAGGATATGGGTGTCCTTACAAAGAAGTAAAAATGTCCTCACCATTTTGAAGTATGTACCTGTCTTCTCTAACTTATACATGTATTTCACATAACGCATTAAGTAACTAAAGCACTGTTATTGATAGTTTATAACTGAAGGAGAAAAGAGCAATTGACGAAAATGTAGAAGGATATTAAATATCATAAAACTTACTAGTTTCTAGAGCAAAAGAAGAAAAAGAATGAAAACTATGATGAAGTTGAAATAGCACCTCAGTGGTAATGCTATATAAATGCTTTTTATTCCTTCCATCAGCAGTGAAGCTCCAAAACATTGATCAAAGCTGATGACTAACACATAATGCTCAGGCTGCAGCACATTGTTATAAGTTCTCACCCTTGTAATAATAGTGGTATGAGCCAGCATAAAGATGAATACTTTTTCCTAAATGTTGTTTTTCAATTCAGGCAGATAGGATTAAAATGTCTGGCAGGAATGAGCTGTATTAGAACATCAGTGTCAATAGATACATCATGGGCAGCTGCCTGAAATGGAGAAAAATGCTCTGGACATTTTATATTACTACACAATGTAAAAGCGTAACTCAATGTCAGACTCCTGCTCCACAAAGAACTCATGTAAACCCTCAACTGACAAATTGCAAACTGAAGCTATTTAAATTGAACACATTAGCTGATGACATAACATGCTTATGACTTTGCCTACTGTGATTTAATATGATTTGACATCAGTAAATTTGTATGGTGCTATTGAGATCAAGTAGGTTAAGAATTTCAAAAAATTTTGTAAAGATGAGGATCCATTGGAACCAAAACTGACATAGGAATGTGTGTTACAAATAATAAGAGAAATATGATTAACAGGTAGAGATGATGGGTTTTTATACTGGTTGATAGATTTGCATACGTAAATATAATTTTTAAACTCAAAGTATTAACACTCTTAAAACAGAATTTAAAGTAAAAATTGAGCTAAAATTTTTGGACAATGAGAATTAATTCTTTAATGGGTGATACATTTTAAATTTTCAAACTATTTATTCACATAATTGATGAATAAACAGCTGGTTATGGCTGGTTATGGCTTCTTAAACATCAAAATGATTTCTAATTCAATTATAGGTCAGACTAGTTTCATTTAAACAAGCCTTTTTTTTTCTTTTAGATTTATTACAAACAGCTAATTTTAATACAATATGGTAGTAAGAGATTCTCATGCTAATTCTGGGGAATGTTATTAATTTATTTTGTAAACTTAATATGGATTTGTAACTTGCAGGAATTTCAAACTCTGAGTCAGGAAATCATAAAGTACCTAAGAGAAACTATTTTTTAAACCATGTAGAATACCACGTCTAGTATAATAACTAAATTTTTTGTAAGGAGGTACACTTTGGGGGAAAAGTTTAAATAACTCATCAAGATTATATTTTAGCATAAACATGGTATTTGCTTTCCAGAATTCAGAAAAAAAAGGGAGAGTTTTAAGAAAGTGAATTTAAAGTTGTTTAACTAGAACTTAACAATTTTAATGAAGAAAATAAGACTCACACTGAACCCTAGAGAAATAACTAGTCAGAAAAAACTCCCTCTGCCAAATACTTCCAGATACTCTAGACATATCTTACTAGTTCTATTTGTATGTGCAAATATTCATCATGAGTGAAAATTTGCTGGATACTCCTTCTATAAGTAGTTCACAGGAATTTAATTACTTGACTTTAAATATATTTAATTTCTTTGCAGTGTGACTTTCCCAGAATATTTTTTTGTAAAGTGTACAGAGAGAATTCTAGTACAACCTTTTCTAAATTAAAGAATGATCACTATACTCTCATTTTCATTAATTAATAGTTTTCCTGAAAGGTGGAATTTAACTACATTTGGTAAAATAGGAATGCTCAATGTAGTGTTTTTTTCTCAGTGCTAAAGGAATAAAATGATGATATATGTTTGCTTCTGAAGCACTGGGTCAAAGACAAAACTCATTTTTGCACAGAGCTCTGCAAATTCATTGTGTCTTTTACTCTCAGTTAACATCTGCATCAGGTCAGATAACAAAAAACCCACTATGAAATGGGTTTGTTAATTTCTAGTAAATAGATATTTCTGCCTTAAAAAACCAATTTCACATTGTGTGTAGTGAAACAAAAAGTTAGGGACTACAAGTCTGTTATTTTTCATTATTTAATTTATTCCCTTTTCCTTTTTTTCCCGTCTTTACGTCACCTATTCTCTTTTTATCTCTGTCTTTCTATACTTTTTGCAGGGTCATGGGATGATTAAGCATCTACTTGATGCTTTTTCTACTCCAAAATTTGCGTTTAGTCAGTTCCTGGAGGACTTCACATTTCTGTACAGAATTTTGGTGAAGTGATGTGTCATTCTTCTGTGACCCAGTCGTACTACACCTGAAAAGGCAGACACTGAACATGTTTTGCCCAAATCTAACTCTTCCAGATATAAAACAGCCCAGTGATGTTAAATGTACATGGCTGCTTTGTTCTCTAACCACATTCACTGTGTCTAAACTTGAAGACCTAAGAAAGCTCTCAAAAGCCTGGTCTCAGGCTCAGGTTGTGACATTTATACTCTCTTTTTTCTCCTCTTTTAGTCATGCAGTAGCATAGAATGCAGCCAAGAACATAAGATACATAAATCTGAAGTTTACTTCTACGTGATTTTCTTAAGAACAAATAATATTTTATGCAACAGCAGTGATAAAATCCAACGGTTTAACTGAAAATAATGTGTGATGTAAGGCAAATCCACCCATACACAGGATATATGTAGCAATAAAAAAAGAGATTCAATGTGCCAAAAAGCATTTTGCTATAGTCATGATACACTTTTTTTTTTTTTTTTTAGATTTCTTTCATTTGCCTATGCTTCTATACAAATATAGCTAACATTTCACTTGAGCCTTCAGGCTGAATCACACTGACAAAAAGCAGAAGGCTGCTGCCCTTTCATTGGCATCCACAAATATTTGTCTCAAAATATTACTGCCATTCACAGTAGTTAGTTAGGGGCATTTTTCAAATGCAGTTGTAGCTGAAAATGCAACAAAGAGAGAGAGCTTATTGTTGCTGCTTGTAAAGGGAACTGACTTGAATTGCTATAATTGTATCAACAGAAATCTTTTGCTCTAATTGGTAGCTCATATATTTCAGAAAATTGCTTGAGTTTACAAGAGATGTAGCTTACATGACCAAGGGAAAATGAAAAAGTATGTGAATTTGTTTCAAAGTTAATTATAGACATAGTACTTGCTCTCTGTGGATGGACTTGTTATTTTGAAGTGATTAATATAATTAGAAATCTGCATCCTGTGTCACTATACTGAGCTGGACACAAACTACATACAAAATTTTCTTAACCCTAGTCATTCTTCCTAGTAGAAATGAAATTCACCTACCAAAATAGAAATAAATCCCCATAAAATTAAAAAATTAACAGTCAATGCCATAAAAGTATATAGTAAGACTTGACATATATATGTGAATTGCCCATCTTTCTGCAGAATGAATGGACTGGATTCAATATGTTGATTACAAAGTGATTTAAGGGTAAGCTGGTTTCTCAAAATACATGTATAACTAGACAGTAACAATACTTTTAGCTTCAAATTGATGGAATTGTTTGCTGTTTGAAAACCATGGTCATAGAACCACAGAACCAGCTCAGGCAGGGGCCCCTGGAGTGCATGACTCAGGATTTTGTCCAGAGGACTTTTTATGTCTCCAGGAAAGGAGACACCACAACCTCTCTGGGAAATATCTTCCAGTGCCTTGCTACTCTCACATCAAAGAATTTCTTCCTAACATTGAATCTAAACTTACTCTTTTTCCATTTGAAGCCATCCCCTGCTGGCCAATCTCTTTATGCCATTGTCAAAAGTCCCTCTTGATCTTTCTTGTAGACTTCCTTTAGGTGCTGGAAGTTTGGTATATCATCTATTGCCTTTCATATTAAAGTTAATCAATCAAAGAACATTTTTTAAAGTATCAACCTTTCAAAACTCAAGCATATCGACAACATGATTAGGAAGAGTAATCTAGCTGACATTTATGATTACAGAGAAAAGCAATTCAGTAGAACAAGCTCAGTCAGTGAGGCAGACAGGAACAGCAGCAAGGAGTTCCATGGCTGAGTGTTGGAGCGTGTCAGGAGGAGTGTGGCCGCAAGGCTGAGGGAGGTTACACTCCCCCTCTATTCTGCCCTGGTGAGTGCATCAGAAGCACTGTTTCCAGTTTTGGGCTGCCCAGTTCAAGATAGAAAAGGTGCTACTGGACAGAAAGGACAGAGGAAGTTTTAGTACATCTGTAACTGGTTTCCAGGTCAGCCAATGTTTTTAGCCAAAACTTATGCCACCTCTTCCTTAACACTGGCTTCTAAAGCAACAAAGAAGTCTAAATTTTTAAAGCTATATTTTAGAAACTCAGTGGGAATAAATTATTTTGTAAATGTCTCTTCCTTTCTTTCTTCACAAAATATATGCCTCAGGTCTCACTGTCAGACCAATGTCTTCTGTTGAATTCCTAGACTGGAACATCATTCCCAAGCACAAGGATATCTGTCTATGACTGTCTCTGGGGTGAAAAGGAATTACTAGAATCAATGTCTTGTCAAACATATGTGTGTCAGTCAGCAGAACTAAGAACACAGCTAGTCTCCATGCTCCTCTGGAATACCAATTTAAGGCATCTTTGATGGAAAAAATCTTACTTTTTGAAGGAAAAAATTCTTACAGGGGTTGCCTGTTGAGATGGTACAGTTATTGCTTTGGTTTCACTTTTCTTTTTCAATCAACTATATCAATTTATGTTTTTCTTAGGTGAATTTCTTTTATCTGTCCATGTTTTTAATGTGACACACTATGTGTATGTAATGTGACACAATGCTGACTCTATGACTCAATAATATTTGTATTGGTATTTACACTACTGTATAGTATATTCTAAATGATACTACTAAAGTAAAACTTTTTCATCTTATCTAGACAAGATTTTTTGACCTTACCAAACAAAAGTGTTTTGTCAAGACAAAATGTCATATGCAATAGCCCTTTTTTTTCAAAAAATATTGAATTTTCACATTTTTATTCCAATTTGTGATACAGAGAAGGAGAAATTTCATCCAGATGCAAAAGTATTTTAGCATAATATTTATATTTATTAATATGCCTTCTTGAGTAATGTTTTAATAAGCTCCTTGACATATTTGATCTGTGCTAATGAGCTCTTTAACAAAAAACTCATCTATCATTTGTCCAACTAACATTCTCTTTTACCTACCTTTTTAATTTCAATGTCTATGAAGAGAAGTTGATATTTATGCTTTACACTAACTCTTCTCTGTAGCTGTTTCTTTAAGAAAAAAAATTACCCACTGTGATCACTGTCACTGCAAGACAGCTGTTGCTGTCTGAGCAATAGCTCAGTTTTTTCTTACAGCTGCAATTCACAGCAAAAAGTTGATCATATCCCACATAAGTAACCCCCACTAAAGAAAAAAACTTTTGTTCTTCTCCCTGGAGGTTCAGTTTACTTCTCTTTTTTTTTTTTTTTTGTTTCTGTTTTTGTTGTTGTTGTTGTTGTTGTTGTTGTTGTTGTTTTTTATGGTCCTACTATGCTAATATTGTTTCAGGACTAATTTCTAGCAATTTGTCAAAACTCACTCATAACTCATGAGAGATAATTTTTCAGTTTATAGCTGATTTTACAGGGTTCTGTGGTCTCTCAGGAGTAATTCAGAGAAATTAGCCTCTGTCCTATCTGGTTAATTGGTTCATCAAACTTGCAAATTTATGTAAAGAAAATAAACAAACAAAAAAAAAAAGCTGTAAAAAGACACAACATAAAACAAATAGCAAAGAAAGAAACTAAACAAGTGGTTTTTCACCTTCCAACCAGGATGTCTGTGAATGACAGATGATGCTTTTGTCATTGTTGAAGGGGCACACTTTTCAGAAAAAGTAAGGTAGCATTATTATTTATTGTTATTTATTGAACAATGGAATTTTGATGAGTTTCAATTAGTAACTGCTATAAATAAAAACTAGCAGAATTTTTATTTTAACTTGCACAACATAAAGCTTTCAGTGCTTTTTCTTCACTGCCTTATACTCTGACTTGCTGTTTCACAGCAATGAGACACAATTCAATGTGATAGCAGGCATTTCCTCTTCAATAGGTCAACTAGCCAAAATAAAAATCACTAAGGAGCTGGACATGGAAGACTCTTGGAATGTACTAGAACTATGGAAAATGCCATCTGATTGTGCTTGCCAGCATCACACAAAGTACACATAGAAGTTCACTGTTCTTTATATTCAAATCCAGCACACAATTGCATACATGCAGTGTGTGAGAGGTGGGCAGCTGGCTCACAGGTTGGGCACAAAGGATTACAGTGAATGGGGTGACATTAGACTGGCAACCTGTCACGAGTGGAATTCCATAGAGCTCCATCTTAGGGTTTCAAGATGAGAATTTTCTGGATCCTGCAGAAAACATAAGGGGAAAAGTAGCTGTCCCATCTGACCAGGGCCTAATCTACTAAGACAGGAAAGGCAGAAACTAGGGAAGTTGTGGTAGTATCAGGAGCTGAATATAAGCCAAAGAAGCCAAAAAAATAGTGGAACAGATGCTGTTGACTCACCATGGGTTTGGTGTTTTAGGCCAAAATTAAACCAAGTGTGTAAAATCAGTAAAACTGGAATAAATGGCAAAAAAGTTTAATGGAAGTAAATTGTTTATCCATGAGGAAGAAAGAGGGCAAAAAACCCCAACTATAAGGTGAAATAAAACCTGTGAGTGGGGCTGTTTGGAGGTCCCTGGTGAGCAGCCCTCATCTGACCAACAAAGCCTGGAGCAGAACAACAAACCTGTTCTTACGAGAACACAGGTGTCTGACTTGATTTTGCAGTCAGGAGACACAGAGTTTTCTACACAAGATTGGTGAGGGAGCATCACACTTCACATTCATTTAATGAACTCAAAGAGAAACGTTTACACCAGCTGAAACACTCACCTTGATAGCTATTTACTAAAACAACCTCTCTTTTTGTTTTGCGATAAAGTTATCTTCTCTGAGTTATTCTCTAAGCTTCATGGCATATCACCCTTGTGGATCTCTGCTGGGCCTTCATCCATTATAGGGGTCACATTATGTTCCTGAGGGTTCAGTCTATCACAGTCTGTGTCGCCAAACACAGGGCTGCCCATCAAGTATCTCTGTACAGCACCAATGTCATGATTTACATAAATTGTTATCATTTTTTCTGGTTCTCAACCCTTTTTCTACCACCCATACACCCTCATATAAAGAACCTGCCCTTATCTATTTTTTTCTCTTTCAACCCCAGCACTGCTATATCCATATTCAATTTAGTATTTTTATTCAATGAGTGACAGTGGTGCGCAGCGTTACTTTCAGTTATCCTGGCAGTGCTGGCCTTGGGCAAACACAACCCCAGCAGGATTCAGTACTCCCTGAAAGGATCTGTGAGGCTCAGGCCCTTCCTATTTCGGTATTTAAACACTCTTGAGCTTCACCTCTACTTTGTGGCACTGACTTAACACCTGGCTGCTTCTCAGTCTGCTATTTGTCATGTCTGGTGGTTTTTCTGGTACTTTATCACATCCTGCTTAGTTAACTTCAGCCCAAGGTCAGGTCAGCAGTCCAGTCTCATGCTTGCAAGCCTGACAAACACTTTAAGAGTTACAGTAGGCTGACTCTGCACAGCAGCTAAGCATCCACACAGCCACTCACTCATTTCCCCCACTTCTGATTAAGGAGTGAATAGGAAGACTAAAAAACTAAGAATACTCATGGGTTGAGGTAAAGACAGTTTGGTAAACAAGAGAGACAAATCACTCCCAGACCCCTCCCTCCAAAAAAAAAAAACCAAAAACAAACAGCCAAACCCACCAACAGAACAAAACCAAAACACAAAAGTGATCCAAATGAAGTAACCTTTGCCACTAGCAGATTGATGGAAAATCAGTAATCAGTCTCTGAAATGCAGCCACACTGAATGGTCCTTGCTTCCCTGCTTTTTTGTTTTTTTTTTAGTTGCTGAGCATGACATCATGTGACCTGGAATGTCCCTTTGGCTGTTTAGGATGAGATGTCTCTCCTGCGTCCCTTCCCCCTCCCTCTTGCCCACTCCTGGCCTTTTCACTTGGTACAGAGGCAGAGTGAGAAACAGAGAAAAACTTGACATTATAATGCTCAGTAAAATGCATCACAAAACAGATGTGTTAGCAACACTGTTCTGTTCTCATCATAAATCCAAAACACTGCACTCTACAGGCTGCCATAAAGTTATATCCATCCCAGACACCATATTATTGCTTAAAAAGTGTTGTTTAAACATAACAAAAGTGACAAAAGCCATTGAGAGCACATAATAAATTGAAAAAAAATAAGGTTTTTTTCATTTTTTAGGCCATTCTAAAATTGCTTATAGAAAAACTAGACTTAGGAGAAAATTAAGCCTTTAGGAACTGAAAGTGTTAAGGCCTATGTACAATGAAGTTCAGCAATGTTTTGAGGGTTTTACAGAACTAACCTGTTCAAAGGCTGTTGTCTGGCTGTCAGCATAAGTTATGATTTAGGCGTTTTCCCCTACTGCTATAGAAGTGGGAATGAAATACTCTGATTCATATCAGAGAATTCTAAAAAACATTATTAATGTTTGTAATTCCTTATTTTAAAATAATTCTGTTTTAAACCTGATAGGTTTGCCTATATCAATGATAGTATAGGAACAGCAAAAAAAACCAAAAAACCATTCTAAATGTTCTTTAATTACTGGTATTACGTTATTTTGCAGTACCTCAAAGGTTTTTCTTTTAAGCTGACAACATTACAGCTGCAAAGAAAAAAGAAGCTTAATTTCTCAGAAGTCTGCTGCCACAGCTGCTGGTCTGTGGAACTTCTGTGCAACATACCCTGGTGCACATACCTGTGTTCAGTATGGCTCAAAGGAACATCTTTCAGAAAAAGCATTTAGTTCTCCTGTTTGTACAAAAGACTTCTCAGAGCTCCTTTCCTCTGTAACTCACAGCCATTCTTCAGTCGCAGCTTAAACCTTTTAATATATTACAGTAATGATGATTTTCTGAATGCACACAACTGAATTGGGCCTCTTACAGCTCGCACTTCACTGCATTAATCACAAAAAATAATATATTTCCAGGCAGTGTTGTTTGAGAGGAAGGCTATTTTGTCATGGCTTAATCACTTGTCACTAAAACCTGGACTGAAAATTGACAGTGTTATTCCACTGTAACACTTCTAAGGCCTAGAGCACAGCCCTGTTCTTATATGCTCTTAGAACAGTCCAATGATTTCACACACTCTTTGTAAAGAGAGAAGATTGTACTTAAAAGTCATGCTTTCTAAAACTTACTTTGGTAACTATTTGGATCTGTTCCTAAACAAGAAGAAAGTGGATTAACTAGGATGATTAGAAAAACATAAATGGCAAAGTTTCCCCTATGGTCTGAATCTCTTGTGCGTTCAGGTTCATATCTACTGGCTTAGCGATCAACATCAACATCCTTCTTGCTTTGTCAGTATTGTGGTGTCAATATATGTGTAGGTACCTGAATTGTATTCTATTCAGGTCATATAAACAATAGGATTCAACTAAATATTTACTGGTGTATTTATTGTTGGTAGAATCATTGAACAAAATTAATCTTGACTTTCAGACTTCAGTTTACACTCATCACTCAGATCTTTGAAAGGTATTAGCTAGATCTATTGCTTTGCACAGGCCAAGTCTGTTGCTGCTTACACAGCCCTTCCGTGTGATTTGCGCTTCACTACATTTTATTATAGAATTATAGAATATCCTGAGTTGGAAGGGACCCACAAGGATCACTGAAGTTCATCTTATGCCCCTCCACAGCACGACATCAAGAATCACACCATGTGCCAGAGAGCATTGTCCAAATGCTTCTTGAATTCTGTCAGGCTTTGTGCTGTGACCACTGCCCTGGGGAGTCTGTTCTAGCACCCAACCACCTTCTGGGTGAAAACCCTTTTCAGAAATCTAATCTAAATCTCCTCTCACTCTGCTTCAGGGTGCTCCCTCACGTCCAGTTACTGGTCACCACATAAAAGAGATCAGTGCCTCCCCTTTTCCCTTCATGAGGAAATTGTAACTGCAAAGAGTTTTCCACTCAGTCTCTTCTCAAGGCTGAATAATCCAAGTGACCTCAGCCAATCCTTGTATGACAAACCAGGGCTCAGAAGAGATGCAGGATCAACCTTCTGGAATGTTCTTCCTAATGCAGCTCAGGATACCATTGCCTTCTTGGCTACAAGGGCACTGCTGGCTCATGGACAGTGTGCTGTCCACCAGGACCCTGAGGTCCTTTTTCCAGAGATGGTCACCAGTGGGTCAGTCCTAGCCTGTACTGGTGCATGGAGCTGTTGCCACCTGTGCAGGACCCTGCCATCACCTTTGTTAAGCTTCAAAGTGTTCCTCTCAGCCCATCTCTCCAGGCTGTTCAGATCCTCCTGCATGGCAGCAAAGCACTCTGGGGAATTGGGCACTCCTCCCATTTTTATTATTTAGCCAAGACTATAAACATGACCCCTTTTAACATCTTTTTTTTTTTTTTTCTTCCCAAAGGAATTCAATATGCTATTCATAAGAAATTTTCTGTACTTACAATTACTTTAATTGAAATTTTTAGTCTCTCTTTCAGGTGTACCATTATAAAAAGAAATAATTGTAAAATTTAACCATAAAGTTTGAAATATAGTTATGTACCATAGCTAATATTTATTGAAATGTTACCACCAAAGGTGACCAAGCCACACATCTACCATAGGAAAAAACAAACAAGCAAACCCCCAAACTAAAACCAAAACAAAACCCAACAAAACAAACAAACAAACAAACAAACAAACAAACAAACAAACAACCCAAATCCACAAAAAAGCCCCCCAACTCCAACCTAAAATGAAAGGAAAAGAGGGGAGGGGATGAATCACTCATATTCCCCAAACAAGTGACTACAGATATATTTCTTTTTAATTAGAGAAATTTCAATAAATATAGAAGTAACATGAATTAAGGTAGAAGGATTCTGTGCTATAGGCTTTATCCCACATGTATTGAGAATTATTAATTCAGCATCTAAAACCATAATAATTCTGAATTGTAAACTATTATCCTTATTTATGCTGAAAAATAAAATTTCAAACTGTCTTCCCAGTCTCTTTGCCACAACAACTAATATGAGCAAAGCAAGGGCAGAGTTAGCCTTTGTCTAATCACTGTATCTGTAAGGAAACTGGACAAAAAGAAAACTGGAACCATGATTTTTCCTCTCTCCTTCCCTCCAAATCCCATGTGGTGTCCAGTGTTGCTGAGACAGCATTTGGCATTGTTCAGAGCTAGTAACAAATTGCTAACCTCTGGGAGTAACGAGAGAATAGGGAGGAAATCATGCCTTTGTGAGAGAATAATATCTTTTCTTGATGCTTCCTGAGGCAAGGCAGCCATATCCTTCTTTTTAAATGGAACTGCAAAGAAAGAGACAAGCTACTTCCAAAGAAATAACATACTAATTTTGTTCTGGCTTTTGCGTTCTTTTTTCTTGGAAGAAAATAATTTTTTTTCAAGTCTTCCTTAATATTTGAATAGAATTGTGTGATGAGTGTGCTGTAAATTTCTGAATCAATTAGACTGGCATGGATGGTAATAACATTGTCACTGACATTACCATGATACTGATGACAACCTGCAAGGATAATGTTGATCATTAAGTAGACTAATCAGATTTTGTTTATGGTTTGCACATGACCTGCATGAAATTTGGGTATCCCAGTTCATAGTTGTGCTCTTTTGGCATCACAGGGGATATCTTTGCTTATAGTTGTCCTGAGCATCTTTTGAGATCATATGATCTCATTTGAATTCACCTGGATGGACTCATTTGAATTCACCTGGATGGACTCAGCATACTAGGAAGACTTGGACTCAGAAGACTCTAGTTTTCTTCTGTCTTCCTTAGGTAGAACACAAAGAAGTCTGTGGCCAAGCATATTTCAATGCTACCATGTATGGTCCAAAAGTGCAAGTCATGGCAAAATGTTTGAATCTGCTTTAATTCAACCTGAACAGTCCACTCAACTCTAACAGATATCCTTTAAAGCATTGATTAATACAAAAGCCTAGAAGAGCTATAATTTTAAGAAGAAAAGTATATTAATGTAGGCCCAGGATTTTCCCCCTTCTTTTAGTGTTCTTGTGATTTCAATTAATTCTAAGAACTCAAACCAAGTACCTTGCATTTGGACTTTTCCTACATTACAACAGCTGTTGAACTTCTTTTTCTAATGTATGACAGAGAAGTCCTTTTAGTACGCAGTTACAGTAAATTGAGACATGCATTTTGCATTTTAAGCCTGTAGCAAGTCATTCTTTCTACACAGCAGCTCACCAATTGAATATTAATATAATGCTTGGCAATTCAGAAACACATGGTGAATTTCCTTTGTCTGTAAAAGTCTGTTTAACAACTATTTAATATTCAAGCAAAGAGCTTGAATTCTATACCTGCACTTACCCTTAGAGTATGAATGACTTATTAGCAAGGTGCAGTGGCATTTGATACCTTTACATCAATTTTTAAAGAATGTTGCAAGTTATTGCTATGAGATTTTCTGCTATGTTTAATCAGACTTATATTTCAAAATGGTAAAACAGCCTGTAGCTCATACATTTATATGACACTCCTATTGAAGCCTTAAACATATCACAGAAAAATAAAATATTTTCAGTTCTTTTTTGCACTGAAATTACTGATGGTTTTTCAGTATTTCTGCATGCAGTTTTTGCATTTACCTTTCCTTGAATCAGAACTCATATCTTGTAAATATGCCAAATTCAGAGATAGATTCTACTAACAATTAAACAGGTCTTTAAAGCTGAGCCAGACTCACAAGTCTGTGTTTTTATATTCTTCTCTTTTGCCCATTCTTACCCCTTCTTCTTTCTTGCTCAATCTTGTCCTTTCTTTTTTCTCTTCCTTAAAATTCAAAATTAAATTAGGGAATGATATTTTCACTGGTCCAAATTAGAGCAGTCAGAGTGTTATTTGGTGGAACTATATTTCTTTAAAAAAATTTTCTCCTTTATTACTTTCAATAATTTGTGTTTTAACCAAAGACAATGACTTTACAACCTTATGAATGTAGTGAATACAGTCCATGATCACCATCCCTTACAAAGTATTTTCACATCAGAAGACAGCCTTCTGAAATTGCACATCTTCTTTCTTCTTCCTGTTCTCCTTGGCTTTTATTGCATCATTTTTCTTTCTTACCTCATGTGTCTAACATGTAGCTGAATCACACTCATCTTTATTAAAAGAAATCATAAGAAAGAGAAATATCATAGCAGCTCCTTTGCTGTTGATTATTTCTGTTGTATAAATCACCCTCTACTTTACATTTCTAGTCTGAAAAGGTGAAAACTGGAAGTAATTAAATATTTTTCACACTGTGTTTGTGTACTCTGTTGCACAGTTACTTTCCATCATCAGATGCCCACAGGCAATTTGGGGATGAGGTTTAGGAGGGAGATACCACATCAAATTTGCTGTGCTAGATCTGTATTAGAGTGAGTTTACCACAAACCATCATTAAACAGCTGGTCAATCAAGCAATGATACCTTTAGGTATAGACGTGGAAGAATAGAAACAAATCTATGGGTTTATGCAATATTTTAATACTGAACATAACTTGTTTGTGCCACTTCCAGTTAACTTTAAAATACATGTGTGGTGTTGGCAGAATTATTGAAGTGTAGTAAGAGATTTTATTCCATTAATTATTTGTCATACTCTCTGCTATTTCTTTTCTCATACAAACTCTATGCCATTGTATGCTTTTCTGGCAATATTTGAGTTTGCTCTTTGGTACAAAATATTGCAGGGAAGTGAGAAAGATTTTTTATTAAGGGAAAATGTCTACCATATTATGTATCATGTTTTATATTTATTGCAAATATTCAATATATGAGTATATTTTTTAAAGAAAAGAGTTCCTGTGCATACATTTCCTTTTACAAGGACTTTTGTTTCATATGTTTGAAAGATACTAGGAACCTACCTTTCATTTTAAAGCTTTCTGATGAATGCTCTTCTTGAGAGATGCAGTCCATCTCTTTTCTGAAATGGGTATTACATTTTGATAAAGTTTAAAGTTTTTAATAAGTTTCTTCTGAAGTTTCCATTTAGATGAATGACATTTAGAGTATAGAGTAAGAAAAAAAGAAATAAGATAGAACTGAATGTAGGTGTACAACTTTAGTTACATATTATGAAAAAAAGAAATGCTTTGAATATGATTTTAGAATTCTAAAAAACTCCCTCTTGGCAAAAATTGAACCGAAACACTTTCTCTTTAACCTATTTCAGTTCAAAGTGAAATTCCAAAGGGTAAGCTGTTCTTTCTCTCATGTTACTGTGCAAAGACAAGCCTGTTTTTCTCTCAGAAATAACCATGACATAAACAACATTAAAATAATTCAAAAAAATACCAGACAGAAGCTACCTGGTACCCTGTAAGTGAACTGGATAACTTATCCTTTCTAATACTGAATCCAGCTCATGAAAAATACAGTCTAAGGAACCTCCCCACATTTTCTTCTTTAAGTAGCTAAAAAGTATTTAGTGAAACAATGCTTGTGTGAGAATATACTGCAACAGTCTTGCTCTAATGCCCATATTTGGCAAATTTTTTATAATGTTAAAGGTGCAGAAAACTGCAACATCAAGTATGTGGCTGTGGAAACATAATTTCTAACACAAATATAAGAAATCAATCCATTTATTTTATTGAACAGAAATTTATTCAGTAGCCTGGGCAGGTAATACATATGTAGCAAGGAAATACGAAATACCTTACTGTAAATTGTTAGTTTAATCAAGTGAAAGAGCCCAAGGTTAAAATTAGAAAAATGAAAAATAGATATACAGATATATTTTTAACCCTGGTAATAGTTAACATCTGGAATGCTAAAGGTAGTGGAGAAAAGTGATTGAGTCTGTGTGGAAGGGCCAGCCTGTTTGGATACACAGTGCTTCCATGTCCCCATTCAGCGTATTGATCAGTTGGCTGAAGTCAACAGTGTGGGGCTCCACAAGGCAAAGTCCTGGGTCCTGCACTTGTGTCACAACAACACCATGAAGAACTACAGGCTGGTGGAAGAGTAGCTGAAGAGCTTCTCAGCAGAAAAGAACCTGGGCTGCTGGTTGACAGTGACTGAACATGAGCCAGCAGTGGGCCTGGGTGGCCAAGAAAGCTGCTGGTGTCCTGGCCTTATCCCAGCAGGACCAGGACAGTGATTGTCCCGCCCATACTTGTCATTGGTGAGGCCACACCTTGAGTATTATGTCTACTTTTGGGACTCTTATTTCAAAAACGACACTGAAGTGCTG
Source organism: Calcarius lapponicus (assembly GCA_039654755.1). Classification (NCBI taxonomy): domain Eukaryota; kingdom Metazoa; phylum Chordata; class Aves; order Passeriformes; family Fringillidae; genus Calcarius; species Calcarius lapponicus. Next base: position 140,524,554 of record CM077464.1, read on the forward strand.
GAGCATATGCAGAGAGGGGCAATGAAGGTGGAGACCAGACCTAAGCATGTTTTGTTTCAAACATTCTATCTGTTACAACAGCAAAAATGTGATCAGAGGAGAGGATCCCATGGAATTGGAGCAGTACTGTTTTGAACCAGCTTCCTGTTCTGCCTTGAGACTTGTGCTCAATCATGTCCCCCTACCCCAACTCACTTGCTGGAGGAGGGCTGATTGCGCATATGTGAGCAAAAAGCAGAAAAAAATCTAGTTTACATAATAGGTGTGCACCAGTTTAATTATGAAAGGAAGAAGATTAGAACCCTCTTTTCCCTTAGGACCCTTTTTGTCCCTCTTTTCTCACTCTCTTTTCCCTCTCTTTCTCTTTCACCCCAGCTCTGGACCATGCTCACAGCAGGATGAATGCGTTATCTAAGGACTAGTGATATTCTTTGTTCTCTCTCTCATTTTTCTGTCTTTATTTCTCTTCTGTTGCTTTGACTGTTCGAAACACAGCTGTTGTCTTCTACCTCATACTCTGTACTGAATTTTATTCTGGAAGTGGAAAGCATGTAAAAGTGTGTTGTGGCTTGTCATCCAACACCTTTGAGAAGTGGTGTTGTGGGAGTTGAGAACTTATAGAAATGTACTATACAAAATCTAAGGGATTGTTAGCTTCCACTTTTTACAAAGGATATTGAGAATTTAAGGGCCTGTTTGCCAACACCTTTGAGGCTCCACAGTGGGCTAGTTGCCAGAGGTAAAGTGACTGTACAATAAAAGTGGAAGAGTTCCCTGACACATGGTCTGGTGTCTTGGTTCAGCCTGATGAGAACTTACAATAAACATCATGCTCACAGATCATAACAGTAAGTCCTATGAGGAACAGCTGAGTGAGATGAGTTTGTTTAGACTGGAGAAATGGAGACTCAAGAGGTTATTTTATTGGTTTCTGTAGTTCTCTGACTGGAGGCTGTAGTGAGGTGGGTGTTGGTCTCTTCTCCAACACAACAAGTGATAAGGCAAGAAATGGTCTCAAGTTGTGCCAGGAGAGGTTTAAATTGGATATTAGGAAGAATTTCTTCATGGAAAGTTTTTTTAGGCATTGGAACAGATTTCCCAGGGAGGTGGAGGAGTTATCACCACCAGAAGTCTTAAAAAAATGACTGGATGTGGCACTTAGTGCCATGGTCTATTTGGCAAGGTGGTGATCAGTCAAAGTTTGACTCAATGGTCTATTCCAACTTAAACAATTCTGTGACTCTGTATTATGTGAAATGAGACTTGACAGAGTTAACTTTTAAGCTAATGGGTTAATTCCTGTATTTACAATCATGTCTCGTGCTTTTAGATTCCTATACCATAGTTGTCTTCTCAATAAATTGGCAATATTATTGGTATGCTGGAAGACAAAAGTGAAGGCACGAGGTATATAATGTCCTCTACACATGAGCTTCTTTAGGATGTTCTCCTGTAGGGAGGTAACAATAACCTTCAGCTACTATTGGGCAGTAGTAGTTTCAGATCAGATTGCTTTTTAGTTATTTTTCCCATCTTTCTTTTATGCACATAATGTAGAATTGTGTTTCATATATGAACCTTGATACATCTCACCATGCTTTTTTTCATCTGAAATTGCATTTCTGCAATCTCTGTGAGACCATTGAGAAGCCAAAACTAATCAGAATTTAATTCCCCTTATTAAAATCTCTCAGACAGAATATAACAGTGGCATCACATAACCTTTGAGATTCTACATCTTGGTGGGTAGTAGGCAGAGCAGTTCCATTTCATGGCTTATAAGTTTAGAAGGATGTTATTTGAGAGTCTGTCTCCACAGAAGTTAAAATGCAAGGGCACTGTCAAAATACTGGTTCTTAGAAAAGTTAAGGCAGGGCTACCAAATATATTACTGAATATTGTATATAATATTAGTGTCTCATCCTTCATTTTTGAGGTTGTAATTGAGATAATGTTTCCTTTCTGCTATTAGGCTTATGCACATTTTCAAGGTATGCTATAAAATCCTTTAATCTCTAATTTTTATCTGAAAATATCTGAAGAATATTAGCTCTGTGCATCACATGATAAATCAACAAAATATCATCATATCATGAATCAACAAAAGTGTTAATGAATAAACAGTATTAGCCTCTCTAATCGAAAATATTTAGGCATTTAATATGTCCACTTCAGTTTTTACTGGAAATGTGAAAACCTGAAACTTCAAAGAATTCACTATAAGCTACAAAGATATTTAAAGAAAGAGACATCTAGTTGTTATACCAATACAGTTAGAACTAATCTGTTTGTCAGCAATTCCACTGTAAGTCACTCTCTTTTCAGAGACCTAGAACATAATGGTAAAATAATGTTTGAGAATTTGTTGCAAGTTTTTTTAAAGGAAAACACTAACGTGCTCACAGTATGTAAAACCACTTTTTTATACCTGTCTACTCTTCAGGAGCTCATACCATTTTAGCTTGAAATATTATCATATTAGAGAAGGACAAAACTCCTCTTACAAACATGTACTGTTTGTACAGCTTTCATCTTAAAACCTGTGTTATATTTTGATTATTGCAGTAAAAATTAGATGGCCAAAGGGACATGCCATAAAATATCCCTTTATAGCCTTTATGGGACTTAATATTTTCTGGAGACCACCAGGACTCATGATTTATACTGTAGGTCTTCAGTGCTGCATATGAGAACTGTGCTGGATTCAAGTCATCTGGACAGCAGAAAATATCATAAGGAACATAAAAACCAAGAGGTACAGTCGAAGATGTAATAAAGTCTCTTCAGACACAGAAGAAAACGTGCGTGAAATATATATTATCTTTAACACATCAAACTGAGAGCAAAGCCTTCCGTGCAGCTCAGTGTTGCGGGACTCGGTAAGGGCTGTGGCTGCAGTTTGCTGGGCAGAACAGCAAGCAGCTGCTGAATGAAGGCTGTTTCCTGCAGCATCAGCAACAGAAGGAGCTGCTCTGCTCCCCCTTGCAGCTGTGGGCAGGTGGGCAGCAATGTGGTAACAGGGATGGGGTAGTTAACATAAGGAACTGAGCAACTTCAAGCGCAGAAAGTTTCATTTGGAGCACACGTGGACGATTACCTTCAGGTCTCTTCCCCCAGGCAGAAGACTGCAGAAGATATTCCACTGCAACACATTCCCTTAACAAAAAGAGATTGGAAACACTAATTTCAGCCCTAAGTTTGAAAAAGACTACTGTCTAGTTCTGGGGCCTAAGGCAAATCTGAACTTCACAGCTGAGATGTGGCTAAAAGGATCCATGAGTTGGGTGACATTCTGGATAATAATCAGGAATACTCTGGTAAGTAATTTATTAATATATAATGAGGACTTTGTTGAGATACAAATGGAAAAGTTAATAGTGGCAAAGATTCAAGAAGATCATGATTTCTTTTACTGGAAAATGATCTGATCTGATAAAGATCTGAAAGAAAAACCACAGTTACATGTTAAAAGAGAAAACTTATAAGAAATGTCAAGAGTAGGCAATATGCAGTGAAAAATTGCCTGGTTGGATGGCCTCTCCTGTCTTTAACATCTCTGCTTTCAGTACACCTTGGTGGTGTTTTTGTTTTGTTTTGCACCACTGCTGTAATCATTAAATCTTCTCCTCACGCACTGAGTACTCCCTATAAAGCATAGACATACTACCCTCAGTACATGAATATAAGCAAGTCCATAGGTTTTTCCAAAGAATTAGAACTTTGGTCTCTATCCTGAAGTATGAACTGAGCTTGATGCTTATGTGATGTACAAAAAAAATCTAAGTCTGAATTAGGGTAAGGGACTGTCTGCATTAAGAAAAGTGTTTGGAAAATTGGAATAGTAACTGGAAATCATCCAATTGTTTTAGTCCATGTCATATTTTTTATAGGTTGCTCAATATGGAGTATCTATAAAACTACAAATTTACAGGAAGTTGTTGTCACATCTAATTGGTTACTGGATCCGTTTATTTCAAGAAATGTTTCTTGTGTATTTTTACCTTTTAAAATGACTCTCTGTTAATGAAACAAATATAATTCTGTCAGTCCTGAAATAATTCCCGCAGCACACCATTATGATTAGTTTCCCTTTCACACCAGGACTGCCAATTTTTTAAAACAGTTTTTCATTAATAATACTGCCTAGCATGAGCTGCCAAAAACTATTTAATGTGTGATATGAAAAATCTGGCGTTATGTAGGTGCCTAGCGAGAGCCAGTAGTGCCAGATTTTCATATTTCCTCCAATGGATTTGTCTGAAATGCATTCCATGTATTCTCACAGTGTGTTTTCTGTTAAAATAAATTTTCTGCATTTCATTATTTAATTTGCACATTTATGAAGTCAGAATGATACAATCGTATTCCCTTAATCCAATTTTTTGCCAATTTTTTGATATTCACATACAAAGAATCATTTGCTTGATTTCAGTGCCAATGCATGAAAATATATATATTTTTTATTCCTATTGAGCCATAGGCAGTATACCTTTTCAGCTTAAGGAAATTCATACTGTCATTTTCCTAGCCCACATGTGCTGCTCCATACCAGCTTACCATTTTTTTTGCAGCTGGAAACCTTTCCTGATGACTCTCTTCAGCAGTATGACTTATTTTACTTACTTTACTTTACTTTGCTTACTCTGGTTCTCTCTCCTCTAAAATTAGATGGTGAGCTTTTCATTTCATGGACCATGTCTTTTTATCTGTTCCATAAAGCTTACATGACATTTATGGGATCGACGTAAATTAATAATAATAATAAACATTTTATACTCCACTGATATGCATTTAGGTGTTAGAACTGTGAAATACTGCCTTTAGTCAAGGCAGATGTCAGGGTACAGGTGTGTCAGGGAACAGGGCTGGGGTGTCCTCAGCACCTGGGGAGGGAAGGGAGGGAGGGAGGAGCTCCCCTGGGGCAGCAGGGCTGGGGCTGGCAGCCAGGACTGTCCGGCAGCCCCAAGCAGAGAGAGGTGGGCTGGGGGGCAGCCTGAGCATCACCAGCCCTACCCCCCAACTTCCAAAGCTAATTCACATCTCGTATTTGAAACCCAAATTGTATTTGGATGCAAGACTAAGTAGCAGGCAGAACAAGACACTGAAATAATGGAAGTTTAGTTTTAAATTTAAAGTTTTTAATTTGCATGTGCATGTCCTTTCCAGTGAGATAAACTTTTTTTTAAATTTGCCTTAATATAAACCAGATTTTTATTCTATCATCATACATATATACCTGTGTGTTTGTGCCTTAAAGAATTTTGCCTTTCATTTAAGGCTCAATTTCATCTGCAACACTAAACATTTAATAAAATAATTTTCTTAGGTAATATATGGGCATTAGAAGTCAGGTGTCAGAGTCTGGGGTAGTTGGTTCTCAGAAGAACTCCAAAGCTCTCTCTCACAGGCAGAAAATAGACAGGAAAAAAGAATGTTTTAATTGAGTATGAGTGTATCAGTATCAAAATCAGTAATGTCATGATTTTATCTGTAATGATATGTCAGTAGCTGGCTGAGTTTTCAGACTTGAAAAATAGCTTAGACTTGTTTTATGAATACATTCAAACCACTTCTGGCAAAAAGACAAAATATAACAGCTTCTCCCACCTAAAGTAAGGTGGTATCAATGGCATGAGAATACCCATTAAGTTAAATTATTTTATCTTGTTACTCATTGAATTTTACCATTTAGTGCTAACAATACTTGAGAAAGCATTAAACTCTTTATAAGGACTCACAAATAATTTCTTTTTATTACATTATTAGCATCTCCAGATTCTCTGATGTTAATTGCAAATATGTAATATATATACCTCCTGTAAAATTTATGAGAAATGAATCCCATTTTTTCTATATTAAATCATAGAAGATGAAAAGATAGCAAGGATGATGTTTTATTATCTGCAAAGAGACATACAGATGTTTTAACTCTAAGTATATGATGAACACTGCCTGACCTCAAGCAGCCTGACACAGACTCTCATGGGTGGTAGGTTATTGTGATGCCTCCCAAGCTCACAAAGAAGACTTAAATGTCTCGAATGTCACCTGTTACCTCCATTTACGAAAATCAATTCCCTCTACATTTTAAATTTGTCATATGATTTTAGATGTTTGCAATGTAGATAGCAGGAGATGAGAAGGTCACTGGGTTACATTTCTGGTCAAAGGAGAAATCCTTACATAAGGTTGTATATGGTCATTTTAGGACAAGAATTAGTTTTCAGTGAGTGGCTATTCTTCCCCCTTGACTATAAAATGGTGCTATGATAATTGCTAAGTTGAGAAGGTGATGCTGTAGATTTCCACAGTGGATCAGAAGAATTCCTCCAAAGTGCTATTGCACTGGGTCTCCGAATGTCTCAGCCACATAATAATTCATCCTCAATACATTTTCCCCCATTTTTAAGAGTTGAACACTGCCTTTCATTGCATTGGTAAATCAACAGCTTTATACTCTCTAAATCTGTCATTCAGTTGAACCTGTTATATGGAGAACTGAGTTTTGCAACATAGTTAATGCTATGACTTAAAACCAATTAAAATATGATAGATTGTACACAGACATATTTTTGTTGGAGAAACATACCTTTGGTGCCAAACAAGAACAAACTATTTTTAACCTTTAAGGAAAATATATATGAAGATATCTTATATAAGATATATGACTAAACTCATTCTCTATTAATAGATCCTAACTAGAACTGAAATTAAAAGCCTTTTGGTCTGGGCTCAAATATTTGCATCAGATGAAAATCCTATCTCATTTAGATAGAAGTGACAGAGTTTAGTGTGAGAGAAAAATAATCCCAAACCATTCTTTGTTATTTTTCAATATTTGTGTAGTCTTCATTGTGACAACAGTATAAACTCATCCTAATTTTGCCTAGCTAGTATAAATCTGGTATGAGACCAGTATATCTGCCAACAGCAGTAATTGATGATTGGAGTCTATAGGGTGATGGTTTTAAAAAACTGTAGTAACTTAATTTGAACTCACATTTCTACTTAAAAGATAAGGCTGCGATATATTTTGTTCACAATAAAGGCATTAATTAAATGTTTAAGCAAGTGTAAAATTTTTCAAATTGACAACTATTTGAAAAATTTTACACTTGCTTGGAATATTTACCAAATAGTTAAAATTCACCAGCTTATTAGATTAGTTAAAAAATAAAATAATCTGTATGCCATAAATTTTTGTCCTTAATTGTGGATAATTATTCCTTAAATAACAACTTCTAAGAGTTTAAATATTGAAAGCGTACCTCTAGTTCTAATTTCTTTTTCTCTCTAAAAATCTCCTAAAGTGACACTTTTTATATCAAAGGACTGGCCCTGTGATGTATTCAGAATCATAGTTACTGACTGTAGTCATGAAAATAAGTTTTTATGTTATTACTTACTGTTAGCACAGCTTTGCCAACAAAGTAGGAAAGAAAGTTAATTGGAATCTGCTGCATTTTGTTCATCATGTTCATCACTGCCCCTACTTACTGTGGGCAATAACATCTCAGAGGTGTTCTCTAAAAGCACAGTCTACACAAAAGGGGTAACACTGATATGGATATTAATGCAGGACATGAATATCAAATGTCATTGAAAACAAAGAAGAGAAGCCAGCATGATTCTTCGCGAGGCCAAGTTTGCATGTTTTGCTTTGAAAAGTAGCACATTGTTTTTTTGAACCATACTTTTTCTGTAAATCGTGGAAAAATGGAAGCTTTGAGTCTCCCACATTGTTCAAGGAAACACATTTTATTAGACTAGAATCACATACTGTGCTCTCCCTTCAGGCAGGGAGAGTGTTTTATTTTGCCACCTCCAAATATCATTAGGTGTGAAATTTACTGTTATTATTACCCCAAAGTGGTGTGTATTTACCTCCCCTGACACCCCAAGCTGAGCCAGAGATGGCACTCACATTGGAAGAGGAATTCTCAGAAAGGCGTGGAGTTACCTCTAAAGAACGCCACATATAATACCTAGGCATGAACAGCATTTGTGATAAAAACAAACTCCCCAAACTCGTTTCCAAAAGGTAGGTTTCCAGGTGTGTGGTGTAACCTGTCAGGCAAAACCACACAGCCATGCCCTCCCTCCCACTGCAGTAGGATGGGGGAGAGAATTGGGAAAAAAAAGTCTCAGATTCCTGGGTTGAGAGAAAGACCTTTGAATTAGACAGAAAAGGAAGGGGAATGTAAATAATAATGATAATGATGATAATGATAATAATGATAATAATGATAATTAATAATGACAATAATGATAATAATGATAATAATAATAATAAACAAGTGCTGTCCAAATGCAACTGCTCACCACTCACTGATTGATGCACAGCCACTTTCTGAGCAGTGTTTCCTGCTCAACTTTTTCAATAGTTTATAAGCTGAGCATGATAACGTATGGCAGAGAATATCCCTTTGTCCAGCTGTGGTCAGCTGTCCTGGCTGTGTGCTCTCCAAGATGCTTGTGCTCTCCCAGCTTCCTTGCCAGCTGGAAAGACCTTAACAGTGTAAGCACTGCTTAGCAACAACTGAAACATCTGTGTGATATCAACATTTTTTTCACCCTAAATCCAAAGTTCAGGACTGTATGAGCTACCAGGAAAAATCTTAACTGTATCCCAGATGAAACCAGGACACAAGGCTAAATTACCTGTTCAGGTTACCTTAGCAGCAGCCCTTACAGAGAGACAGAATTCTATAAACACATTCATCCCACAAGACTTCCACTAACTGCAGAATGATTTGGTCTTTAGAGATGTCTGTCTATTCCTGATAACTATTGAGTTATATTATCATCATATTTGACTAAAATGATATGAAATTACTCCAAATATCACAGACCATCCAATAAATTATATCTAGCTCCTATACAGACAATAAGGTATTTCTGACTAACTTAATATGAAGTGCTTCTATATATCTCTATTTCTTTGTAAGAGGATGATTGTTCCATTGCAGGGATTATTCCATTAAAACAGATGTTGAACAATAAATCAAAGATGATCAACAGCAATAAATGAGGACTCAAAATTAATTATTTCCAGGGATTTGCCTTTTAAAATATTTTACTTGCATCTTGTACTTTGTTTATGTAGGCTGTGTGCTAAAAGCTCATGTATAAATTCTCAGAGGAGCAGGGAAACCCACATAACACTCTGGTAGACTATTACCAGGCCCAAAACAATAACCATAAGACCATAAGATAATAAGACTTACCATGTTAAATTCACAGTACCACAAGGCCTCTGGCAGACAGGACTCTGAGTCTCAGAGGACTCTGAGGACTCAGAGAAAAGGACACCCTGTCTGAGTGCCTCCCAGGACAGTCCAGGACTGCCTCAGCCCCAGTGACTTGCTGTGAAAGCCATCCTGATGAGTCAATGCCAGACATGTTACAGGATGCAGGGGAAGAGCACTTTTCAAGTGTTATTATGGGAATGTTTTGGGAGGGGCCAAAGGCAGGTGAAGGAATATATTTAGATGATTTGGGGAGGGATAATATGGGAAAAGAGAGGATAAGGGGGTAAAAGAAGCCAGGCATATATTGTTTGGTGTTCCAATTAGTATGGCAGAACATTGATCGTACAATCTAGAGGAAAACAAATATTTCCACAGTGAATAAGACTGAAAAGCTTTTAATATATTTAATGAATATTTGAAAATGACAGACACAAACATTGCTAATCTCTCCATTGGTGTGTGATTTTGGCCAGCTTGAGCAGTTCTAATTATCCAAAGAAGAACACATTTTCCAGGTGAGCTTGCTAAGCCTTCACAATTGCAAACCAGTCTACCATGCTTCTGAGAGATTAAATGCTCACTTGATGTTAATGTACTCATTGGTTTTACATTACATTTGGGAGTGAGTGACTGAAAAAGTTCACTTTCTAGAAAGGTTTCAGAGAATGAATGTAAAAATAATGAAATAGAAGACACTTTATGGTTTTGTGGTTGTTGCATTTTCTTTTATTTACTTTTACTGATTCAGAAATTGTAAAACATAAACATTAGCTAGAGGAGATCTGAATCAAGGGCTGACCATATGCTGCAATTGCTCACTCAGCCCATAGTGATGATGTGTAATTATCACAATTATGAAGTTAGAAAACTCAAGGAATATAAAATCCTGCATTACTTACTGCTGTTTGAATTTCACACACGCAAAACCAAAATCACACATTTTTTTTCTTTTAATTGTAGCAAGTTTAAAACATGGCCAAATCACAAAATCCAATCAGTTCTCTGAGATCAAGTTGACTCATTTATATTACATTTTTTTCACAATTACGGAGCAGGAGGGAGAAGAAAGGAAAAAGATATTTTAGGAACAACTTAGAGGTCTTGACTATATCAGTTTTGTGCCTTTCCAAACTTATACCTGAAGGATAAAAAAAAAACAATCATGCCAGAAATATAAAATAGAAAACTTTGGTTATTAAACTCTGTATTTTACCCTGCTGATGAGCATAACTAAGTTTTAGACATTTAAACTTTCACAATCTAGTTGTTATAACTGTGACATCTATTTTTTACATGTTTATTATATTACAGTCTGAATTCGTTTTGCTGCTTATTCAAGTCCATCTTTAAAAATATAATAAGTTTTCTTCTGTACATATGTTCCTACATGGTCTTTTAATTCTGGATTTCTTATTCTTTTTCCCCAATTTAATAACTCTTTCAAAAATGTGGTTAAAGTTAGTCAGTCATTTTCTTGCTAAGACTACATACAGTTTTGTGAAAACATTTGTAATGCACTTTCTCCCAATGATATTGATACCAAGTTCAACTAACTACTTATATTAATAAAAGTGTGGCTTGTTGCACTTGTCCAGTAAGTCGCAAATGCCAAGTATCATCAGCTTTTGAGGAGTTACTCTGCATTTAATTTATAACATTAAGAACAAAATTCTCAGGAATTCTTCTAAGCATACAATGCACTTTATCTATTAGAAAAAAAAGCATAGCACATAAATAGTGCTGGAATTTTTCTACTGAAGCTACAGGAAAGATGTCCATCTTACTCCCCTAAAGATTTAAAGAAAGAGGTTTTCATTTCTCATAAATAACCTAGGTAGCATAAAATATGGATCTACTATTTGCTTTCCTCCCTCACCCAAGTAATTAGTAATTGGACAATAAATATTTTATTTTATTTCCTTTTCATTAGTCACAGAATCACAGAATGGTTGGGTTTGGCAGATCTCTGGAAATCATCTAGTCTAACCCTGCTGTTAAACTGATGCCTTGTCAAGGCTGACCTAGAGACTAGATGGAGCAAAAGAACAAAGTAGGTATTTATTAAAAGGCCTCAATGGATCCACCTTGGGCAGCACAAGAGCCCAACCAGGGCTACACCCAAGATGAACCCAAAATGGTCACAAAAAATGGATGACCGGTCACGAGGTCTCTGATTTTTATAAGTTCTGGTCCATTTGAATATTGGAGTTAATTGTCCAGTTACAGCTTTAGGTTATGAAGTTCCATCCTTCTCATTTTTCTGTCTTCAATCCACATTGTTTATGAGCTTGGGCCTGAAATTTGAATCAGTTGTCCTTGGTCCCAAGCTAGAAAAGGAGTTGTTTTGTCTAGCTACTCTGTAAAGAGAGCTTACCATCCCTTGATATGATGCTCAGAACTACTCAATAAAGCAGTACAGAATCTGAAAAATATAAAAGCTAAAACCTAAGGCATTAAAAAAGCATGGTCCAGAAGAGCAGGTTGCACAGGAAGATGTCCAGGTTTGAGTACCTCCAGAGAAGGAGGCTTTGTAACCTCTCTGGACAGTCTGTTCTGGTGTTCAAGTTTTCCATCACATTCAGATAGAACTTCCTGTGTTTAGTTTGGGCTTGATGACTCTTGTCCTGTTGCTGTGCATCACTGAAAAGAGACCCCATCCTCCTGACATCCACCCTTAAAATATTTGTAGGCATTGATAGGATCCCTTTGAAATAATTTCTTCTTCAGGGTAAACAGGCCCAGCTCTCTCAGCCCTTCCTCATAACAGAGACGAATTTTATCCATATTCCTCATTGCATCCCTGCAAGCTCTGACAGTGTTTCTATACTCCTTCCAAGTTGCCTGTCTCTTTTTCCACATTCCATACATTTTCATCCTCTATTTGAATTTTGTCTGAAGCACTTTGCCTATCCATGCAGGTCTTTTTCCTGTCTTGCTTGATTTCTTACTGATAGGGATGCACTGATCTTGAGCTTGGAGGAAGTGATGCTTGAGCATTAAATGCCTTTTGTGGACTCCCCTGCCTTCTAGAGACCAATCCTATGGGATTCCTCCAAATAGGTCCCAGAAGAGGACAAAGTTACCTGCCTTGAAGTCCAGGGTTGCAGTCCTACCAAATTGCCCTGCTTCCTCCAGGTAGGATCTTACACTCTACTATATCATGGGCACTGCAGCCAAGGCTGCCCTCTAACCTTCACATCTCCAACCAGTCCTTCTTTGTTAGTACAAGGTCTAACAACACATTTCATCCTGTTGGCTGCTTTGCCGCATGCGTTAAGCTGTCCTCAGGGCTCTACAGGGACCTTCTGGACTGTTTGTGTTCACCTATGATGTCTTTCCAGCAGATGCCAGGATGGCTGAAGTGCTCCATGAAAACTAGGGCCCATGGTCATGAGGCTACATCCAAATGTCTGTAAAAGGCCTCATTGACTTCTTCCTGCTCAGCTGACCTGTAGTAAAAACTCACAGTGTCACCCATGTTAACCTGTCCTTTAATTCATTCAGTCAGACTTAATAAATCAAAAAATCTCCCAGTAAATATTCTTCAATCTTTATCAAATTTAATTTTAATGAAATATAAATTATATAACAAATTGTATTCACAATACTTCTTCAAGTTTAACAAATCTATAGTTTTATATATGCACCATTTACCTGTCAATCACTGTCCAGAGTCTACCTGATCTTTGTAGCTAACAAAGAAGCTCTCTCTTATTTCAAAGGATGTTTGGCATTTATTTTCACTCTCATGATTAAAAATTGACATAAAGATCATTAGTGATTCTGCCCCATTTGGGGGTCAAGCCACTGAATTGCAGAATCAATTAAGTCGGAAAAAAACCCAAGATCATCAAGTCCAACTTGTGACTAAATACCTCCATGTCAACTAAATGCACTAAACGCGTTTATGCCATAACTCATGGCACTACACTTCCTTAAACAACTCCAGGGATGGTAACTCCACCAGCTACTCATTGGGTAAAGAGCATCTCCAGTGTCACATTTTCCTGTAGCTATTTAGGTATATAACAGAAGATGGTTCATCTTAAGCAATCTGGGGTGATCTACACCACTGAAGTTAGGTCGGGCTTCTGTTGAATAGTGGATGTGACTTTCATTTCATCAGGGTGTTGTTGGCACATGAAACCAGGTCTTGGGTGAGTGTTCAGATACTGAATAAAAGGGCACAGCAAAGGAAATAGCGCCAGTTTTGCCATCTGTCTGTTGTAAAATAAGGTCTTCTGCATCTGGTTCCAAAAAGGTGTAAACAAAATGAGAAAAGATATATTTCTGTAGCACAAACTCTGAAGAGCAGCAAAATTTAACATCCTCCTTGGTCCTCAGCAATTTTTCTGGCTACTTCAGGTATCATCCATTCAATATGGCCTTTCTGGCAATTCAATTTTCTTGATGCTTTTACGTTCTTCTGGGCTTTAAATGTGGAGTTAGCATGTAAAATAGATGTAGCGGTTTACATTTAGGAGGCAAATATCTAAAATTTTGGTGCAGCAAAATGCAGAGTATTTTTATCTCTTTCCAGAATCCAAAATACCTTGTCATGGTTAGCTTTAAATTTTAACCTTATGCTGGAAATGACAGAGAAGCTAAAATATGAGACATGAGTTCCTCACTGGTTTACTGTGCTTGCAATTGGAAATTCTGGTGTGGAGGGTTGACACTGGCTGAATGCCAGGTATCCACCAAAGCCACTCTCTCATTCCTCTCCTCAACTAGATGGGAGAGAAGATATAATGAAAGGCTTAGGGGCCCAGATAAGGGCAAGGAGACATCACTCAGCAATTACTGCCACAGGCAAAACAGACTTTGCTTGGGGAAATTAATTTCATTTACCAAACACCTTCCTCTGACCTCTCTCTTCTTCTTGGGCTTTACTTTCAAATTTCCTACATCCTTCTTGCCTAGCAGCACATGAGGACAAGGACTGGGTTACAATCAGTTCATCACATTTTGTGTCTGCCACTCCTTCCTCCTCACATGAGAGGACTCCTCACACTATTTCCCTGCTCCAGCACAGGGTTCCTCCCATGGGAGACAGTCTTCTACAAACTTCTCCATCATGAGTCCTTGCCACAGGCTGCAGTTCTTCACAAACTGTCTCAGCATGGGTTCCTTCTACAGAGTGTAGTTCTTCAGGAACAGGCTGCTCCAATGCGGTTCCCCCACGGGGTCACAAGTTCTGCCAGGAACTTGCTGCATTGTGAGCTCCTCTCTCCATGGGTCTACAGATCTTGCCAGGAACCTCTGAGGGTCACAGTCTCCTTTAGACATATCCATCTGTTCCATTGTGGCCTCCTCTATGGGTGTCTGCTCCTCTATGGGTATATGCTCCATTGTTAATCTCCAAGACCACAGTCTTCATGATGGGCTGCAGGGGAATGTCTGCTCTGAGACCTGGAGAACCTTCTCCCCTTCTGTCTTCACTGATATTGGTATCTGCAGAATTGTTTCCTTCACATATTCTCACTCCTCTAGGGGGCTGCAAGTGCTTTTGTGCAAGTTTGTTTTTGTTGTGGTGTTTATTTGTTTGTTCCCCTTTCCCTGCCCTTCTTAAATACATCCCAGGGGTTCTACTACCAGTGTGGCTGATGGATACAGGGCAGGCTTCTAGCAGCTTCTCACAGAAGTCACCTCTTTAGTCCCCCTGCTACCTAAACCTTGCCATGCACACCCAATATATATATATCAATCTTTTCTAAGTTAGTCAGCTGTTGTAATTATTTGATCAGCTTTTGACATCATCTTTTAATGAAATAGTGAAATGGTTCAGATTTTTCTTTTTCTCTTTTTTTTTTTTGCTTTTTCACCAAGAAGGATGAACTGATAAATAGATTTGAACTGGGCTTGATTTAGTTTTACTGAGGGCATGTTTAATAGGGTTGCAAAGGCCATGTGAAACTGCAGATTTTGGCTTTGGATGAGAATATTTCTACTAGAAATACCATTTTAATCAAGAAAGAAGTAAAATTTTATCAGAAGAACAGAAAATAGAGACTCAGGATAAAGTGATAACAGAACATTTTAATCTACTGTAAAAAAAGCTTTCTGAATTTCTGTACAATAGACTGTTAATCTAAAGGATCTATTAAAACACCCTTTGCATACCATCATTTAGTCTTCAGCCTCACCATTTTGAAGAATTAATATTTCTATACTATTCTCATAACTGTATAAATCTAGCAAATGATGGGCAATCACTTAGATTCAGGAATTTCTTAGTTTTTGGCGCAGAAGGTATAAGAAAGGATCACAGCTATCTATAATAGAACACATAAATCTAACTCAGGTGAAAAAGGCCAGAAAAGAAATCAGAATGGATTTATATTTTCTCCCAGTGGAGTAGATACTATGGCAGAATCAACCATCATTTATACACAATTGTAGAGGATTTGCAAGCATTCAGTGTAGAATGTGAGAAAGCAAGAGATGAACATTTATGAGCTAGTCAGTTGCAGTGAATGGGTATCTACACAAAATAATCTGTTTTCTGATTGTTTCTTTGTTTTTTCTTCACATATAACTTTTTTTTTTCTATACCCAGAAATTATTATAGATGTTAATTCAGGTGATTTAGGCTTGTATAATTTCATAATTTTCAATAGGGTGTAGGAAGGGAGTTAGGTATGCATTAGTTTAGGAACCTATTCCAAAAACATAAACCGGCACAGAAAAATTATAAAATGAAAGAAATTATTTTACAAACTGAGTCAGACTGTTTTTCACTAATCAAGCTCCTCTGTACAAATATTTGCCTCCCCATTATTGCAAGTAAATGCATGTTTTCATACATACATATTTATCAATATGCCAGTTAAGAAATTAGAGGTAATTTGGATGGGAATGTTTAGAAGACTGACAAATCAGACCAGTTTATACCTAAAGTTAATTTAATTAATTCCTAAGCAACATACTTTCATAGTTTCATGGTTCATGCTTCTATTGAACATCATCACTACCAGCAGAAAAAAAAAAGTATTACTCTTTAGGAATCATATACTACTCTAGACGCATTAACAAAACATCCTACAGCTGATGCCATTTATTGAGCATTTTTGACTGCAGTCCTTGGTGGGTTTTAGTCTTCAGTCAAGGTGGTCATGTGATGAGAGAAACCAGAACTGAAGCAGCATTGTATTCTCCGTCTTAATTCTTAATGGTTAGTGGGTTTATATAATTTCCCCCTTTCCTAATTATGCCAGTTTGACACTGGCAACCATGCCAATGCCCCATGAAAAAAATGCACTATCCCTGGTGTCTGCTGTGAGATTTTGACCAGGAATAAGAAAGCAAGCAGGCTCTTATTTAACAAAAGGAAAAAAAAACATTTATTAACTAAACTACACAAACAATAACTAAACTACACACACAAGAAAAGGGAACACACAAAGAAAAAATGAAAACCTCACAAAAACACTCTCCTCTTCCTCCCCCCGCTAAATTCCCAATACAATACATCTTCTAAAATCACCAATTCTGGGTCCAGCACCACCCTTTACAATGCTCAGCTTTCAGTTCCTCAAGAGGAGAGGGAGTCCTTCCATGTGTCGTGGTGGCCTTTTCCATCTTGTCCAGGTGCTCTCACCACCTGAACACGGACCAGGGCTGCTTCCAGGGTTTTCCTTTTAAGGATGCCTCGTCCCACTCCAAAAAGGCACAGTCTCTCACCTTTGGGACATCTGTCCCCCCCCATATTTTATATACCCCTTGGGGCCGAGGGGTACCCACTGAATCTTCTTGGCTCCAGGACATTTCTCCCCCTGGACTCAGTCTCTGTATCACACGGAAACATGGCTCTGTCCATGGCTACACAAAAGAGTCCAGCATAAAATGCCACTCCATCTTCTCCATTCCTCCCAAGTCTCTCACTCTCTCTCTGGTCCAGACCTTCATCACTCGCCCATTTCCTTCATCCTCCTCTACTCTTATCACTTGTCTATGAAGGGTTAATGTTCTGTAAAGTTTCATTGTCCAAGAAGGGTTAAAAACTCCTCCAAGCAGCCGGACTCCTGGCTGCACACCCCCATCTCCTCAGCCGGGCTGCCTGCTGCCAGCACATGTTTACCAAATTTCAAGGTAACAGCCACAAGCACAGGCTGCACTCTCTCTCTCTCTGTCTCCAAGCGGGGGGAACAGGCTGCCCATTGCTTCCCGGCATTTCTTTACTTCTTCCTTCCACCCTTGGGGGGGCCAGGCCTACCTCTCCCGGCCGGGCTGCATGGCTTTTTTTCCCCTCCCCTGCCCAGCCAGCAGCAGGGCCGGGGGAGAGACCGAACTCCTTCCCGCCGGAATCCAAAGAGGAAGTGCCAGGAAGATAGCCCTGCTTTTAGGCTGTGTTCTCAGAGGTGGGTCCAATGTCTAGTGGTTAGGCCAGGTGGCAATATTCAAATCTGAACACTCATTGGCCTTTCCTTCAACATCCCAGAAATCCTGTTTCCGGGTCAAACCATCACATCTTGATACTCTTTTTCTTTGTTTTACTGGGGATTTTTTTTGGCAGGTCAGTCATTCGTTTTATACATTAGACAGGACACTTATCCTATTATTTAAATCTATTATAAATGCATTTTAAAACAAAAGAAATCATCCTGTAATGAAAATTTATTAAATGTCATTTTAGTAAGATAGAAATAGAAAATAAAAATGTGCATAAATGTATATACATATATGTATCTATATGCTTTTAATTATGCTAATTATCTTGATCTACACAAGCATTCCAACTGCCATGACTTGACCCTTGGTGGTAAGGTTCTACTGGAGTCTTTATCTTTTACTCCAATATAATTCAGAGGTATTTCTTTTATCTGCATTAGCAGGAAATGGAATGGTTTTCCAGCTACTGTCTTTGACTGTAGTTTTTCTTTCCACTTTGAAGCTGAGAGAGGAAGACTGAATCCCTCTAAGTTGATAAAGGCAAATAGGACCAAAACCTAGAAATGGACATCTAAGAACCTCTTTATGTTTTTGATCAATACAGTTGTTACTAGAGATAATACTTCTCCCAAATGTTTCAAAAGAACAATGAAAAAAGTTTACTCTATGGTTTTTATTTTAGAGAAACCTCTGTCCTGTATGGAGACTTGAAACAATTCTAAAAATGTGTCCAAATATATATTCTGCAACTTTATGATTTTTTAAATTTAAAAAATAAACAACAGTAGTAGGCAAATGTGTGAATAAACTGAAAATTTTTCCCAAGCAAATGAAAAGCATTAACATTATTTTACCAGCACACCAAATCCCACTCTTCTCAGACTAAGGGTGACCAGAGAGTTTCTGGACCAAATTTATGGAATTGGTAGTGATGTTGACAAGCACTGCATCTCAAGCTGAGACCATCAGTCCTTCTCATATATTACTAGGAAGAGTTTTAAGAATAAGCTTTTTGGATAACAATTCATGGCAGAAAGCCTGATTTGAAATACTTTTCTATCTTACTTCTATTTTCCACTTCTAAAAGTAGTCCATGAGATGTTTTGATTTGCAAATGTAAGTGTTCCACATATAAATTGTTGACCTCTGTTCGCTGTGCTCTTATGTCACACATTATTACCCATCACACACCACAATCTGCCCTTTATCTGAACCAAAGTCATGTATTATAATGAGCTGAATGCTCAGAGCTACCTATGGAGAAGTACAGGAACAAAAGATATATTGAATTCAGCATCTTTCTTTAAAGTGAAAGATGATTTTTGTGTTTGCAATGAGTTATTTTTACTTTATCTATTTGCAAGTATTTCTAAGACTTTACTGTGATAGTAGATAAAACTTAAGAAAATAACTTTGTCACTCACTGTAACATTTGGTCAGTCCATGTATAAGAAGATACACAAATTTGAAGTACTAAGTACACCATGTAAAACATTCCATCCTTTAGGCTGGAGAGATAGGAGATGTTTCTTTTCTCTGTTATCATTGAACTTACTGCAACAGTAATTAATTTAAAACATGTTATTTAGAGGTCTAACACTTTAACTCATCTAGCAAACACAAAAGTATGACAAACACTTTCATAAGTATCTAGACTTATTTGACTTCTGCATATTTTTGAAATATCTTAAGAAAATTTTTGGGGGGTGTGAGGGTGGGGGGAATGACAAATCATTAATAGATACATAACAACTCAGAGAATGAAACTATTCAAATGTTCAAATTTGTCCTTTCTGAAATTTTCAGTTGATATTATTACAAGAATTGTTACAATTATTTTTGGAACGTTAGTTTTCTCTTCAATGAACTTTTGAAACACAATGAACTTTTGAAACTACAACCTTCCTGTTCATTTGACTTTTTTTACACTTTTCTACATCTTTCTTTTTTTCCCCCAGACAGCCATCCTTTTCACTCGTTTTTTTCCCATTGATAGTTAATTAAGCACCAGTTTGGTAAGGATCAAATAATTTGACCACAACAATAAAATCTACTCTGCTGATATGTTTCTCTAACTTAATTTGATGGAAAGCAGATCTTCTCTAAAAGGATGTTATCTATGCTTAGACCCTTAGAAAAACACAAACACATCTACATGTATGTGTGTGTCCATGTATGTCTGTGTAAATAAATGCATGTGCTAGGAAGGGGACAACATAGAAGAAGTTATTTGGCTTCCAGCTATCATTACCATTACAAGCTATGTAAAGCTTTACTGTATTCATGTTTCAAGACATTTCTTTTCTCTGTAACATGGACTGAAAAGTCCACCCAAGCATTTTAACATAAAATACGATTCTACTGTCACTTTACTTTCCAAGATTCTTTGTGAAAATTCATCCTTTCTGCAGCATGTCTCTATACCCTGTGTCTGACTGACACCTTTAAATATGAAGATTCAAAGATTTAATGGGATATGGTCATTTCAGAGACAGTTGCCCCTATGTGGCATATAAGATACTTATTTCTTTCAATTATGTCCTTAAAATAGAAGAAAAGCATCTTTTATCTCATTTAATTGCTATTTAGCACGTGTCTGTTTATATCATATAATTACATCAGTGCACATGGTAAACTTTTTATTATCATTGAAGTTTTCTGTAGGTCAGTTAGAATAACATGTGGTTCAAACATTTCTGTACAAAAGAATTTAGTTTGATTTCTGTTAGGCACAGAAAATGCTGATCAAACCTAATTGTCTGCCCTGAGTTTGGACCTGCTAGATAGGAGAAGGAGTGAGAGGAGGGTTAAGATGAAAGCAGCTGCCCCATTTTCAGAAACAGATTTGTGAACCTTTCTCCTTGCACTGGCAGTCTGACATGCTTTTTAAATTATTATTTTCAGGTAACAAACTATTGATTTCTGCAAGTGATGAGTAAATGGCTGTTCCGTGCATGCAGATCAGCACATAAGCAGTGAGTCCAAGCAGCAATTGATTTTCATATCAACAGTGAATCTAATGCATCCTACATGACTTAAACTTGAACAAGTACTTTCAGGGAAAAGCCTGACACATGGATCTCTTACTCAGGCAACTGCCTTCAAGAGCTGCTGAGGTAGACACCAAGATGCAGACAGAATCAGAATTTAAGATTTATCCCTGTCTGCAGAGCTTCCTTATATAGATGCTAGGGTATGAATATATTTATACAGTCATAAAAATCCAGGAAGATTTAGAAAAAGAGTTTATAGGTCAATTAAATTACTGGAAATGTAGTGTAGAGGGTGCTGTAAATATGTATACATTGTTTTACTGTGGAAGTAAGCAATACTTTCATCTCATGGGAAAGACGACTTGAAAATAGATAGAGGTGAGTAGGATTTTGGCAAAGGAGTGGTTGGCTCTTCGAGGAGAATACACACAAAGTTATCAGGAAATTGTTTTAAGGTGTGTCATCCTGTGACGGATAGAAGGAACAGAAAGTGATGCTCCTGTGAGGCTTCTGTTAGTTGAGGGTTTGTAGATGTACTTTTGAGACTTTAACCAAAGTAAGTTATCAATCCTTGTTATAAAAGTGATCTTTACTATATGAATAGTTTTAGCATTGATACATCATAAATAAATATAGTACAAAAAGTATTTATGACAATTTTGAATTTTAAAGCCAAAGCAAGAGTCATACTATCTGTAAATGCATCTAGAATATTTTTCTGGAATCAGCACTGAATGAACATTACACAAAAATATACATTCATAAATCTTTTTTTTTACTCATTGATTCTGAAAGAGTTGCTTTGGCATTTAAAAATATAGCTTATGTTTATATACAGCACCCTTTGAAGATGAAGACTTCTATTGCAGCCACCTAGTCGGAAGTGAATGTTATGATGCAGTGAAAACTGCAAAATACTTTCATTATAATGAGATATTTCTCTTGTTCTTTGTTTACCTCTGCTGAAATTTGGAACTCTAAGCTGTTTTTAATGCTAATTTCTTTATAAAGTTGGGTTCTTTATCTCTGAGTTATCACAAATCAGTTCTTTTTTTGCCTTCCCAGTCTGGGGAAATAGAGGGAAATTATATAGAACTAGAAACTCTATGAACTCATGAAGCACTAGGACACTAATGTCATTTAGCTATTTACTTTACTGGCAAGCTTGTGACCTCAAATATATGTATTTAATAAACATAAAATCCCTTTTTCAGAGAGTAGTCCTTTGCACATGAAGGAAAGCTTCCATTAGGAATTAACATCTAATTTGAAAAATGTGCCCTTTGAACTCGAGAAAGAAAAAGAGCAGATAGTGACTACAGCACTAGCATTTAGTTATACTGATAAGTTATATGCAAAATGTTTTAAAAATAATTTATAAATAAAATGGTAAGCCAACTCAGCAGGTTTATTATTAAAAGTTTATAGTTTTTATGTGAGTGTTGCAGTGGAAGGAACACAGGTAAAGATGTGAGATTCTCGGCCTAGGCAAACCTAGTTCTGGCAAATTGTTCCATATATCTTGGTTGTGAGACATTGAAATAGTTAATGGCTTAAACATTGGTAAAATCATGGACTTTTGCCCACTGTAGCAAAGT
The DNA here is from genome assembly GCA_039654755.1 of Calcarius lapponicus. Taxonomy (NCBI): domain Eukaryota; kingdom Metazoa; phylum Chordata; class Aves; order Passeriformes; family Fringillidae; genus Calcarius; species Calcarius lapponicus. The sequence continues at coordinate 140,546,787 of CM077464.1, forward strand.
GCAAAGAAGCAACTGTTCATCTGTGACCACTGAAGTCCACCCGTCCCCAAACAGGCCAGCTAACTGGAATTTGGACTGTGACAGGAACGTGAAATAGAGCAGGTACTATTGTCCAATCATCCCAGGTCTGGGGAGAAGAATGTATCCACAGGTGAAACTGGAAGAGAGACTGGAATGCTGATGGCCTAAGCATTCAGGGGACAAGCTGCTGATGTGTAAAGGAACTGCCCAGGTGCAGACGGTGAGCGCAGCCCCACCTCAGACTACAGCTGGTGCTGACTGAGATAAGGAAAGAGGCAAATCCTGTGAGGCTGGTACTGTCTTTTTGCCCTTACACAAGTGAACTCAGCTGTGATAACTCTCTTGCTGGGACATACTGGGACATTCACAGGTGGCTTGGCAGTATTCATATCTGCTGACAGACCATAATGGGCCATAATAGACTCAACTGCACTGACCTACCAGGCAGCTCTAGGAACTTAGACCATCAAAGACCATCTCAGTATCCTGAGACTCACAGCATTGCATCATCCAGGGTAAAACTTCCCACCTCAGGCCAGGAAGTACTGGGTGTTTCCACCTGAACCTGAAGGTACATAATTCATGAAATTGTTGAATTTGTTGAAAGCTTGCACTTATAAATTACTGACTTTCCTGCTGTAAGTTAACAAAGGATTAACACACAATGTCTCCTGCCTACCTATGTCATTCCAGGTGGTTATACCATAACCAAATAATTTCTCCTTTAATAATCTTTCTGGAGTAGCAGCACATTCTGTTAAGGCCCCATAGGTTGGCGAGAAGATCTTCCATTATTTCAGAGGTTGGCTTCAAGACTATGCAAGGATGCTCCTTCACCAAACCACGTCATCCAGAGCTTTCTCAGTCCTTGGTAGCTCTCCAAGGCAAGGACGTGTCTTCCCCCACTTTTCATGTACCTCTTCAAGAATCATAAACACATATAAATACAGCCTTATCACGGGTGATAAACCAGAGAAAAAAAACATTCCTGCAACGCTTCAGATTGAATTTAATTTTTAATATACTTGTGGTGTTACTGCTGCAGGACTTAATCCTGAGTATGCAGGTTTATGAAGAGAAAATCTGGCTACTCAGGCATATTCAGGTCACAGATTTATAGATTTTACTTCTATCATATACAGTTCCCATTATCTCCCTCAGTGTTCATTGGTATGCCTTTCTATTTTGGTTGCTTTGACCAAATAGTGAACTTAAAATAAATCCATCACGAAAAAAAAATGAAAGTTCTGGTTAAAAAAATAATAGTGACAATAGTAACACAAGAATGTAAATATGACAAGGTTGTTCTGAATCAGAAAAAAATTACTTTAGTATTGTGATAATTTCTCATTTGCTTGGCTTCTTATGTATACAATGATTATGTTTTTTTCTCCTTACTTTAAAAGTAATGTTAAATATTGGCAATGGACTATATCCAAAGGCAGGAAAGAGCAGCATCTGATAAATGCAACCTTCAGGTGAGATCCACAGAGACTAATTCAACATTCTCATTGAGTAATGCTCCAAGAAAGGCAGGGTTAGACCTCTGTGCTCCCCACACAATCATTTAGAAGCATCTGTCGCTTCCAAAGTACAATCTAAAAAGATGAATATACTGTGAAAGGGCTGACCTAGCATTAATCAATAGGAAAGGCCAAGTGCAGGGCTATCTATATCAATACTGTTGAATCCAATTTTGGAACTTAAAGGCTGGCTTCTTTGAAAGTTTATGCCGCTTTCAGGATGAATATGCTCATCCCCTTGGAACATACTGCTGAAGTAATTCTTTGCAAGTGCATATATTGAGCAGGATTTTAAGATTTCCAGGAGGTATTGCTTCTGTAGTACTCAAATGTCATTTAATGAAGACTAGTTATAGGCTTGTCTCCTTTTAAAAGGAACCAAACCATTTTTCTAGAGGTTTCACTAAATAATAGGTTATCAAGTAACCACTGAGAGTTCATTTATCATGGAAACAGAAGAGAAATATCCAGGCAGAGGCTGAAATCTGTTTAAAGAAAAAAAACAAGAAAGGACAAATCTAAGTTCTGTTCCTAAGTTTTCTTTCCTGATTTGTAGTTTTTTATTTGGTCAGGGTTTTTTTGGAAAAAAAAAATGAGATTGTCTGAAGAAGGAGAAATGCTGGTATAAATCACTTTGGGTTGAAAAGGTCAAGAGAAAAGACCTCCCCATTTTCTGGGCGAAGATTGTAATTCCCAGACTAATACCAAAGTCAGCTCTTTGTCAGGCTTGTTCTTGCCCCCCACAATGCTGTTGAACACACCTGAAGGTCTGCTTCATGGTAGGCTCAGTGCTGTTGGTTTAAATTAGGCAGAGCTCAGAGTTTCTGCATACAGACAGGGACACTGAATATGGTGAAAAACAATACAATTTTAGCCACTGTAACATGGATTATTGCCTTGGATTCAGTGTCTAGAAAACTTGACTGCCTTCCAAGTTAGGCAAATAGGAATGTCTCAGAGATGTCTCCCTTAAATTCCAGAGATCTAAAATGTGAGATAAGATGTTTGACTGGTGATACCAGAGAGTTGTACTGCCATTCACAGAGGCCTAGACAGACTTGAAATGGGCCAACAGGAATTTAATGGAATTCAACAAAGGGAAAGGAAAGTCTTGCACCTGTGACGCAATATCCCTATGCACCAATAGACACATTACATTGCCTGTAAAGCAGATCTGTAAAGATGAGACTTGGGGTCCTGGTGGACAAGAGGTGAACTTGAGTGAGAAATGCCCCACGAGGAAAAGAAGGCTGACAACCCCCCAGGCTGCTGCCAGCAATCAAGGATAGTCATCCTTCTTCTCTGCTCAGCGCTGACGAAACACATCTAGAGAGCTGTGCCATTTCTGGACAGATATGGAGTTTATGGAGATCATCCAGTGGAGTAGCAGAGAAATGATTAAGGCACTGGAGTGAGTGGGCTGAGAGAGGTGGGGCTCTGAATGGTTAGCATCCCTGTGTATATCCCCCTGCTGGGAGAACTGAAGATGTGATAGGCAGGCTCCTCTCAGCAGCAGACAGTGATAGGAGACATGATGGCCAAAAATTTAAAAATAGGCAGATTCAATCTGAATCCTAGAAAACTCTTTTTATCTTTTATTTTTTTTACTGTGAGATTGGTAAAATACTGGCACAGATTGACCAGAATGTTTGTGGAAACTCCATTATGGATATATTCAAAGCCTGTTGAAACATGGACTGAGGCAATGTATTATAGCTGGCCCTCCCTGAGCAGGCTGGTTGTTTAGGTGCTCTCACTTTCAACAAAAATGACACTGTAATTTCAAAGTTATTTTGTAATTCTATTGCCTTTTCCATTAACTGAATATTTACTATCTGTAATTTAGTAAATCATCACTTCTTTTTGCAGATGTAAAAGCTGAGGCATTTTAAATAGCTTTCTGAAGAGTGTGCACCCATGTACACCACAGCACAGATTAAATTCACATGCTGATTCACAGTACAATTGCAGTACCTAGTCTTAGCTACAGAATGTCCATTCAGTAAGCACAGGTTTACAAAATCTTGATGCATTGTATTAATAAAAATCAGAGTAAAAATCTTTGTATGTGCTTTCTGAATATTACAGTTACCTTTATTTGTCTAGATAAACATTTTTTGATATTTCTTCTGAAACCCCAAAGTAGCAATTCTTTTTTATTTAAACAGACATTCATTAAATAGGAAGCAGTTCACATAATGGGAAATGTTTTATAAAGTTTACATAGGGAAAATTATTAATGAAATTTTTCAAAAATGAACTTTATTACTGTTTTGGGATTCCAAGAATTTGTGTTAAAAAAATCCAATATGTGTTTCTTTAACAAATTCAATGAAAAAATTATGATCTGTGCACAACTTTTTTATGCTCTCTGATTAATTTCTTATAAGGCTTTCTCTTAATTATAACCTTGAAAAATTTTGTTTGGGGGTGTAAGAGATTGAAATGTTATGATTAATCACCTAAATATTGTCATGAAGGAAAGTTTGCCCATTATGGCAAAATTGTATAAAGAATCTGCGACCACCAAAGCCCACTCATCCGTGAATATCCCTCCTCAATGGAACTTTGGCCTGTGAGTTAAGCTGCCCAAGGGAACTTGAGGTAAAGTGATTTAAAAAGTGATGCTACTGGCCAATTATCTCAGGTCTAGGGAGAAGTAAACAAGGCTGAGGGAGAAAAATGCACCCACAAGGAAGCCAAATCCAGCAGCTGTCCTGAAAATCATTCCCAGGTGGCTTCAGCGTGGGGTAGGACACAGCCCACAGACTCATCTGCTGAAGCCAGGTTTGCACCCACTTTCCTACAGTCAGGGGGAAAGGAGAAGGGTTCTGGGGTGTGTGACATAACTTCCTGGCAGAGACTGAACTCCCATTCTCCCTTACACAGACTGGCTCAGCTGTAAATCCTCCCCCAGCCCCGGGAAGATGGACACACCAGGCATTCCTGCGAGAGGCAGCTGAGGAGGTCTCATAAACCATCAAAGGCCCCCCCCCAAAGTTCTCTCCAGACTGATTCCTCAGGCTTTGCACTACAGAACTGCAAGTGATGCAGAGATTCAATAGATCCAGTCCATTGCAAGAGACAGTGTCAAACTTCCCTCCTGCCAGGGGAGGTACCCGGGCATTCGCCCTGGCCCAGGCTCGTTAATCCATCAAACTCCGTGTTTTGCGGGACCCTCATCCCCAAGATCACCAGAAAAAGAAGATCAACAGGACGCTGTTGGGATCCACAGAGTGGTGATATTTTCTACTTAATCTGTCTTTGCCACTGTCTTTCATCTACTTCTTCACCTCTTTTTCTATTTTTTTTTCCTATTGTTCTCTGCCTCCCATTTACTGTTAAATGAAATCCATACTATTGACTTTGGCATATGGTCTTGTCTGCACCTTAATTTGGGCAGAGGCATCACTCTAATAATTTTAATAACTGGATCGTAACAGGTGGATAATACTGTGGACAGTATTTCTTGTTAATTTAAATCAGTGATTCTTTTAAATTAGTATTTTCTGATCCCTGTTCTTGTTCCTCAGTGTTGTGTCATACATGACTAAGAAACATGTTCTTTGACAAGCACTATTTAGAATTCCTTGAGTTGTTTTTCCATATATGTCAAAAACTAAAATAATTGCTGTGGCAATGTACCAAAACTTAAATAATTGCTATGCAGTATTTCCAATGTACCTGATAATGAAAGAAGCTGGACATGCTGGCATGGTTTCAGGACAGCAACTAAACACCTTGGTAAATTTAAATGTGTGAATATTCCCAGCAGAAAGTGATTATATTGTCTGTTTTAAAAGGTCAGCATGTTTTCTACTGATTTCTTTAAAACAAAATGTAAGTTATTTGTTGGCAACTGCAGGCTATGGTATAGCATCTGTGTTATGAACAAGTATTTGGTGTGTGCTGCTTCATTCCACTTTATGTCAGATTAACCTGTGAGGTGCCCTGCTGCTTAATGTTTTCAGACTGTTGCACATGCACTGCTTTGCCTGCAGAACTGAGAAAACAGCTTTGCAATTTATATGTTAAATGGCTTGAATTTTGACTGGAAATAATATTTATTCTTCTATTTCCTTATAAAACAGAAAGCAAAATCATGTTCCTCAATTATGCCCTTCCATTTGCAAACAAGAAAGTGTGCAGAATATAGAAAGAGGACTAGACACTCAGGGGGAAAAAAAGCTCTAAGTCTGCATTCTTCCAAATACTTTAGAGAGTAGATTACAGATGTTGCTAGTTTATGTTTGGGGATGGGTCTTTTTTCTTACTTTTTCCAACTTTATTGAAAACATGCTGAAAATGTATTTATACATTTGAAGATATTTAGAAATTGGATGATCTTCTAATCAGAGATCACAATGACCCAAAGTCTAGGGTGACTGATGTAATGAATGGTGCCTTTCAATCTCCAAACAGCCCAAAGTACTAAAATAGAAGTTGTTCCAGGCTGGGAAATAGAGCGGTGACTGCTGGAGGTTTCTTTAAACAACATCTCTAGGTTGCCTTAATCTTATACTATCTTAGGGGATGTTTTTGCACAGTAGGGGATATACACTGCAGCAAAAATCTCCACTGTTACAGCTGTATTTGGAATTCCAGTCCATATCAGTTCCATTAATAAATCTCTTGTCAAGTAAAATAATTTCTGAATTAATTTACTGGATGCTTTCACCAGTTGAAATTTAGAAATACTCTGACATGAGTTATTGCTCTTACGGAAATTGTTCTTTTGTATTTTCAATAGTAAAAAGGCTCAGGTAAGGTATGCTGGAAAATGTATAGAATGAGGCAATTCCCCAAAATATGTTTTACTCTGTGTTTGTATTCTCAAACATAGAGAAAGGATTTAGCAAATAAATTCTGCTGAAAACTGGATGTCCAATAGCCAGAATATTCAAACAGATCAATCAACATTTGAAACTGAACAATTGCAGAACAACTGTGGAAATTTAATTCTTAGAATTGAGAATTCACCAGATTGTCCAACTGACTGATAAGCAAGCTCAATTGACTTTAAATATTTATTTTGTTGGATGCAGTTGCAGAGAAAATAACTGTGAAGAGATAATGCTTTTTTTCAAGAATATACATTTACATAATTTTTAGATCGAAATGTGTGAGGGGTTATTGGAACCTATTACTTTAGGTGTCAAAAAAAAAATTGTCTGCAGAGCATGAATTTAGTATATTGCAAATGTTCAGGGTTTCCTGCTTTTCAAGATTGCTGGGAGAATTGTGACTGGGTAGAAATAGAAATTGACATGTGTAGGAGACACTGTGTTTGCTGGCCAAGCAGCTCATTTGAGTGTAAAAGAAGCCCTTCACATGGGAGAAACACTGACATGGAACAGTTATCCTAAAGCTCCACTTCTGATCTAAGCTATATTAAAATAGGGTGCAGCTGAATGTTTACAAGTGCCTTTGAAGAGTTCACACAGTGAAAACAATAGCTTCTAGGAGGATACAGACTTTGGATGAATTTTTTGTGTATCGTTATGACAGAAACAAAAGAAATGTATAATACATAAAGCAAATTTTATTTCTGTATTATCGCTGAATAAAAGGTAGTTTGTTCTTTTAGAAGATGTCCCCTCTCTGGCCTTACTCACAACAGGAAGAAAAAAGGTTTCATTAATAGCATTTGATTAAAAATATAACTTGGACAAAACAAGCCTAGAAATGAGAATGCTACTATGAATACCACCCAATAAAAGACCATGGCTAATCTTCTTTACATTATTTTCATTTCACTGCTCAATTATTAAACAGCAATTTTTCTACTGCTTTGAACTCTGAAATGGCATTTTCTGCAATACTTATGCTCTCTGGTACACTGCATCAATCAAATCTGGCTGACACAGATTTCAAATAGCTTGTTGAAAAAATGTGGTGATTTAACATGCTGCCCATACTGAATGCCTTGACAAAACTGCAAAGGAGTGAGAACATTTTCAATAAAAATAACTGTTCACTATTAGCTACCTAATGGAATTTTGGTTACTTAACAGTTATTTACATGTGAAATATTAAGACAATTTAAACTAGTCCCTAACCCTCTCCCATTCTCCATTTACTACAAAGCCAAATGAAAACCTGTAAAAGAAGCTGCTGCTGAATCAAGGATTTTTGTGCTTCCTCTGGTCAATAATAAGAGCTACTTGTAGCAGTGATCAGTACCCCAGCATCAGATCACATACAGAACGCTTGAAGGTACAATCAGTCAAACTCAGATTTGTCAAGAGGGATTCCCCATCCTCCAGCCAGCGTAATACAGGTCCTTCTGCATCACATGACACATCTGTAGGCAGGTGGTTGTTGTCTGTGTGTCTCTAATCAATCTCCTCTTTCCCAGGAAAAGAAAACTTGCAATTCCAGGTAGGAATAATTAGGTTTTTTTTTTCCACTGGGAATAAACTTCTCTTAATTCTCTATCATCATGGAAAAATGATGGAAAACAGTTTAAATGTAATTCCCTTTGAAAAAATTCTCCTGCTATTAAATATGAAGTAGCTTGGATTGGATATTATCATTATCTGAAAATCCCAATTAAAATAAGAACAGAGAAATCATGGTTCGACATCTAGAAATCAGAAGTCAGGTAAATGCAAAAGCTCTGTGTTTGGAAGCATTACAATCCAAATGGAAAATAACAGACTGACAAATTGCTGATGACAACCCACTAGGAATTGAAGCTGTTGTATGGCTGATTTCAAAGAATGAGACTTGTCACTGATGTGAACCTGACAACAGGGCTGAGCAACTTGTGCATGCAGTGCTATTTCAGCCGGCACATTCTTTGGGTCAGGTAAACTGGAAGCTGTAGGAAAAACACAGGGCTGGCAAGACAAAAAAGGGGTTGACAAGGCTGCTGTGAGGTTGGCTAACTGGTATATAACCTGCTGCCTGGGAACAGGGTTGCATCAGTGGGATCAGAAGATTTAAAGCACTCTGCGCCTGCGTGGGGTTGCAGGAGGGGATTGGGGGATGGAGGGAAAGGAGGTCAGATGGCTGCAGGCTGAGCAGGTGCCACCGAGGCCCCTGGCAACCAATGGCTGCAATGGCTGTTCTGTCAGCAGGACGTGATACCTCGGCTGGGCAGAAGGATGCATGGCAGAGCTGCCAGATGAATGAGGCTTGGCAAGCCTGAAGGTGGGGATGGAAATCTGGACCCTCCAGGCAACAGTAAGGAATTTGTCAAGTCCGGTCTGGATACAGAACACTGCAAACAGTATTGCAGTTCACCGAATTTTCCTAACTAATATTGTCTTTACAGCTATTTATGTATGCATTTTTGTTTTCTTTTATGTGCTTTGTTAGTTTTAGTTAGATAAAACAAAATAATTTTTACATAGCTGTGAAGATTAAGTTCATGTTAAAAATGTGTAGAAAAAACCACAACTGTTAATTTTCAAAATATTCTTATTTTTCACAAGAAGCAAACTTTCAATTTCTTTATAAGGAAAGCATACATTTTTCCTTTATTAACACCCACACAAAGGAACTGAAGAGAGAGACTCAAATTTTGAAAACAGTATACATAAAATTAAGTTTCTAATTGCTTACTGTGAATGGAGTTAAACAGAAGCTGAAAAAAGATATCTAAAAATACCTTAGGGAGCCAGCTTTAGAAATCTTGGCTTTAAGAAGAGCAGAACATAAGCATTCATCCACCATTAGTGATTCTGGCTTACTGAATTGGCTGGACCCTGTGATGGATTCCTGCCTTGTCAGCACTTGTATCTGGAGGACACATTGCCAGGGATGTGGTTATCCGTAGTCAGGAAACAAAAGACACTTAAACAGAACTTGATACCCTGCTTGTACTGTTTTATTCAAAGCAGATTTTCATACTTTTAGTTGATTAATATTAATCGGTCTGATGGACTATTTTATTTGATTACTTTGTGCTGAAAACTATATAAATCAAGTATTGCAGAACATTAGAGAATTTTGGATTAGATTCTGAAAGTCTGAATTTCATGTCCAGTGATTCATCAGTATTTTCACAAATGTGTGAGCTATTATATTCACAATATAGGAAGTTAGCTACATCATACATATTATGAACTCTCTTCAGCTCATAAACTTATATGGATAGACTTGCAAAAATATATACTAAAAATATCATTATTGCAGTGAAAATTAATAGGTAGATCAGTTAATAGAATATATTCTGTACACATTTTGTATGCAATTCAGCCCAGCAACCTGATTAGTAGCTCTGGATGGGGTTGTAAGAAAAAGTTCTGAAAAAAATCATGAATCTGTACAAGTTTCAGGAGCTGCTTCTCTTATTACATATCCATTTCTGTAGCCAAATGCACAGTCCATCTGTCTGCGAGCAGCATAAACAACAGCATATGTTCACAGAGTGGCAAAAAAAGTTGGAATTATATTTAAATAGAGGTCAGAAACTCAGAAATCCTGCACTTCAGCTAGCCTAACAGATTTGCTTTTAAAATTTCATTGTGTCATCTTCCTTTACCTTTCAGTGAAAAGTTTTACAGGAAGTTTGCATATTGATGTAATCTAATCATTATTTTACCAGGTTTGAAACTTAATTTTGCAAAAATTACATTTGCCTAGCTGACATTAGGAAAAGTACAGAGGGAAAAGTAATTTATGAAAGGGGTTAAAAAGAAGAGAGGATGGCAACTATTCCATTAGTTCTTTCTTGTTCCTACCAATTACACATTTGGGAGAAGACTGGTATATCATTTTCTCTCAAATGGGAAACTACTCAACTTTATTTTACTAATATAATATATTCTTTTGAATACTCTGAAAACTCACTCTTTCCTTCTCTTATTGAAAAGTTTAATATACCCTCTAATCCAACTTTTTATATGAGAAAGATTGAAAGAATCACAGATTTTGTTTAAACTTTGCTCATAGGTGGATGATCAGTACAGACAGGAAGTTATTAATTGTTCATCAACACTTGTTAGTGTCCATCAAGACTAAGGTAGTGATCATTCCCTTGTACTCAGCACAGCTGAGGCTGCAACTTGAATTTTGTGCTCAGTTTTGGGCCCCTCACTACAAGGGGGTGGAGGGGCTGGGCTAGAGGAAAGCAACACAGCTGGTGAAGGGTCTGGAGCACAAGTCTGATGAGGAGCAGCTGAGGGAGCTGGGGCTGCTTAGCCTGGAGAAAAGGCAGGGGCCCAGGGAAGACCTTATCAGTCTCTACAGCTCCCCGAAAGGAGGCTGCAGCCAGGTGGGAGTCAGCCTCTTCTTCCCTGTAACGTGACAGGATGAGAGGAAATGGTCTCAGGTTGTGCTCGGGGAGGCTTAAATTGGATAATAGGAAAAAAAGAAAATCCTCCTTGAAAGGGTTGTCAAGCATTGTAAAAGGCTGTCCAGGGAAGTCTTGGAATATGCATCCCCAGAGGTGTTTAAAAGTTGTGTAGATGTGTCACTTATGGACACGGTTTAGTGGTGGACTTGGCAGTGCTGGGTCAACAGTTGGACGCAATGATCTTAAAGGTCTTTTCCAACCTAAGTGATTCAGTGATTCTATGACTTTTTTCCACAAAGAGAAGAAAAAAACCTTTGAAGATTCCTACAGTGCTTATGCACACAGGGTCCTTGTTGGGATCCAACCTCATGACATTACCTCTGCCCATGGGAGGAGGGGCTGGTATTAGGTGATCTTTGAGGTCCTTCCAAACCATGATTCTATGGTGCTATAGTGCAATCTTTTCAAGTAGTCTTCACAATTGCTGTGAGCAGCAATCCTTATGGAGTTTACCTTGATGGCATTTCCTTCAAAATCATACCTGTTTTTTTTTTGCCTTCATCACTGATGAAGCTCCTGATCATGAACCATATCAGGAAATGAAAATGTGAAAAAGAAAGAGAAAAAATATTCTCTTTATTGTTAGTTATTAAGCAGATTATTTGCTTCATTTGTGGCAACTCTTTGAATATAAGCTTTTCTTTCTCTCTACTAACTTCTAAAATAAAAATAAAATAAAAGTAAAAAATGCCTATGTAAGAGAAATATTATTACCATTCATATCCACTTGCTTAAAAATAAGAAATTTTCTTTGCTAGTGACTTTAAAGAGAGAATGAGAAATCCTGCTATATGACTCTACTGATCAAAAAGACAATCTTTCCTTTAGAAACCACAATTCTGAAATGTTCAAATCTCCTTTCTCTGATGTCTATTGGGTTAAATCTGCTCTTGCTTTGACATCCAGGCCTAAGATCTCTCAGATTCTGTCTCCAGATTTTGACTCTACAGCTGTCTTCTTTTCCTTCCTTTTAGAAAATGCTTATTACTTTAAAGGTTCCACAGGTTATTAGTCAGTCCTGTGTAGATAAAGCTTAAGCCATGCCTTTGAGCATGCATGCTAAGAGTTATATCACACATCTCAAATACACACATTAGGCAATTCCTGTATCATGTTGGTACCTATTTCCTTTCTCTCTTCTGTAATTTTATGCAAAAGCCCCACACCTTTATTTTTCATCCCTCTCCATATCTCCTCTTTTTTTTCCCTTCCCTTCCCTTCCCTTCCCTTCCCTTCCCTTCCCTTCCCTTCCCTTCCCTTCCCTTCCCTTCCCTTCCCTTCCCTTCCCTTCCCTTCCCTTCCCTTCCCTTCCCTTCCCTTCCCTTCCCTTCCCTTCCCTTCCCTTCCCTTCCCTTCCCTTCCCTTCCCTTCCCTTCCCTTTTCTCCTTCCTTTATGTTTCCTTTTTCCTCACCACCTCTTTCACCTTACAATTTTTTACTAGTGGGCAAATATGTAGAGGTTTCACCTTGGTTGGTTGTTAAGAGTCCTTCCATAAGGATTTCTCCCAGGCTTTGTGTGGTTCAGGTTGTGGCAAACCCCTACTCAGCTGATTGGTTTACCATAGTTCTTTGGATGAGTTGAAGTCACTGGAGTGCAGTCACTGGAATTCCCTCAGAGCCTTGCTGAAAATTCTGCGGTGATATATGCACCAAGTTAGGTTTGAGGATACATAAAAGGAAAAGAAACACAACTCATGAGCTGTGATTGGAGTTGGATGTGAAATAACCACTGGATTACATAGAGGTGACAAAGACTGTTCAGGAATATGTGAAGTCAGCCTTAATTTGGAGAATTGAGGAATATAGCAGGAACAGCAGTAGGTCTAGTCACAGCTGTTTTTTCAGTTTTCCACACAAGCTTTGCTGGCCTATGGCTCAGTTACATTGTTCTTGGTAATCAAATTCCTACTTTAAGGACAGGATAGATAGGTATGTTGACAAAAGCCAACACGTTCAGGTAACATCTTTCTCCCATAGTCCTTGAAATGGAGTGATTGAACTTTTCTCCACAGATGGTAGCATAGAATATGTGCAAGCGTTATCAGTCTTGACTTTCTGAGCTCTTCTGTTTTGTACTGGTAGTATCTTTGAAAGTTTCTATGTGAAATGGTTATGTGGTTTCTCCTCTAACAGTAGAAACATTGTTATTAATAATATTTTCTAATTTTTATTTTTTTGATTATCTAAAACTTAGAGCTAAATGCTGTTTTTTTAAAATCATTGTTGTTAAGTAGGATTTATAATACACTAAATCACTTTTCTTCACTTCCTCTGACCACCCCTCCCCCAATTTTAAATGGAGAAATACCCTAGGACTCACACATAGAACAATATCTTCCCTATTCTAAAAGTTGCATCTGTATTCATTGTATTTGTCTCCATTCTCACTATCTCTTCTAGTGAGAACACTGCATTGTCCACTGGATGGAAATAAAAGATAAGAAAATAACAAAAACTCTTGCTCTGGAAATAAAAGTAATTTAGGGCTCAATATTTCAAGGGGATTGCTTATGGCTCCACAGAAGCTTGTGTTTGACAAGTTTGAATTTTGCATTACAAAACATTTGCCAAGGAAAGAATGTTTTTCTGCCCTGTACAAGAGGATAGAGAAATGTAAATGACCTTTCAAACTCTGTCATACCTCATTCTCACACTCATATGGACACACCACAAGTTTAATCTCACTTACACTCCCTGGTGCTTCAACAGCAGGAATCCAGATTTTTTTTCAAATATATTTTGTGAGCCAGTCTATGAATTTGGCTGACTAATCTCATATCTGTGTAGTCGCAATGACAGTTACATAAGAGATTCTAAGAGAATTTCTGAGGCATCAATAAATTTAAACCCAGAATGTTAAGAATTAAGAACATGCATACAATTGCTGTAGGAAAGGCTCTGATGGATCTTTCTGGAGTAGGCTCTGGGCATAGTTTTACTCCACTCTCCCCACATGGATGCACTGATTCAGTATTTCCTACATGTTGCTTGCCCCACTAAGAATGCACCAATACATCTAAGGCAAATTATGATAACAGATTTGTGTTATTTGTGAGCAAAGATAAATGGGAGCTTTGGTACAGTATTGTAGAGGTATGTGGGCAAAGAGATGAGTTGCCCAAAGGTGTTGTGGCCTAACTCCAGCCAGCAGACAAGGCCCCGCACAGCCTCTCACTCACCCCCCCAGCATGATTAGGGACAGATACTGTCCTTGTATAGCCTCTGTGTGGCTGCTCTCACTGCATCTGGCCTTGCCTTGACTGTGTGTGTGACAAGACTCATGAATCAAACCACAGTCTCTCTTTCAGTTATGTCTATAATTATGTTTCATGTGTTTATTTTAATTTACATGGCTGTCAGCTGGGAAGAAGAACACTTTATAGAATTATTGTAGTTGTGTATTATCTGTTGTGGCAAATGATCTAATCTCTACTGCCTGTCACTCTCTGTGAAACTGATTATCTACATTTCTTATTTTCCTTTTTTTTACGGTTCAATCTAACTAAAGAGTGCATCTTTATATTCTTAGAAATGAAATGAAAATTTCATGATAACTCAAAACATGAAGTGGGGTCCTACATGCTTAGCCATTGAAAAATGAGCTTTACATTACTTTGTGAATCAATCACACGATACAGATGACTCTTAAAAACACATCACTGTGTTGAAACTAGTTTATATGCCAGTCATAACATCATTTTGCCATGAAAACATAGTAAGATATAGTCAATTCAAGAATGAAAGATGAAATTTTCATAACCAGCTTTTTTCATCAGCATTTGCAGTTTTAAAAATTTGGTTACTTAGTTTCACAGTCATTGCTTTGATTCATATTTCTACAACCAACCTTACTAAGATTCTCCAAAGAAAATTATGAGGTTACATATGTGCAAATTACCTTCTATCCTCTGTTGTGTTTACTGACACATCTAAAAGGGTGAGGAGTTGTAAGACCTCTTATAAATGCCTTATCTTAGAGTCTAAAATCAAATACAACCATACATAATCAGAGTTAAACATGCATAGTTTAACTTCAGTCAATTGAAATAGGACACAGTATGTAGCAAACTTTTGTGGCAAATTTTTGATCCACAGTTTACAAGAGTAAACCATTTACTTTTGGTCATTCCCTGTTCTGGAGATTCCTTTTTGCAGCTTAATGGGACTTAGGATTTTACCAAAATGTCTGTGAATCTGTAAGGCACAGTTTCCAAATTATAATATAATCTCTGTAAGAAACTTCCCTTTAAAGATTAAAATCTTTCCTTCAGTTTCTAGTAATTATGATTAAAAAACACGATGCAATATACAAAATAACCAGAAAACAGAAAATCTCAACTCAGGAAATATATGATGACATGTAAACATTGAATGGGTTCCAGAGACTTGATTTATAATTTTTGAAGTCTTGTATTTGGTGCCATAGTCTAGTGGTGCCAGAATTAAATGGCAAATCAATATCACCCCGAAGCAAGTTTTTAGACTTTGAAATATACTGATTTTTTTCTCCACAGTAGAACAATAAGAAAACCTTTCTGAAAACAGTGTTCTCAGAAAAATAGAATTTTGTGAAAAGTATTGACTTAACCATAAGCTGTTGGATTTGAAAATTGTAAGTGGCCTGGTGTTTAGCTTCAGGCCTGGGGACACTCTTCCTGGTCCAGAATTGTAAACTGTATACTCCTATTTCAGTATCTTTCCTGACTTATCTAGGGCAGACCTTCTCATTCCAGATCAGCCTGAATTGGGCAAATAAAAGTCTTTGACACAGTGCTTTGCCATAGTGGCATTCTTATTTGCTCTCTAAAAACCCTTCCTAAGAAAACATTTTTATACCTTTTGTATTTTATAGAAGGTTTTAAACTTATAAAAAGGGAAAAAAGGGGAAACTTTCACAGCTGTATCTACATGAAAGGGCAGATTGTGAGGTTTGCATAGGGTGTGCTGTCAAATTGAATTGGTGCTCTTCTCCCCAGTGTTCATGTGAATACATCTCTGTGTCTTGGGGTGAATCATGGCCCAACAACGTTAGAAGTACTTACAGCATCAGCTGAAAGTAAGTTTCAGATCATAAATAACAAACAGAGCAACAAACATCTTGGTAAAATAATGGGATAACTTGCAACTATACAAGAATTATGAATATTCTGCAACTATTACAGAAATGGGAAGGAACTGCATTTTACTGTGGGCTTTGTTTCTTGTACCTTATGTCCACTGCTTATTCCAGCTACATATAAGAAATACCTTCTTGGGCTGTTACAGCCAATGAAATAACTAAATGTTAGGACAAAGAAAAATGAAAATCATTGTTCTGAGGATAAAATTCTTCACTGGAGAATAGAAAAAAATGCTTTCAGTGTTTGAAGGCTATAAGATAGTATTTTTACTTCTTATGGCTATTATTACAAGGTCATCAAAGAATATTTTTTTGAGATAAGAGAGAAGAACCATATCTGTAAACACAACTCTACTCATTGCTTATCCTTTTTGTTCTACCTTAGTTCATAGTGAAGAGTATGTCAATATGAGAGATGCCCAAATAGAAAGTTACTTGCAGAATGTGCCTAACCTCTTATAATAAATCAATCATATGATAAAATAGTCCTTCTTCAGGTGCTTATTTTATTTGGCAGAGAAATAGAAAAAATTAATACGAAATTACTAAGAAAAATATGGGAAATAAGTAAATTAATAACTAAATTAACTTTCAAAAAAGTCCAATTCCTCAAACTAGTGTAGAAGAATCACTACAACCTGGAAAAGAAGGAGAAAGTGGGAAAAATAAGAGATGGCAATGAAATCTATCAATACAATTATTGACATCCCAGTGTGGCAAAGGAGACTTTTCTTATAGCAGAACTCAATGATTTATGTTTGAAACTCTCCTGTTTAGCTTAATTTTTATGTCCCACTTCAATAAAGAATGCTTATGGGTTTCCATCAGCTGAAGAGCAAAAAGTATTCAACTGCAGGACATTATCCTTAATGTTATTCTTTATAAGTTTACCAAAAGTATTCAGGAATAAGGAGGCAGAGGAGGCAAAATCGCAGTGCAGTAAAGAAAAAAAATTATTAAAAAAGTATAATGTTTATTTGTCTGGGAAACAAAATTTGAGTATCTCTAAACTACACTTGAGACCTTACATTAGTCTGTAAATATAGAATCATAAAATCATCAAGGTTTGAAGAGACATTTAAAATCATCCATTCTAGATGCCAACCCAGCACTACCCCTTTAAACCCTAAACTACTAAACCAGATTGTCAAGCACCAGATCCAGACAGCTCATTAACACCTCCAGGGGTAGTGACTCCAGCCCCTCCCTGGGCAACAGATTCCAGTGCCTGACCACCATAACAGTATTTTTTTTTTCCTACTATCTAATCTGAATCTTCCCTGTGTCAGCTTAAGACCTTTTTCTCTGGTCTTGTCACTGCAGACATGGCAGAAGAGACTGGCTCCCACCTTGCTACAAGCTCCTTCCAGGTACTTGTAGAGAGTAATGATGTCCCTCCTGAGCCTCCTCTTCTTAAGACTAATCAAACCCACTTCCCTCAGCCTTTCTTCATAGGACATGTTTTCTAATCCATTTGTGTCACCCTTCTCTGGACATGCTCCAGCATCTTAATGTCTCTTTTATATTGAGGGCCCCAGAAATGTACACAGCACTCTGGCTATGTCCTCACCAGTCCCGAGTACAGAGGGTGATCACTTCCCTGGTCCTGCTGGCTGCACTGTTCCTGATAGAGGCCAAGATGCCATTGGGCTTTTTGGCCAGCTGGGCACACTGCTGGCTCTTACTGAGCCAGCTGTCAAACAGCACCCCCAAGGCCCTTTCTGCCAAACAGCTCTCAAGCCACTCTCCCCAGCCCATAGTGCTTCATGGGCTTGTTGTAACCAAAGTGCAGGACTTGGCTCTTTGCCTCCTGCAGCTGTCCTCCTCAGCCCACTGATCAAGTCTTTCCAGGTCTCTCTGTAGATCCTTCCTCACCTGGAGCAGATCAATACTCCCACACAGCTTGGTGTCATCTGCAAATTTACTGAGGGTGGTCCCAATCCCCACATCCAGATCATCAATAAAGATGTTATACTGGCTCCAAAACTAGCCTTGGGAACACCTCAAGTGACCTGACACCAATTGGATTTAGCTCCATTAACCACAACCCTCTGGGCCTGGCCAGACAGTCAGTTTTTTACCCAGCAAAGAGTCTACCCAGGTTGTGAGCAAGCAGTTTTTCTAGGAAGATGCTGTGGGAGATGTATTCAAATGCTCTACTGACTTCTATGGGCCACATCCACAGGTCTTTCTCTCATCTATCAAGCAGGTCACTTTGTCATAGAAGTTGGTCAAGCAGGACCTGCTTTTTTTAAATCCATGTTGGCTGGGCTTGATTCCCTGGTTGTTCTGCATGTGCTGTTTAATCACACTCAGCATGATCTTTTCCATGACCTTGCCCAGTGCTGAGGTTAGGCTGACAGGCCTGTATTTCCCTGGATCATCCTTCCAATCCTTCTCGTAGAAGGGTGTTACATTTGCTAATTTCCAGTCACCTAGAACTTCTCCAGTTAACCAGAACTGCTGGTAGTTGATTGAGAGCAGTTTGGCAAGTTCTTTTGGCACTTCCCTCATTACTCTGGGGTGGCTTCCATGAGGACCCATAACTTATGAGTGTCTAATTGGCATAGCAGGTTACTGACTATCTCCAAGATTATGGGGGCTTCACTGATCTTCCTGTCCCTAAATTCCAGCTCTGAGGGCTGGCATCCTGGGGACAATCAGTCTTGAGAGTGGAGACTGAGTCAAAGGAAATACCTCAGTCTATGGAATATCACATAGACTTATTCATTCTATTTTAAAGAAATGCTTTTACAGGAAGATGTTTTACAAATAGACAAAGTTTTTCAATTATGTGTGCTCTAGTTGCAGTACAGGTTTATCATTTTTAGTAGTATAAATGTTAGTCTGGAATTGAGAAAATGTGAATTATTATCTTGTTTGCCTTTGTGTTGCTGCAAAGTCCTGTGAAGTTTCTTTCCTTCTTCTGTGCCTCAATTGCTAACAGAAAGCATGTCTGTAGAAAATTTTTTCTTAAAAACAATAAAGGGAAAGCATTTTATTGTATTAAATTCTACTCTTTTGCCTATTCAAAACAATCTATACAAGCATTTTCTGACTAGAGCTTGGAAATAACAAAATATTTAAGATGTCTCTATTTCCCTCAGTTACCAAAAGGACATTTTGAAACATTCTACTGGACTTGTGACTGGAAAGTCACACAAGTTTCCTTTACTGACTCATGCTCATCAGTAAATATTTGCTGAATTCAATCATTCAGCTAAGCTAATTTATGCCACTTTCTGTTCTTAATATTTTAGCTATGAGATTTCACTTGCCCTGCAGCAGTTTTGATGACTAATGGGCTGAACAAATTATTTTTATGGCATATCCTTCTGGTTCATACTTTTATATTCTGCACTATTAAAACTCCTACTTTGAGTGGTAAATGCTGATACAGTGAAGCATGTGTACATATACTTTCACATACATGAATATGAATATTTTTTATTGAATACTCAGTCATGCATTAAATGTTTTTAATATTCTTTCTGTTGTTAAGAAAGACAATTTAAATTTGTCTTTTGCAGTCTTTTCCTTCTGAAGCCTCAAATAAAACATTTCTATTAGCATCTCTAGAATACCTTGTGAGTAAAATTTCTAAACATTACATTAGAGATATAAGATGGTTTCTGATGGTTTTAAGCACTTTTCTTCAATGTTATGCAATAAATATTTGTGCAGTAGAATTTTTTTGCTTAAAATGCATGTAACAGAACATGTATTTTGATTTGATATTAATATTCTCTGCAATTTGAAAACATTTTTGTAACACAAAGGACAAAAGAGAGCAGAATTTCTTTTGGATCTTGTTTCTGTTTTAACTCCTATTATTCCACAGCACTCAGAAGCATCTGATTACATATGTCTTGAAAACAAAAGGAACAGATTCAGCCTAAATTAACCTAAGGTAATATCATCTTTAGGATGATTTATGCCAATATGAGAGATGCCCAAAGTAGAAAGTTACTTGCAGAATGTGCCTAATCTGTTGTACTAAGCCAATTAGGTGATAAAATGTAATCTTTCTTCAAGTACTTATTTATTTGGCAAAGAAGTAGGAAAGTTACCAAGACATTGCATAAAAATGTTGGAAAATAAGTGAATTAATGACTAAATTAACTTTTAAAGCAATAATCATTGACTCCCCTAAAATGTTCCTTTAAATACAGAATTGTTTGGTTTGGGTTTTTGTTTGGAGCTTTTTGTGAACATTGTGATCTTGGTTTTTCTTTTCACTTATTTGCTCATGCTCTTAAGGTATTTATATTTCTAAGGAACCTTCAATCTTGTCTTGATTTGCGTGTGATTTCTACTGACATGTGAAAACAGTAAATCATAATTTCTCACTTTGTTTCATCAGTTTTAATATGAGGCATCAATATCCCAAAGTCATAAATACACATGAGAGTACTCTCTTTACGAACTTATTCATGCAAAACTGTCTTTAATCAAATCTAAATAAAGAGAAGAAGAGAAACAATATATGCCAATGCAGATCTGTTTGAAAGGCCAAGAACACAATGTGATTTATCATTTGGAAGGTAATGAGAACTTTAAAATTCAAATGAATAATGTGTGAAGAGAATCAGGGTAGCAAATATATAACACTGGAAAAAGTTTGTTTGGTTTAGGACACAAACATCTCTGCTAGTTCAGAGCAGATATTTGTATAAGTCTAAAGAGATATCTGAACCCTGTTAGCTGTATACTGAAAATAAATAATTTGAAACTGAAGATTAAACTATAAAAAAAATTCCTAAGCATACTTGCACTTGAATGGGAGCTTATAATTTACACAAAGCATAACTACATTTTTAATATGCAAAAGGCACATTAATCATTCAAGTGCTAGAGAATTCTTAGAAGAGTCACATTGCTCTGTGTCAAAGTAAGAACTATTTATAGGAACACTGATTGTTTTAATTTGAGAGCAAACACATTTTTTTTCCAATTTAACCAAGTATTTAATAATTTAGACAATCTCATCCAAATGAAAAGTAATGTTTTTATATTCCTAACAAATAGGCTGACCTTTAAAATGAGAAGTAATCTCTCTCTTTTATTGCTACAGGATGAGGAGATTTTATCATTTGATTGTGTCTCAAGCATTTAATTCTTTTTTGTGTGTTCTTGAAGAATCCTGCTGTGTTCCTACTACCCTACATTTGACACAGAAAATCAATTATAATTGAATTCATGCATTTCTTAAAATTATGTAGATAACAATCCTAAAGTAATATGTTTAAAGTAGCATATTAGATTATAACTGTTATCACATGCCTGAACGGGGCAGAGAATGGGACAGTTTCACTAAAGAAAGCTGTGTACATTCTCTTCTACCATCAAGAGGTACCAAAATGTGTGCCTGTAGAATTCCACGTCTGAGATCACTTCAGAAACTTTGTTTTGATTTGTTGACTGAATGGTGCACATAACTAATACTTTTCGTTTCCAGTGGAGTTTAGGAGTCAGGAAATCTCAAAAACAGAAGCACAGTAGTCATTAGCAAAAAAAAATCCTCAAAATTTGGTTTCTGAATGCAATAGATATAGTAAATGGGTTTTGATTTCTGGTCTACAAAAAGTGCACATGTGTGTCACACAGCCACACTCACTGTGCAGAGCAAACTCACATCAGTTGAGGCTTCTGGTCCAACAGTGACCAGTACTGTGAATTCAGGGCAATACGAGACTCACTGTAGCTGGCAAGGTACCTAAGAGTACATAGAATCAAATAATGTCTTGGATGGGATCACTTAAAGATCTTCTAGTTCCACCCTTCCTGCCATGGGCAGGGACATCTTCCACTAGACCAAATTGCTCAGGGTCCCATCCAACATTGCCTTGAATGGGAATGCTCATTTTGCATTTTCCAGGGATGAGGCCTTACCACCCTCACAGTTAAAAATTTATTCCTGACATAAACCTACCCTCTTTCAGATTAAAACCACAACCCACTGTCTTACCACTGCACGTCCTTGCAAACACTCCCTCTCCATCTACCTTCTAGCCCTCCTTTAGGTACTGGGAGGTGCTACAAGATCTGCCTGGCTTTGTATATAGAGCTTCTACACTGGACTCAGCTTTTAGCTTGGCTTTGAATGCGTCCCCCTAAGGTGGAGGGAAACAAAACAGGGTATTTGTTTCACTCTTTCATTTTAGTTTGGGTAGTTATAAAACTTGTCAGTGGCCTTGCTGCTCACATTACCCCCAGGCCAAGTAGTTGTTACCTGGATTATTGTTAGTTTCTGGCTTCCTGCTATAAGCATGTTATAAGCATGTAAAGTGTTTTAGAATGCCTCTTTGGTTCCTTCTCATGAAAGCTAAAGCACTGCAAGAAATCAGATAAACTGTTCAGAGCTTTTGAGAAGGCTTTCCCATAACTATTTTCTTTGTTTTCCAGCAAATACCTGACCATATGAATGATTTGGGGTAGATAGAGCCAAAATCTCACCAATCCGAGCACTGGTTTTGGGTGTTATCTACTCAGTGATGTGTTTTAAGCTTGGAACTATCCAAAGCATGACACTGGCCAAGAGGAACTGATTAAAAAATACTCACGTATTTTTTAAAGTTGCCTATTGTAACAAAACCTCAAAAATATTTTTCATTTCAAAGCCGAAAATCAACAGGCAAAGTTATAATGTCATCAAACTCACAGAATCACGGAATATTTAGGGTTGGAACGGAAATGCTTCCTTCCCCTCAAACATGGATCATCAGAGAGACCTCTGGAAATCATCTAGTCCAACCCCTGCCAAGGCAGGGTCCCCTGGAGCAGGTTACACAGGAACATGGTTCGTCCTTAAGCAGACGTATCTCTGAACCAGCATGCCATGTTTGATATCTCAGAAAACGGCAGTGAAATTTGTCTTAGCTATGACTTCAATGCAATCAATCCTTGTCCTTCATATTTCACTTCTGTGCATAAAATCTGATGACAGCTTCTTTTGGTCTAAGACTGAAAAAAATATTGGTCTAAGACTGAAAAATAGTGAAGAGAGAATAAACTAAAGTCTTCTTCCTTTCATTTCCCACCAGAATATTTACCTTTTTTTTTGTTGTTCTGGGTATTCCGAGTGGGAGTATGTGAGACTTATAGTTCTTTGAGGATAAGTTTTCTAGCTCTAATAATTTTAACTTAAATTTGAGTTTAGATACGTGTGGGACTTCTATAATAGAACAATATTGTCGTGTGGCAATCTAGAATTTAGTTTTGTTCTATGAAGTGTTGTTTAAATATACTATTTTAATCATGTTTTAAACATCTTGATTATGATTAAGATCATTAATTTTAATTGTAAGTTTCCTTTATTTTCTTCCCAAAAATAGTTTCAGTCTCATTAATTTTCATGAACATTAAACCAAATGCAACTTTGCAGTAAATCTAGAATTTCAGTTTCAGTAACATAAAAAACAGAGCAAAGTAATTTTCTGAAAGAGGAATAAAAAAAGAAATATGTGGAAGGCACACACATTGGGACAGATCCTTGTTATATATTTTAGAAATAACTTTATTGTAATGGTATCCAGTCTACCCCTTTTGAAAATCATCTGGTTTCTCTCTCGAAACTGGGAAGACGTAACTGTGTTAACTGTTTACAGTTTAGATATTAGCAGGAAGTAATTTGTGGAAAGAAGAAGCAATTTTGCATAGGATCCAGAACAGGTATGTTATGCTGTATGTTATGCTGTACCCTTCCTTCCTGCCATGGAGACATAAAGGCAGAACCTCCCAGAGCCCCAGCCAGTGGTGTGCAGGGGAAAGGGTTTAGATGCTCTTACTGAATCATACTCCAGGGAAAGGACCTAAAACCATTTAAATTAGAGTACTGAATTCTCGAGAGCTTCTCAGAAAACTCACAACACACAGTTAATATATAGAAATAATTTACTGGGTAGTAGGTAACAATTACATCTTTAGTCATTGTTTATGTCAAGCCTCATTACCATGAAAATTGAAATGAATTTAAGATATCTGAAAGCTGTGGGTTTAAATTGCTTTCATTAGTTGAATAAAACTGGAAGTTCTGTGGCGTTTTCAGTTGTTGCAACTTCCATTTATTTATTTAAAAATGTATGCTTCAGAGCATCACTGATACAAATGCTGGGTAATTGCTGAGTAGATTGCAAACATAAGAGTATTTCAACTAAATCTAAATTGAAAGAGTAGCATTTTAAAAGAATTAAGTATGGATGTTAAAAATGGGTAAGAATTTAACATTTAAATAAAAAAAAATCTATGAAATACAAATATTTTATAAAAAGTTGAATTTTCTTTTTTTTTTTTCATTTAAGAAGTCCAAACCCAGAAAAAATACTGCTGAATTAAATGTATATTTTATTTTCTTTTTTTGCCATCTGTGTTCTAGGACTAGTAGTGTAGGTCTTACTTTTAAAATGAAACTTCTGTTTATAAAGCAAGGAGCTCCACATATCTGATCATTTTTTCTGATATGAATTTGAGAGGCTCCATAATACTTGGTTTAATCTCAGATTGAGATGGAGTCAAATTTATTTTGAAATGTTTATTTTTAGACATTTCAATAAAAAACAAAGGACAAAAAATCTTTTAAAGAAAAGAAAAATAATTTTCTGGATATAACTCATTAGCACTCTCTGCGGTTTCCTGGAATTATTTGTCTAGTAATGTCCATATTTGGTTGATGACTGGCTGCTGTTATTCATTTGCAGAGGTAATCACAAAATTTCTTTATTTCTCTGTGCAGCAAGTTCAAACAGATGTATCCAGCCTACACCTCCAGATAGGCCATGCATTCTTCTTAGTCACCTCCTCCCTCATTAATATTATATACATAACTCTTCTAAATAACAACCTCAGAATTGTAGAGACATGGTTTTGAAGGATGGATTTTGACTATTCAGTGGGTAGGGAACTGGCTAGATGGACACAGCAAGATATCTGTGGTCAGTGGTTCCATGTCTAGATGGAAGCTGGCGACAAGTGACGTGCCTTTAGGGCTCTGGATGGATGGGATGGATACTGTTCAATATGTTCATCAAGGTATTGATGGAGATATTGAACATCTCCATCTCACTCTCTGACACAGAGAGTGAGATGGAGTGCACCCCTGCAAGTCTGCCAATGACATGAAGCTGAGCAGTTCAGCTGATGCAGCAGAAGAAAGGGATGATATGCAGAGGGACCAGGAGAAACATGAAAATGGGCCCATAAGAACTTCATGAAGATTAACAGGTCCTAGTGAAAGGTGCTACACCTGGGTCAGGGCAATCCCAGAAACAAGTACAGACTGGGAGAAGAAGTCATTGAGAGCAGTTCTGTGAAGTACATGGAGGTTCCTGTGGATAAAGTCCTGAACATGAGTCGACAGTGTGAGCCTGCAGCTCAGAAAACCAACCACATCCTGGCCTGCATCAAGAGAGGAGTGGCCAGCAGGTCAAGTCATGGAGTGGCCAGCAGGTGAGTCTGTCCCTCTCCTCTGCCCTCATGAGACCCCATCTGCAGTTCTGCATCCTGGGGTCCTCAGCTCAAGAAAGATGTCAAGACAATGAGAAAGATAAGTCCACCAGGGGGACACAAAGATGATCAGAGGGCTGAAACACCTCTCCTATAAAGACATTTTCTCAGTATGAGTTAGAGAAGTTAGTTTTTTCATAAAAGGGCAATTTTCAGGTGGTTTCTAAGCAATCCATACTTTTCCCTTAAGAGAAGTTCAAGCTTAGTCATAAGATTAGTTTTAAGATGAAGTACTATTACATTCTTTTATCTTTTTTAAAAAAACAAAAATAATTCCACAGTTCAGATCCACCATTTTAGTTCACGAACTGAGGGTAATCCACTGATATGTTACAATGTTTTTCTTTGGTGATTATATGATACAATTTGATATGCTTATGAAGAGACAAGGGGACAAGTGTTTTGTTATGACAACCGTATCCTATTTCAACAGAAAAAAGGATGAATGAAGGAATAATTTCATCTTCTTATATTCTAACTTCATGATTGTCAGGATAAGAAAATATGATTCTTTGTACTCCAGGTTGGCAGACTAGTTCTTAATTAAAAATGTGCTAACTTAGCTGCTGCAACCAACCAGATGTTCTCCAACTGGTATTTCAGATGATTCCATGAATATAGTCATGAGTGCATACATATAATTCAAACAAAACATAAAAATTTTGTTTGAAATACACTGAATATTAATGTATGTTTGATTAAGTACAACAACAATAGGACAACTGAGTAGAAATGGAAAAGAAACTAATTCCTTTGAGAAATACAGTGTATACTTTAACAAAGAGTATATTAACCTTTGGGAAATTTATCTAGAGAGCTAGAAGACTTTAAGTGAAATTTTAAAAATTAAATTGGTTGAAGATTAGTTGTGTTCTTAAGTATCATACTATAACTGTATCAGAAATTCAGGTCACCATGCAAGAATTAATGAATGTTATTATTTTGTCTGTTTTATGCTGTAGATCAGAATACAAAACATATTTCTACCTGATTCTGACTAAAGATTAAGGTAGCTGATGTTTTTTTGTAGGTATCTGCAATTCCATTTTTCTGAACTCTCTTTGAAGATTTTTCACTTGTATTTGAAATATTCAAGTTCTATGGAATGTTGTCACTACCCTGTAGCATCAAATACGGCATGTTTTGAGTTTGGCTTTTTTATATAACATTCTTTTAATGAAGTAGATCTAAATTTTGATGTAAACTCAGTCTAAGAAAGCTATCAGTCTTTCAATGCATTACATATTTGTCAAGGATTTTTACTTTGTTGGTAAAAGGGTCCTTGATTCAAAGCTGAAATTTTTTGTGTGGCTTTTTTAAGCCCTGAGAGCTCTTCAGGGCTTTGACTACTACATTGATAGCATTGCATACACAAAAATAACAGGTAGGAGACCATCAGCTTCTGCTCAGTACTTTGAAAACAAGAGCTTGGAGTAGCTAGTGTTTCATCATTGCCCAAGATTCTTTTCCAGAATATCATCTTTGATTCATTAGTTTTCTCTAAAATAAAAGTGAATTTCCAAATGCCAGATTTAATTTTACTTTTCAAAATGCTGCTCAAAATACAAACTGCAAAGATGCATTTTCCTATGTCAAGGGAATACTTGGTTTAATAGCTGGTTATATAAAACTAAATACTATTAAATAGGAAGGAAGAAATTTCAAACAGAACTACTGGAGAATGCTAATTGCAAGAATGATATATTACAAGGACCAACAGTAGAAAAGTACAAGAGGAATTATAATGGAAAATATCAGTATAGAAATATTAGATCCTTTATAAAGTCCCTGAGGAGAAACGATTCTACTTGATGTTAGACAAGTACTTTTGGCAGTCTTACTGGTTTTTTATGGAGAAGGAAAGGGTAAGGGATGAAAACTAGTGTGCCTTAAACATCATCTTCATTTAAAAACTGCACCCACCTTTTGCTAGTGTGATAATTTATTTGCATGTTAATTATTGTAAATAAGTTGTCCTAGTGCGCATAAAAAAGTGTCACATTTCAAATAACTTATTAAGCAAATGATACTCAGAGGAAAACAGATAAATAATTTGTAATAAGATTATATGTGTGATATTATCAGCTGAAAAGAACAAGGAAATGCTTTAATTTCGTTATTTATTTATGTATAGAGTAGCAAATTATAATTAGCACTGGATTCTTAAGACTAGTTTAGTGACTGGTATGTTGATGTTGTTTATATGCTAGCCAGGAGTGTTACAGGTCAGTAATTGCAGTGTTATCAGGTAAACCATCTTGTTCTCAATTAGTTGGAGCTCTCTGAAAAACTTGTAATTGGATTCTTAAACCTAGTCTTAAAAGAGCAGCATTTGTTGACAAAGACAAAAAGGAAAAGCTATAATACAACAAAAAATAAAATTTTCCTATTTTTGGAGAATGGAAGGAATACATTAAAAGTGCTGTGACAACATACAATGGCAATTGTGCTAATTGCAAAAGGGAAGTAATATTACTAATGTGTTCCTTACAAGATTAGTGGTGCCAACTTTTCAGCTACTCTCTTTAATTATGTTGCGGTTTAATAAACCAAAAGAAATTATTAAAATAGACAAAATTATTTACTTGTAATTCCTAAGCATTTAGCTAAAGGGTTTGATTTCTTTCTGCTGGGAAAAGAAAAAATAAGATTTTCTTCACTTTTGGTTTAGAAAGTAGTTTCATACTCAATTTGCTTTTATGTTCAAATCCTACTTTTGTTTCATGGGTAGAAATATGACAGAATTTATATTATATATGTTGTATTTATTTCCCTCAGGACCAGACTAAAGGTAGAGAGATGAAAAAATGAACAAAATGCTCGTACTTTCAATGAATCCCCTAGATTCTTTGTCATGTGGTGCAGAAGTACTTCGAAGAAACGTTGTTTTACTGCCATTCTAGATAGAACTTTAAAAATCTTGAATTTCCAGTGTATTCTAATAAAAAAAATATTTTACAGTTGCTATGATGTTTGAAGTGTTTAGTGGTTTTTTTATATGACCCATCAACTATCACTTTTCAAAATATATAAAACAATAGAAAACACACAATTAGATCTAGCTGCTGGTTAATGCTTTTCCACAATCAAGTGAAAGGCCAGAATCCTACTTGTGACAACCTCCTAATTTCTAAATCATAAGACATAATTTGGTTTTGTTTTGGTTTTTGTGTGTATGTGGGTTTTGATTTTCTTCAAATTTCCTCTAAGTACCCCCTGGGAGCGCTATATATTCAAAGAAGAAAATTGATATTCTACACTGTTTACAAAGGCAGCTGCTAATTGTGTCTATTACATGTATCTATTGATTTCAAATATTTTCTCTAACTACGATGAGAAATATGACTCAATAGCTGACTAAACCTTGATGTTTTTCCATATCAGGACTTTTTTTTTTCAAGAAACTGTATCATAATTCAATAATAGCACATATATCAAGCTCTTCTCAAAAATAGGTAGATTTTTTTCCCATTCCATTATTTTTAATAGTCTGTTTTAAAACCTGGACCATTCATACATCTGCTTTTAGCTTTGCCAATCTCTAACCGTTTGGCTGATGTTTTACATGGAGTATGCTTCCCTCAGGCTAACTATTTCTGGAGATGTTTCAGAGAAAATAGTTCAGCTGTTTCCAGGAAGGGCTAGTAAGAATTATTTTGCTTTGCCATATATAATCATAAGAGACAGTTCTGGTTACTTCTCTCCTATTTCTGGATATGAAGCATAAACAATTTAGATCATTCTATCCACAATTAAGAAACACTATTTTACTTTGGATTTTTTTTAAATGAAATATCAAGGAAACAGCCTGATAATGCTAAATGACTACCACTCCATAAAAACCAGTAAAGCCAAGCAACCTTGCCTTGTCTTGCCTTTTAAAATAATTTGAAAGCAATAGAATTATTGAACAGCTTTCTCAGCATTTTGTTCCAGGACAAAACACATACCTGGATATCCATATCTGTGGGTAGAATCTATTTTCCAGATACCTTTACCTATAATTAAATACACAGAGCGCAACAAATATTTGAGGAACAATATGTATGGTTATATATTCTTGTATGGCACATCTATGAAAAATACTTATATTTACTGTAGACTCTCGTTGCCACAAGGGCTTATTGCCTACTCATGCTCAATACCAGGACCCTGGGGCTTGTTTTAGTTGTTTCTCAGCAGGTATTGCCACATGGGATTGTTTTGCCCCAGATCTTAGCATTTGTCTTTGCAGGAATTCATTAATAGTTTGCCAGAGACTTTTCCAGCCTGTTAAGATCACAGCCTTACCCTCCAGCATATCAAATGTTTCCCAGTTTGGTATCAGCTATGATCTTTTAAAAGGTGCCTTCTGTCACATGACCCTGGTTGCTATTGAAGGTGTTTAACAGCACCAGCACCCTGAGCTGCGCCAGTGGTAAGTGGACATCAGCTCCTCTTCCTGCTGCTGGTCACAGTCTTACTGGTTAGGATGTACAATTTTGCTTTACTGTCAAAATCACAGCTCTACAATTTGACTGCAAGAATACACCAAGATACTAAATGGAAAGCCTTACTGACATCAGGATAAATAATATCTACAGTACATTCTGTCTCTGTCATATTTTCTGAATAATCCCTTCACTAGGATTTCTTCTCCTGGGAAGCTGAGAAGCCTCAGAAAAGAATGAAAACAATAATAATCTGATTTTTTCTCCCTGTTTTGCTGTTTTGGAATGTGGCTGGAGATGGTTTACCAACAGGTGCATGTTTGATTGGCTTCATGTGAATTGTTTTTACTTAATGAGCAATCACCATCAGCTGTGTCGGACTCTGAGGAGTCAGTCACGAGTTTTTCATTATTCATTCTTGTTATGCCTGCTGTCTGTATCTTTTCTCTTTCCATAACATAACATAACATAACATAACATAACATAACATAACATAACATAACATAACATAACATAACATAACATAACATGCCTCCTGAGAATATGAAGTCAGATTCTTATCTCTCACCTTATCCTGGGGACTCCTCACAAACTCAACAACTTTCCTCTTCCATTGAGGCAGTTGTCTCATCAGAGAATCAAAACCACTTGATCAGTTCTGGGGATATAATTTGCTAGAAGGGCAGCAAAATTGATGTACATTACATATATCAAATCTAATTACACTGTTATTAGTTATGGTAGTTTCCACTGAATATACTCTCCTAATATTCCTTTATAATGGCTATTATACTCAGTAATCTCATACAGGGAAATTTACTTCCCTAGAAAATGTGAGTTCAAGACAGTATAAGGAACCTGATTTAAAAAAAAAGACAAGAAAAAAAAGAGTTGAAAAGTACTTTACCA
This sequence comes from Calcarius lapponicus, assembly GCA_039654755.1. Classification (NCBI taxonomy): domain Eukaryota; kingdom Metazoa; phylum Chordata; class Aves; order Passeriformes; family Fringillidae; genus Calcarius; species Calcarius lapponicus. The sequence continues at coordinate 140,577,594 of CM077464.1, forward strand.
AAAACATTTTATAGAACTCCTCAGATTAATTAAAAAAAGCATAGCTATTACCTGAAAGGAACATATAATTAGCATCTTGTATATTCCACTGAAATAAAAGATTCTTATTTCTCATGTGTCTGTAAATTATGGAATGATAGCAAGAGGTAATTTTCCTTAGTTCATATTTCAAATTTAAGTATCACTTAAAATGGTGATTAATTCTTGTCACACCACACTAGAGAACGGACTGTAAATTTAGACACTGTGGGTCCAAAATAAAATGCATTCTCTAGATCCCAATGTTTATGTGGATTAACATTATATTTCAGTATTCATTATTATAAATATTATGCTGCTATGTTTAATAAATATGATTGCTGTTGAATTTTAACTTAATTAATATTACTTTATTAATATTAGAATAAAAGTGTTTCTGTTTATTAATATCAATATTACTATAAACTGATGTTGATACTGAGAGATATTTACATGTATTCTAAGAATCCTCTAAACTTTGTGAGCTATTATAGGTCTTGTAAGTCTTTTAGTCAAAGTTTGGAAAAATAGAGAAATATGAAAAGAAGAAACAAAGAAAATTTTCATTGGAAAGAGTCTGCAGAATCAATAAATTCCTTGTACTGATAAATTCTTCACACAGAAAGTTAAGCAACTCATCAAATATATGTACAGTGCCTGCTAGATAGTCAAACGCTTTGCTGAGAGGACAGCTGGGAGTTCAGGTAATTGCCTTGTCCCAGGTGAGACCCTTGTCCCAAATCAGTTTGGTGTCTCATCTATTCAGAGACAAGATTAGGGAAAACCACTAAACTGTTTAGGGAATGAAATGCACAGTGTGCACACAGTCTGATATCCATGATGCCATAATTCTCAAAGACACTTAAATGACAGGAAGAACTTGGTTACTGATAGGATAGCTCAGAAAACCCTAGGTTTTTCAGGAGATTGCAGTCAAAGACATTGTCAGGGAACTGCTCCCCTTCAAATCTTATGTATTTACCATGCAAATGGACCTTCAGTCCTTGCATGATGGCATTTTATATGTTGCTGATTTCTTCTTTATCCAAGAATTGTTGTTACTATGAGTTAAATGTTTTGAGCTTTCAACCTTCACTCAGTCAAAAATCTCAATTTTAGCTATTCTTTGAAAATATTGGACAAAAGTCTCAGGAATCTTTTGAATGAAAAGTGCTATATAAATGTTAGCTCGTTCATATGCTTTTATAAGCAAATTAGAAATTATAAGAAATAGCAATTTCTTCTCTGCATTTCATCATTATTTTAGGTAGGTGAATTTTTAAAAATTCATTTCTGACCATTAATGTGAAACTATTAAAACCAAGGTTGCTAATACTTTGCTTCGTTATATGATGTCCTTCTGATCTTCCCTTTCTCTTGTTGAATTTTGTGAAAATTTACAGTTATTTTTTAAATTTTAAGATATTGTTGCACAAAATAATGATTTCCTACTAAAATTCCAATGAAGTTTCTCATACTTCAAATAAGAGGCTATGTTATTTTAATGCCTTATTTACTCAGGGATCAATCTTAAGTGGTTTTGATAACAGCTTGAATTAACTGAACTGGAATTGTTACTCATGACAGTTGACCTCAACACTTCCCAGAGGATTTATTTGTTTTGTTTCTGATTGTGTTGCTAAGTTGGGTAGAAAATGGAGAAATTTCCATATCACAAACTGCATGATTCTAAATGGCTTCTGAAAGCCAGTGACAGGAACAAAAGCATTTGCACACTACAATTATCAAATAGTACTGTGATCAAAAGTTTTCAACTGCTGTCTTTTCAAGATCAAGCCAAGACAAGGATTTGGAGTTGAAATTGGTTGCAGTATATCTGGCCTTTTACCTGGTGTAGCAAATTCAAATATAAAGATATATAATTTCCCTGTGTTCATCAATTATTTCATGAACATAGAATTTTTATATCTATAGTAATTTCCTGGCAGCTAAACATTCATTCAATAATGGTTTTATACATCCTGAGAACAATTTGCAGCTGCTGGTGATTCTGCTGATAGTCAAGGTATTTAGAACAGAAGATGTTTATCTTACTTAACATCTCTCACATAGTAGTAACTCAATCATCTGGATAAATCAGATAAGATTTTTATATCAAGATTTTTAAAAGTGACTAATTATCTTGGCTGAACCATGGTAAGTACACATATATTCTGGTTTTATTTTTTTAAATTATTTTTGCTATCCTATTTTTCAGGAACTGCTGAGCAATCTTTCTCTGAAGGTCAAGAGAGAACTTCAGAGCTTCAGATAAGAGCCTGTAAATTTGCTAAAAAAATCTCAGGTTGCTATTTAAAAAGAGTTGCAATTAATTTGAGAGTGAAAAGAACAAGTGAGGAAAAGAAGTTTAAAGATTATGTGGGGAAATCAACAAGTTAACACATAGAATAAAAGGTAAAAGGAGGTCAGTATAAAAAGTACACTAAAATGAGAAAAAATATAATGCAAACGAGTTGGTAAATTAATGCCCAAAACACCTATTTAGTCACACTGGGTGGAGCGTTTTACTACTGCCGTGTCTATTCAGCAATATTTCAATGTATTGCAAACTGTCCACACAATGCAGTCTGGATTCTTAGGGTCCAAGCTTAAGCCACATGACATTGAGAGAATGAAGATCTGAAAGAAGAGATTAGTTTACAGAAGTACCAGTTTTGCTTCCTAAGATCTCTTTGAAGTTGTAGATGAAAAGGGAAAAGAAATTTTTTTACTACTTTTGATCTAAAATCTCGTAAAGATTCAGCACTAAAAAAAAAATACATGCAAAATTATTTCAGCAGTTGCAAAATTTAGTAATTTTCTTCTAGAGCTGGGATCATGGTGTTCCCAGAAACTGTTTTCAGCCTAAGAGAGTTGAGCTGCTAGACAATACAGATAGAAATAATCTGTTATTTTAAAGAGTGATTCAAAATGCAAAACTGATGTGGAGGCTTTGAGTTTTTCTCCAAGGGAATCTCTCTCCAAGGAGTATAGAAAGCCTTGGAAGACTTATCTCCTTAAAACAAATTTATTGTTTGTGATTTCTTTATGCTGGGAATATTTTTAACATCAACAAAAGTATGAATTATTGATTAAACTTCCATCATTATCAATATATTCCACTACCCTCTTCCAACCTTTGACACTCGGAGAAATAATTTACTGAGAACACTCTCTCGTGAAGCACCAGAGGTTTAGTTTAGTGCAGCAAATCCCATAAATATAAACCTTATTTTGCATCTTTCAGTCAGCATTACCTATATGTAAGGATTAGTGCAATATTGAATTTTGCATCACACACTTTCTTAGATTAAAGGGAAAAGCATTTGGAACCTCCTTGAAAAGAGTCTCATAACATGATAACAGAGGAATATGCATGCTTAAATGTTTACTTGAGAAATATATTTTTGTTGCAGCAAGGAACTCAGTTTTGGACTGAATTTTCATACTATTTAATAAAGCTTTGAATTTTTTTGTAAATTTACAAATTACAGATGTAAGAAGCAAGTACAAGTTCACATGTTATAGCAGTATTATCCAGCTGACATAGAAGAAAACCCAAACACACAACACAAGTGTTTGAAATAATGTGTATGTTTGTGATCATCACTTTTAATCCAGCTTCATAAAGACAACTTTGGATAATAATTTTTAACTGGGTGGAAGACTTCTTTTATGTGCATGATTTTATTATCAAATTGTTCACATTATCCTTTGTAAATATCTGAAGGCAGAGAGCAGTGACAGTAGCTTCATATCTACAGTAGCAATTTAATCACACAAGGACTGAGAACAAATTATTAAAACTTTATGGCAGATGAGATTTTACTGAATAGAATTTTATTGTTCATTTTTCATAAAATGCACGTTCAGTGCAGCTACAAGTGATACCTCATTGTCCTGGTTTTGGGAAGGGGAGTGGGGCTGAGGGCATGTGGCCAGGACTATTTCTGGTATGACCAGGGCAGGGCAAATGGGCTTTCCCTTTCAGTGGAGAAGGTGGAAAGTCCAGTATGTTTATGTTCAGAAGTTTTTCTGTGTAAATAATTTCTTTGTCTTATACCTTTTGTTATTACTATTATTGCCATTAGTGTTCATTTTCTTATCTCATTGCTGTAAATTGTTCATATCCCAGCCAGTCATCTTCAGCTTTTGTGGCTCCCACTGAAGCAGGGAGGGAAATGTCATGTGGTCATTTTAGTTGGAGTACTAAATTAAAGAATACCATTCCTAAACCATGACACTCAAAAAACCCAATTCAACAGGTATCACATAGAGAAATTCAAGGATCTTCCAGCTTTCCTGAGATTCTACTGAAAACAGATGGAAAAAGATTATTTATTCCAAAACTAATGTGTGTAGGGCTTTGTTTTTTGGGTGTGTTTTGTTTTCATTTCTTTGTTTGTTTTTGCTTTTGCTTTTTCTTTTTATAACAGTGTTTTAGATAGAAAAGGAAAGTGAAGGTAAAATTTGAACCTTGGGTAGTGGAAGAAAAAGTACTTGTAGAAGGCATTGGAAAGCAGTACCAAAAAAATAAAACACACAACTAAAACACTCACATAGAGAGAGTGTTTTACCAACCAACTCATCTAATAAAGCACTATGTTTCTGAATAGTTCTGACTTCAAATTACTCAGTAGTGAAAACAATGTTCAGAAGTATTTTTCTTCCATGTAATCACTTTGGCAGCAGGGAAGCTATTTAGTTAGAGCTTTGAGAGAAGTTTAACATAGAACTTTAAACTGACTGAATTGTTCTATGTTTTGATGTGATGAGAATTTTTAATCAGTATTTTATTAAAATGTGGAGTCACTGCCCTGATATGCTTCTAGAGATTAATATTAGAGTTAATGTGTGTCACTTTATCTTCATTCCTGCAATTAGGATGGATGATCTTTGGGGAAGGTAGGTTTTTGGATTTTTTTTCTATTTCAAGTTTGATACCATCCTTAGTGAGTTGAGTGAAATAAATAAGATTTTTTTTTCCCACTGGCTTCAATTACAGAAGGCTGAACCTTGGCAGTTAATCTTTTCTGAAACTTCATCCGGAAGCTTTTCTTGTACAGAAAAGATTTCTTTCCGTACACAAAGTAATTTGTTTGCAAATTATGCATGTCTGAACAACCATTAATGCTAGCAAGTGGAGGAAGGTATATCTAAAAATAAAGTAGAAAAGCCTATATATTTCTATACATAATGGAAAACCACATTGAGGTAAATCCATTTACCACACTAAAGAAACTTTTGACATGTGGAGAAGTTAATGTGAGGAATACTTCAATACCTCTGGAGATTTTGAACTCTTTCCTGCCCTACGTATACATGAAGCTCAGTCTTATCATTCTGGGGAGCCATGGAAAGAAAATAAGAAAGTAGGAAATAAATTGAGTACCACTAAGAACAAAAAGAAATACTAAGTCACCCAGGTGAGGGAATATTGACCCAAATGACCCAGTGTCATACCTAAGTCTTTTCTAATCTTTATTTTTTTCACCTTTCTCAGAAGAGAATCAGTCTTTCCAAAATGACCAGCTCTTTTGCTGATATGAAGAGTTCTTTTAGGTCTGTTGAACATGCATAAGCAACTGGATTTCCCTTGGAGCTGGGAGTTATATCCAATCCCTGAACACCAGGTCACCTAAGAAAGTTCCCTTACTCTTTCTGACTTTACATATTTAGGAAGTGCAGCAGGACATTCATATTATAGCATTTATTACATATTTTATAACACATGACTACAATTTCCAGCAGCTCTGTGAAAGGTAGATGCAACATACTCAAATAAATTAAAGAAGGAACTTTCTCACTCACAAATTACCAGTTCAGTCTTACACTACAGTTTTATGTTAGCCTTTTTTTCCCCTATAAAGATCTATCAAGCTAGCAACAAAGTAAGTGCATGCAGTATAGCAAAGAACATCATCCTTTGAAGCTATCAGAATATTACATTAATGTGCAGTTCTATTCCATTTTCAGAACCATTTATAGGTGTACTTAAACCAAAAGATTAGGATAACCTCTTGAGTTTCAGTGTCACTCAAGGCATCAAAAAAGTCTTCACCTCCAACACAGAAAAGGATCAAATATATCTCTGCTGTTTCTGACTAATGTTTGTTTAATGATTTCTTAAAGATCTCCCATAATGAGCACTCTACAACTTCTCAGGCAATTCCTTTCTAAGCCTCACCAGCATTAGCAATAGAAAGCTTTTTTCCCCTAATGTTTAATTTATAGGTATCTCTTCTGCAGTTTAAAATCTGTAGTTTTTTGTCTTTTCCACTATAAATATGAAAAAAAATTAACCACTCACAGAGCCTTTTACATGCTTCAGAGCAGCTATCATATCTTTCCTTGTTCTTCTTTAGGATGACAGTTTTCAGACAGTCTGTTTTGATCATTTTTATCAATCTCTTGTGCAATTTTCTTAGTAAGTCCTCATCTTTCTATATTACTTTATTTGTGTCTTAGCCAGCTGAAAGATTACTTTATGTTCCCGCATACTGTACTGTTGTTTACAAAGCCCAGCACAGCTTTTCAACACATTATTTCATTTGTCATCTTGTTTACAGATTTGATCAGCTCTAAGCTTTGGTTTGTACTAAGCTAATTTTTCGCCATTTTGTGTTTGTTCAGAGTCTTTCTTCCTACATGTCGTCTTTTGCATTTTTCTTTCAAACATAACATGAATCATTGTGCTTGATCTTGGTTTTATTTATCTCTTCCCTTCTGCATGCCTTCTCCCATCTAATGTTGTTACTCTCTCATGTAAAAGAATTAGGATTTGTCCAGCCTTGTTCTTAATAAATCTCTATTTTCTTTTCCTAGTTCCTTGTCACATTTGAAATATTTAAAGGTGGACTGAATTTTTTTGTTGTTGTTTAATTGTTTGTTTGTTTCTAATTTAAAATGCTACCTAGTCTTTCTTTCAAATTTAAATTAATATCAGGAGTCTGTTAAATATCCCATATGCTCTTTTTTTTAAAACATAATTTATGGCTTTTTTCCAAGTCCTCTGGAAATTCATCTGTGCTTCAAAAGTTTGTAAAGAAAATCACTGGATAGCTGAGATCACAAGACTGTAGAATCAAAGAATTGTAGCATCATCGAACAGGCCAGGTTGGAAGAAAACTCAAAATATTATCTGGTCAAATATTTCATGGGAGTGGAAGCCCCAGCGAGATTATCCAACACCCTCTTCAATCGCATCTCAGAGACCTCCAGCGACAGGGACCCTGTGCCCTTTCACCAAATAATTTTTTTTATTATGGAAAAAAATGTTTTTCATGTAGGAATGAAAACGCTCCCATGGAAAATTTCAACTGTTGTCCTCAATCATCTCCATGTGCCTCCTGGGGAAGAGGGAGCCTCCTCTTTGGAACTGTTCTTTAAGAACTGGAATGCTGTAGGTAGGTCTGTCTTGAGGCTTCCCTTCTCCAGGAAGGAAAGACCACAGTTTTTGTCGTTCCTCCCTGAGTGCGTTCACCAGATGTTCAGGCATCTTTGTGGTCCTCCTTTGGACCTCCTTTAGTCTGGCCATGCCTTTCTTTAAATTTCATCAGCCAGAGGCCTAAATGTCCTACAGTGCAATGGCTTGAATTCAATGAATTTATCGAACTAACCCGTATAATCTGCGTCTGTTCTTTTTTTTTTTTTTTTTGTTTTCTCCTTGCTGCAGCTGAAAATATTGTCATAGCTGAGTCTAATTAGCTTTTAAGTTAAAAAAAATGGGAAAAATTAGTTCATATTTTTGGCATTAACTATCAATAGCTTTCCTTCTCCACTGAGTGGCACATGAGCCCACTTCTAGCTTTCCCTCCTGCAACTAATTGGCTTCTGGTTACTGTTGCATCTTTGTGCCTCATTTGATTTTTTTCTCTCAAGATTGTAGTAAACATTTGCAATCATGTTTTTAATCTTTGTGAGTGAGTTGTATACTGAACTCATCTTTGTTTTGAATCCTCTTTTATTACGCTTTCAAAATTTATTCCAGATTGTTTTCTTAGAGGGATCCATGATAAAAATTTTCAAATAAATGCATTAAGTTTATTGAAGTATATAACTGGACTTTTAAAAATTATTATTTTGATACAATTCCATCTGTATTAAATTCCATGAAAGTGATCATTTTTATTGTCACCATCATCCAAGTAAACCTTCAATATGAAATTCTCAAGTGTGTCCTCCCAATTGGTACATCTACTTTGTAGAAAACAACACCTAGTTGTCCTAATCACAGTGAAGATTGAAAGTCTTTACAAAGTGCATTTCCAGAGCTTGCTGGACAATCCTTTCTCTTCTCAGCCACATATTTAGGTAAACTTCTTTCTTTTTTCATCACCCTCTGCCTCCAATGACTTCTGCCTTCAAGTTTAGAACTTACAAAGCTGGACATTGTACAGCAGTTGTCTGACTGCCTGTTTAGGGAGATTTGATATATTACATACTAGATGTTTGGAATAAGATGTACGTTATATTTCCATCAAAACTGTCATAACTCATCTCTGAGATGTATGGATCTTTAATATACAGGGCATTCCAACTAAGGATTGAAATGCCTAGACGGTCATGCAGGAAAACTGAAAAGTTTTGTATTTTGGGGTAGCTCATCTTTGGTCTTACTCCAGTATAACCACTTTCATAAGTGGCAATGACACTGACAATTTTGCCAGTGTTTTAAAAACTGAAAGTCTTTTCTGCTTCAATTTTATTGTTTTACCTATGACAGAAGGACTAACAAAGGATAATAATTTTTGTAGGTATTGCCTTGTAAAGGAGAGTGTTTTAAATATTATTATTATTATTATTATTATTATTATTATTATTGAAAAATAGCATTATTTGTCATTAATCATTAATTAGGTGATATGAATGGGTGAAAAACATGTACCCATTTCATGTCAACAGATTTTTCTGGATCAGCAATGAACACTGTCCATAGTATCAGCAAATCCTTAGAAGTGGAAAGGGGAAGGAATGTGAGAGGACAATCACCTTAACTGTAAGCAGTATCCTAAAAGGACTGTAAGACTTCAGGCTGTTATTCACTATAGCCTGTTAGGACTCCACAGATACTATCTGTCATAGCATGTTAACCAACAAGAACAATAATGTGTTCCATATAATATGTTCCTTAAGATCTGAAAAATTGTGAACAGCAGGTTCGTGCCAAGGGAATAGAACAAAACTGCCAGCAAAGCTGGGACAAATTAAATTTCCTATGGAGAGAAAAGCTAGTTTCTCAGTGCTGGCTAATTCATGTGCCAGACAAAACAGTTCACAAAAATAGGTTTAGTTTTTTCATGCTTCGAACTGCCTGGCTTAGAGATGGATACTGGGTTCCTGGTGTACTATCCTGTGTCTAAGTGTTCCCAAACCAAATGGCTATTCTGGCAGTGGGGTGTGACCTCATTTGACAGTGTGTTTGCCACATTTTTATCTGTTTTCATGCACCCTGTGTCTTGGCAGAAGGAACTGTTAAAGCAGCTAAAACTAAAGCAGACCAGTATTTCTTTTTATATAGCTGAAGAAGACAAATCAATTATATTAGGAAACAGCCTAGCAGAGATTGCAGCTTAAATTCCCTTCTGCAGGGAGAGACAGAGGTAGCTTATGACAGTGCTTTCCATTCCTCAGTATTGCTCTCACAAAAGGCCAACAAAAAGCACTTATCTGAGAGGAGAGAGATTCAAATTCCAGTTTCTATCACAGTTTAATTCATACAACAAAATGTAACTGCAGAAACAACAGGACTTCTTGCTATATCAGTTTGAGGTCTTGCTGTTGTGTGCTCTTTGGTCCTTAATTTTTTTCTCTTTTCCCTGGTGAAAAAAAGATAAATGTCTGTTTTATTCCATTGCAAAAACACATACTTCAGAATTGTTTATGAAATAGGATTCTTATCCTCAGATCAACTGGATAGGTTTTCAAGTTGATTGTTGTGTTTGATCATGCCTCTCTCATCATACTTTGGAAAGGTTTATTTTCTCATTATTTTCTTAAGATGAAAATAATTGGAAATTTAAACAAAGAAAATAAAGAAAAGGGCATGGATTTCTCTCCGGCAAATTGTTCTGGCACAAAATTTTTTCAAGAAGTCTTGACAAGAGGCATTCTTTACTATAGTAACCAGTGCCAAGTCCCATCTATTCTCAGATCTGTGGCTACAATAAGATGCTGATGCTGATCACAGAATATCTGAGTTGGAAGGAACCCACAAGGATCATTGAGTCCAACTCTTAAGTGACTGGCCTGTACAAGGATCAAACCCACAACCTTGGCATTATTAGCACCATGCTCTAACCAAGAGGTAAGCCTTGGCAAACTGACAAATAAAAATTAAGTAGTAGCAGAGCACAATTCCCTTAAACACTTGTCACTTCCAGCTGGCAAGGAGCTGTGGTCCTAATGAGAAAACAGGATTTAAATGTAATGAGCTCCCTGGTTTCAGTTGTTTACTTTAAAAAGATCACATTCTGCAGAGTGCTTGCTTTCCCGTTCCAAGTTTTAACAGGAATTGTATGTGTCACTGTGAGGCCAGTACTATATTTAAAAAGATAAACTTTATAGAGGAAGATTACTCAGTTCCTAAATTAATTTCTCTTCATAAATCTTTATAATAAGATAGATACCAGTAAGAAGGGAAGTAAGCATGCTTTTAAAACCACTATTTTTTATCTATCTTCAAAAGAAAATAAGTATTTACTTCTATGGAATGTTAACATTTTGACACTAATGGAAGCTATCATATAATTAACACACTAACACTAATAAAGAAATTTATTTAATAAAAACTCAAATTATTTGTTTTGTTTTGAGTAGCTAAATGTAAAGACATTTTTTCTGTCTTAATATGTAAATGAGCTAAAATTTCAAATAAAAAAAAAGTCACTTTTTTTTCCTTATTTGCTCCTGTCTTTAACTCACCAATCTTTTGCAAACCTTAAGGTTTCAGTGACAGCATACAGAAAAACAAACAAGAACAGGGCCACAATCAGCAGCATAAAGTCTATCTAGAAGCTGGACAACCGGTGGGGTGTACCAGAGATGAATACTTGCAGTACTGCTTACCATCACTATTAATGACACTGGTGATAGGACCAAGCAAATCCTCAGAAGTTTACAGAAAGACAAAACTGAGAGGAGTAACTTGTGCATTTAGGGTTTAGGCTTGTGCTGCCATTCAGAGGGACTTACAGGGCCCTGGAACAGTGAGCTGACAAGAACCTCATGAAATTGCGAAGAATAACCCCGTGCTGTCATACACATTATATCTAATCATCTGGAAAGCAGCTTCGTAGAGAATAGTTTGTGGAACTGGTGGACATTCACCATTAATCAGCCTATCCTCTCCTCTCCTCTCCTCTCCTCTCCTCTCCTCTCCTCTCCTCTCCTCTCCTCTCCTCTCCTCTCCTCTCCTCCTCCTCTCCTCTCCTCTCTCCTCTCCTCTCTCCTCTCCTCTCCTCTCCTCTCCTCTCCTCCTCTCCTCTCCTCTCCTCTCCTCTCCTCTCCTCTCCTCTCCTCTCCTCTCCTCTCCTCTCCTCCCTCTCCTCTCCTCTCCTCTCCTCTCCTCTCTACTCTCCTCTCCTCTTCTTTTTTTCTTTATTTTCTTTCAACGATAGCTGTATTTCTCTTTGTTAATTGAAGCCCATAATTTACTTATACACATTTAAGCAAAGAATAACATGTACACCAAACATTTCAGTCACCAACTATTCATAAAAAAAAAAAAAACAAAAAACTCCTTTCATTGTTCTTCTGCCGTGAGCTAATAAGAAAATGTTTCTCGGCAGAAAAAAAAAAGGTTATTTCCAGCTTATCTACACCATAAGTAAATATAAAGTATATGTGGCTGAAGCTGGCCCTTTCTGATACTCCTTAGAGCCATGTCTTCTGGCTGCTCAGACATCAGCAGATGGGCTCTAAGAGGCTGCAGAGGGCTGTGCAGAAACTCTTGCTGTGTCTACATATTTGAAACAGGGACTGCAAATGGGTGGAGATTTCTTGATTTGTAGTTGAGGGGAAAAAATTACTATGGCTATGTTTAGATACTGCTTGATATTTATTTTTATTGAAGAGCCTGTGAATATATGTGAATAATTATCACATTCTTTTTGTTTGTTTTTGCCGTTTTCCAAAATACTTCTTTTTTTCCTAAATCTTCTCAAGTGCAAGACCAAAGTAAATTAAGTGCAAAACTGAGCTATACTTTATTTTTATGAATAAAATAAAAGTCTTGATTGTCAGACTTCTATCTTATGCTCTGGAGTGCAACTCTTACTGCTCTCATTACTCCGGAGTGCAACTCTTACTGCTCTCATTAGGTGTGTATCAAATAGGTAAAAGAAAACTTGTTATTTTCTGTGTGTTTATTACATAGTGGAAAAGAGAGAAGAAGAAAAGATTAACAATGAAATTACTTTTATTTCCCAAATGTTGTGTCTATGATAGACTTTTATATCAGTCTTGTCCGTTTGAGATACATACATATGCAAGTGAAAGGTAAAATGTTTTTTTTCTTTTTTTGTTATTGAAGTGCTACAGAGACTTACTAATTAAAATGGTAATTGTCTGTTACTAAAATAAGTTAGTTACAGAAACTTGTTTATGTAGAATGATGAGCAAGCTAAAAAAAGTCACTTTTCAGAAACTAGCTACTGCCAACATTCCCTTGGTAGGTTGAAAGTGACTGAGGATGGAAAGTTCACCAAAAAAGCTGGTCTGTAAATTTCTTTGGTCAGAATCCAAAACACATCATATTTCCTTCCTAAGCCAAGAACTAAAAAAAAAAAAAAAATACATTTTCTAATACTACCTTTTAAAATATGCTTACAGATTTAACTTAAGGTTTTTAATTGTGCATAATGATAGATTACCACCTCCTGACATCTTTAAAAATACACTACCTCCTACTAAAATCATTTGAATTAGGTATTGTGCTAATAGGCAATATATAGGATTGTAACAAGGTAAGAAACTCATGTATGTGTCAGTCTTGCTATCTAAATATCCTGCTTTTTAGATATCTTGCCAATACATCAGAAGGGGGTTTATTTCCTTACATTTTCAATAATTGTTTTCTCAAATTAACATACATATCCTTCAGTTCTGAATCAAGATTCAGTTGATTAGAAGCTTGTCTAGGCATTACAAAGCAAATAAATATTTTATTGATTTAGTTGATTTTATTTATTGATTGGATGAAATTATCAAAATTAAAGCAAATAGATACTGATTATCTTCATTATCTGAGCTCCTGGAGTGAATCCAGCAGAGAGAGATAAAGATGATTAAGGGACTGGAGCATCTCTCTTACAAGGACAGGCTGAGGGACCTGGGCCTGTTCAGTTTTGAGAAGAGCTGAGTGAGAGAGGATCTCATCAATGTCTGTCAGTATCTAAAGGGAGGGTGTCAGAGGATGGACCCAGGCTCTTCTGGGGGGCACCAAGCAATAGAACAAGAGGCCAGAGCTAAGGCACAGGAAGTTCCACTTGAATGTGAAGAAAAAATTCTTTACTGTGCAGGTGGCTGAGCACTGGAACAGATTGCCCAGAGAGGGTGTGGAGTCTCCCTCACGGGAGATAGTCAAGAACTGTCTGGATGCAATCCCATGCAGGAAATTTGGATGAGATGACCCACTGTGGTTCCTTCCAGCCTTAGGTATTTGGTGATTTTGTGATCTCAGTGCAATTGTATATTGCTAGAATTAACCACACCTGAAATCAAGTTTAATATTCATACTCAGTTTATTCAATTTACTCAGCCACATAGGCAGTGGATTTCAATGGCCAGATTACTGAATATCCTTTGTTGAACAAATATCTATTTATTTTAACTGCATAACGAATTGTCTTTTTGCTCATGTCAGAAATGCTGTGAAATACACAATAAGTTAACAGATCTAACAAGCCAATATTTTCCTGCTGCTTTTCCTGGAAAATCAAACTTACCTTTAACAATGGCTAATTAGAATAAATAAAGAAAATCATAGATACTATTATATCTATAAAGTTTATGAATGAGGTTTCAGAATTCTATGTCAACACAAAAGTTCTGTTTCTGAGTCAATTCTTCCCTGCTTGAGCCGATTATGTGCAGTACCCAGGAAAATGTTTTCATTGGAAAGAGGAAAAAAGCCTTGGGGATTTCATTTAATCTGTCTTGGAGATGTGAGAGACTTTTCTGAAGTATTTTGATTCTTAATTAATTCCTAATAGAAAACTGAGTTGAAAATAAATTATTTTTCAAGGCCATATATATTTTATGTTCCATAGTTGTAGTCAAGAGGTGAAGTAGACAAACCTCTAATGCAACATAAACACTGCGGGGAAATAATTCTTATGACTAATTGTACGTTGCTCACATGATCTAATTTGGAATAGGAAAATAAAATTTGTGTATCTTTTCCTGGGCTCCTAGTAGATCCTATTTGTTTTTTGGTAAATTTATTATCTTCTTCCATAGCATATTTCTTCCAGGTCTTTGGTCTTCTTACTTAAGGTATGCTCTGCTACTGCAGGACATTGGAGCTGTAAATGTGTATTCTAGATTGTGCCTTTAGTGTTTTGTGTTTCTTGGGATTTTTGGTTTAGGATTAAAGTCTGTGGCAGTTTCTGGGAATCAGTATCAAAGTGTGACTGTGGAGATTAAAAGTAATGGGATACTTTTGGATATAATATGTGCTGAACAACAAGATTTATGCAAAATTTGACAGCCTGAGCAACCTCTTCTTTCATTCGATAGATAAAAAAGAGGAAAAAAATATTTTAAAAATCATCAAAGTTTGAAATGTTTAGTCCTATAGGAAGCAAAGTTAATTCAGTTTTTAACTTTCTGTTTTTTAAATTGAAATGTGGAACACTTTTTCAGGAAAAGGAAAGTGTTTACAGCATTCATGAATTTATTCTAAGTGTTCTATAGCATGGATGCATGTGTACATGTATTCAGATGAAAGCATTTTATGTGCATTTAGAACAGTTGTATTGAAATTTATTTTGAATCTTTAATACCTGTCTGTGCAAAAGATAAGAAAATTAAGATGGGGTTATGTCAGTGAGACCACCATAGTTTACAGAAGATTTCGATTACCTGGTAGATAAGTGAACACATGTTTTGCTATCTTTTTGGTACATACTAAATGGGAAGAATTCTTTGTACAATTCTACAACAAAACTGACCAAGGTGGCAAACAAATGAGTAATCTCTTACATAGAGTTTGTGTTTGTCATTCTACATAAAAATTGTAGGATGACGTATGTATCTATTTTCATCTGCGCATAAAATTATAGTTGCTCTTTTTTCAGGGCTGAGTTACACTCCCTGAAGAAGGAACAAAGAGTAAGCTCCACTTGAGCATGCAGAGACCTGTCCTGTATGTGGTGTGTTTGTAAATTTGTAGTGGCATGACACAATCCACTATAATTTCATATATAGTTTAATTCACTGAAAAGTAAATATTTAAACACTTATGTTCTTGGCCTCTCCTTTGAAATATATAGCAGGTCTCTAGGCATAATAGAAGACAAATTTGTAAAAAATTGCAACAGCTGTATCTTTTTAATCATCATTTATACCTGAATGAGGATCAGAGTGACAGAGAATGATGGCAATAGTGACTTACGTATGTGTCCCAAACTGAGCTGTTAGAATTGTTTGGGGAAGGGAAGGGTAAAGGATCATGGTGACGCCTTGCTCCTTCATGCCTCAGAATTTCAGTCCTTCTACCACTTACTGCAGGTCTTGTCATCTTTGCTCCTTTCACACCATCAGCTGTTAGCATCCCACTATCTGCTTTCCACCTTTGCTGTATCTGTTTCCATACCTCTATCTTACATGTGTTCCCTGCTAACCACATAATTGTCTTATATAATAAGGATAAAAAAATAATAATAAAATAAAACTAAATCTTAACACAGATCACAATCATTGAAATAAAAATTTCTAACTGGGTAAGTCTCTGGGGTAGAAGAATATGACTGAGTTTCTGCAGAGACATGAATTAGTGACCTCTTTAATTTGTTACATAATCTAAGAGCCATCTCTTAGAGCACATTGAGAGTAACAGGAGAGCTCCTGTAAGGCAAGAGTTTTCAGGAAACCACTTATATCCATTCAGATATCCTTTTGGAGTGATCAAGTAAATTAGTTGGCCATATTATTAGCGAAAATTGGTTCTTTAATAGTTTTACAGAACATTTTAAGTTATCTGTTCAAATTGCCTCTTTTCAACTCCCAATACGTCTTTCTGCAGATATACTTTCAGAGCAAAAGTGCAATATGAGGTAGTGCTTAGAAAAGTTACCAAGCAATTTTAGCTATAAATGAAAAATCACATCATAAAGATTACAATAATCTAGATGTGACATCACACAGTCACTATGAAAACTTTTCCCAAAATATATCGCCAATGAGGTTTTCAGAAGCACTTGACAAATTTAATCAGGTTACCTGAAGAAATAAGGAACTACAGAATGAAGCTAGAAAAGAAAGTTGGGAGGAGAGAGGTCCAGGAATTCAAACATGAACTTATCCATCAAAGAAAATGTACAAGAATGTACTGTATCCTAAAGCTGCAAAATCATGCTTTGTACCAAGGGATTAACCTTAAAATCGGTTACCACAACAGAGTTGTGGGTGTGGTAACGAACAGAAGAATGAGGTAACATCTTAAGCCAATACTTATTGCTTTTCAAAGTGATGACATGAATTCCCCTAAACACTGTGGGGAAAAAATACCATGCACAGTAAGGAGAAGTTTCAAAAGAACTTGTAAGCTGTAGAAGTCCTTTTATGAAATTCAGTTCTGCTAAAAAGAAAGAGACTGATGCTGACATGTGAGTCTTTCAAAACACTTAGATGCAGACTTCTGTTGCAATTGCTGTTTCTTGTATTGGCTGGCAGATATAGATAATTGCAAAAATATTATATATAGACAAACTGATGACCAATCCACTGAAACCTGAAAGTTTGACCTTTGACTGACAGCTTATTTCAGTAGTGGGCAGAGGAAACTGGGAATGTGGAAAGGGGCATTGCAGAGGATTTGTGTGTGAGTCATCGACACAATCATGTGGACAGAATATGAAACCATGGCTGAAATGCAAAAAGTAAATTTATTTCATTGCCTTGCTAGCTGGAGGATCCTGAAGCAGCACTTGGGCAGAGACACACAAGTGGGAACTCTGACAGAATTAGGCTCAGTCGGAGTAAGGCAGGGCTGCTGTTTGCACCAATTTAGCAAAGGCCTGAGCATGCAGTGTTTCCTCCCATAAAGTGATCTCCTCTGTGCTTTTTGTGATCTCTGAACTTTGAAATTTCTCCCAAGACAGGGAGTTCATGCATGTCCATGAGAGTGCCTCCAAATCTCCATAATCACCTATGTTATCTCTACACAGAGATTTTGCATCTCAAAACAGAGAGAGGATAAATAGCCATAGGCATAATATAATGAGGCTTCCCACACTATTATTTTCCAGACCTCAGTAATCCTACATGCAAGGACACTCAAGTGAATCTATCATTCTCCTGGCTGTTCTTCCACTTTTAACACTTTCTTCCCAGCAACTTGGTCTTGTGCTTACTTAGGAATGCCTGCTTATAAATTCATGTATTATTTAATCTTCTAAGATATATGCATTTTTCCTTTTATTTTCAATTTATGAATCAAACTGTATTATTTCACTACTGTTGTATGCTATCAGTTTATTTGAGTTTCCAAGGGAGACAGACCATTTAATAAATCAGGTGCAAGAGAGACATATTTTCTTCTCTCCTGATTAAAAATCTGATCCAAAATCTATTTTTCATGGGATATTGGAGCACTGAATACAGTGTCCTCTAGATCTGACCTTTTTTTTCATTGTTTTTCCACTCATCATCTACTAATTTTGCATTTGTCTTCTTTTAAAAAATATCTGCCTTATTCACTTGGACATCAAACTGGTTAGAGCTCTTGTTAGTAAGGTATATAGTCTTGTTCTGTGTCTGTAGAGTATATAAAACAAATTGAGAACTCTAACAACTGTTGCAAAAGACAATTTTAAAAAGTTACTTTGTCTGGCTGAAGAGTTCAGGGGATAGTGACATAAATAAGTCAGAAGTTCAGAAGTTTGGTTCAGTGACATAAATCAGCAGCTCTTATCACAAGACATGATTCTGTTGTGCTGTATCTTCCTCATGGCCTGAGTCTGTGTAAGTCTTGTAAAATATCTGAGACTGTGACTTTACTGTTATTTGCCGCTTTTCACTACAGCATTATTTAGATATTCCAACCACAGAAGCTCTGTTATACTAGGAACAAAACAAACAAGCAAGAATGCAGTGGTACTGTTGAGAGCAGTGTACAGTTGTCTAAGAAAAGATGAACAAAAGGTGAAAAATCAAGCATGTAGAGAAAAAACCTAAACAATACAATTTATACATCAGGATAATGTGAAAGCCAGGGATAAAGCCCTGTCCACCAGAACATACTCCATCTCATTAGCTGTTTTTGTTTACTTGTCAAATACTGTTGACATTAAGTATGCTATTATAAACTTCTATTATCCTCAAACTAGTGATGCTAACAATGGGATTTCTTTTTGTAAAGTTTCAGTAAAACTGTAATAATTCTTAAGTTACTCTGATATGAAAAACTTTTACTTTAGATATGAAAAGCTTTTCTTTTACTTTAGAAAATGGCATTATTGCAGCAAGAAAATTGAACTTGGCTAATTTTGTGAATATACTAAAGAAAATAGTACTCAGATTGAGAAGATTAATGTAGATATTTTCAAGTCATTAGGAGAAACATTTGATGTGGCAATTTTACCACATGTGCAGTAAGATCTTTAATAATTATTTCTAGTTTGAGGAGCAATTAAGGATTTCAGAGTTTAGCGCTGAAAATTTTGAACCAACTTTCTTCTCACTTTTGGGGGGTCATTAAATGAAGAAGTACTGTTGTAGAATATATTGACTACTTCTTTTGAAAACCCCTTTTCTCAGTTCTATTTTCTATTCTAGAAAAAGACAGGTTTAATGGGATCTCTGAGAATCATCTAATCCACACCTCTGTCCACATCAGGGACAAAGCAGAGGAGGTTGCACATGGCCTTGGGCAGTCAATTTTGAGTATCTTCAGAGAAGGGGATTCCACAGTCTCACTGGACAACCTGCTACAGGCTTTGACAAAGTCAGCAATGAAACTTTTTCCCTAACTGAATATCTGTTTTGCTAGCTTTTGCTTTGGGTTTTGTCCTTTCATAGTATACATCCACAAAGGGACTGATTGCTGATTGCAGAGGAGTGCCATGAACATTATCAGAGGAACACCTATTCTATGAGAGAATGCTCAGAAAGTTGAGATTGTTCAGACTGGAGAGGAGGAGGAACCAAGGAGACTTCAATGTGGTTTTTCAGTAGTTGAAAGGGACTCAGAGAAATATGGAGCAAGACATCTACCAGGGCCTATAGTGACAGGACAAGGAGCAATGCATTTGAACTAAAAGAGGCTTTTAGTTGGATATAAGGAAAAAATCTTTTATGATAAGACTGATGAGACACTGGAACAGGTTGCCCAGAGAAGTTATCATTGGAAGTGTTCAAAGTAAGTTTGGATGAGGCATTGAGCAGCAGAATCTAAGGAAGTTGGACCTGCCCACAGCAGAGGCAGTTGGGCTAGGTGATATTTAAATTTCCACTGTACCCAAACTATTCAATGAGTCTATAATGTAAAGCCAGCATTAGATAGCTGTCTGCAGTAATATCTCACCTTAGCTGCCTTCTTAAGGTTAAGAGCAAAGCCTGTTTTCTCCAGTGTTTTTGAATATTTTGAGTGCATTTCACAATGTTCTTTCTTGTGGTCTCCTTTCTTGTGGCTTCCCTTCCCTTCTGTGACATCTCTTTGAGAAGAAATTATCAGAACTTTTTAGGACATGCTCTGAGGCACTTCATCATCATTTGAAGCACCATTTGAACAGTATAATAGTTTCTATATTTTTCATCATGTATTATCTATATTGTTTTTATTTAATAAAGTGTTTCCACCTTATATCATTTTCTTCTGGTGAGTATTTTAAAACACCTGATTATTAAATTGTGCCTTTTCATTTTGTCAGTCCCTATAGTCTATTTTATTTTCTGGATATTGAACCTGAAGAATCATTTTTTCTATTTCCTTGGTCAGTTACTGTTTCACTGTATTTTCTAACATTGTCTGTTCCCACTGTGAGGCATATTTACTTCCTTCTTTCAGTTTTTTTTTCTCCGACAGTTGCCTCCTTTCTGCCATTCTGATGAGAAAATAAAGGTCTGCATTACCAAAAATGCAATGATTCTAGATTTGCATAGCATGAGAGAGCAGAATCTGTCATCTTTTATCATAATAGTCACAGCTGTATAGTAATTATCATCTGATCTTAAAGCTTGTTTTCAGGCTGATTCATCTTTACTTCTTCCTAATTAGTAATGTCTGATCCAACAGTACTTCCCTTTGCAAATTCAACTAATATATCATTCACCTTTGAAAATGCCAGTAATAGCTGAAAATGCTGCACATCACATGACACATTTGAAAATTTGTAACCTTCCTAGGATTTTATTTATGTCATTTTACAGTCCTTGAATTTTAGCTTTAATGTATTCCATTTACTTATAGACTTGTAGGTTGAGCCCAATGGAAATTTTTATCCATTTACATTTTGCATAATGCATTATCTTTATATGCAAATTTTAAATATGCTAACTGGTATTTCAAGGATTATTTAGAGACTGATAATTTTAATACTGCAAGGTGATTGCTCCTAAAATATTTATTTGGATAATGTGACAATCGTTAATGTTGTATATTTTATAAATCAACCCAATAGCTATCCATGATAACATCACATTTCATTTGTACTTTCATTGACTTGGTGTCTGACACAGATTTAAGCTGTTTATGTTTCTCTCACTGAAATTCTAGAAATTAAACTACTTTCTCCATAGGTGATTAGTAGTTTTAGGGTTATTTTTTTCAGGACTAACAATAGAAAAGTCAAATTTTCTACTATAGGAATGAAGTCTGAGACAGGAAATTCTTCTGTTCATTGAGACATATGATGATAAATATGAATACATTTTAAAAGAATTTTCAAAGAAAATCCTTCCATTTTTTAATTGCATTTTCTTGGCTGCATTTCTGTCTCTGCTCACTTTATTTGCATTCATCATTTGTACTTTGAATTTGCTCTTCACTGTAGACTTCTTTATGATATTAGACTTTCATTGCACCATCTATTTTAATGTGTCTTTTAACAAAGACATCACATGTCAATCTTAGCAAGTCTGGCCCTGTTCTACTATTGAGTATAAAATGAATTCACAAGAAAACGCAGAACCTTCCTGTACAATAAACATGCTCCTACTGCCCAGACTGAATCTGAAAAAAAGCTAGGAGACCTTTTCAATCAATTCAAACAATAGAAACCCGATTAACCTCCAGTATTTGTCTGTCCTGTAGCTAGCTTTTGTTAATCAGAAATATTTCTGTTGAGATATTCCTTCTTATTATTTTTGCAGAGATTTAATAAAAAGAAATAAGTATAGTTTAAACTGGACAAATACTTGCAAGTAATGGGAATCACAGTCAGTAATGAGTGATTCATGGATTTTCAATAATAATTAGAAGTCTTGGTAGGACAAATGACATATGCTTGATGGTACACAAGTAGAAGTTAATAGTGGAAAGCAGTTATATATATATATATATATATAAAAGTGAATTTGAATTTGGAAGAAGAGCTATCTTTAAGTTTACTGCAAACATAGAGTGGTAATTTAAAATTCTTCCATTCTTCTCACATTCTTGTGTCCATCAAATTGATGAGCATTTGTCTGAGTGGATATTAACCACTTGGAAAGATAAGAAAGAAAAGAAGGGAAACAGGATGGCCACTTGTTGCAGGTCTGAGGGCAATAACTTGTTAACATAAAGAGGCAGCAACCACTCACTCTGCATTTTTAGTGAAAAGTTGTGTTCAAGTTGGCCTAGAGCATGTTTAAGATTTTAGAAGTGTGAAGTCACGGTCAAAACAAAGGACAATTAATTGCTGGTACCGTAGTTAGCAAAGGTGACGTGGCTAATGAATCTCAAACAGGGTGTGGGACCTCACCTTGGCAGCTTTTGGCAGTGACAAAAGAAGGCAGCAACAGAATTCTCTCATTTGTCTTTTGGGTTGAGATAGTATTGTCTAGTTGATGCACATAAATTTAACCAGAAATGAATTTTTCTCAAGCGCACTTTGCAAACTGAATCATCATGAACGTTGACAACATCACAGAAAAGAAAATGCAGACAAAAAAATTTAAACTTGGTAAATCACCTTTTCCAGACTTTCTTGCAGTGAAACATCATGTTGCAGCAATTGACTAGAAATCCTCTTCTGGCACAGACTGCTTGCCGTTGTTAAGGAAACCAAGAGAATTTGAACATATATGCATTTGCTCCTAGTGTACAAAGATTGATGGACTGCAAGTCTTTTATTATACCAAAAGAGAAAGTATCAGAGAGAAAAATATACAGAGAGAAATCATTTCCAGGAGGTTAAAAATGGTTCTAAAATTCTGTAATATTTTAAACAAAATTTTAAAAAATAAATAATTTTCACAGGACCATCTGTAAAGGTTCCTTTACTCTTGTGCCCCCCAGATTCTAGTTTTATTCTATAACACAGGTGAATTCTTCAGAAAACCTTTTGCTAATTCACACAGCCTTTTCCAGGTGCCATATGAAGTGCAAGGCAGATTCAAAAATATAATATACATGTTCCAAAAAGACTGTTTCCTCTAAACATTACTCCTGATGGGACCTTGAGATCAGCAGTGAGCTATTCCATAAGTTCCACCTGAACTTGCAATTGTGTGAGGCTTTTCTCCTGGGAGGTAAGAAGTGTCAGGGGGCTTTCAAGGCTACAAAAATAAAAGAATTGAACTTCGGCATCAAGGAAGTGGAACGTGCATAATTTTAGCTGATTCTTGCTCAAATTTCTGACCACGAATACATCACGAAATTTTCTTGTTAAACAGTGACCATTTCTACTTTGGACTAATTACATAAAAAGCCTTTGCCTGGAATACTGATTATCTCCCATTCCTTACACACTGTAATTGCCATTTTATCTGTAAAAGAACTTGTTGGGTTTTGGTTTTTTTTCCCAAATTCAGTCACTCTTACCAAATATACCAACATAAAATGATGTTTCTATATCTTTTTAAGGACTATAAAACAATATAAGAATATCATATAGGAATGTGCAAATATAATGACAGCTAGAAAGTACTTGTTCTGAAAAATAGAATTGAGACAAAAAAGTAAGGTATATTTCATAATCTTAGTTGCAATTGAATTTTCACTTTTTCTTTGCTTTGTCATTAATACTATTGTCATTTACACAGAAACAGAAAAACATGCATTCAGAGTAGAAAAACCCATATCATAAGCTGTATTATATGTTGCTTTCTGTTCTTCATTCATTGGAGAAATTGTTGTAAGGATTGTATACTCCTGTCAAGTTGTAAAAACAAAGCCTTGGGTACTGGCAGTGATATGTATTTCTTTCAGCTTAGTTCTGGCTTGTCGAAAGAAAAACTGTTTGGGGAATATTTCTCATTCAATATTCAGAAACCACCTTCTCAAAACACCAATATTGTACCTACCTGTGAAAAGCAAAGTGAAAATTGTAATCTGTGATGACTGTAATTGCTAACAGCAAATGCATCCTCAAAAGTGGCAGGGCAACTTGAAACCTCCAGTGTAAGTGCTGCCTTATTCAATTATTGACTTACTTTAGAGTTGAATAAGACAGAAAGACCTCCTTTGCTAAAGTAACACATTGCAGGAATTCTCCAGTCCCTGCAATGAAGCATAAGCAGGGTTGAAGAATGTTACATACATTAAAGAAATAATCATTCTATAAAGGAAAACCTCCAAAGGAAATTTCATGTAGCATCCACCACCCAGCTTTAACTTGGAAGTTGCAGTATTGTATTATGTTTGTGTTAGTTATTAGCACTTGGCTAAACACCAAGTTTAAATACTAATTTAAGGCAGGAGGGGGGGGGGGGGTTCAGATAACTGTAAACATCTGGATATTTTGTACAAAGGCACCGGAAAGGTGACAATTCTTCTGAATATAGCAATATAGTATTGTGGGTCACCTTTTATTTCATCTTGTAGTTTATATCTTTGCAATTTCAGGAAAAACGTCTGTTTGCAGAGGTGCCGCTATTAAAGAAAAATTTTCTTCTATTTTGTAACAGCCTCTAACAGAGTACAGTCAAATTCTATTCATTAACTGGTGGGAATATGTTGACTTCTTTGATTTTTAAGAATATATTTAACAAAACCTTAAAAACTTTAGAACAAGGAGGACTTTGGATAATCCAGTATTTCTTTATGCAGATTGGTAAATCTGTATATTAAAAGTAGTCAGGCTTTATTTCGGTCCTTTCATTTTGAATGGTTATTTCAAAATGCCACTGGTTGGAAATCTCTTTTCCATATTTTCTGCCTAAAGATATTCTTACTGTTTGGCATGCATTTTTGTCTGTGCAATATAGTCCTTATTACCTGATTAGATATCACAAACCTGTGATGAAATTCACTTGTTTATTAAAAGATTTATTACATAGCAAGGAGACTGGTCAGGTGACCCAACTAACTGTATTAGCATGGTATTAATAATTCAGTGATTTCTGTAGATATAGTGGAATATTTTTAAATATGAGGTATAAATCCCATTTTCTTACCAATCTTCTTGACTTATGGTGTCACTGAACAGAGTTTAGCAGATCTGTCTCTTATTAAATGAATGTTTTCAAAGTAATTTTCTTTAGAGACTGCTCCATTCAACTTTTTTTTTTTTTCCCAGAGGATGAGACTACAGTTTTGCTTTTCTGCTTTTTGATTTGGAGTTACTTTGAACAAATATTTACTAGTCTAGACACTGCTGAAGATAATAGATCCAGTAGTTCTATCAAGGCTAGCATTTCAAAGCCCTGTGCAATTATCCTAATCAAAGTTCAATCAAATTTCATTAGACTCTGGCACTCTTTTTCCTGCATCAAGGACAGAGCAACAGATATACTTGGAAAAAGTCTGATCAAGAGGTCTAACTTTAAATATATCAGTATGCTACGTGTGATTTCATGAAATTTGACATGATAAAAAGAATTTTTCTTAAAAAAAGGAATAGTCATGGTCTCTTATCAGTAAGTGAATATTTGTTTTTGTTTACAAATGTACATCCACAATGTATTTTCTTAACTCTGTACCTCTGTAAAACATTCACAAGAATGAAGTCAGAGAAACAAAATATGATATATGTAAATTAAAATTGTCAATTTTTTTGTACATAAATTAAGGAGATTGGTTCTTTGAAAAGCACTAAGTGAACTATTCCCAGCAAAATCTGCCCATCAAACTTTCTATTTCCTTGGGAATTGGTTCCAGCTCCTGAAGCTAGCTTGTAGGTCTAATTTTACCTCTATTCTCTTAAAAATATTTTCTGTATGTGCACAAAGTAGATATAGGAAATTATCTATCAGCCTTGGAGTTTTCCTTCTTGCTTGGAAACCTTCCATCTTTATGGAAGCTGGGTGAGGGAGACAATTCTCAGTGATTGTGACCTAACGTGATCTGAGCTAACTCCTCCAAACCAGGATAATGAGTGAAAGCTACATCAAGAATATTGGAAAAATTCAATCTCTAAATCTGAGTTTGAGTTCCTTCTCACAAAAATCTGTGGATAGAAGTGAGAGCATATTCACACAAATTTTTATAAAATATAGTTAATGGATAGTATTGTACAAGATTGTTCACACAGTGATTTGGAGATTCAGATTTTGCGCCTTAAATGTAAAATCCCAGAGGTGAAAGAAGGAATTGAAGAGATTAGGAATGAACTCAGATATATGTTCTCTGACTCCATAACTCACAGTTCTGATAAACCAATAGATATTATTACAAATAAAGCATTAGAAAATGGTATAAAGCTAAAGAAAGCGCTGAATTTCAGGTTTGATTCTGGTTTTGCTTAGGCTTTCTATTACATATTTCTTATTTCCATTAAGTTTGTTCCTACTAATTGCTACTTAATCACAACCACGTTATGCTGAATTCAGTGGGATCTGAGTCTGCATAGGAAAACGAGATTTGCTTTGGCATTCAGTCTAAGATCTTTCCCCAGTTGTTTTAATTGCATTTTATAATTTCTGTCCAGATGTTCATTAATCACAATTTTTTGTATGACATTACAATAATTTCTTGCAAATATTTTCATGTCAAAATCATAAGGCAATTTAAAAAAATGCTTAGAATATATTGAAAATGAAGAATATTTGTGGCTTTATAAGAATACCCACAATAGTCATATGTTTCTTTTCAGGGCAGAGTATGTGTAAATAATCTTACACATCTTCCTTCAAAAAGGAAGACTTATTTGATGCCTTTAAAGGATTTAAAAAGATTTTTTTTTCCCCTGATGAGACAGTACAAAGAAATTTCAGGAGAAAATTCAACAGAGATGGAACAAGAAGTATTAATCTCCAGTTCATAATTTGTCTAAAAGTTAATCTCTGACATGGATGATTCTTGCAGCTTTATTTTTTTAAACTCTTTAGTTTTTAAAAACCTAATATTTGAGTTATTAGATTTTTTATCAATAGAACTATAATGAAATACATATTTACAGTGGTTTATTTATAACATCTCAATTATTAAGCATCTTTTATTTTCTGTAAAATATTTAAAGAAAAAAACCTGATCTCCATTTCTACTCTTTCTCTGCTTAACAGCCCTGTGGAGTTAGACAGTTTGGTGGCATGTTGTGGGGAAAAGGATGGTCCAATAATTAGCACACCAAATAAGAAAATTTGCATCTAGGTTTTTCTTTGGCACAAACTTCCACTGTAAACTAGAAAAAACTTTCACAAACATCTGAATAGAAAAGGATTCAAATCCTTGTTCATCTGACATTCACTTCAATAATGTTCAAATACAAATCACTATCTTGCCAAAAATTCAATGACTGAAGCAAAAATAGAGTTCGTGCTTGATGACTTCTCATTTTTCATATTTATCAGCACTTCATATGCCTTCCATTTTCCTGTTTATTAAACGTTTCCATTAAAGTCAACACTGATAGAACTGATGTACATATTATTATTATAGACTACTCTGACTGTCTAAAGTCTGTGGTTATTGAGAGTTCTAGATTTTAAAAATGGCTAGCTGTGCAAGGAATAACATTAATATCCCTGCTTTAACACAAGAAGGCAATCTATAATGCTTCTAGCTTCAAAAGATACCAGCTGGTTTATAATAGATGTTTCATGGGCTTTATGTCATCCTGCCCAATGTGCTTCTCATCACTCCATCATCATAATTAGCTTTTCAATTAGCAGGTTTGTGTTTGTACAAGATTAGCAGCTGCTGAATCAAATTCACTTTGTTCATGACAGCAACCTTTGCAGTGACTACCGCTATTAAATAACAAAATATAAACAACAGAGAAATAAGCCTTCGAAAACAAAATTTCTGCTTTCTAGATTCCCACTCAAGTTCAAGATAATTTTGTTCACACTAAATCAATGTATGTTGAACAAAAATGACCTTGTAAAAAACCTCATGCATTCCTACCAGATTAATTTTTATGCTAATTAAAATTAGCATACAATTAGAAACTTAAAACTTAAATTAAAAAAAAAAAACCAAACACAGTAAAAAATAGCCTGGCTAAAAGAAAATAAATTTTTAATATAGAGATTTCTAGTATTATTAATAATATAGGCATTGTATCCTAAATGAAAATCTTTGCTGAATACTACTCTTGAAATAATTAACAATATAAACATTAAACTTATTGATAAAATTTATTTTGATTTAACTTTATTTAGTTATCCACCAGATAGAAGACATCTTATATCAATCTTAGATGTTGCTACCTAACAAATATAAATGAGATAATACAGGCTTCTGGTAATGAAGGTTTTACTGTACATACAAGTTTTTCCTTGATGAATGTATTGGGAGTTCTGAAATTATCTGAAATAGCTGACTCATGACCTCTGGTTGGTTAAATCTAAAAATAAGAGCTTAGGAAATAGTCCATGCAGAACCATAGAATCATAGAATATGCTGAGTTGGAAGGACCCTTCAGGATCATTGAGTCCAACTCCCGGCCTTGTGCAGAATGCCCCAAGAACCAGATCATGTACCACAGACTATTGTCCAACATGTCTTGAACTCAGACAATCCTATTGCTGTGACCACTTCCCCGGGGAGCTTGTTCCAGTGCCCAGCCACCCTCTGGGTTAAAAACATTTTCCTGATATCCAACCTAAACCTTCCCAGATTCAGCATCATGCCATTTCCTTGAGTCCTGTCACTGGTCACAAGAGTGAAGAGATCTGTATCTGCCCTCCTTGTGAGGATGGTGAAGACTGCAATGAGGTCTTCCCTCAGCCTCCTCTTCTCCAGGCTGAACAGACAAAGTGACATAAGCTGCTCCTCACAGGGCTTCCCTCCTTCACCTTCCTTGTTGCCTTCCTTTGGACACTCTCTAATTGCTTAATGTCTTCTATATTGTGGCACCCAAAACTGCCCCCAGCACCTGAGGTGAGGCTGCCCCAGCTCAGAGCAGAGCAGGATAATCCCCTCCCTTGCCCAGCTGGTGATGCTGGGCCTGATGTCCCTCAGGAAAAGGTTGACTCTCCTGGCTGCCAGGGCACTGCTGACTCATGTTAAATGTGCCATTGAACAGGACACCCAGAACCTTTTCCATGGCACTGCCTTCAGGCTATACACACAACCAGGGTTGCCTCATTCCAGGTGCAGAATCTGGTGTATTTCCATCCTCTGTATCTTTTATTTCTCAACTATTATCTAATACACAAAAGTCAAAACAATTTTTGAATATCTTTTAATGTTTATTCAAGTTACTCTGAATATTGAATGAAAGTTGATTTATAACACCATGTGTGAGGAGGGAAGCTGTCATAACTGTGTATGTGAGTATTGTACTGTTCATGAAAACTAATAGGGAAAATGAAACTATTCAAGTGAGTTTTAGCACCACTTATCTCTGTGTGACTACCTAGAAATGATTAGTTCTTATTATTTCACTGGAATTTTAACTTCCTTTAAAAACTGAAACTGAAGACACATGTCTTGTCTACAATATGTTTGCAGATTGCTAATTTTGTATAAGCAGTACTGAAAGTGTTCACTACCAGATACTACCAGATATATACCAATAGTTAGAACTTGTCTGTGAGTGATCTTGGACATCTTTGCAGGAAAAGAAGGTTTGTGCCTCTGGATCCAGGACCTCAGTGTTATACTCATTTGGAATCTGCAGTGTAATATAAAGATCCTAGGAAAAATCAATCAACCTAGAATTTTAAGAAAAATTTCCTATTTTGTTGTGCTACTTGTCTCAATTTACACTTATTGCACTGATACATCCAGAGTAATTCTTATACCAAATTGATTTATTTACAGTTATTTCAGGTATATTTAACTTAACATGCATAATTTTTCTTATAATAATCCTGTTAAGTTAAACTCCTTAATGAGTGTGTAGAGCTGATGCTGGAGACTGAAACTTGGAGGGAAATTTAGGAGCTCATCTGTGCCTGTAAAAATTTGGAGAAGGGGAAATAAGAGATATGGCTATCAAAGATCTTAATGTAAAATCCATCTGCAATCTCAGCATAGTATCCTGTTTTCCTTTTTTCCTACTGATCCTTTGTATTCTCTATTCTGCCCAATTTCACTCCTGAAAATGTTATTAGCTATATGCGTTTCTCTTGGCAAATATCCAGCTTCCATTCTGATGTGGTAGAAGAGCAGATCACTGTGGTTACATTAAAAGAGTTATCTTTCTTTTTTGAATATAGTATTCTGCACTGCAAATAGCTGTAAGCTATTGTCTGTGACACATTTTGCTTATATGTGTCTTGGGTAGAGAACTGTATTTCTTAAACTGAAATATTGAATAGAGAGTATAAATGTTTTCAGGCTAGAAATCCAACACTCTCCTTGACTCATTTTTTCCACATTCTTTTAGATTATTTCCATCTCGTTCTACACTTTCCTGAGAAAGTTCCTGAAAAAAATTCCTCATTTGGTTATTTCACTATCTTTGCAAGGAGCAGACTTCCCTAAGCATTGGATGGGATTCATTAATCAGAATGGTTTGGTGTTGTATTTTGGAATCATATTTCTCAATTAAACATCCAAGATCATTTTAATACCAAAATTTAATAAATTTAGAAAACATCTGATTGCAATTTGGTCAACTTATGTTCTCCTTTAATGATTTTTTTGTTGGGGAAAAGATCATTTTCCAGCAGGAAGCTAATTCAAATTCTTGATATATTGCATTTGTTAAGGCTCAAATCTGAGGTGGTGCTTTGGTGACTTTGTTAATTTTGAACAACTCAACCTTTTAATTCCAAAAGGCATAATGTAACTAACAGAGCAAGAAGGCAGTTATATATGATCTATCTGTTTCTATCTTCTCATTTTGTTCATAAAGAAGTCACTACTTCATGCATATTCCCGCTCTATTAACATGTGAATAATGGTCCCTTTTCATTGTACAGTAAAATGCTCATGGGAGTATATTCTCTGTTAGTGGTGATATTCGTGTTATTAGATCAAAATATTTTTTAAACTTTGAAAAATATCACAATGCTTATTTTAAAATCTCTTTGTTAACCAGCTTTAAACAGTGTTCAATATTGTTTGGCTAAAATTTCTGAAGCTGCATACTCTCATGTTGTTAAGTGAAAAAAAAAATTCATAACACTTGAGAAGCATTCACTGTTCATCTTCTAAATCTCTGAGGTTGATAGTGAATCCTGTGCTTGAGAACTTGAAGATTCTCTTGGACCTTTCTATCACTCTTGCAAAATATTGCAAGGAGTTACAGTCCCACAGCACTGGCCTCTAACACTCATGTCAGGGGCAATTCAGTGAAAGTTTCGAGTTTATGTTATGTTGACATAAATTTGTCCTCTGTTAATAAGATGAAATAAAATTATGCTTATCCAACTATAAAATAAGCTTGGTTGCCAGTTCTCACCACAGTCACTTCCTTACTTCTGAACTGTTACAGTATTTCAAGAGATTTGGAGTTGAGCACTCTTCAGATCATTTCAGATAACATCAGCAAGCTGACCACGTTTTGTAAATTTTAGACCTAGTCAGCAAAAATTACTTTATCAGGGTGGAAATGGCCACACTTAAAAAATGGAGCAAGTTTAGAGGACATGGACACATCCTTCACATTTCTCCATGCATCATAAGGAAACAAATGATGATGATGCTCAAGGAACATTTCAGTCACTCTTTCACAACCTGGCTGTTTGAAGGAATAAATGGTGTTATCACTTACAGTGTTCTTAATCATAGGATGAAAAATCAATTACTAAGCTAATTCCTAATGGATTTACTGTGAATTAAAATATTTCCATTAGTCATTACTAAATCCTAAATACTCATGGACAATCATTGTTTACATACGGCCTACAAACACTGGACAAAACCCAGAGAAATGAAGAAACAATTCCGACTTCTTAGGGGTGTGTCTATAATTTGTTTAGATTAAGAGTGAAAAATAAATTCACTTATTGTTTTTAGCCATTTGATTTCAGATTTTATCACAGTGCAGGCCTGGAACTCACAAATTAGATTCCTCTAGATGAAAGTAAACAAGAAACTGCATCCCAAGAGAACACCTAATGCATTCTTGGCAATGAACGTTCATATTTTGGGACCAGACAACAGCTCTGAAAAGCATATGTTGAATATTGGTTCTTCAAAATCATCTTTTTTTTGTATAGATCTCTTACTCTAGGGCCAAACTAAATTCTAATATAGACATAACTAAGGTTGTTTTTTTTTTTCTTCTCCCTCTCTTCCTTTTGCCCAGTCCTTTGACATCTCTTTCCATCATTTCACATATTAGATAGCGGAACAGTCTCTGTGTTACATAACAGAGTATGCATGGATACAGCTTATTAGTTATTTCTGGGCCCACTAATGGCAAAGACATTTCAGCTGTTTAGCAGCTGGGATGCAGCTCAGACCTCAAAGCCAGTCCATCCACCCAGGTATTCCTGCTGGTCATTCAACCAGGGCTTACATAAGTCTTTGACTAACCAACATCATAAATATTTCTCCCAGCTGGTTGGATAATCAGCATATTAAAACTATTTTGAGAAGAGGTAGCAGCAGTAGAAAGCAGCATCTGTATATTTTCCAATTATAAACTTATGTCAGTATTACCATCTCCACAACTTTTTCTCTGTTTGTGGCAATATAGAAAAAAGAAAGGGACAACGTGCATTGCAGGAATTAGATGGAAAGCTGCCTCACACAGTAAGCAAGACTAGTAGTAGTCCAGCTGCTTGTTTGGCTATGCAATAATTCCTTAGTAATTTTGTTATTTTGGACTGTTTTGGCATTTCTCTCCTTTTTTTGTTTTTCTGTAGAGGATTTTTTGTTTGTTTTATTATTTTTTTTAATTTATGGTGGTTTTGTTGCTGTTGTTTCCATATGGGTTTTTTTTTCCTTCCTGATAAAAAATGAAAATTAATTTCAAAACTTAACATTTTGTACGAAATAAAGTTCTTGCTTTTAAGGAAGTCTAGTCACAGGTACTATAGAAATACTAAATAAAAATACCAATGGCTATGTAAAATTAGTAATAATAGTTATAGTAATAGTAATAGTAATTATTATTATTATTATTATTATTTTGCCACCTACCTAAAAAATAATTGTTAAACCGTAAATGTCCATCAAAACTTGACAATTGACTTATAGTTTCATTGAAGATTATGAGAAAGAAAATGAAATATATTTACTTTAACAATTCACTGTAAAAAAGGTACAGTGATTGAATTCCAGTGCAGTATATGTGTAAAGATTTGCAACAATCCCACAGAATTTGTCAGTTTGCCATTCACTCCATATGATTAGACAAAATGAAATGTTGCCCCTTTTTTTGAAGATACCAGAGGGTATTATTTAGCATTTTGATTAGCTCCTTTAACATCTTTATCAGCCTGGGGAAATAAAAAAAAAAAAAAAAAAAAAAAGATGTTTGAACTAAAGACAGAGGAAAAAACCCAGAATTTTATTTTGTTAAGCATCACTCAGGAGTTAGAAATGTACATACTACAAACTACATTGCTGTACATTGTAAACTGTAGACAAATTCCATTCTGAACACAAAGACAAGATGCCATCTGGTTCCTCCTGGCCATTTGAAACTCTGCTTAATCCAGGGTTAGCTAATCTCTCTACATTTTTATTTATACAAAGCAATAAAAGCTTCTCATTGGACTTTGTATGAATATGAGTGTAGAGCTTTGTGGGGTTTGTAGAAAAGCATTCCTGATAGGTTGCTGCTCTGCTCAGCGGGTCGCTGGAGATGATGCAAACGTCTGAGGGTACTGGAAGACTTTTTTTGCATGTCTTCCAGGCCTTCCTGCATAGCTTTGTTGGTCAACTGAGTGAAAGGACAAGGACAGGGGAAAAATATGAACATAAAGACACCACAGTATTATTTGGTTGACAGAGAGATCTGCAGCTGTATGAGACAGATAAAAGAGGTAGGCACCAGATAAAAGCCTTTAGGAGAATTTCATCGTTAATTTCATAGAAGTTTTTGTCTGATGCCATAATGAGAACTACACAGCCAGAACATTCTGTGAAAGTCAATGTCACTTTCTGTTACATTTGCATGTAAATGTGTGGTGTAGCTGCCTTCCTACTGATCACTTTCTTCTAGAACCTTTAGCAGACATTTGGCTCATAGTTCTAGCTTTCTGTTATCATGCAATAATTTGGGTTGGAAGAGACATTAAAAATCATCTCGTTCCAACCTTCCTGCCACGGTCTCCGTAATGCTGAGCAACACCCCTTCCTATCTGTCCTTCCTAAAAAGCCTGTATCCTTCCATTCTGACACTCCAATCACAGGAGTCATACCACCATACCACAATGATTCTAATAAGATGACAGCCCTGGAGGTGTGTGCATGTCACAGCTCCTCCCGTTTATTCTTCATGCTGTGTGTATTTGCATAGAGACATTCAAGTTGGGCCCCCATAGAAGCTGTCTTATTGTCTGGAGTGGCTGGAATTCCTTTGTGTTTGTGTGCTCTCCTGCTGATCTGTAACCTTACTCCAGGCTCTGGGCATCTCATTCTGATGCTGGCATAAAACTGACAGGAGTGAGATGGATTGAAGTTCCCTTTATCCACCAATTATTGCTTAAAGCCCTCTTAACCAGCTTGTCAAGTCTGTGACCAAAGATGTTTTTCCCCTTCACTGACAGCTGGGCTCTGTCTGCCCTGAGCAGAACAGGTTTCTCAAAGCAAGCCACATGGAGTAAGTACTTCACCCCTGGCTGTACCATTAGTGCCATGACCATTGTTTATTCTCCAAATACTACTGTCTCTTTCAACCTCCTTCCCTCAGACCAGGAGTAGTGATGAAAAAACTACCTGTGCTTCTGAGTCCTGTATCACTGCTCACAGGACTCTGTAATCCTTGATCCTGCTCGTGCTGTTTCTGTCTGTGTCACTGGACTGACAGGAAACAGCTGTGGTCTGTACAGGGCCTGGCAACAGCCCTGCCAGAAGCAGGCCCTGGTGAGGAGCTCACCTGTAAAGAGTGCAGCAGGCCAGCAGCTGGATGCCTCCCTCCTTCTCAGAAGAGTCACCTGCTGCTATCCCCTTGCTTTGCTTAGTTACCATGGTTGCTGTACAGGGAGCAGGTGAGGCTGCCTTAGCTTCAGCTTCTCTCCTGATGTGGTGGGTCTTTCCTCTTTGTCTGCAGAGTGACAGAGTGATTATCGCTCTAAGTGAAGTGCAATGGAAAATAACTGCATATTTTCTATCTCAAACTAGGCATAGCATGATATTTTGTGTCCTAACACACAGATAAAAAACTCTCTGCTCCATTTTCTCTATACCATTTTGTTTTCACATTTCTCCTCCACTACAAAAAGAGGGTTTGGAAATGAATCAACTAACCAAACAAGAAAAATCTGTTGTGCTGCTGTTTTTTATTTTATCTTCCAAAAATACTGGTATTCCACAAGGTTGACATTTGCATCCAAATAGCATAGAGAGATTTACACTGGTAAGAGTTCTATTAGTTCATTAATGAATTGATGGAATCTTGAAGCATCAAGAAAATAACTGTATGTATTTGGAGACTAGAGTTTCTAATGTAAAGGGAACTGTGAAAATTTATATAGAAATTGAAATCAAAATATCTTTATGGATCCAGTTGCTGAACTATCTACTGAAGTGACTAAATTTGTTTAGCCTAATAGACTGATTGAATAAAAAATGAAAAAGAAACATATATCTCGAGGAATACTATGTCTAAACAAACATTTCAGTGCTGAGAATAGTCAAGGGCAAGGAAAGAAGAGTTCCACAGAAAAGACATCAAAGGGACGATTGCAAAAGAAGAAGAAAGAATAAGTTTCTGAGAAATCATATGTTACTAGATTATCACCAAAGTGTAGAAAATTATTCTGTGGGGTGAATGAAAAAATCTCAAATTTTAAAAGCTTTTCTCTTGAAATATTTTTCCTTTTTTTTAAGCTTTAATTCTGTCCTACTTTCTTAATACAGACTTGCAAAATGAATAACAACACTATCAGAGCTCAGCTAGATCATCTGGGAATGACTGAAGGCTTAGATCTAGCCTACAGTGCCCTAGTGATGTCAGAATTGTGAAAATTTCACTGTAGAGGTACCAGAGTGGAACTTAATTTGTGTAGGCTGCACACAGAAAGAAAGACAGCTTCACACCCTTGTCTGAATATCAAGTGAGACAATCATTACTGGAGAATGGGACTTCTTGTGGAAATAAGCTAGTGGATGGGAAGGAGAGGGAATTTATGTTCACAAAAACTGGGGATAGAAAGAAGATATAAAATGCAGGGATCAATTTTGAAAAATCAATCAATCTTCCTGTACTACCAGATGGTGTTGTTACATATCATATGTGAGTGAGTGGATACTAATGCTAAATTCCTACTATTAGTGGATACTAATATTAATACATTCTAAATTTTTCCTCATCTTACTTTAAGAAGACAGTGTCCCTCTCCCATCATCAATTATTCAATATTTCCCAACGAACTTCTCAGCAGCCAGAAGTGTCCATGGCATAAATTATTTGACAACTTGACCCTAAAAATTCGGAGAGCTTCCAGAATGTGATTTTCTAGTAACTTAGCTTCACATGGCTAAAGCACTAAAGACTACTGAGGTTTTTTTGCTCCCCAAAAGCATATTGAAGGACATTTCCAGCCCTTTAGCTACCATCTCCTCTTCTCCACAATATGGAGCAGACTGAAGCATATTATGTAGTATTCATGATAAAAAGTCTAGTTTGAAATTCACAGCACTTGCTCGAAATACGTGTGATGCTTTATTGGGATACAAGTAGCTTAAGATTAAATCTACAGCTTTTGAAACATTTTTGAATATTGGGTGAAAACAGATTATTAAGAACAGCTTGAAAGAAAAATTGAACCTCTGAAGTGAAAGGTTTTCCAACTGTGGCAATCCAACTTTTCATAAGAAACAATCCAGGTAATAATTTAATTATTAAGGTCTTCACACAGTTCTGCATCAGTGTACTTTTGGAACTGAATGGGATTTCACTGGATTCATGGTTGCTTGAGTATGAATAATGGCAATTTGGAGTTAAAGGACAATATTTAAAATATTTATTTAGTGTATGATCACTCGAATATTCTGTGGAGCTGGTTTCTACTAGGATGTAGGATGTCTGTACAGGTAGACACAGATGAAAAGATGGACTAGTCTAGAAGTTCTAGGAGAATTTTTACCTTAAATAATTGACTGCTTTGAATTTCAGAAGTTTTTCTTGCTCCTTTTTCCCATGAAGACTTTTGTCAAGAAAAAAAAAGCATCTTGGAGCATTTTTCAAAAGCATGGTTTTTTTATACTCTAATAGATATACATACAAAGTAAGGGAAAGCCAAACTTGATATTAATAAAAAATCTCAGGCCTTCACTTTCAGATAAAATATGTATGAGGTAGTAACACATATCTGAGAGGTAACTTTTTCAACCACTGTGATAATACTGTGAAATGTTCATGTTGTGAGACACTTGTCTTACATAATTCAATATTGACATTCTTTCCATTGCCTTTTACATCTCCCAAAGAAAGCTGAAAAGAAGATTAAAAAAGAGCAAGTTAGTATATCTTACAGGAAGAATTCACTACCTCTCATTTAAAAGCAGAAAAAAAAAAGCTAAAAATGTTGTTTTCAAATATAATATATAAATAATTCCATATAAATATAATAATAGACTGTTGAAAGTATAATAAATATTAATATATTTTCATTTGATAAATTTTTCATATTTTTTCTTTTATTGTGCTTTCATTAAACACTTGAGTTACAAAGCCTTACAAAGTAATTTTTCAACTTTACCCAGAGTGCCATCTAATGGTACTGTTGTCTCAGATGAAAAAAACCCAAGTGTGGGTCATATTGAAGATTTCAATTTAAGATACAAATGAATTACATCATGTTGGAATGCAGCCATCAATTTGTTCAGCAAGTAGAGCAGTAATCCAATCTTTATATTGTTTTTGCATTGGATAAATTAATCATCAACTTAAATTCTGATATTTTAGTGAACAATAAGAAAATTAATATTAAGTATTCATATTGAATATGAAAAGTAAATGAAAATTAAATAAGAACAGTAGTAGGATACTCTCATTGTTTTTTTCCTTCATCATCCTTTTTTCTTCTCTTTTACATTGCATCTTTCTCTAAATTTCTGGATGTTACTTCACTACTCAATACACAATATAAATTTCAGCTCCAGTGATCTGTATAAATGAAGCCACAGAAGAATCATAAAAATTAGACTTTTCTAACTTAATTTGTTCTGTGAAATACCTTAGATAAATGTGATGCTTTTAAAACTTACTATTAGTGATGACACAAGGCACCAGTTGGTGACTACAGTAGATATATAAAATTAATTACTTCAGTTTTGCACAGATTCTTTTGTTTTGGCACCTCATCTCCCATTAGAGTTTGCATTTACTATAAATTTAGATGTACTAATGCCTGTGATAACATATCAATCTCACTTGACAGTGAGACAAATTTTAGCTTGAAAAGGCTTGTACTGTATAGCACTTTGGCCCATTATATTCCATTTACTTTTATTGTAGCTAGGGAGACCTAAATTCATCTCACAACAGATTCTGATTTCAAAGAAAAAATACACTGCTAATAATGCACTTTATGTTGCTCCCCAGATAATGGTTTAAAAATTGAATTGATTTTTTTTTATATCACATCCAATTTTATTCTTTTCAATGTAAGAAATATATTGTTGAGATTGAAAGGGGGCAAACAAAATGATCCAGGTCTGCAAGTCTGAATTACAAAGGAAGATTTGCCTGTATACTTTAGAAAATAGAAGTCCAAGTAAAGACTCTGTAGACTAGGAAATAAGATTCTCAAAGAAAGGAACACACTGACACAAGCGTACGTGAAATGTCTAATAGAAAAATGTAAGTAGAGAATAACTGGGCTAAATGACAGAAGAAATTATATAATCCACAAATTGTACCAAATGCTTACACACAATCAGTAAAATAAATCAATTTAATGATGAGATGGACATAAAAAGCAAAAATGTAAAAGATACCATGTTGATGGAGCAATAGAAAAATACCCCAAGGTGTTGCATACCAAGATGTCATGAAGACATGACCTTGTGTATATGTGGAACCATGAACTCCTTTGACTAGCACATTGGACCTTTGACAGATGCTTAGAAAGCAAAATAGCCGATGAAAACTTCAGGTGAAAATTATTAATTTAATTCTGAATGTGACTGTAAGTTTATATTTGTCACCTCTCTGCATGTTCAAGCATACTTCATCCCTGAAATGTTCACAATCATTTTATGATGACCATTGAACTGGAACACACTCACTCTCCATGCCTCATTTTAAAATCAGTAATTCAGTTTGAGTTTTAATGAATTTCATTCTTTCACTCTCTCTTCTTGATATAAAGAAAAAATTTATAAAAACACAAGAGCTTTGGGTCCTCTTTGCACATATTTGCACTCACAAAATGGAAAGTGCTTTTTAAATTCAACACCAAAATTTTAGGAAAAAATTCTTGACAGCTGTAAGACATGCTGCATTAGGAACAAAAAATTCCAGGCATTTCACAAGAGTAAAATAGTCTAAGCTTTATTTTGGATTGTTCTTCAGGTGAAAAATTTCCTACAAGAAAAGAGAAATTTTACGGCTCTCGGACTGCATATCTAAAAATACAATTTATGATAGATAATTCCATGATATGAAATTGTTTTATCCATTTAAATCCATTAGTTTTACTGTGATTACTGAATAAAATCTATTGTTCAATATTAAATTAAAAATATGGAGCTTCAGATACTACTTTTCATTCATTTTTATATACCATTATGACTTTACAAAGGAAAAACAGAATAAGAAATAGATGCAATGAATTTACAAGTAGGTAATTATGTGATGTAGTGATTTTATCATACAGTTTCTTATAGTCTGATAGATATTATTTCTGCATAATACTGTGGTATGATTTTTCAACTTTTCCTTGAAATGTGAATAGATCTTGAATATCAATCATAACTTATTCCAGAAATGTATATATTATTTCCTGAACTTCTGCTTGTTATTTTACTGATCTTGAGTTTGAAATAGCTCCTAGAGAAGACTATCACCTCACCTTCACACCTGCTGAATTTTTTATCTGCATTATCTTTCTAAAAGAATCATCACAAAGACCTGTGATAGCACTAGCTATTTGTATAAAGTTCGCAGCAAAAATCTGCTAATTCAGATGCATAGATGATCATTACTTTTTCCTTATAAAAGGAATAAAAGGAGAAGTGCAGTTCTTTTTTCTAATGATGATGTTAAACCTTCTACTTTAAGGATAGTGGATCCTTATTTCACAGGTTTTTTTTTAATCTGTTGCTCACTGTTTGCTATTTACTTTAACACTAATTACTCCTTTGAGCACAGGTAGGAAGCAAAGCAAAAAAATATGCTAGCATAAGAAAAGGGTGTACAAGAATTTTCATGTCTATGCTGTTTGTATGTGTATTGCATCAGTGTTCTTCTCTTTATACTTTTCACAGACTTGAATTGAATGCTGTTGCACTCATCGTCAGAATGCCTATTAAACAAAAAAAAGAAAAAAACAATAAAACAAACAGCAAACAAACAAAAGCTAATTTATTGCGATCTTTTCAATACTGTAATGGGAATTGAATTTCTGTGACAGGATGGTTGGTCACAGTCCAGAGGGTGATGGGAGTCTTTGTTGCACAAGTCCTTGCAATGACCTCCAGCTGGATTGAACGGGGTTCCTCAAATCACTGATCTGCTCTGTTCTTGTGTCCAGCTGGGCTGGTGGCCCACACAACCCCCTCAGCACATGCATGATTGGTTTCTATTATTTGTATTAAGCTTTGTGCAAAACATCTCTTAACTATTTCATTTATTTGAGGAGGATTGTCTTATGTGAACATTTTGCATCTGCAAGCACAGTTTCTACTAGCTATTTACAAGAACCTTGTTTATGTACAATTTCCGTCAGTTTCATATTAGGAATGGCCCACGGCTGTCTCTGGCCACATTCTCCATCCAGGAGGTCAATCAGCCACACAAATTGTACCTGTTGGTCAGTGCAGATACAGCAGAAGCTGCTGGGGCAATCTTCATGGCTGCCTGAATCTCAGGTTGTTGCAGATGAGTCCTTTGTCTCAGGCCAGTTTGTTGGCTCTTCTATGCAAAGTGGGGAGCTCCTAGTTCATCCTACAGGAAATAGGTAACCAAGGGCAGTGGATGCATACACAGGCATCCCAAAAACCAGCTGCTATTCCATAGTTGTAGCCTCAAGTCTGTAGGTTTTGCCACAAGCCTCTCCTAAGAGAAGGCTGTCTTCTTCAGCATAAGTGGTTTGAAACTTGAGTCAACGGCTGTCTTGGTTTCCACAAAAAAATAAAAAATCCCCTATCTGTATAACATAAATAGAACTATTTATAATTTTATACTGTAACAAAGATTAATAGTGATGAGATGCATCTATAGAAAATCTCTTCCACTACTAACATCTGCACATGAGTAAAAGGAAGGATTTATATGTGGATCCTCTCCTTGGAAGATATATAATTTAAGCAACCTGTCCTTTAGCAGCAAGCAACAGAGATGCTTGTCTACAAATCCCATTAATAATAAGCTTCAAAAAGCTTCAAATAAGCTTCACACATACTAGTATGCACATGTATGCATTAATCCAAGGTTGTAAAAATAATTGTGCACAGAAGTAAATAAATAAAGTACTGAATTGAAAAAGGATTCAGACTCTAAGTTTCAATATCTTTTACACTTTCAGGCTGACTTACACTGATGCCATAAGCAGCTTTACTTCATATTTGTAGTTCCTCTAAATCATGGTGTGTTGTAAATGCATACTAAAGGTACTCAGAAACAAAGTCTCAAAAGAACTTATTTTAAGTACATTGAAATAAAAGCTGGAAATGTACGAGGTTCCCAAGTTCCTTTGACTTCAGTCATATCAAGTGCTCACAGCTTTGAGCAGTGGAGGCAAAGTCCAAGGTGAAAATTGTGATCTCTGCGCAGCCATGAACTCTGTTGTGGTGATTGACTCAGAATAAATGTATGAAGTTGTTTGTAAACACCACCATAGGTCTTGTTTCTACAGGCTCTACTTGAAAGTTGGAACATTTTTTGTCAATTATTTCCATTATATAAATTCTCTATACTTTTACAATATAAATTTAAGAATGTGTTAAATAAGAAAAAATTAAATATTCTCTTCTGTCTGAATGAAGAACAGAAATTTACATCGTAAATTATTTTGGTTATTGAATGCAATGGGTCTATTATTTCCACAGAAAAATCATTTTGGTGTGATACACTAATATTACACCAACAATATGCTTTGTCATATGTGCTTACCTAGTCATCAGTTCAGTATTATTTCATTATACATCTTGTTGTAGAACTGTTCAAAGATTAACAAAGTTATAGTGGACTAAAAACCAAAATATGAACATCATTCTCAGCTGTACAGTGCTAAGCTGCAAGGAACAGCGAGATATTTTCACCAAAATAATATGAACCTCATGAGTATCTAACATTCAACTATCAC
This sequence comes from Calcarius lapponicus, assembly GCA_039654755.1. Taxonomy (NCBI): domain Eukaryota; kingdom Metazoa; phylum Chordata; class Aves; order Passeriformes; family Fringillidae; genus Calcarius; species Calcarius lapponicus. The sequence continues at coordinate 140,619,903 of CM077464.1, forward strand.
TTTTATGCATTTCAGTATTTAAGGTTGAAAGTATTAGACTTCTCTTCAAACATGAGAATGTTTTGTCGATGATCTATTTGTTCTAAAAAAATAATAAATAAACTAATAAAAAGTTTCTAATGTAACTTTTTATTTGCCATTTCTACAAATATGCACCCATGTATTTTAACAAACTTATTTATTTCTAGTTACTACAGGAGTCTCTCTCCCACTATGATTAAAACATAAATGACAGCAGCTGAAGTACTAAATGAGACCAGATTTAAAAAGTTTTTATGAGAGGGAAAATGATGATTCCATGAACATAATGTATTGAATCCCACATGCACTCATACTTCTGTTATGTAAGTTGCAGGTTTTTCAAATTTGGACATTTAGAATTATTAAGTAGATAAGAGTGAGCATTTTTTTCTTTCAGATGTTCATACAGATAAATTGTTCAATTAATTTTTCTTTCCTGCCCAAATATTATTATCCTGATTATAGGGTGGTATGTCAGTTAAGATCTTGCTACCTACTTTGCTTATGTTTTGGTGCAAATGTTTTCTTGTTTATAGTCATTTTCCATGTATTTCTCTTCATAATGACTCTGACATATTGATTCAATTCCCAAATCTTTCATTGTTTTTACAGTGTTCTTTGTACATTCTTGTTTAATTGTCCCCCTTACACAGCAATCTGCATGATTCTTTCCATATCTTTGAAAACAGAAAATCTTCACATGCAGCTTCTATCAAGAGCATTTAATTTATTCATCTGTCCAGTTCAGAGCAGCTCAGATTTCCTGCTCATGTTACCATATTGCTTCTACTTATCTCCTTGATAGTATCTATTAATCATTTACAGTTTGAAATTCCAGGTCTAATACTCTTATCCTTTGTAGGGGACTGATTTCTTTTTCCTTACCTCAGATAGCTAGCTCCCTTGGCTTACGATTCCCTGAACCTCACTCAGAATAATGCGCTCTATCTGAGATAAATAAAAGCGTAAAATGTGAGTTGCATGATTATTTATCTTCTTTCTGCAAATGTTTTCTGCTACTGTGACCAAATGCCAATTTACCTGGGCAGTTGTAGACATATTCTAACACCTTATTTGTGTCACTGAAGAGCATCTTACCCCCTCAAGATATCCAGCTCAATGCAAATAAAAGATGCATAGAGAATATATCCAGTAACTATGAATAAGGCATACAGAATATAACCTCAGTAGAACATGCTGCCAATTATTAAAGAAAATTTTTGATAAATATTTGAGTAACTAAAACCTGAAAATCATGAAAATTATAGTTAACATAATTTGCATTTGCAGATGGATCTAAAACCAAAGCTTGAGATCTTTTTTTTTTAAATGTAGTTGGATGTCTGTTCTTAATACCAAGAACATTTATCGTGTTGCAGTTATCTCTGTAAAACTGATTTTCCTCTTATTATTGCTAATTAATGAATGGGTGAAATCTTTCACTGTTCACTCATATAATTATCCTATCAAAATTAGTGTTCTTGTACCTGTTTTATATTAACATAGTCCCAAGTGATTTAATGTTAAATTAGGGAGTTATGTCTAAGGAGATTGCTATCACAGTAAAGAAGACATATGTCATGCCATACTTCAATACTAACTAAAAACCTATGAAAATGTGATGAGTGCTAGAATGAGTGAGATAAGTTTAATTTCTGAGAAAAACTTGCAGGTTTCTAGCTGAGATAAAAAAAAAAATCACATCATCTAAATTGGACATAAGCCTTCAAAATATGTATGATAGATTTTAGTTCTGCATAAAGTTTGTGTGGGCTTCCTTCAGAGAGGTGCATGCTATAATCTGTCCTCAAATGCAAAATTACCATTGAGTTCATTGGGAATTTGAGCTGATGAAGGGCTGTAGAGTATTGTTTATTGAATATTGATGTTTGTTACAGTAGTTTAAATTGCAAGATAATAACAAAACAAATTTTTATTTCTGTCATAAAAATTCTAGGGTTGTTTTGTAAAGCTGTCATGAGGTGGTCAATGTCTTTCCCCCAAAAGCTTCTCCTTTTTGGTCCTCCTCTCAAACAAGGGAACAAAACCCCAAGCCCAAATCACTCAGCTCAGCCCTTCTCCCCCCAAGAAGAACCCAAACAAAAAGTTCATTATAGCTTCTGGATTTGACTGGCTTATGCACTCTTTTGTAAAATGTACTGTTGACAGTCTTAATTTTCAACTCATTATCAGTTTTACACAGCCCAGCATATTGAAAAATACTAAGTATGTCATAAAAAAATCCTCTTTCTTCTTAAGGAGGATACATAATTATACATTCTTACAATGTAAAAGGTTCTGTAACCACTCCATTCCTGGTGTAGCATTGATAGAGTACATTTAATAAATCAGGTTTATAGCTCATTCAGAAATGACAATACTTGGGCTGTGTTATATTTTCAGCTGTATCTGTCTCATGCAGAGTTCTGTTCTGTACCTCAGTGATTGCCAGTTATAAGATATAAATAAAGGTTAGATAACAATGGCACTTAAAGTGTGCACTTTAAAATGGTTTGACATCACGGCATTTAAATCACAAGTCTCTGGCAAGATGCCTCACAGCAGTATGTTGTCTTCTGCTGTCTTAAGCAGGACTAATAATTCTGCAGTACACTGCTCACAGTTATGTATAGCACTACAATGCAAGTTGAGATAAAGGGCAAGTGTGCTCCTTACCTGTGGTTACTCCAAAAACTACTTTGTTAACAAACATTTTGTGGTTGGGCACAACCCCAGAATTGCACTGCTAGCATGTACAGCAGAGAAAAAAAAAAAAAAATTGTGGCTTGATCTAGGGACCAGGCTGAAGTACAGATGTCCTCATGGTTGTGACCTGTCACTGGGGACTAAGCTAAAGACTAAGAGGGGCGTGAAATCAGTGAACATTTGCAGGGCACACTATGAGAGAGACTGCCTACTGCCCTTCATTCACAGGGACCTTATGGCTGTTCTATATTCTAAATAGACTTATCATAAACTGAGAAATAAACTGTACCAAGTAAAACACACACACACACAAATTCTTGCTTGGTGTAACATATTTAAGAGTTTTACCTTCTCTTGGAGAAATACATCACAATGTATTGTAGTCATTTATTAACTAGTACCTGAGATAAATAAACGTGTAATTCAGATACCAAATTTTAGGAATCTAACTCTAAACTTATTTATTTGCTTGAAATCACATATATACACAGTTTTGAACAGCAGACTGCACTTCCTTCTCATTCTGCACAAAACCCAAAATAGGTGGCATTAACCCATTGGAAACACACAAGCTGCCACGGTTCATAAGGCCAATCTGATCATGAGTATGTTATCGAAACTGAAATGGTGTCTGCTATAAAAGGAATATCAGCACTACTGTGCTTTCCACACTGCCGTACCAGTATATCTCAATCCTGACTTCGCTCAGTGATGGAGCACTGAAACAGCTCTCACTTGCAGTGTTTAAATCAATTCTTATTAGAGACAGTGGGAATTTATCAAGGTTTTACATTGCTACAAAATTTTACTGCTCATAGTTCATCAACTACACATGGGCTGCTGATCACTATCAGCATTTAATGTTGCCCTACTACAGTTTTAAATAAAACATGCTTATAATCATAAGCAGAGACCGGGGTTTAAAGAAGGTAGAATGCAAGTGCAAGATATTAAACAGTGGTTTGTCACCTCACAATAAAATGTCAGAGAGAGTATTTTTTCATGAGATTAAAAACCTTTTAAATAAGAAGAATCTTGGTGATGCTTAGTAAGGACTTTTAGACCATGCACATTATTTAGACACTTTTTTGGTACCTGCAATTATCTGGTTTGTGATGGTAGGTGGTTTTGTGTGTTCTCTTCCCTCCCTATTCCTTTTCAATTTCCCCAGAGAGTATGGGTTAGGCACAGCAGCTGGCTGTCACTGTGACTTGCTTTTTACTCAGCTGTGCAGCTGAGCTGAATAAGAAACAAGGAGAAAAAGTCAGGAAAGTTGTCCAAAGTCAGTCACTGCCATAGTTGAAATTAGAACATGGAATCATCTTGACTCCTAGCCTAAATACTGCAAGATTTGCCTGCTTTTAATTAATTACTGTAAATTTTGGAAATTCTCTTGCTATTCTGTTACACTTAACTTATATTTCCATTTAAGTAAAACAGTAAAAGGGGGTGAAGAGTGGTGGTAGTCAAGAAGAAACAAAAAAACAGATGCCCCATACCGTGAGCTAGATATTTTGAGCTACTCTATACAGAAATTTCTAATTTTTTTTAATATGTTATTCTGCTTATTGTTTCAAGATTTTTGAATTCACTGGAAAACAGTAATATGGTTCTAACATGGGAATGAAGGTATAAAATAGTAAACAGAATGTTGTATATCATTCAATCTTTCTCTCACTTAATAGTGATATATTTTAATAGACCATAATTAATGTGATTTCAATAATATGATTTTAAAAAAATCCAACCATACTTCTAATGAAAGACAAATATATTTACTTTTATTGGCCCCAAGTGAAACACTGATATTTCTTTACAATGAGTGAAAATGTATAGTTATTTTATTTCTTGCTTTACTTTCCTAAAACTATCTATACTATCTACTGTGGTTTGGATGTTATTTGCATGCTTTACACGCTCCTTAATTCTTTTTTCTATTTTGTTTGGTTTTATATAAAACATATTTAGTTTTAGATATTTGCTGCAAGTAGCATAGCAACTACTCAGATACATTTAAATTTGTTGCATATGAGCTAGTCCCATAACTATGCATGCTACAGCTGAGTCAGTGCAGTACTTTACATCAACTGAGTAATCAATAATCTTGCTGAGAAACCAGGCTGGGGATAAGTGATAATCTTAAATAGTTTTTCCACAGCTGCTATGTTACTTCATGTAGGCACAGCTGAATATTTGGAGCTAACTTATGTCTTGTAAAGGCATCATGGAATCTCTCGGGAATAATGAGAAGCAGTGAAGTAATGATAGCACTGGGACTACCAGGATCCACAGAAAAGAAAAGAAAAATTTTAGAAAAGGAACACATGCTAATGGAACATAGAGATACAGCTGTGAACTAAACCTGAAGATGTGACTGTGGGCTATAACTGAAGTAGTATAAAGTCTCTAAAGATTACATTAAAGGGTCACATAGAAAGTCATTCACCTTGTAAAGGCAGCAGAATTGCATATATTTTTATTATCATAATATTAAAATATATTTGTATAAAAAGAATTTAAATTATTTATTTTGTTGGAAATTGTTACTTAAACAAGAGTTACTACTGCAGCATTTTGTGCAGCTTTAGGCAAAAGAAAACCAGAGAAATGACAGACCTTGAGCTTTCTTGTCCAGGGTAAAAGTACATAAAACAGTCTGAGGAAAATCAGTTCCATCACACCTTGCTCTATGATTTTCACAGGGAGAAAACCATGACTGATCTGTAATTCTCCAGGCTGTTCTTTTGGACTTTTTGTTAGATGGGTACAATATGGGCATTTCTCCTGTTTTTGGGAATACTCCCTCTATCTTCATCACCTGTTAAAGGTGAGAGCAGCCAGATTCCCAGCATCACTGCATACAGCCTTTTGTATATACTTGCAGCCTTTTGTATATACTTGCAGAGGTTCAACCCTCTCAAGTAATCCCTGGCTCAGCTCTTATTTGCAGCTGATAAACCTCAGCCTTGAACCTTTTCACTAACCACAGGGGCCTTGGAGCCCCCAGTGGTGAAGACTGAGGCTAAGAAGGTATTTAATAGCCTGAGTCTCATCTGTGTCCACTGTCACTTAGTCACCTGCAGCCCAGGTATTGGCTGAATAGCTTCAGAACTCTGTGGGAGAAGAGATTATAGCCTATAAAGAGCATATCCTGAGATTCTTAGTGAACACATATTGAAAAAACCACTCAAATGTCACATCTGTAACTAGGCTATTGTATTGGTGGCTAATTCAGTTATACCTCAAATCCAATCAATGCTGAAGACCAGCAGTATTAGTTTGAGCCAAATGGTGGATAAAGTGTTTGTGATATCTCATCATGACTCTAATAGTGAGGACAAATCTTGCAAATGCAAAATGTCCATTAAGAAACACACACAAGGACGTTGTACTCTGAGATATAGTTGCTGGGCAACAAAACAATGCTATATATAGATATGAACAGGAGATAACTTGAAGCTATCCTCAGAATGAGAAAAGAAGGAAAATATTCATTAGGGATTATAGATAAAAGTATAGCAAAAAAGTATCAATACACAGTGGTAATATGCAAAATTAAGATTTTGTCATGTAAAACGAATGAACTGAAAAATCTCTAAAAAATCAACCAAACAAATATAATCCCACACAACCTCTTCAATATGCCAACTTCAATATCCCAACCCCAACTGGCACAAATAAAAACATAAATTCAGTACCATGGGAAAATCTTCAGATTAATTTTTACAAGGCCTCCCAACAAAGCAAGGAAAAAGAATGACTAATCTTTGCCAGCTATTGAGGACACTCTCTAGATGATTTACCAGATTAAACTGCTGACTGTGTGTATTTTTCCATGCAAAGTATCAGTGTCATTGGAACAGCTTGGCAGTGTTTCCCATGCCTCTTGACAAGTATTGTTGGGTACAAAGGGCTCTGGGTATGAACAGAGCCTGCAAGTCAATAGTGACATAAAGTAAACTAGGCTTTGAAGGTTTATAATAGATAATATAACAGATGATATTCTTACTAAAAAAAGTTAAAGAAGAAGAAAGCCTTAACAGTGGTGTGATAATTTAACTGCATTAAGCAACTTTTCTGAAAGCATTTTAGGTCAAACTGAAGCTGGAAAGACCTACTGCTGCCTTCTTCAGCTATCATTTGATTCTGAAATACTCCCTTAAGGTACTGAGGGCCGTTAGAAATATATCCAGGCCATGGGAGAAAAGAGAAGGCCAGGAATTTGCTATACAAAAATCATCAAAAGCCTGAGAATATTCAAGTAGCAAAAAAAAGTAAAATACAGAAATAACTGGAAATCAGGAACCAATATTTAATGAAGTAATGAAATGTATATGTGGGTCACTGATCCTGAAGTACTATCATTCAGTGCAGTAGACCATAATGAAATGAGACTGGGCTGGTCTTTAAGAACTTTGAGGAGCAGCATTTAGAAAAATAAACATGATAGCATTTTCTAAATAGGAACAAGTACAGATAACATTCAGGAAAGTAGCTCCTGGTTGCATTCTTCAAAATGGAATAATTCTACTTTCCTCAGCTTTGAACACAGGATATTTGTGCAGAGAGATCCCAGATCATTAAAAAGCATCCACAGCCAAGTGCATCTGTGTGTGTACAGCAGATGTTACTGGGACTTGGTATTAGGGTGTGAGAACAAGGTGCTACTCTGGAAAGCTATTCTGTACATTATAAATCCTTTCCTGCATGTAGCAGAAATGAAATGCTCTGTCAAAAAGGGGATAAAGTCTGTCAATATGTGAAGTAAAGGAAAAAAAAAAAAGGTAAGCTAGGAAATATTAGGAATGGAAATGAAAACAAACCAGAGAATGTAATTAAGCCAATACATGAATCCATAGCGTTCCTGAACATTATTGATTGAACTTTCTCAAGAAGATGAAGCACCAGTAGAAATAGAAAACATTCTAGGGTAGGCTGCAAGAGATCATCAGCATAGATGACCAAATAAGATTTAAACTTGAAAAAATGTGCTCCATATAAAATCATGAATTATATACAGATGCAAGTAGGGAATTATCCTTTTTTTATTATAAAAAATTAAGGGAGCAAATTGAATTACCTATTAATAGGATTTTTTTTTAATTAATAGGTTTTTTTTTCCTTTGGTGAAATATAATTTTATAGAATTTATTCCTGCATGTTTTGGATAGAAAATAGATCAAGACATTGAATAAGAAAAATAGCCTTTACTGAAAGTGAATTCCAAGTTACTGCATTCTGGAGCGTTATGCCAGGATTGATTCATTTTCATACCATTTCCATCTCTGATATTTTTTCTTTCAGCTGTTGTCATTAATCACTTTCATCCACTTTGGATGCAACTGCCTCTCCTTGCCATACATGCATTGACTGCATGATTTGAAAATTTCAGAATAACCTGAATTTGGTACAACAGACAGTGTATTTATTTATCTCTTAGGGTTGACTAAAATGAAAGAAACAAATGTCATAGGAACTTATTATAATGGGAAAAAAGTAAACTGTGTATGAAAAATGAGTGGGACTTAAACTGGTCAGAAACTCGACCTGAAAACCAACCCTAGGTAAGTGTATACATCAATTTTCTAGTCTTTAGTACTTGTACCAAAATATAAATTATGTACCGTAATATAAATTATGATGGCAATATCAAAAAGAGAGAAAATTCCTATGTGCAGAATAACACAAACTTTTCTTAAAGTATGCTCTATCAGAAAACACAGCACTGTGTAATTCTTTTTTCCTCATTTATATCTTTACAGATACCAGTTGACTCAAAAATTACACTGACTGTAGCTTTTGAATGTTTCTGAGCCAGGGATAGCAACATGAAGAAGAAGAGGATGCAGAGACTCATTTTACATGACTATTGTTGCTAGGGAGAGTGCTCCACTGGGATCCTTCTCTAAGCTCGTTTGTCTCAGTCTGCCTGGGATTTTCAAAGAGACAGTTCACTGACACAGAGGAAACTCAGAGCGGTTCAGGTTTTTCTGTTTGTTTTTCATCATCTTTAATTCTGTAACTATGGAATTTCTAAACAATAGGTCAAATCCTCAGAGGGTAGTAAATAGTTTTAGAGGATTTTTTTGAAACACATGGAGTTACAGCAATTCTGCAGCCCAAGACTGGCAGTGTGTAAGTGCCTACAGAGAAGCAAAAAAATCCCAGTGAATTCACAACCAGTCAATTATGGATTAAGGGTCTGACGTGATTCCTGTTGTGTTCATTCTCATGTTTATGACTGACTTAAGGAAAATGAAAATCAGTCCCAAAAAGTGCTAATCATTGCTCTTTCTGATTTTCTCACTCTTAATATTTTATATCCTCCTTTTTGGTCCTTTTTAACCCTCTCCCTTTCTTTCTATTTCTTTTTTTTTTTTTTAAGTATTCTTTTCTGTCCCCCATCCAGTAATACAATTAAAAGTATTTTAATCTTATCAAAACACATGGAAAAGTGTATAGAACAAACCACATATTTTAAAACTGGATATGCTAGTCTCACAATTGTAAAATGCTAAAGTATTTGGCTACATACTAATATGACTTCTTCATTTCATTTAACAGGACCTCCAAGTCCAAGACAGTTTTTGTGGAAGATAACAATCACAGAGGGCATCCATAATTTTCATGTTTAGTCTTTTTTGGTGATTTAATTATTTTTTAATTACACTGATTTCTCCATATAGTTGAGTTGTAAAATGTATTGCAAAATGCCTAAGCAGAAATGTTGTGGACTAAAACAAAGCATAAAAAGAGAGAATAAAGTTCCTTGAGAAATCAGAAGTCTACTCAGATCTCCAAAAGCCAACACCATTGAGCCATGCTGAGCTCTTTGATTACAGGTGAAAGCCTGATTTCCTAAAACATTTTCTGTATTTGTCTTAAATATTTTCTGTATGTGTCTTAAGAGGCACTGCCTCATAGGTGCAAATTGTTTAAAACGTGCTCTGCTTGGCCTGGTTTTTAAATTTGTTTTCTCTCTCTGACCTTTTTCAGGTTTCTTTGTTTAGATGTAGCTTGGTTTGTCAATCTTTACATTGACATAAAATTTCAATATTAATATTTTTCAATACTAATATTATTTCAGTACTAATATTTTATGCTCTAAAACCCTTGATAAGATATAAAAGTCCAACTTTTATGGACTTTCTTATTCCTAAATGAACCCATGAGATTTATGAACTTAAAATACTCAGAGGTGAGATGAGGTTCATGATATAAATTTACCAAAATAATGTAACAGACCACTCTATGAAGCTATTCCAGAAACATTTTTTTTCTTTTTCTTTTTCAAATCAGCTGCTGATTGACATCTGATTACATATATTAGGAATTTGAAAATATTAAGGGATTTTCATCCTACAAAATGCTTTCCCTTTTGAACCCCTTAGAAGAAGGTTATAGCTGTACTAAAAATATCTTCTTAAACCATTATAATTTTTCTAATGGTTCTTTCTCTTAAAAATATATATTCACTGTTTAATGATATCTGTTGAAAATTGAAGAAAATAGGTAATTTTATTTTTGACCAGTGTCATGAGTTTTCCAAAAAGGTTTTGTTTGTGATACTTTCTTAGGGCCTGAATAGTATTAATATTTCAAAGAAAGTTTTTTTAAGGATCCAAAAATAAATTCAGAGGGATTAGGAGGGTAAAGGGCCCTCAGCTAATGGAAAGATCTTTAGGTCAGTGAAAAGTGCAGATGTTCTAACATGAAGATGTACAATAACTCGATTCATACCACCACACCTCCATTGTAAACGATGTTTTCAGATTCTTGTATTGTATCCTACAGCAGTATGTTCTTTCTAGTTCTTCCCTCTGTGGGAGGAGGGCATGGGGAAAACGGGGTGGGGATGCCTTGGGAAGACACTCCTGTCTAAATGTCAATCTGCCGTGGCTCCCTTCCCAATTCTAGCAAGTTCCATGTTCTTCTCTTCCCCATTGGACTCTGTAACCAGACCACCCTCTCCCCACATTTTCATAGGTGTTTCTCATATCATGCCACCTTGTCCCCTCCTCTGAGCTCTCTCCCCACTGCTTGATTTGTACCCCGACCCTGCCTACCTTGTCCCCTTTATAAATCCCGGTCCCATGCTGGTTCAGGGCTCGAGCTCGCTTTAGCGCCGGCTCCCTTTGAGTGAGGTGGTACCCCTGCATCCCTCCCTCCTTGTACTCTCAGACTTCCCCCAAACAAACCCAGCTGGATTTACGCTGGTAATGAGTAAGACTGGAAGGGGCCACTGGAGGTTGTCCAGTCCAGCCTCACGGATTAGGACTTGTCTTAAAGCACACTACTCAGGATTGTATCCAGATGGCTTTTGAATATATCCAAGGAAGGAGGCTCTACAGTCTCCCTGGAAAATTTGTTCTAGTGTGCAGTGACTGTGTGAGGGTCCGCAGTGAAAAAGTTATTTTTCATGTTCATGTGGAACTTCCTGTGCATTAGTTTCTGCCTGTACCCTCTTGTACTATTGCTTGGCACCACCAAGAAGAGCCTGGATCCATCCACTTGATAGTCTCTCTTCAGATACTTATGGACATTGATGAAGGCCCTGCTCATTGTCCTTACTCAGGGCTGAACAGGCCCAGCTCCCTCAGCCTTTCCTTTTAAGGGAGATGCTCCCATCCCTTAATCATCTTTGTCACCCTCCACTGGACCTGCTCCAAGAGCTCCATGTTGTCTCCCTTTTCCTGAGGAGCCCAGAACTCACCACAACACTCCAGATGTTCCTCACTATGGCTCTGTAGAGGGGCAGAATCACCTCCCTTGACCCACTGCCAATGTTCTTCCTAATGCACCTCAGGATAACCTTGACCTTTATGGCCACAAGGCCACACTGCTGGCTCATGGACAGTTTATTTTCCACCAGGATCCCCAGGCTCTTCTCCACAGAGCTGCTTCCCAGTAGGTCAGCCCCCAGGCTTTACTGGTCCTTGGGGCTGTTCCTCACCAGGTGCAGGATCCTGCATTTGCCTTTGTTGAATTTCAGAAAAATTTCTTTTCTGCCCATCTCTCCAACTTGTCAAAGTCCTTCTGAAGGGCTCTGGGGTAAGGACAAAGAGTCAGTACTTGCCTCAGGCCCCACAGGGTTTCCCTTGTACCTCAGTCAACACCAGCTGTAGCCTGAGGTGGGTATTTTGCACATGGACAGCTTGTCCCCTGAATGTTTGAACCATCAGTTTCCAGTCTCTTCCCTTATCACTGGTGGATACATTCCTCTCCGCAGACCTAGGATGACTGGAGGTACTATCCCCTTTATCTTATCTCAAGTTCCTGTCACAGTCCAAATTCCAGTTAGCTGGCCTGTTTGGGGAGGGGTGGACTTCAGTGGTCACAGATGAACAACTGCTTCTTTGCAGTTTGTTATAGTGGGCAAAAGTCCTCTGATGATTTTAGAAATGCTTAAGCCATTAAGCATTTATTGCTCACAGAATGTAGTAAAGGAAACACAGTTACAGAACTGTGGTCTTTCATCCAGATCCCATTATGCACAATTAAACAATATTTTATAAGTAAAAGAGGTGAGGAAGATTTCTTTTGTATGAGGACTATGACTTGTATGCTGCTGTTATGACTCAACAGGAGTCTTTTTTCAGACTCTCTAGCAAATCTCAATGCCTCAGAAATATTTATGTTTTTTATTTAGTATATTGGAAAGAATAAGTAGTGTTTTCTAGCTGACTGAAATGTTAAAAGGAATTAATGCAAATCAGATTATGTCAGTCTCATTAAAATGTTAATTTTGAAGTCAGATTAATGATAATATTTTAGGGTTTTGAGCTATTTTCTTTAGAAACAGTCTCTTCCCCTACTAGACTATCACCAAGGCAAATTTTCTTTGAGGATATTTTTGAAAGATTTTTTTTCATTACTTATAGCAGACAGATTTGGGGGCTGGAGGAGAGAATAAGGAATATGTAACCATGACTGCAGAAGCAAGAAATTCTTATCAATGGACAAAACTTCTCAGAGAGAAGTACACAGTTTATTTGTATAACACATACTCAAAATGATTTTGAGGAATGATATAGTATATTATTTCTTCTTCTTTTAATAACCTAAAATCTTTTGGGGTTTTGGTTTGTCAGGTTTTTTTTGGGTGGGTTCAATTTTTTTTTTCCTTGGGCAGGCAGTCAATTATTTGAGATGCTTCCATTGTTAAAAAAATTGCTAATGATACCTAGTTATTTCATGTTCAGTTCTGTTAATTTTCATGAGCAATTCAAATGGCCTTATCAAGCCAGAGAAATCAATTTGCACATTTTCTGTTTTCTAACCAGACTTTTTAGTTAATACAAGCACTAGCAGAGTTGTTCTGGCTCCCATCAATCTTTCATTTCTTCTGACTCCCTGTTGCCTTTGGCTCCTTTCATATACAAGCACACATCATTACACAGGTAAAATGCAAGAGCTAGAGCCTCCACATATTTTATACAGCTCCAAGGAACTTATTCTGAATTTCTCTGGTGTTTAATTGAACTCTGGTTTGGGACAGTGACTTCAGTTTTTTTCAGCTGCTCTTCACCTGTATCTTGCTCTAAATGCTTCCTCCATTTAAGCAGGCTGACAAGCAGATTCACTGATACCAGTGAGATAAGTCATTGCTCATTTAACAAAGGCAAAAGGACCTGCAGCTTTCAGCTTTCTCCACTATTACCAGTGTCGGTTTGCACAACTGTAAAACGTTGACACGTAGGCACTGGGGCTACGCTCGTTAATACTGCTCAGAGAAGTACAGCATCTGTGCTTGTCAGACAGAAGGATAGAGCCTTGGGCTTCTCACTCATCATAGCCCTTTGGAGCAAGTGACTTGTAGCTGTACACAGGAACTATCCCTCTTCAGTGAAACATGGTACAAACAAAATTGAAATGGGTAAAGAAGTAGAAAAGGAATATTTGCTGTCCTCTAACATTTCTTCACGAGCAAAGCAAATCTGCCTTCCAGCTAAGAAGCTTGGAAGGATCTTTGTCCTTACTGTAGCTACAAGTATTTGTATAAAAAATTAATGTGATTCTTCCCCAGCTGAAAAGCACAATTAGTATTGATAAATAGCATTGAAATCACATATGCTGAAAGGTGGAGGTGTGTATCTTATTTGAAAAGCAATATTTTAATTTGATAATGTATCATAGTATGTTCACAGTCTGAAGTTGCCTTTTATCTGCAGATAAAAGGACTAACCAAATCTTATGCTTTAAACCACAGATGGGGATACAAATTCTGTACCCAGAGCTCGGGGCTGTTTCTGGAGTCTGAGGTAGTGAGTGTATTTATGCTGTTTTGCATTGGGTATCCGTGCTAATATTTTGGCAGTGGGTCATTCCAAGGGTGTCCTCTGTGAGGTGGGACTGATGCTGACCATGCTGGATGCAGCTGGTTCCAACCAGTTCCAGCCATCTCTGCAGCAGACCCAGCACAGAACAAAGCTGAACACATCAGTGAATAAATATGGGGCAAAACAATGTGCAGCAGTGTGAGAGGGAGAGGAAAAAGGGTGAGAAACAGCCCTGCAGATGCCAAGATGAGAGTACAGGGAGAGGCAGTGCTGCTTCAGGTACCCGAGCAGAGATTCCCCTGCAACTTGTAGGGGAGACCAGAGTAGAGCAAGTATCTCCCTGCAGGCAATGGAGACAACCATGCCAGAGTAGGTGGCTACTTCTGACAAAATCAGCATGTCACGAAGAGCCCCTGCTGGAGCAGGTTCTCACAACAGGAACTGCTGCTGGTAGAAAGCACACTCTGGATTGGGTTTATCCTAGAGGACTGCAGCCTGTGGAGAAGACTGAGGCAAGAGCAGCTCTTAAAAGTAGCTCACGGGAAAGAATCATGTTGGAGCTGGGTTGAGGAGGAAGGAGAGTCAGGATGTTTTAATGGACTCACTGCAATTTCCTAGTTCCCATCCCCAATGCACTGCTCAGGGTGAGGGGAGATGGATGAATCAGGAATGAAGGAATTGCATTGAGACTGGGAAACATGGAGTGAAAGGTATTTTGATTTTTGTCTTTATTTCTCAATATCCAGATTTGTTTTACTTGACAATGAATGAAATTCATTTTCCCCAAATCAAATCTGGTTTTCCTATGATAGTAATTGATAAATTTTCTCCTTATCTTTATCTAGATCTTTGATTTTCCCCCCTGAGCAGTCGAGAAAAGAAGCTGGATGGGCATATGGCATCAAGACAAGGTCAACTCACCTTGCTGAAAGTTTCTGAGCTCTTGCTGGGCTCTTCTTCCTCTCACTGGGCTTCACTCTGTGAACAGTGAATGGAAGTAGGCACCTTTAGAAGGAAATGCATCTGACCTGTCTAAGCGTGAGCCAAAGCAAATGTTACCTTGATGTTGCCTTGATTAGAAAGAGACCTGCGAGTGACTAGTTCAGTCTTAGATGCCAAGATTTTAGACATCTTATTTTCTATCTGTACTTCAGTCTTTAAGGTTCTGGATACCAGCTTTGATGCGCTGTCAGAGAATATAAAGTCATTCGATTTTAGACTTTACATGCTTTGTTTCTTGTAATTATCATTAGCAAGAGAATAGACACTCTTCTTTCTTTTGCATTTAATTTTCACACAGCTTTTTTCTTTTTTCTCTTTCCTTCCCCCCCCCCCCCCCCCCTTATTTTCCTTTTATGCCTGAACAAAGAAGGATTAAAATGGCACTCAGAGATCTTTGGAAAAGTATTTATAAAATATTAAGGATTATATTGTGTTATATATGTCTTTTGTCCATATGGGCATTTCTCCAGTCTCCTTGATCCCAGTAACACCATCCTTCTCATCAGTATCCAAAGGAAAAAGCTGTATTTTTGACCCCTTTTTTTAGAATTTTTTTATTCTTTTTGACCTTTTATCAATGCTATTATCATACAATA
Source organism: Calcarius lapponicus (assembly GCA_039654755.1). NCBI lineage: Eukaryota > Metazoa > Chordata > Aves > Passeriformes > Fringillidae > Calcarius > Calcarius lapponicus. Next base: position 140,635,507 of record CM077464.1, read on the forward strand.
ATTGACTGGTGACAACAATCTCATTTCTCTCTGGTCTCTAATGTAATCTGTAAATTATATTACTGAACCTTACTCACTGCATCTGACATACTTTGCATTTTGACTGGTTGGTCATACAGCCTCTCTTTTGAGATTTAGATTGCCAAAAATGTAACAGAGAAGTAGAATGGCTTCCTGCCAATCAAATTACACAACACTGGAAAGGTCAGAGCTACACAGTATATTACTGTCTTTCAGAGATTATACTGGGTATTAAAATTCTCTCATATTTCATTTCACTGACAAAGACTGTAGTAAGAAGAGGAAAAAGCAGGCTTTGTGACCACAGTGTTTATGATGGTGATAAAGGAAAAACAAGCAAACAAAACCCAAGAAAACCGGACCCCTTCTCATTATATTGTGATTTCTAATGTGTGGGGATCTTCTGGTTAAAAAAGCCAAACAATATTTATTAGATCAGAACTGTCTGGTCAGCTCTGAGTTAGAACATAGTAATTTTGTCTCAGAAGTAGAATATGAAATTATTGTATGAGAAAACTAACAGATTGAAATGTTAAGTAAATTGCACCAGACAGTTTCCCCCTGTAATTTACTGTGTGCTCTGAAAAATTCAAAGTGTATGTTCTAGTCACCTCTTCACAACAGGGTGAAATCAAATCTCAAAACCCCTTCCACACTGGATGAGTAGCAAAGTAGCATGTCAGGGAACTCATCACTTCTGGCCTCAGGGACCCATATTGAAATCAATTTTTAAGTTCATTACTATTTCATTGTTTGGGACTTTTCCCAAACATACAGTAGTTTGTGCCTCAGTCATCACACACAAATAGTACCACAGCTTGACATTTTATCTCAAGAGTGGTTTATTACCTTATTTCCCAACAGAAAATTATTACATAAATGAATTAATAAATTGCTTTTAGTTTGTTTTGGATCACATATTTATGATGATGTTATGGAACAGTTTGTCTCCAGCTTCTCCTCCTCATCTCAGATAAGTGGAAGTAAGAGAAAAAGTAATAGAAGTTTAGGTTATCTTCTCATGCAGCAAACTTTCAAAATTTACTTAGCTGAAGTAGATCGCCTAGGCTTAAAATATAACAATAATAGTCAAAAAGAAAACAAAGGGGGAAAAAAAAGCTGGAAAAAAAGAAAGAAATAAAGAGTGACAACATAGGAAAAAATTAGATGTTTACAAGAAATAGCAAGCAGGGGATATGAATCTTGAAGGGTTAAATATCACCACTTTCTGTTCAAAAAGTACCTCTTCAGAGCAGGTGTCCTGCATTAGAAAATATGTTTTTAAAAGGAACTAGTAGTTATATTGAAGCTTTTTTTAAAAATTTATTTATTTTCATTATTGTAATCTGTCTGCAGAAATACTGTTCCATAATTTCATCCTTCATCCAGTGTCTAACTGCATTTTGAGAATATTTTAGAAATACCTTCATGTAAGCAAAAATGTACCAAATGTACAGAATTGTCCCATGATCCACCAAAGTGCACTGAATGCCACGATAAGCAGAGGTAAACACACATAACATCTAAAGTTGGACAAAGATTAGGAGAACTAGGCCAACCATATATTTTATTTTCTTGAAATTTCATGTAATTTTGTGAGAATCAGTTTCTAAGTGTAGAATGCAATGGTTTCAGTAGCTTTTACTGGTACTGTGGTGTTAAGTGAATTCACATTTGTAATTCCACAGGTATTACTGCGATGGTAGTCACAGATTTGGATATAATTGAAACTTTTGATAACTGCCAAGAAAATCTGTTCTGCTTCCTGTAGTATGGATGCTAATTGCAGAGTCTTGGCTTTCTTTCCCTAATAACTTTATTGGAAATGCTACATCTTAAAATAGAATTTTTAATAAAAAATTGATTTGTCCTTTCTGACACTCCCCTCCCCCAAATTTTAAAATTTATTTCATTCCATTACAGATAAAATTTTCAATGTTTATTACAGAAAGATTAATGGTAATGCATAGGCAAAGCATTGGCAATGCATAGTACCTTTTACTGAAATTTAACATTTCTTAAACACTTCTGTCTCTTTAATTCCTTTTCCCTTTGTTTTAGAAAAATTACTGAACATATCCAAATTACAGAAGCTCCCATACATTTGGTTTTCAAGACATCTTGAGAAGGGGAAATACTATGTTCAAAAAGAACATATATACAAAAAGAGTATATATATATATATATCTCTCACTTCTGGAAAAACACAAATGAAAAAAATAAAAAAAGATACTACTACCCAGATAAAAAAAAAATCAGGTTTTTGTTGCCCAGATTTATTAATATAATTCCCTTAATGCTAGAAGCTTGCACAACTGATTGCTCTTTTAATGACATTAAGTCTTGTCTCACAACTGCACTAATGACTCTGATCTATGCTCAAAATTAAAATCCTGTTGTCACAAATGCTGCGAGTGAGCAGCAGGTGTATTATTTAAAATAGACATTTGTAGTTTGCATGGGCTGTTCTTTATAAGACAATAACTTTGCATTTTAAAGTTTAAAGTGTAAGTCTAATGGGTTTTTAAAATAAAACCAGCACTGTTTTGCAAACTAGGTTCTGATTGGGTATTAAAAACCAGTGCTGAGCTCTAAATTCTGCTGGGGTAAATCTGTGAGTCCTGTGTTAAATCAAATATCATAGATTATAATGCCAAAAGGGATATCAAATGTGACCTACAGTAAAAAGTAGGATTAGCATTCTCAAGTGATAATGTCAACTAGTGAAACAACCCATCTAATTTTTAATATTCTGTCTGATGCACAATTAGAACTCTCTATAAGCTAGTCCAGTAGCTAATTCTCTCATAATTCAAATTTTAAAGTCCTGTTATTGAGCTGAATTTGCTTAGCTTCATTATTTTAGACTCTGTCAATTCTTAAACTTCTGTGGGCAGAGCATATTACTGAGTTTTGTGTTTATGATGAGAGACTTAGACTGGGATTCTTCTAAAAAGAATTTAACAATGATACTCAGTTGCAGGTGAAGAACCTTAAATTTATATGTGAATGTGTCAGTTTGTCAGTGAGCCAGATTTCCAAAAACCCCTTGCTTTAGGCAATGAAGTCAACAGCACTTGCAGCTTTTTCACTTGATGGAAAAGAGGTTGAGCAAAATTGTTTTCCTGGCTCTTTTGACTGGACTCTCCAGGTCTCTACTGACAACAGCCAAGTTTTAGACCTTCGCTGTACAGGTACTCACCAGTTTCAGGTATCTTAATTTACAGCTGAATTACAATTTTGCTGCATATCTTTTTCCTACTGAATGCTGGTAACTCAAATAATTTTCTGAAATCTGAAAAAAAAAATTGTATGTCTATCCTCGGTTCTTAAATATGTCCAACAAGAACATATAGATATACAAAAGATTCAAGTCTCTGTTTAAGCTTAAGCACTTCTCTGTTTCCTTTAAATTCTAAGAATGCTTAAAGTTAAGCAGATGGCTAAGTTCTGCACCTGACTGAGGTCATTGTGTGTACTTCAGAACATATGCAGACTCATGATGAAATGCACTGACAGTTAAATGACTGCAACTTAACTTCTGTGTATATGTTTTCTTCTGCTTTTGTTTAATCTACCTTTGTACTTTTCTGATCTCAAGGGTTGCCCATAGCATCTGCTCTGCTGTCTGCATCTCGTATAGAAACCCAAAATATGCCTGCTAATAAATAAGCTTCCACACATAAACTGATTAACACATACAAGTTCATGAACCTTTTAAAAGAGACAGAGAATCGCTGTGAAGTTCAAAACCAACACTGATGAATGACCTTAAACTCTAATTATGTTACTTTCTCTCTGCTAAATAGTTACATGAGAGTACTTTCTACTTCCCTGATTGAGGGAAGTGAAAGCTGGACGGAGTACAAGGTCAGGAAGGAAAAGAGAAAGATTTGTTTGTTTGTTTGTTTGTTGGTTTAATTAAGAAATGGATTTTTTTTCCTGAAGGCTATGGTGCAGTCAAGCTGCATTTATGAGAAGAAATAACTGATGCCAATGTTCTACAACCTATACTATAAACATGGGTGAAAGCCAAATTATGCTTACACAAGAAAGGGTGCAAGGATAGAGGTAGAACTAATTCTCTTCTCCCTATTCATTAGTAAGATACACAAAACAAATTATAATTTCCATTTATTTCAATAATTATCATGTATCATAAAAGAGACAAGAAAGTCTTCATGTTGCTTTGACTAAAAAATACTTGGTCCAGATTTAAATGGATGTAGATGATTTTATATTTCAACACTGATGCAGCAACAGGATTATGTCCAAATTAAATACTTATATTCATATAAAAAACCCTAAAAAATATGATAGATTTGTTAAATTCTCAAAAATATTTATAAATAGGGAATTATCAATTACTGAATGTTATTCCTAGATGGATTCCAGAATTACCTTTGATTCTAGCTATTACTTTTACATAAATGTTAGAACCACTGGTAAAATATTCAGATGGTCCAGTGTCTGGGGATTGATAAATAGTAAACATTACACCAATATGGTGCCAGACATAGATTTGTAAATCAAAAAATAATACATATTTTACTGTGGGCACAGATAGTTCACTCATCTAAGTAAAAATGCTATGATGCATTTCAGAATGTGAAGATTTTCAAAGGGTGTGGGAATAATAGTGGATAATCAGCTGGACAAAAAAGATACATATCTTCCTAAGTGAATGAAGAGGTAGGGTCCAGACAGGGATGGTCTTGTGTTTGGCCTTAAATACCCCTTGGCTTTCATTGGCCCTTCTCCCAGGTTTCTGATCATTTGGCCACTCAGGAGCTGGGTTAGGGGCATGCGGAGCACTGCTTCCAGTGTGCCATGACTGACAGCTCTGCTGGGCTGGAATACAGGCTCTAGTGGTGGGGAGTGAGGGGCAGGGCACTGCTTTGCAAGGGCAAGGCCAGACCTGTGCACATATGCCTCCCAAAATGTCTCAAGACAACAATCTGTCCAGTCGCTGGCACTGGTGAACCAGAAAATTTCAGGCTACGAAAGAGACTACTGCTATTTATTTTTTTTTCTTTTCCCCAGGAGAGACAGGATATCTTTCTCTATTCTATTGCCATCAATGTTCTGTCAATGGCAATTCCCACTTTTATCTAATAATAACATAGAAGAGGGTGTTTAGTTAGAGAACAGAGGATTGGTCTTCTAACACTGAACACTGAGTATGGCAGGGAGCTCTGGAGATCTTATAGTCCAGCCCATATTTGACCAAAGATGAGTTTGAATGGGCTATAAATTAAGTTTTACAGAAAGGTCAGTTGAGTCAGTTCCTCCTTGGAGCACTGGGCCAGTAGCTGAGAACTCTCCCCATGGCTCAGGTCACCTAAAGTATTGCCTAAGGTAATTCCTTGAGGATGAAAACCCTTGTCTTGTTGGGTGAGTGGATTCTGGAAAATCTAAAATCTGTAGAATTTGTAAGTCATTCAGGTACTATCAACTTTATCTGAGATCAAAAGTCTGTATTCAAATGTTGATGGAGCTTTAATTGATCTCCTTGATTTATCTCCTTAATTTAACTTATAAATAAATCTCATTTTAGTGTTATTTTTCTCAGTTTTATGAGGACCAGGGCCTGCAAATATAGGACTACTTTTAATCATCTGTAGCAGGGTACCAGAAAAAAATGATGGGGTTTTTCAAATGTCCTAAGTTTCAGGCACTTGTTGCATACTTTTGACTTTCAAATTCTGCCTTGAATTAATTTAAATGTATTTACAATGAATTCTAGCTTAATGAAGACCTTCTGACCAGGATGGGGAAAAGATTAAAAAAAAAAATAATCAGTTTTAAAATTATGTATGTCAACAAAGACAAATTTTTAATGTTCATATTTAACATTGCACTTATTTCTGCCTGGGCTTATTAATCTGATTTACATCAAGGAGTGAAGATGTATATTTGAATGAGTTTAATAAAATTCCTATTGCATTACTGCACCACTTTTCTGTTACACTCCTGTGCTAAGAAATGTCTGTAAGTCATTGGAGCATGTACTGGAGAATATACACCAGGAATGAGTTTTGGGCCCATATCATGAAATGTGATTTCTCTTGCACATCAGAGGTACTTGCAAAGCAGGAACAAGAAATGTATAATGCTGTTTCAGAGCTTCAGAACAAAGTACTGCTATTAGCATACCTAATTTTCCAGTATGATAATTCTTCCCAAGGTTTTACTACTACTGCATTCTATCCATATGTGCCTTCAGCAAAAATCTCTTCCTTTGCCTTATTTTTCTTGCAGTCACCTTTTATTAACCACTAAGATGATCCTACATCTTATTTAAGTATTGCCCTTGATACTGATGAAGGAAAGGTTCTTGTGGATAAGCATTTGTGTACTTCAACCACTGTTTCCATTTTTTTTATTGTGAACTAGTAGATAATGTAGATTTTATGCTGATCTGGGATTCACAGACAGCATTCTTATATGAAATTATCTTCTGATAATGAAATTATCATCATCAATAATTTTTGGAAATATATTTCAGGTAGACAGTTCTTTCAATAAATTACTGTCTTTTTTTCAACTGCTGAAAGCTATATAATGTCTTTTACTGGTTCAAAAACAGCAAAGAAAAGAGGAAATTGGTAACTAATTGTCTTCTGTGTCTTCCTATGTTAGAAGTCCTAGTCCATATTCAGAGGCAGCCTTTCTTTCTTAATGTATCTAACATAGCTTTTTTTCTTGAAAAAGAGAGTGGGGAAAAAAAGGAAAGAATTGGGTATTCTGTTTCACTAAACTTTAAATCTGTTTCACTGTGTCTCTGTTAACTTAGCAATAGAAATGATGTGTTACTATCACTGTTTTAGAAGGTTTCAATTTGAGTTTTCCAATGGAGCAAGAGTTAAGAGCCAGCTATTAAAATGTTTAGAGATGCCTCTGCCTGAATTGAGGTGCAAATGATACCATATGCCAAAGTCTATATTATGGATGTTATGTACCAGGAAATGAGAGAGAGAGATAGAGAGACAGATTAAGTAGAAAATATCACCATGTTGTGGATCCCAAGGGAGTCCCATTGATAATCTCCATCTGGTCATCCTGGGCCAGGTGGGAATGCCCGGGCGCCTCCCCTGGGGGTGTGGGGGAAGTTTGTCACTGTCTCTTGTAGACTGAGTCTAACAGACTCTGGATCTGTTGCATCACTTTGCATCATGCTCTGCTGCAAAACCTCAGGCATTAGTCCAGGGGAGTACCTTGGGGATCTTTGATGGTTTATGGCACTTCCTAAGTGCTGTAGGTGCCATTCCTCTCGCATGAATATCCCATGGATGTGGCCTTCCTGGGGTGGGGGGTTTTACAGCTCAGGCAGTTTGTGTGAGGGAGGATGGGTGTTCACTCCCTCTGACCAGAGGTTTGCCACACAACCCAAAACTTTCCTCTTTTCTCCTTGGATGAGGAGGAGTGTGTGCAAACCCAGCCTCAGCAGATGAATCTGTGGACTTTGGCCTCCTCCACTGCAAACCCAGCCATGGATGATTTTCAGAACTGGGTTTGGCTTTCCTGCGAAAGCATTTTTCTCCCTCAGCTTTGTTTATTCTTCTCTAGACCTGAGATAATTGGACAATAGTGTCACCATTATCTTATCTCAGGTTCCCTTAGGTGTCTGAACTCACAGTCCAAAGTTCCAGTCAGGCATATTCAGGGAGGGGTGGGCTTTGGTGGTCTCAGCTTCTCCTTACAGTTTTGCCATAATGGGTAAAACTCCTTCCTAATAATGTTTAAGCCATTGACCATAACATTTCAGTCTCTGACAGCAAGTAACTGCCCCAAACTAACTACAGTCTTTAGTCTTATTTACTTTTGCTCACTACATGAATATTTAAATATTACAGACTAAATTAAACTCTTTGTCAAAAAGGATTGAGAGAATCACTTCTCAAAAGAGTGATATGCAGATGCACAGCACTCTTCAAAGAAGTGGCATGAATTCCTCCTAATCCCTTCAGATACGAGAGAAAAGCAGATGTTTTCTGCAACCTAGATATGGATGGAACCATTAAGCTGATGAATCAATAGGAAACCATCCTGTTCTTACTCTGATTTTTAATGAAACTACTTTTCTGCTACCACCATTTTCCTAGAAAGAGCAAAAATTTGCTATCTGAACTTAAACAAGGTAACTATTTATTTTAAATTGACAGATATCTTTTTGAAAAACATTAATGCTTTAATTTTAAAACCATTAATATTTTCACGTTGTAATTTCAAATTTAAAGAAAAAATATTTATTTAGGTTTGACTCAAGAAGGAGAAAAGATTAGAACAACAAAAAAAATCCTCTAGAGTTGAGAATTCTGTTTCTGAATTCTTTTTCCTGGCAGCCAGAATTATGATCAGCTGAAGAGCAAAAGACTGAAAAACCTAATATTTTGTTATCTACTGCTAAATTTTTGGACATGAGAGTTGACTTATGTACACCCAAGACTTTCATGATTTTGGAAACAAACCAGAGCACTTCATTAATCCATACTGTAGGGTCATGGTTAAAGTGTGGCTTGGACAGCCACATTTGGCTAACACTCTCAACATGATCAAATAGATTTTTCTTTTGTCACTTCCTCTGTTGTATTGCAGTTTATAATGATCATATTTTTTGGACTTTTTTTTTCTTTTGATTAATAGGGGAATACAAGAGTCTGAGAAAGTTACTTTTCTGCTGATTTTGTTTGGAGTTTTTTGGGTGGGCAGGAAATGCTAGCTGTAGTCACCCATAAAAAAAAAAAAAGTGTTCCTAAATTAAATCTAATAATTACAAGTTAGCAAAATTTCTCGTAAATTTCTGATCTACTGAGGGCCGACGAACATTAGGTATGGAATTAGGACCTGAGTATCTCATTAAGTCATGCATAAGTGGAATTAATTTTTCAGTACTATTTTGGGATCTGGTTGTTGTTGGTGGAGTTTTTTACACCTTTACACTCTATAATACCTTTAAATAAATCAAAAGTGAGATTATAACAACTGAAATAGAGAAATATCCAGCTAGCCTGGTAATCAGGAAAAGCATATAAATCATATCAAAAGTGAAAGGGCAATAAAAATACAAAATATTCTTACAGAATCTAAACCACACGTACTTCTGCTACATGCAACTTAACTGTCAGAATTTGAGTATTTTATTCTATTACAGATGAATCAGAATAATTTGGGTACTTTTATTCATTTCCTTGGAAAAAAAATCTTTTTTTTTGTCAAAGAATTAAAAGTTAAAAAACTCTTAACATAAGAAAAAAATTCTCAGGATTGCAATCAGTTAAAGAACAAAAAAACCTGAAACTCCTTCCCAAAATCTGCTCTTTAGAAAGGTAGATAGAGAACAATATTAAATTCCCTTCCAAGTGTCATGTGAAGACAGAACTTCTTTTTGAGTATTTCAAAATGAAATCCAGTCAACCTGCTTGTGGTGAAGATCAGCATATATGTTGTCACTTTGATTTATACTTAAGTACTACCTTATTCAGCTGCCAAATAAATCACTATGAATTCTTTGGTTGATTATGACTGGATTAAGATAAGAATCTAAATTAAATTTTTAGAAGAATTTTTCCAAATCTAATCATGCATGGTTTTGGATATTTTGGCAGAGGGCCTGGAAAGACCAAAATCATAACCAAAACCAAACAATTAAAAATTTTAAATTGCAGCCTATGTAATATCTTAAGCAGTAAAGTTATTGTCTGAATAATTGTTTAAAATGTATTTTTTTTTAATTGCATCTTCCCATTTCTTCACTTTCTATCAACTCAAATCAGTTACAGAGTAATACAAACATTTCCCTTTGTGCTTTTAGTGCACAGGTTTAAATTCCATTGACTATAAAAAAACAATAAGACCTGCAAGAGGAAGCCAGTAAGTTCAATAAATTTTACAATGGCCTCCTAAAATGCATCACCTACTTGCTTCTCCATACAGGCTGAGACTCCTTCTTTCAGCATGGTCTGGCATGCTTTGTCTAGGTTAAAAAAAATGAAATCTTGGTGGTAGGGTTTATTCAAGTTTCCTACAGTTGTGTATGCAGAAAGACATTGAATGTTTTTGCTGATAGAAAATGGCAAGTACATTGTAGGCTCATGATTTGTAAACAGCAACCCACAATTGCAAGGAACATATATTTGCCTCAAAATCAAGTTATTATTCTGGCAAATCCATATAGGTGTAGTTTTCTGTCTGCAAATGGTAAGGCTTGAAGAAAAGATATTTTCTCTTATTTTCACTGTTGCTATCAAAATTGAGTTGTATTCTTTGCATGCTCAGAATAAGAAAAGCCCTCTCTCTGGGTATGTTTTGCCAACATGAGAACTTGGAATAGCTTTCCTTCATCTGTAGAGAGTTGTGTCAGTTATTATTATTAAACTTCCTACCATAAGCCAAGTGTTTGTTACCTATAAAATATTTAATTTACATGTCATACAGTTTAGGTTTTCTGCAGCCATTTGACTTAATATAGTCAGCATTACTCCCATTTATTTTTCACTTAATAAAATTACATTTATAAACCGAGATTCTGAATTTTATTTTTAACAATGTTGAAACATCAAAACCAGCTATCTGAAGATCACATTTATGATTTCTTTTGCAATTTCTGAGAAGATTTTTTCCCCCAGTGAAGAGGAGGATCAAACTCTTTTTTATTTTCCATTTTCATGCAGTTTTTCCCCTTGTGCTTCCTAAAAGAAGGCTGTAGTGAATTTCACCCTACAGCTGAGACAGTAGCTGTCACTGGCTCTTGGTTTCCATCACTGCAAATTAAATAGTGTTGGCAGTATTTGCTTATAAGCTCTTACTTGATTCATAAATTATTCTGTCACTAATGCCTAATATGCCCTTTCTGTTACTGTAATTTGGGATGATGATGACTTCCCTTGTCAAATAAAAAATTATAGGGACAGAAACAAGCAAGATCTGAGTGAAAACCAATGATAAAAATTAGTATTATTGTATAATTTTGCAAGGTCACAAAATACATACTTTCTTCTTCCCTACTAATACCATTTTATATTTTTCCACATGCCTGTGATTGCATAGCAGATACATTTCTCTTTGTGGAAGTACTCCAGGTATCTGCTGATACGTGAAGGTCTTATCCACACCTAGGGCAGTTTAATGCTTTGTGAAACCTATTAGCCATCATATACTGCTATTAATTTAGTATACTGCTAGAACCCAGCCCACCAACCTCATAGCATAAGAATTTATCTCTTGTGCTAATGGAAATATCCATATGTAGGTTTTATCTTGAGCTACTGTTTTGCTTCAGTATTCAAATTTGTAATCTGAATTAATTTTCTTCCTGACTGTAACACCACAAATTAAATATGTGATAATAGATGACTCCACTGTGAATATGTCATAATCTGGTATAGTTACACAACAAAACTTAAGATGAATAACAAGAGAGTCTCAGAAATACTCATTCCACACCATATTACACCTTATCTCTCAATAATGCAAAAAGCGGATAACGCTTTCTTTGTTTTCATCCCCAGACTTCTGTAGGTGCTCTTAAGATAAAATCACTAAATAGTTTTTCTATTTTTGAGGATCCATCAGGGTAGGGGTGGCTGGAGGAATGAGACTGGGAGGTCTTTTTCACTGGGAGATATGAATTTTCTCATGAGAAGGCCTTAAAATGTGAAACTTTTGAGGAGTTACCTCATCACTATAAATTTTATTCATTTCTGTTACACACAAAATATGAAAACATAGATGTAGTCAGAAGCTGAGTTAAATTTCTACTCCATTTGTACTTTATTGCTATATTTGAAATGCAAACCACTCACATTATAAAGGAGTTCTTCTTAGTTATCTTTATAATAAACAAATATGGAGTATAGTAATATGTTACCAGGCTACCACATTACTTATTACAGGATAGCTACATACAGCAATTACATTTGATGTAATCCAAACTCTCATCAGGACAGGGAAATTGCCTTCTTTCAATAGTTACTTGTCTGATAAGTTACCTCAGCATAGCTTGCAGTTAGCATTATACTTAGAGCTGTTTGAAAAGGCTTTAAGAGAATGATCCTTTTTGTTTATTTGGTTCTTAAATAACTGCTCCATGGTCATATTAAAAGAATCACGTTATACATTTTAAACTGAGGCGTGTACCTTATGTAATATTATCAGGAGGGATTTGGTTTTTGTTTTCTGTACATGAATTTAAGGTCATGATTAATCAATACAGTTTATTCAGTCTGTGGAAAGCATATTGTTACACAGCACCAAGATGAGTTTAAACTGTTAAAAAACAAACACACAATGAACAACAAAAATGCATTCTATGCTGCTACCAAAATCAATTTCAATAGCAATCACGTTATAACAGTATGCTTGTAATACAGTGAAAAGGTCAGAACAATTTCTTGCCTAGTTAGCAATGTAACTTTCAAGCTTCTCTGGGCCGAAGTTGTGATCTGGCAAAGTCTGGCAAAGTCATTTTTTCACAGACCTTGTGTTTGTCACATTGTTCTCCAGAGCTGAACCATTTGTGTGTAGCATTCTGAACTTCACAGCCTGCTTTCTTTTCTCTCTTGATTTCTTTTAGCAAAATTGAAAATAAGTGCATATTTCTTGTCATTAAGAATTGACATTGCAGGTTCAGTAATAAAAAAATTACTTATTTTCATGTTACTATTTTTAAACATTCTACCCTTAAACCCTTTGCACTTTTGTCACTGCAAGCAGAGAATACTCTGTGGTTGCACCATCCCAAAAAACCCCAGAATATGCTTTGAACAGTCAGAAAAAAGAAATCTGGAATGTAATTAGGTAAGAATGAGCAATGCATGAGTGCTTATGAGCTGAGATGTCTGTTATGATATAGAAGTTAGGTGAAAGTAGAATGAGTTAACTCCCAAATAATCACTTCCTCTACAAATGGAAAGGATTGTCAGTATGATTCAGAACACTTGCTAATGCAAGCATATTCTTCTATTTTGCCCTGAGATAAATGAGTAAGTGCAGCTGTTACCTACAATACGAAAGATTTTATTCTTTGTATTCATTTAGAGTAATGTGTGAGTTTTCTTCTGATTTAATTTTTATTACCTGTAACAGATGTTTACCCAGTTAAAGTTTTCAGTTAAGTACTGGGAAAGCATCTGAATTCTGAGAGGTTTTCTGTTACCCATTAAAATCAATTTTCCACTGATATCAGAGAAAACAGAGCAGGACTCTAGTTCATTAATGCAACAGCTAGAATTAGTGTGGATGAAACTTAAAAGTTTATTTGGAAAAATACTGCTTTTTATGATCAAATTTCACAATTTTTTGGCAATGTTTTACAAATAAGAATTGGATAGAATGTTGTACCATTGTGGTTGTTTAATTTACTACTCATTCTTATTTTAGAGTAGTAGTTTTATTCAGCTAGCTTATTTTTTTAAATTATGTGCCACATGTTATGCATAAAATCTGTATTTTTTCCAAAGGGTGTGGCCTCCACCTACTGCCTACTAGTGATAGTAGTCAATGCTTTCATAAGATACTGACACAGAATGTCCAAATCTGTATTGAACATCAAAATTTTTATCCTGAAAGAATAGCAGGCATTTAAAAAGAACTCCCAAAATAAATATTCTTACTTCTTTTGCTAAATGTATTGAAATAAATTCTATGAAGTAAAAACCATGAAAAGCTTCAAAAGAAGACAGAAGGAAATAAAGGAATTTAAAAGACTGAAAGGAAAATAAGATGAGGAGCAATTAACAGTACCTAAGAAATGTCCCATATGCTTGAGTATTAAAACCACTTGAATTTCTAACATTTTTTACCAGTTTGGTAGTATGTATCACTGTAATTTTCAGCAGAAACTATGGTCCTAAACAAGTTATAAACTTCAAAAATATAACTCCAAAATTTTTGTAATATTTTACTTATTTAGAAGAATATTGAAAAATTACAAAATATTTATGAAAGAAAAACCAGTTTCATCTCTTGATTTCTGGAAAATTGGTCCTTGATTTTATCCCATTGCTCTATGATTTGCAATTAAAAGCCAGGTTCCTGGATCCAGGATTTTTTATTACACCTCTGTTTCACTTCTTTTTCATCCTTTCCTGCAATCTTTTACTATCTCCTGCTGGTTTGAAGAGAAAACTATCAGTTCTCCTGCCTATTTGCCTTTATATTACATCTATTTGATTTTTTATATTTCCTTCAATTGCTTTTGCCACTCGGGGTCTCAAAAGAGGAAAACTGTCTCCAAGATGATATTTCAAAAACAATTTAGCCAGCCATCATGCATTGTTTTCTGAAGTAGGATGAATCTGTAGATGATATAATAATACCAGTGGGTTCTTACATGTGATGTGTCCCATGCCAACAATATTTCTTACTTAAAACCCTCCTGTGTCCCTTAAACATATCACTCTATTAGAATTTTCTGATGCTTTGTGATCTGAAAAAAAAGTTTTCCAAACTATATTAATTTTATCCAATGACCAGTTCCTGCCCATACTTACATAGTGCTTGTAGAGTAAGCTCCCAATCTAAGCAAGTACTATTAATCTCCCACAGTCAGGGCTCAGAACTTTCATTGTGAAGGCTGTCTTATGCTCAAAATCTCATATGTTAGTTTGGATTTTTTTTTGGAAGTTAAGAATGCACAGATTCAATATTCTAAGTCTAGGTGAAAGGTTCCTGAAATACAGGAATTTGAAAAGAGAAAAGTAAGCATTTTTTTTAGACGTCAGTCAATTCTTCCTCAAACCTTAGGCTGACACTGAGATCAGACACCCAGTGGCTTTTGCATTGCACTGTTTTTATGAGAAAGTATAATTTAAAATTACAACCTTAAACAAGCGAGGCACACCTCTTCCTGCATGCACATGTAGTCTTAAAAATTAGATGGATCACAGTGTAGAAGGAGGGACTGATTTGTAGGAGTATATTTTAACTACTCCTATCATTTGGAACTATTAGGTACCTTAAGGAGGCATGAAGTAGCTTTTTCTGTGTACAGTGTAAATTAAACCTGTCCCTTTTCAAGAATTCAAGGGATGTATTTTTCCAGCAATTCAATTTCCTTCCAGAACAGTCTTCTTCAGATGTGGGTGAAGAATGCAGGAGGACAAAGGAGACTGGAAGGTATGTATGCCCTCTGCAAAGGTTTGGATTTTTCCCTATATTTTTCCAATGGTAGGGGTTTCATCTTTCCCCTCTATCTACCCTGTAAGTCCTGTACTTCTGTGTGATAAGTGGATGCATGTGCTCAAATATACAGGGAATGCACAAATTTGTATAGATTATGTCACATTTTTCAGATCTGTGATTTCAGTGTGTCTTCAACTCTCTGGAATAGTTTAATTGAGCTGAAAATCTTACTGAGTTCTCTACCATAGTAATAGAGAGTTTTTAATTTGTATTTCATTGAAATTTGATGTATTTCGTAAGTGAGATAACACTAAGCATCCTACCAGATCATTTGACACAAGACTCTGGATACACAGTGCTTCTGAAGGTCAGCAGTGGCTGATGCTGTACATTCTGTCCATGTCACTGACTGAACCACAAATCCTTGTCACAACACAGTTATCTCAGTGTGTTCTGGTTATTGATTTTTCCATTGGCAAATTTTTTAACATGTCACTGAAGAAAATATTCAGAATGTATAAGTAAGCACCATCAGGTTTGTGAGAGAAAATTGGCTTCCTGGCTGCAGCTGAACTGCTTTTCCTTCATGTCACACAGCTGGACACCCTCATGGGTTCTAGGGACCCCCAGGACTTGAGCCTTTCCTTCTTTTCCCAAACTCTTGAAGCCACACAAGGGTTGTAGAAGGCTATCATTTGGAGTGGGCCTGAGAAACTCTTTGTCTCTGAAAAGGCAGCAACTCTGTTCAAAGTAATTTGAAATCTGAAAGGTCTGATGTTCTAATACAAAGCTGAGATGTGATTCATACAAGAAGAAGAGGAACCAGTTGTTGGTAGATGAGCAACACAGGGAATGAGACTTAGGCCTTGCTGGAAAGGTCCAGCTGCAGCAAAGGCAGGAAGTCCAGCCAGATTAAGCTCAGAAAAGAAAGTGTTGAGGTATACTGTAGTGTCTGAAAGCTGTGCTAACTTATGGCATACTCCTTTTTCTAACAAAATTATAGAGCAGAAAGGGTGTCATACAGCAAAGAGCACTCTTCATACACTAGTATGATTTTAAATATGTTGGGTGATCAAAATAAATAAAATTAGAATAAACTGGAAATATTTACAAATATGGTTTGATTTTCAGGAAGAGGCAAATGGAAGAAAATAAGCAGATCTGTCTTAAGCCGTATTCATAATTTATTGTAATTCTTGCCATTGATTTGGGATACAGACTAGAGAGTCAGTGTGCTCCACATTAACAAATTGGTGTAATATGGGTTATTTTATGTGAATTTGTCTGAGTATCTTGCGGTGCACACTCAGGAGTGCTTGCAAGTTATTCGATGTCCTGCTCAAAAGTCACTCATTGGTGCAGCTCTGGAGCACGCCCAAGCAAAGCAGACCCAAAGAGTTCCAGCAACTGGCTCCCTGCATAGGTTGTGCATGCCCAGAAGCACAACCTGGTACAAGACCCACTCCATCTAAACAAGCAAGGTAGAGATGAAGTCTTGGAGAGGTAAAGGATCACAGCAAATATAATTGTCATAATTTCCTCTTTGCACACTATTGATAGGTCATAGAAATAGAAAGAGTGAATTCGTATAATCACAGGATGGGGTTGAGGTAGGACAGAACCTCTAAGGGTTGTCTCCTCAAGAACAGCTACATAGAGCCAGCTAACCAGGACCAAGCCCAGACAACTTTTGGATATCTCCAAAGATGGAGACTCCACAACCTCCCTTGGCAACCTCTGCTAGTGTTCAGTCACCCTGACAGTGAAGATTTTTCGTGTTCAGAGGTAACATCCTGTGTTGCAGTTTATGTCTACTGGCTCTTGTCACTGGGCACGATTGAAAAGCTCTGTCCTCTTTGCATCATCCCTCAGGTATTTGCACACATTAATATGATTTCTCCCTCAGCCTTCTCTCCCCCATGCTCAACAACACTTTTTCATCCTTTTGTCATCAGAGAGATGCTCCAGATCCTTAATCATAGGATCATAGAGTCATAGAATACCCTGAGTTGGAAGGGACTCACAAGGATAATATAAATCCAACTCGTGGTGGCTCACAGGACCACATCAAGATTCACACCATATACCTGAGAGCATTGTCTAAATACTTCTTAGACCGTTAGATTTGGTGCTGTCACCAAATGCTGACTCCCTGAGGAGTCTGTTCTGGTGCCCAACCAGAGTGTAGAAACTTTTTATAAAATCAGACCTAAATCTCCCTAGACACAGCTTCAGGCCATTCCCTCAGGTTCTGTCACTGGTCACCGCAGAGAAGAAATCAGTGGCTGCCCCTCCCCTTCCCTTCACAAGGAACCTGTACACCACAATGAGGTCTTCCCTCAGTCTCGTCTTCTCCAAGCTGAACACCAAAGACCAAGTGATCTCAATCACTTACCCTCAAGACCATCTTTGTTGCCCTCCTTTGTACACTCTATAATAGCTTAATATCTCACTTACACTGTGGTAGCCAGCACTGCCTACTATCCTCAAGATGAGGCTGCCCCAGTGCAAAGAGAGCAGAACAGGACAATCCCCTCCCTTGCCTGGCTGGTGATGCTGTGTCTGATGGCACAGTTGGCCCTACTGGCTGCCAGGGTGCTGCTGACTCATGTTCAACTTGCCATTGACCAGGACTCCCAGGATCCCTTTCCATGGCTCTGCTTTCTGGCCTCTCATTCCCCAGTTTGAACATACATCCAGAGTTGCCCCTTCCCAGATGCAGGATCCAGCACCTTGTTAAACTTCATACAGTTAGTGATTGCCTGGACCATTCTTCTGTCCTTTTTCTGGGTTATCTCCAATATAAATTTATGTCTCTTGTGCCAAAGATCTCAGACCTGGATAAAGTACTTTTAGTGTGGCCTCACCAGTGCTGAGTACAAGGGGGGGTGATCTTCCCTCAACCTGCTGGCAATACTGAGTCTGATGTGACCATTTGACTTTGCAACAGGAGTGCATTGCTTGTTCATTTCTACCATAAGTGTAACATAGACCATGTGTTCAGGCTAGGGGAAAATATTGAGTCATTTTGCATGCAGAATCTAGTTATAGCTGTATCTCAACTTCAACCTGGCTGATAACATTAACTATGTAAACAGCAAACATCTTCTACAAGAAAAATGTCTCAATTCAATAAAAGCCAAATCAAACAAAAGTCCCTGAAGAAATTAACTGGAAGTGAAAAGTACCAGTGCTTCATTGGTACAGAATTAAAGATTCTAGATGATGTCTTGTAGTGTGTCACGAAAGTTTAGTTAATTAAAATGCAGGTTTCTGAAAACAAACACGATGAAATCCAGAAAATATTGGCGTCCAATTTTATCATTTGCAGTAAATGCCCCTGACACAATAAACAGTGTAGACATAGCTTCTGTGCTATGACACTTTGAAGTGTGCTGAAAAGGAAGGTGCCTGCAGTTACCCTGCAGTCAAATGCTGCAGGTGAATTTAGACCATACAATGGAGCACAGTGTAGTTTCCAAGGCTTGCAAAGATGAGAGCCAATATAGCTGCAGAACCACTGCAGTCTGGAGAGAAAAGATTTATTATTTTGGTGCAGGATTGTGTGAATGAAGCTGTATTTCTTCCAGACTGAACCTGGCTTGTATCCAGACATTTTCAAGCCCACTGCAGAACTTCGCAGGGTCACATTAGTGAGTATAAAGGCCCCACAGACATCCCCTTAGTTTAGTCTACACAGATACAAAAAATCTTTCCTGTCCAAATTACTTCTATTCCTTAAATCTACTTATCCTCATAGTCTGCAAATTTTCTTGCAGCTGAAAGGCTTGAGATACCACCTACTAATCTTAACTGAACTAAAGATGGATTTTGGTCCTCAAAATTATAACAAATGCACCATGTAAAAAATGCCTCAATATTTATTATGTTATATATACCAATTTCTTGCAGAGCACTAAGATAACATAGTCTTGATCAAATGCATTGTACAGCCATCAAAATATGAGGATGAAATTTCCAAAATATTTAAATCTTACTTATGTAAAAGTATCAGGAGAAGTCCAGGGTAGAGTCTAATAATTAATTTCTGTATTCTGCAGCTATCACTGGGTATATTGTATTCTCTGTGAAATTGTGAGGACAATAAGACTAAAAATAGCACTATGACTGATAATGTCTTGACTTTATTTTGTACCTTTTATATAAACATATAAAACTGTGAATCTGTGATATTGTGAGCAAAGTAGCAAGTCTGAAACAAAACAGCCCTAAGTTTGCATATTTATAGAAACTGTTAGCATGTTTTGCAAACTACCAAGGATTCAATATGCATATTGGTGTTTCAGTTTAATTATATTTGCGACCATTGTAAATATTTAGGATAACTTCAGTAATCTATTATAAATAAGGATTTTCACTTAGGCTTACTGAAGACTTATTGCAATATGCAAAATAATGGATTCTTAATTTTTAACTGCTGCTGAAACAGGATATATTAAAATTCTTTCGAGGCAAAACAAGCACTCATGGTTATATGTATATAACATTTGTTTCTACAATCCATTTATCAGAAAGAAGAGGTATGAAAATATTCTTTCACAAAACATAGTAAAGAAAGAAAAAAAGTTACATTCAAATTCAGCATTTAAGTACAAATTTGAGTCACATGATGCATAGATAAGGTACCAACACAGGAGAATGACTGCACAAACCACAGGCACATTTGGGAAGGTTGGTTGAAGCAGAGATGTCTGGAAGCTGACTACATTGCTCTTACTTTATTTGGTAGTCAGGTTGCTTCTTGCTGCATGAGAAAAAAAAAAAAGTCTTGCATTACATTCTCTAAGGCCTGTGACAGCATTTTATTAAATCCAAGGCTTGCCTGAGACATTCTCCTTCAGATTGTACCTTCAGCAGGGAGTTCTCAAGGAGTATGCAGTTCTCAGCATTCTACAGAGGGACTGACAGTAGATCCATATTCCTTCCGTCCTCTGCCCACATTGTTGTAGAGCACAGTGCATACATTCAAGGGAACAATAATGTCCTCATTTCCTCCACAGCCTGCAGCTGACTGACAGATCATTATCTATCTCTGCAAGTTCTGCATATCTTAACTTTCATGAATAAATTACAAGAGGCAGCTCAGCCCTGTCATATCTGTGCTTCACACTGAGAGAGCCTGGAGAGCGCAGTCACTTCATTGGAAGAGACAGTATTAGCAATGAATCCCCAAATGTGGCAGCAGTTTTGGCTCTTAAAGGCTAAGGAACAAAGGTCACTATAACTAGCAACTGCCCTTGCCTATTTGTTAGCCTTCTGTGATTCATAGAGTTTTGTCATCAAATAAGTTGAATTTTGATAAGAGAGTTTGTATTTTTTTCTATCATGCATAATTCCCAGCTCTAAGATAGATACAATTATTCTTTGAGTCTTGAATATCTAAAATGTCCTCATATATTGTATGTATGAACATATATACACTAAACTTAATCACTTCAAAAAAGGAAAAAATGTGGAAATTAATATAATCATTACTTTCTATAATTTTTTCCCCACTTAGAATGGTTTGTGTTTGTTTGTTTGTTTCCTGATGATTTTAAGTAGAGTTCTCTTGACTGCATTCCCAAAACTGAAGTCCTTTGGGTTCCATCATCCATCATCTATGAGGCATAAGCATTTTTAAAACAGCTACTTAGTTTCAGCCTAATCACATGGGCTCTAATAAACTCTCACATAGCTTAGATCCACACTTCTGTCTTTCAGAAAGCTGCCTTAATTTTGATGTTTCCTGTAGTATAGCTTGTATCAAAGACCAGTTAGCCCATATAGTAATCAAAACTAAATGCTAATGAATCGCAGTTGAAGTGGGATAATCAGGGTTAGGTTAACCTGTCTAAACTAACAATTTCTATAACAAGAGAGCTGGAGGACAATTACCAAATAGTGAAAAAGCAAAATGTGTGTGAAAATGATTGAGAAGGTGGGGAATAAACAAAATATGAAAGGCAAAAAAAGAGTAAGTTATGTTCAAGATACAGAAGATGATGGAATCAGATTTTGTTTTACAATGTTATCTTCCAGTTTTGTTTTTTTTGCCCGTGCAAACCTCATGAAGTTCAACAGTGTAAGGTCCTGTGCCTGGCTGGAGCAACCCAAAGCAAAAATACAGGCTGGGAGAAGAATGGATTGAGAGCAGATATAGAGAGAGGGATTTGGGGGTGTTGGTGGATAAGAAACTGAATGTGACCCAACACTGGGCATTTGCAGTCCAGAAAGCCAACTGTGTGCTGGGCTGCTGATCTAAGGAAACATGGCCAGCATGTCCAAGAAGGGTTCTGCCCCACTATTCTCCTCTCCTGAGACCCTCTCTGATGCTCTTCATCCAGCTCTGGGACTCCAGTGCAGGAAGGCGATGTGCCTGTAGGAGTGAGTCTAGAGCAGGGACATGAAGATGATCAGGGAGCTGGAGCACTTGTCCTATGAGGACAGGCTGAGTCTCTTCAGCCTGAAAAAGAGAAGGCTCCAGGGAGACCTTGTAGCAGCCTTCCAGTACCTAAATGGGTCTACAGGAAAGCTAGGAAGGGACTTTTTGCAAGAGATTTTCAGGATAGGACAGGAGGCATGGCTTTAAACTGAGAGAGGATAGGTTTAGCTTAGGTATCAGGAAGAAATTGTCTACTGTGAGGGTGGTGAGGCACTGAAATAGGATTCCCAGGGAAATCATGGAGTCCATGTCTGTGGAAGTCTTCAAGGATGTGGATGTTGGATGGAGTTTTGAGAAATCTTGTCTAGTGGAAGATGTCCGTGCCCACAATAGGGAGCTTGGAACTAAATGATCTTTAGGGTCCATTCCAATACAAACCATTCTTTGATTGCATGGTTGCCTGATTTAGGGCCTTCACACGAAAAGAAAGTTCATAACTGAAAGTGATCTTGAATCAAGGAAAGAGGAGATGAATAGAGGAAAATATTCTTATACTGAAAGAAGTTTTTAATTTAATTTCATCTCAGAAAATTATTTTGTGCTTTGTCTTTTGCTTGCACTAGCAACGCAGCAGAAAAACCTTTAGCTCTTTCAGAAGAGATTATATATTTTAATGTTATTTTGAAATCTTAAATGACTTTACTTTGTTACAGTGTAGTATAAATCATCAGAATTGGAAAATAAATTGCAATAAAAAGGTCTAATAATATTGGAGTAAAATATTTTGATTTTGCTCATATAATCTATGAGCTATAAATAATTCAATCCTTTTTCTCTAAATCCTGTTGTCGAACTTTGACATTTTCTCTCAAAGAAGGAAGTTTTTAGATAAAACAGCCCTTCTTGATGGACAGCTTCTTCATCAAAAAGAAAATTCAATTTAATTTTGCTGTAGGAGTTGTACACCCAAATTAGCTCAGAACTAGGAATAAGGACATGTTATGCTTGCTTGAATATTGATGGGTCTGGAGCAAAAACCTGTTTCAAAATGAGAAGTAAATAATTATGGGAAAATGTCATACAGTTAATGTTGCTTCTGATTTAGCAGCAATGTTGCTTGTATGTCAAATATTAATACTTTTGAATTTATTTTTTTAATCGAATCTGAATTTGACATGCTGTATGTGTGTCCTATGATCAGTGGAACCAAGAATTTTATCATATGCATTCCCAGCAACTCTGATTTTCTTCATGGCTCTTCCTTTTTGAGATTCTTTCTAAGGTTTAATTTGAATCCCTCATCCACAGTAATTGCCACTTAACTTTGACATTGTGAGCCATGCCCCAGGTGAGTTTTGTTTTGCTTGCCCTGTGTAGTCATCAAGGAAAAGAATACATTTTTACAGGCTTCCTTAAGTTGTGTCATAATAGTTATAAAGAGCACAAGCCCAGTAACATGCAATTCATATTCATAAGGCAGAATATACTTTGGGGCACAGTTCTTGTGTTATATTCCATATCTAGCATGTCCTTGCTCAGCAAGGATAGTAAAGAGAAGCAGTTTATATTTTGATTTTCCTAACTGAAAAACTTATTGTTCCTGTAAAATATTTCCAAGTGGCTAGAATCACCCTAATGGAAGGACATAGACTTTACTAAGCCTGAAATATGCCTCAAAATTTTGCTTAAATTCTGCTGAATTTAAAGGTTTATATTTATTATCCTTGATACACGGTCAAATAATTTAAAAATAATTTTAGTTTTAAAATTTTGTTTTCAAAGGAAAATATTATCATTTTGTTTTTAAATGTGTGTCTTAAGAAGTCTGCAAATCCTACATTTCTCTCAAATATTCTTCTTGTGGGATACTGGGATACCCAGCACTTCTGAAAATTTTTAGTAGAAAGATGTATTAAGGATTTGGATAAAATACAATCTGCTCTGAATTTTCACCTACTGGTGACTATAACTCACATGTACTAGCTACAGGAAACCATACTACAAAATGCAGAGGCGAATCAACTGTTCAGGGGAAAATCAATAACTCCTTGAAAATTGCAGCTGTTTAATTTGTTTTGTGCTACAGCCTGTTTTTCAGTATTGTAACATATTAGTACCTCATTACTTGAGTCTCTAGACATGGCACATTATATCTTGGAAACCTCAGAGATTTCAAGACCTGAATCTAGAAGTAGAGAAGCACTGAGCAGTCTGTGCTTATTGTCAGAGAATTTCCATTCTTAAATACAAGTCATGAATTATTCTTCCCAGAGAAGTCCTGCCAGGAGGGAATCATGTTCTTAAGAGTTTTTTACAGCCTAAATGATTCTATGATTCTGTGATTTTGCAAGAAGGCCAAACACTGACAGTGGAGGAGAGAATAAGATGACATCAAAGAGAAAGTACTGCTTTCTTGTGAAGTTTTAAGGAAGCTTTTCAAGACAATTTGTATCTTAAGGGAAAAGGAAATAAAAATATAGAAAATAATTATGAATCTAATATTTTTTAATTGTCTGAAAACTAATTCTACATTTAGCTAAATCAAGTAAATGGCATATTTATTCAATCTATAGGTCTGTGAATAAGTATGGCTATAATAAATTTGTCTGATCTAATTAGAATTGTTTGAAAGGTTGGCGTTTATGGTTGGGCAGGAATTCAGATAAAGCTGGTTAAATGATATGCTGGACCAGGCCAACAGATTCTGCTTCATGTCATATCCCTAGGCTTTAAATTTCCTATTGAGTTATGATACAATCCATTCCTCTCTGACATTCCACATTAGTGTAACACAGTAACTGAACAATTTCCCTCCTTTCCTTTTTTTAGCATTCTGTTTTAGGAAGCAAACTCAAAGGCAGTTGTGCTGGCTAGAGGCTCCCATGTTATCCATACATACCCGTTTTCTCAGAATGGTCACTGGAGCCTGTACATCAGGATCACACACTGCAGGCCAGTACAGGGTACAAGCCACATGCATCCACACTTTGTGGCTAAATAAAAATGTGATTGCAATTAAAGAAAAGATTTTGAGCAAATTTTCATTTTCCTCAAGCTCTGAAAAACTTAGATTGTAAGGAAAACTTTAAAGTCCTAACATTTTGAAATTTTCCCTCTCCTCCTCTTTTCCATTTTGTTCATCAGTTCTTGGGGCTTTTCCAGGTTTTTTGGGAATCTTGGGTTTATTTGGTTGTCTTTTTGGTATTGTTTGGGTTTTTTGTTGTTGTTTTAGTTTTATTTTGTTTTGTTTTGCTTTTTTTTTTTTTTTTTTTTTTTTACTGATGCACTTCTTCTTGTCTGCTTGTATGCAATTTCAATTTAATATGGAAAAAGAAGCTTGTGGCTTTTCTGTCTCCAAAATGTGCTGTTCTTGTCAATTCATATCTATTGTAGTGTTTAAAAACTTATTTAGTTACAAACATCATTGGCTAAAGAAAAAGAAACACCTACCCACACACTAGCTTGAGCAGTTATTATCGTCCTAAACTTTAGATCATTCCTAAACAGAAGACCAACTTCAGCCCAGAGGAAGATTCTTCCAGCACTGCTAGAAGAACAAAAGTTAGACTATGCAGTTAGCTTTTACACAATAAAAAAAAATCTTATAAAATTATGAAAATATTTGGTTTGTGATATATTTTTGCATTACTTCTAGAATTTTGTTTAATCCATAAGTAAGCAGGTGGGAAGTGTTAACACTTCCCATTCAGTCTTCAGCAATTACAGTAGTGCCATATTTCAAACATCGTTGTTTTGATAGTCCAGGTATTCTACATGAATTCTCTGGTTAAGACATAAAAATAGATTATTTCTAAAATGCTTGTGGAAGGAATCCTGGAAGGAAGGATATTGGGGTAGTCAAGCTGGAAGAGGAAGGAGTGCTGGCATCAGCATCTTTCCTTGTGCTCGTACAATCACAAGAGAATATTGTGGAGGAATTTACTTTTACTGCCATGAGTAAGGAACAAATTCGCTGAAATTGAAAATATCTCAATGGCATAACTGAAGAACAATAATTCAAGAGATGGAAGATCATGCCAAGCTCATTTCTCTGCTGTGACTGCCAACATTTGCCTATCATTTCTTTTGCTGACCACATTTGATCCTACAGTAATTCCATTCATTCTGTTCCTGGTGGAATGCTGTCCTAGACTGCCACCTTGGTGGTGAGATATCCTCCATCTTAATAATAATTTGATCATTTTATACATAGCTATCTCTTCAGATTTTTTGGTCTTTGTGTTTATCATCCTAGAGAACTCATGAGGAATTAACTGTATTCACTCTTGATTTTCTTTTCCTAACCAAGATATATCTGTTTCTTTTTGTGTCCTTCCAAAAAATGTCATCTATTTAACTGACCATTCTAGTAACCATCCTTTTATTGTACTCCAGCCTGAATTAATCTTTGATTGGTACAAAAGAATGAGGATACACTAGTCTCTCTTACCTTCTTCAGTTCTATTGACCAAAAACCACTAGGAAGCTGAAGCACTGAAGAATACCAAAAGTGATGATACTAAATTCAGAGGTAAGTATCCACTCTGAACTCACAGGAGCTGACAAAAAGCACCTGATTTTACTGTTAACTAAAACTAGAGTGTGGGTGCCAAGCATATCCACAAGCCAGCCCTCAAAATCTCTATATTTTACCAGAAATTAGTAGGAGTCATAAACATTAGACACTCTTTAGAATGAATAACAAATCCTCCAATAAATACTTCATCAATATTCTATCCTACAATTCCTGAAAACAATATCACAATATCAAAAAGAGTGCTTAAAAATTTATTTTCTTCAGAAAATTATATATAAAGCTGTGTGTTTAAATTCTGAAATAAAACTTCCTAATAAGGTGCTAATGATAACTGGTGCTATGTTAAACTAAATTATTTTCAATTCCTCTGAACAATATCAGCTCTCCTCAGTAATATAATTTTAGTAATTGACAATAATACAATAAAGTAATACAATAATATAGTAATAAGTTAATTGGCATGGATGTTCTGAATTACTAAGTTGATGCTCCTCTCAGCAATTGTTATTTTAAAATTAATTTCCATATACTCAAGGAATTTGAAATATCATTCAGATTATAAAGAACTGAAATTTGGGCTAGTTTGATTGTAGCTAATTCGAACATTTATATACTTGTATATATATATATCCATAAGTGTACTTGGAAATGTAAATATGGCATGTTTGCATACAATTTAAATACTTTTGGCATAGCATTTTAATGTAGGTGGATACACATGCACATATAAAATAATATTTGAACACTCAATATCAGTATTCAGCAAGGTAGGCAGGGTAACAGCGGTAAATTCTGTATCTGAGCACTAGATTCAGGTGGATGGGATTCTCAGAGCCAGGAAAAACCAAGCAGGAGCTGAACATATATGGATAGCATCGAGTTCTTGTATTGGGTGACTCTCCTTTAAGGGTCACTAAGTTGCTCATCTGTCAGCCTGACAGGGAGTCATGAGAGAAGAAGCTGTCCAAAATCAAGGCATCTATTTAAAGTTAAGGGCCTAGGTGGCTTTTACTAACAGACAAATGCATCTGAATAGAACTAACCCATTTACTATAGACTGAGAAAATTAACATTGGAAAAAATTGCCTTCTGAAGATTTTTATTTATCTTTTTTAACTATAGACAACCTATTAACTGAAACTATTCTTACAGCTTTAACTAAGTATTTGAATTCATCCCTGAGATTTAAGAAGTAGGGTGATGAATTTTCTCTGTAGAAAAGCTAGAATATAGTCAGGAAAAAAGAAAAGAAAGAATGAAAGAATCAAATAAAAGAATGAGGGGAGCTAGAGAAGAAAGAGGAGGTGAGGTGAAGGGTAACAGTGGTTTAAGGAACCCTCCAGTGTTTACTGTCTGGAGTGAAAATGAAGAGAGAAAATCAGGAAGTAGTGCACTCAAAATTGGAGTGAGTGCACTATGATTTAGTGGAAGGGTCCTCTTTTAAAAAGAAAAGAAAACTTGAAAAATTATTATAGTAAAATTGACTGAAAGGAAAATTCATGTGAGTCAGATGAGTAGGAGATAAAGAGATTAATAGAAAATGCCCATACATAAATGGGTTTTCCAGAGATGGCATATGAAAGAAATTTATATCATCCTGTTTAACTAGTAAGGGATTAATTTTTCTTAACCGTTAGCTTTTAGTAATTCTTAGTCTGACATAGAGTGCCACAGGATAAAATTAATCTCATCCAGTCTTATCCGCCTGAAATGTAGACATCTAGTTTAAGCAAGTACTATCTATGTGATGGCGTAGTAAATGCCAAAGAGTAATCTAAGATGCTTTTGTTCAGCTAATCTTTGCTAAGATTGTTCCCATCCCCTACACAGAGGTTTCAGATATACTTCATAATTCTGAGAGTAAATCTGGAAAACAAATATTATTTTCTATTTGAACAAAATCTAGATTTATGATGTCATACCCGTAATGTTGAGGTGATTTAATTAATTTGCAAGGAATATAAAAACCTTCTGGGGAAAAAAAATATGAAATTATTTGGGTACATATGCAATAACAAATATTTCAAGGAAAATTATGCCAGTGTTATTCCCCATCTAGAAAACTCTTGCCAAATTTTTTTCTACAGTGGGAATTTCATATCCTCTTCTGTTCACATCCTTTCTAGTCCTCATTGTCACACAATATACCACCTACACTTCAGGTTAGATCCGAAGATGTCTGCATAATAAAAACTAATTTGTAGGAATTACAGTTCAATCAATTTATAATTAGGATAGATAGGAGAGAAAGAATAGGAAGGTCTGTGTGTTCCCACTCTTACAGTTAAGGAACAGCGTGACTAATTCTGTGTACACCTTGCAGCACAGTCCTCTGTCAGCGACGGGTTATTTAAAAGGCAGGGGTAAATTAGCTGGTGAGAAATGGTGCTATTTAATTGAAATGAGTAGAACAGGAGAAACAAAGAGAAGAAAGCTATGGAGTTGTGAGACTGTGTCTCTAAGTGTGCCACAGGAGCACGCGTGCTGAGAACGGCCTCGGTCATGGTGAATTCACTGCTGGATGCAATCCCATGAAAAAGGTATTTCTGTACAGAGATGAAGCTAACATGGCCTTACAGTGCAACGCTTACTACAGCTAATTACCAACGTGACCCTAAGAGCTGTGTCAATTTTGCTTTTCAAGGCAGTTCTGTTATGACTTGGCACTGCTTTGTGCAAAGGTACCTTGAGCAACTCATTCAGGATTGTAAAGAAACCTGTGACAGAGATTAAAGGTGATCCTGTTTCTGTTCCTCTGTGTGATCTCTCAGCCATGAGACTTTTGTGAACTCTCTGAGGTGCTGGCATATTTAAATGGTAGTCAACCACATGAATATCTTTCTTTTTTTAATGACTACACAAAAAGTACAGTCTACCTTTGTTACAGAACTGTGTGTAAGGTCTTGTTTTCACTCAGGAAAAGCACTATTTTGAACTATTCGTGGAAACAAAAATTAAGTAGTGTACATCTAGATGAAATCTCCAAAATAATGACCAAAACTTTTCAAAACCATTAAAAGGTTTATTGTTGATATCAACCTCTTCAATTTTCCAGAACTCCTCATCAATGTCAACTAAGTTGACATTTTTTTAGTTTTTAATTGCTCTTCAAAAAACTATAAAGCATAAATTATAATTTCTTCTGTTTTCTTCTTTCTTAGTATTTTAAAAAATCTCCTTAATACTGGAAAGCCTCAAGTGCATTTTCTGCATACCAGAGTTTGATTTTTTCACATAATTAAAGGCATAACTAATGTTAATTTACTTGTATAAACTATTTTATACAATGACATGCAGGTATGATTATTAATATTAATTTTTAAATGAATTTCTAGTTTCTATGGTCTCAATTTTCTCTCTCATCTGTTCCTTCTTTCTCCAACAACATTCTCAAAAAAATAAAACCTGGATATGGAAATGTAAATCAGCTATATTGAATTTCTTAATCTTATTAAAGCAATAGTATGTTAAATAATTTTATGAAAGATAACATTGGCTAAGTTAAGCCTTTATTTGGCAGACTCTCAAATTGCTCATCAGAGGACCATCTATCAACCATGGAACAGCTTAGCCAGAAAACAACTGAAACAAATCTTAAAACAGTTGGAAAAGATATTTAAGACTAAGCAAGACATTGCAAACATTGAACGCTAATAGAAAAGTTTGTAAATGGCTGTTTTTCCGTTCACAAATACTGAGAAAATATTTTAACTTTTATGATCTGATTAGTAAATTGATTTTAAAATATTTTTCATTTTCTTGTTTTGATTTTTCTGCTCTTAATTTGCAAACATTTTTCAACTACATGCTGTGGAAAGCCTAAAAATAGTTGTGAACATGGGTCCTGTAATGATACTATAAATATATATATGTATGTATGTATGTATATTTATGTATATAGAAATTTGCACAGTCATGCATATGTAAACCAATAAGCTCATTTAAAAAGCCATTTTTTTAGGTAGAACATGTACAAATATAAGCATAATTTATTAAATGTTATATTCATAAGTTATATTTAAGCAAGGTACAGAGCAACTTCAGTGGGAAGTTAGAGCAGCCTAGAAAAAGCAGAAGTTTGGGTAGGGGGTGGTTTTTATTTCTCTAGCAACAAACCAAATCAATTGAGTCATACAGGGACATATTCATACTCAGTAATATAATGAGTGCAGCCGCCTGCAAGAAAACTTGAAGTATTGTTCTTCCTAGTGATGTTGCAAAGAGTGTCAAAGATGGCTTTACAGGGTTGATCCAGTGGGGCTACTCAGTAAAACTGCACCTGGATGGGAGCAGAAGAATGAACTACAGTTTCCCTTCAGCTGCCCAGCTTGCCATTTTTTCATAGACTCACACATGGTCAGCTCAATCTGTTTAGCGAAGACATATTTTGAGAGGAGTGCATTATATCTGGCTCAGATGGAGCTACTTTTCTCATAGCAGCCCATATGGGGCTGTGTGTTTTAGATTTCTGACCTGCTTCTTGCTCTGCCCACATGATGAGTAGGCTGGGGATATGCAGGATGATGGGAGGGGACACGGAGAGGGCAGCTGACCCAAACTAACCAGAGAGATATTCCATAACATAATGAACAATAAAACTGTGTCAAGTTTAGGTTGATGGGATTTTTCCCAAAGTATCCATGTCTTGGAGACTGACTGGGCATGTCAAAATTGTTCATGAAAGGTGGTGAATGACTGCCTTTGCATAACTTTTGGGTTTTTTTCATTTTTTCTTTTCCTACACTTATTACACTATCCTTATCTCAACTTTATCTCAACACAGGGGAATAGTGAGCAAGAGACCGGATGAGGGCTTTGCTGCCAGCTGGAGTCGATACAGGACAGATGACAAGGAAAAATTAGTCTTTAACATTCTGGTAAGAAAAAAATGAAAATAAAAATAGCTGGAAGGTGAAGCTAGGGTGGAAAAAATATAGAAGAAAGAAAAAAAAAAAACCCAAAAATGTATTGCTCATGAGAATTCATAGCATGAGATTTAAGGTCTTCACATCAGTGCTGTTAACTAATGAAACAATTTTGCTAGGGATATACTGGAATTTTCTTAATATGCATTTACTGAATCCAGATTTAAGGTCTGTGTATTTTTCTACCAGAGTCACAGAACTGTTGTTAGAATCACTTCTTAAAATTATAGAGCCTGAACTTAGCAGGAAATTAAAATAAATTCCTTCTCATATTATTAATCACTGACCCTGGGTTTTCTCAAATGGATATCAGCACTAGGTGTGGAATGGTATTAGAGACAATTCAGGTCACACAATTATTCTCTTAATCACTATCACATATATTGAATCTTTCTGCAGCTGCTCACAAAATATTACTTCTCTTTTGGCAGAATTTCACAATGGTAGACTGAAGTATGATAAATTATATTTCTTCTCGTTTGATTATACAGGGTACTGACAATGCTTTGTTAGTTTTAGTATACAGTCATTATTTGGTGTGAACCACAGTATTTGTGAATCATACAAATTTTATGTATCATGCAAATTTGTTTACTCAGCAGATAAAGAAAATACTATTGCTAATGCTTCTGATGGTGCCTCTAAAAATGTTTAGCTGGGGAGGATCACAGCATGATATGCAGTGAGCTTGTACATGCACACAGGTGTGTTTGATGCACCACAGGTTTCAAAGAATAATCCCTTCTGTTGAAAGATCATTATCAGTTATTCAACATCAAGACAATACTAACAATTTTCTTCATTTAATATATTAAGAATTTATTTAGACTATAGTAGTTACGTAATGGAAAAGAGAAGAAAAAAAGGTAAAATAACTCCAAAACACCTTGTAACTTGCTCATGTGAATCTTTTTACACTCCATACAAGATGCCACAGCTTATCCAGGTAAGTTTAAGGACAGCCTTTAAAATCTTCACAGATACATGAATACATAGGAACTTTGAACATATTTCCTGAACCTGCTTTTCAACTCAAAAGGCCTGCTTCACTAACATGATGGAATACAGAACACAACTACACCACTGCTTCTCATCATTCTCTGCAGAAAAAAAGGATCATGAGACAGGCAGGATGCCAGGGCCTTCCAATTTCCTCTAACTGCAACACTCATTCCTCAGATCTCCCCAGTGCCAGTCAGGGTGGGAGTCAGAATAAAAGAATGAAGTTAAGCCTGGGAAAAGAGAGGAGTGGGGGAAAGGTGTTTTAGTGTTTGTTCTTGTTTCTTACCATACTATTCTACTTTGCTATAAATTACATTCATTTTCCCTATGTTAAATCACTTTTGCCTGCAACAGTAATTGGTGAGAGATCTTTACCCACAAGCTTTTTCATCTTATTTTCACTTCCTGTCATATTAAAAATATGAGTCAGAGAGAAACTGAGGAATAAGAAACTGCTATGTCACACTTAAATGAAAGAAATACAAAAGGAAATAACAGTAAATATTAAGTGGTGTCTTCTCCCTCAAAATCATCACCATTTCATTCATAGAACAATTTAATATCAATTGTAAACATAGTACCAGAAGGTAGCATGAAATTCACGACAAAAAAATAAAAATTACACTGTATTAAGTAATTTTTATGATTAAAAGATGGATTCTGCTTTACTTTAAGAAAATTGACTTGTCTCATTTTCAGAGTAATGATAAAAAATGAATATAAGGACAATGTCGGTCATTACTTAGGAAAAAAAATAACAATCTCTTTGGCTTTCCTCTCTTGTCATCCTCATTATCTCACTGAATTACACCACAGGTTCCCAATGAATTAATGTTATCAAAACTTTATCCCATAACCTTTCTTAAATATCAAGTGATTCTACAAAATCTCTTAATATTACAGCTGATCTTTTTACAACTCCACCAGAAATGGAAGATTAAAAACTTTAATTCAGCTAACTTTTTAGAAAGATACCATCTTCCACATTTTCCACAGTTTCTTAATCAAAAACAATTAGAGAGGAACTTATGCTAATTACTTATCCTAATGATATATAAGACCATATCTGGCATAGGTCACTAAGTCTCCTTTATAAGAACCACCTATGAGGCATCAAACACATTTTGACTCAATATAAATGACAGAACAATATTTTCTTTGTTAATGTCATATTAGTAATTTTAATTTTCTGGAAGTTAATCACTTAATGCTAATACAGTACTTGCCTCTCCTTATTAGCTGTGATCTTATGGTCGCTTTATTGTGTATGAGTCCTCCCTCACATTCTTGCTAGGGTTCATTTTTCTCATAAAGTTTTTTCTACCTTGTAATTGTGAGGAAATTTAGAATTAAATGCTGGTGTATTCAGAATTCATTTACTGACCCAGAGGAATAACCCAGTATGCCATCCAATATGCAGAAAACAAGTATGTTGTGAAAGAGTACTGCAGTGGACCTGAAGTTCCTTATTTAAAAATAAAATAAAATAAAATGCCCTTTGACCTGAAGAAAGAAGTGGTAAATATAAGGGATTTATATTAAATTTATGAGTAAGACATGAATAAGGCATATGAACTACTATATATGAATAAGAGATTGATAAGATTTATATATGAAATTAACAGCTAAATTTAAGAAATCATAAGAATTTATCTACACTGTGCCTTGTAGCCTTTTCACTACAGGGGTAGGAATATTTTGTACATGTGCAAGAAATTACTAATGTCCTGTGTTTGTCTTGACTGAAGGCAGAAATGTACCTGTTTAGCAGCTGCTTCATCTTATGAATGAGTCCAGATACTTTCTTTGTATTTGGCCAGTGAGTTACACAGTCCAAATTTCCCCGGGAACTCAATTATTCTAAGGGCCCAAGTGTTTTGTTCTATTCAGCCTGGATCTTCCAATGCTGGAAACTCTCTTCTCAAGTGAGCAGTTTTCTCATTTTTAAGCAAATGATATTTCACTTTCTAAAATTCTGCCCCTATTTTTAGTCAACTTTCCTA